>JAMPIT010000330.1:0-625977 GCA_026261815.1 Monarcha castaneiventris obscurior
GAGCCGCTGCCGGGGCTGACAGCAAGGCCAGGGACAGACAAGGAATTTCTGTGCATTGCCTGGGCTGGGCAGGGCTGGCTGTGGCAAAGGCAGAGCTCAGCTGCCCTCGGTGGCTGCAGGGAAAGTCAGGAGCCCAAAGAGCCCCAGTGGCTGTGCTGGAGACCAAGGCTGGAGGAGGGAAATGCGGGGCTGCTGTGGGATGGGGAGGGGGATTGAATTCCAGCAGACACTGATGTGGGGCTGAGGGACTCAAGGGCTCCTTGGCCTGAGCCTGTCCTGGAAAGGTCTCTCAGGCCTCTGTGCCCATGAAGGGCTTCAAGGAGGAGCAGAGCTCGTCTTGGCGGGAGCCTCATGGAATCCCCAAGGGACAAACGCCAGTGCCTGCCCAGCCTTCCCAACATCCCTGACCCCAAAGGCCTTCTCCACGTGCCTCAGTTCCAGCTCAGTGCCCAGAACACAGCACAGCCCTGTCCAGGTCCTGGGGGCGATTCCAAAGGGAGGCAGCTGTGATTTCTCCCCACAGACCCACCACTGCAATGTCTCTCTGTGGAGCCCACGGCTGTCCTGAGCATTTCCCCTGAAGCCTCCTTGCCCTGGACGTTTCTCTCCATGCAGTCCTCAGCACAGCCCAGCAAAGAATTCAGGTGGTTTCCCAGAGGACATTACTCTGGGAGTGAAGTGGCCTCAGGGCACTGTTTGTGCCCCTGGAATGGCGCCAGCCCCGAGTGCTGCTGATGGTGTTTGTGCTCACTCGGGTTCATCTCCCCACACACACTCAATGCTCTGCTGAAGGCTCCTCAGGGCAGAGCAAACACGGACTGCTGGCCTGGTCACTCGGTGTCCCTCCCTGCAGGGACAAACAACCTCCCGCAGGTGAGGGCAGAGGCCAGTGCTGGCATTGGTGGTGGCAGGGGCTGGTGTGGCAATTGCCCTGGGCACCTTCCCAGGCTGTCCCCGGAACAAAGCCACAGCCCAGGCCCTGCTCTGCTGCTCCCTCAGGTCCATCCCAGGAGCTCTGGCTGTGCCAGGACACTGCTGCGTGCCCCCCTGCACACTCCCCCCTGCCCCTGGGCACTGGGGTTTGCTTTGCCAGGGCATTCCTGGGGCACATTCCTGACAGCAGCTCTGGAAGAGAGCGAAACCTTCCTGCCCTGCCCTAAGGAGATGCCCTTTGCTGGTGGAGCTGCTGTGCTGGAGCCCGGCTGTGTCCCAGCAGTGCCCATGGGCTGTCCCTGCCTGTGCTCACAGCACGGACACGCAGCAGGACAGTGACCGAGCTGCCAGAGCCCTCAGGCCCTGCACCCACAGAAGGGCTGGGAAGGAGAGGGTGGAGATGGGAAGAGCAGATGTGGAAAGAGGCAGTGCCATTGTCCCTGGCTGTGCTGCTGGGCTGGGACTCTTCCCCCTCTCCCCTATAACTTCATGCACATCTCAGAGCTGGGATCCCAGATAAACAAGGCACTGCACAGTAGTTTATTTTGTTCAAGTAAAACAATTGTATAAATCCTGGTTTACAGAGCTTCTGGATCAAATTCAAGAGGCAGACAGGGAATTAGATGAGGAATGAGTAAAAACATTTCACAGAACACATTATGGCAAGAAAAACCCATTGATCACCACCAAAGACCTGAGAAGGCAGGCTGGGCCTGTCATGAGTTCCGTTCTGAAAACTATGCAGCAGAAAACAGGCACTTCTTTCCTTCTGAAAAGTGTCCAGTCATCATTTTCCTCAGGGCATCCCGGAGCTCCTGGTTCCTCAGGCTGTAGATGAGGGGGTTCAGGGCTGGAGGCACCACTGAGTACAGAACTGAAAGTGCCAGATCCAGGGATGGGGAAGACATTGAAAGTGGCTTCAGGTAGGCAAAAAATGAGATGCTGATAAACAGGGAGAGCACAGCCAGGTGAGGGAGGCACGTGGAAAAGGCTTTGTGCCGTCCCTGCTCAGAGGGGATCCTCAGGACAACCCTGAAGAGCTGCACATAGGAGAAAACAATGAACACAAAACAGCCAAGCAAGAGAAAAGCACTAAGGATGAGAAGGCCAAGTTCCCTGAGGTAGGATTTCGAGCAGGAGAGCTTCATGATCTGGGGTACTTCACAGAAGAACTGGCCCAGGGCATTGCCCTGGCACAGGGGAAGGGAAAATGTAGTGGCCGTGTGCATGGCAGCGTAGAGAAAGGCACTGGCCCAGGCAGCTGCTGCCATGTGGGCACAAGCTCTGCTGCCCAGGAGGGTCCCGTAGTGCAGGGGTTTGCAGATGGACACGTAGCGGTCGTAGCACATGATGGTCAGGAGGGAAAACTCTGATCCAAAGAAGAAGAAAATCAGAAAAACCTGAGCAACACATCCTTTGTAGGAGATGTGCCTGGTGTCCCAGAGGGAATTGTGCATGGCTTTGGGCACAGTGGTGCAGATGCAGCCCAGGTCGCTGAGGGCCAGGTTGAGCAGGAAGAAGAACATGGGGGTGTGCAGGTGCTGGCCGCAGGCTACGGCGCTGATGATGAGGCCGTTGCCCAGGAGGGCAGCCAGGGAGATGCCCAGCAAGAGGCAGAAGTGCAGGAGCTGCAGCTGCCGCGTGTCTGCCAACGCCAGCAGGAGGAAGTGGCTCATGGAGCTGCTGTTGGACATTTCTTCACTCTGGACATTGTGCACTGTTGAAAGAAGCCATTGACAAGCTGGGACAGACTCCCCTGAGTCAATCCTATGCTATTTTCTTAGGAATCCCCTCAAAACTACTGCTCCTCCTGTGAGGGAAGTTGGCTAAGCATTTTTATTTCTGAGCTTAGGTTTGTTCTGCTGCCTCATCTTCAGCATTGCTCTCAGCCTGAACACTGGGGGCCCAGAGGGAATACAGGGTTCCCTGTGCCCCAATGCAGTTGGACCTGCTGGTCCCCACTCAGGTACCCTTTGCTCATTACACCTCCCTCAATTTCAGGGTGATCACACTTAAATTGTGCTTGAAAAATAAAGTGACTTTTTGAAGGCTCCAATTTCAAAACCATCTCTCTAAACCCTTCTCCTTTTCCCTGTGCAGCTTTGGTTGCTCTCGCTCTCTGCTGCCTGGAGTTGTCCCTCCTGGGAGCTGTTTCTCTGTACCCAAGGCTTGTCCCTGCCAGTGCTGCCAGAGCCCAGCCCAGCCCTGGGGGCTCAGCTCTGCCCTGCAGAGCTCTCCCAGCACAGGGCACTGCCCAGGGGCATCTCCCTGGCACCAGGGCCTGAAGGGCAGCTCACACAAAGGGAGATGCTGCAAGCCAAGGTGCTGCTGGTGCTGTCTGCAGGCAGGGGGGTGTGAGGAGGCACTTTCTGAGGAAGATCTGAGGCAGAGCTGCTGATCCCCAGTGTGGCAGTGCAGGAGTCTCAGTGACACAGACAAACCCGAGAGCCCCTTTCCCTTCCCTTGATGAGAAAGCTGAGAGCAGCCCTGGCCATGCAGCACCATCTCCACAGCAGGAGGAATCTGCCCTGATGGGGGTCGCTCCTTCCACCTCCAACTTCTCCCCACAGCCCGCGGGGAGCTGCCAGGCAGCTGAGAGCTGCCCCTGGCAGGTGGCAGATCCCCTGGCCTGGCAAAGAGCCCTCAGGGCTGCAGGAGCTGCTCTGCAGGACAGCCCTGGGCAGCCCTGGCTGCTCCCCCACCTTCCCAGCCTGCAGCCGGCCCTGGCAGCAGGAGCCGTCCTGCCCTGTCCCTCTGCCGGTGCCCAGGGCAGCCCCGCTCTGCAGCACATCCTCCCCCAAAGCAGGAACGGCAGCAGAGCCATCCTTACAGCCATGGCAGCCGTGCCATGGGGCAGCTCTAGAAGCGCCCTGCAGCCAGAGACTCACTGTGTGCAACGCTGTGAAGATTTCTCCATGAATGAGTTCAGAGTTGTCCTTCCAGCTGCTTTACCCAGCTCTCTGCTTCACTCCTCCCAGGTACCTGCAGGCAGTGCCCTCAGCCCTGCTGGGCTGGCAGAGGAGCTGCTCCTCAGCAGAGCTGCCTCTTTGAAGCTTTTGTTGGTTGCCAGGAGCTTGAGAGTTCCCTCTGTGCCAGGAGCCCGGCCCAGCTCAGCAGCACAGACACAGCACAAGGACTTTCATGACCCTCTCGGGCCTTGCTGCTGAGGCCCTCAACATCAGGCCCTCACAGGGACTTGCAGAAACCTCTCAAGAATTCAAGTCAGAATGGAACTGCAAAGTTTCTTGAAGTTTTAATGGGTCCCAGTGAGGGACAGGAGTGAGAAAGTGTCCCCAGGCTGCAGTCAGAGCAGAGAACTGGAGGCAGGGATGCCAGGTGGGGACAAAGAGAAGCCAAGTCTTGGTGCCCTGGGGCACAGCAGCGTCTGTGCCAGCAAGGGCTGTGAGGAGACACCTTGTGCTGAGGCCCTGGGGCCTCCTGGCACAGCCCCAGCAAGGCTGGGCACTGTCACCCCCTTGTGCTGCCCTCAGCATCCCCCCCACATCCCAGTGGCCTCAGGGATCTGCTGCAAGGAGTCCCTGGGGAGCCTTGCTCAGGAATGGCCCTGGGGGGCTCCTCAATGCTCCCAGGGACTGCAGCTTTTTCCAAGCACTTTGCCTTTGCCTTTTGCCTGGGACTCTCTGAGAGCTTCCTGCAATCCTGGCCTCCAATTATCTGCCCTAATGAGTCCCTGGAGATTCTTTCTCAGTACCAACACTCACTGGGGCTCATTAATGCTTCAAGGTACTTCAGGTTTTTTAAGGTACTTTCCACACTGACTCTCTGAGAAGTTTGTGCAATCATGGCCTCCAATTACTGGCTTTAACGAGTCCCTTGAGAGCTTTGCATTGACACTCAGTGGGGCTCATTAATGCTCTGAGATACTCAGTGTTTTGAAGGTACTTTGGATTTTCCTTCCCACACTGAGTCTCTGAGAGGTTTTTGTGCAATCCTGGCCTCCAATTCTCTCCTCCAAGGAGTCCATGAGGAGCCTGTGTTGGGCATGGAGCTCAGTGGGACCCATCAATGCCTCGAGACACTTTGGGTGTTTCCCCTTCCTTTGACTCCTGGAAAGGTTTGTGCAATCTCCTCTCAGGCCCTGAGCTTTAAGGGCTCAGCCCCAAATGCACCACGGGGCTCATTAGGATCAAGCAAGTCCTGACAAACCCTGGCTCTACCTTGATTTCCCTCTGCTCTGGTGCTGTTCATTAGGAAGGTTTCCTTCTCCAGTTACGGAGAAATATTTCAAAGAGCTTCTAAGAAATATGCAGTCCTATTTTAAAGGGTGTATTTTTTTGCTATTCTCTTTAGAGAAGTGGTGAGTGCAGCATTCTGTGACTGATATTGATCCAGGGCCTCTCCTCAGGAGATCTGGCCTGGTCACAGAAGCTGTGCCTTGAGGTCTGACCCAGTGTGGACAACCCTGTTCCACATTCCCTGCCCCATCCTGTCTCTCCTCACTCACCTGGGTCCTGCTGTGCTTGGAGAACTGGCTGCATTCAGCCAAAGATGGATATCTCCCACCCTTTCTTTTTTCTTGGAAGCAATCTAAAACTCCTGAGTTTCCCCATTGAAAACTGACACCCTCCTCAAGTGTGCACCAAGCCTGAGCAACAAATGAGGTTCCCCTTCCCCAAGGCAGAACCATGCAAGGAATGTTTCACACCTTTGGGCTCCAAGGTTCCACGAGGCCCTGCTGTGTCACAAAGGCCCCTTGGTTCCAGTGGCCCCACAGTGTCACAGGGGTCTCCTTTTTCCTGCAGCAACCAGCACAAACCCCACCGCCAGGGCCAAATGCCTGGGAAGAAGGAGCAAGGGGGGACATTTGGAGGGATGGATTTTGTCTTCCCAGGTCCCAGGGACGTGGGGCCCTGCTGTCCTGGAGATGGCTGAACACCGGCCTGCCCATGGGAAGGGGTAAGAGACAACAACCTCTGTCCATGGAACTTCAACAGCAGAGAGCTCAGGCAGAAGGCCGGGTTTGAAAGGCTCTCACCAGCACAGGAAAGCTCAGTCTAGGACATTTTATTGAAAGCTGACATTTCAGGGGATTCCTTTATACAGACATGGACAGGCTCTAAAAGCGGAACAAAACAGCGGCGTGAGGCACAGCACAAAGGAAGCAGCGGGCCGATCCCTTTACAAAGTGCCCTGGCAGTGCCATTTCCCGAGCGATCCTCAGCAGCCCGGGCTGCAAACAAACCCCGCTCAGGCGAGCCCAGGATCCGCAGCCAGCGCTGAGCAGCAGCTCGAGCCCAGCAGGGCCTTGGAGGAGGCGGGGGCGAGCCCCGGGCCGGCTTCCAGAGGGGCTGCGGGGCTGGGGGCGATGGCGCCGAGCGCCCTGCCCGTGTCCCCCTCGGCTCTGCGGCGCCACGGGGACAGAGCCCGGGGCCGGGGCTCGGTCCCTGCTGCCACAAGGGCGCTGCCGAGGGCTCCCCGCCCGCCGGGGCCGGGGCGGCGCTGAGGGAGCGGCGCCGCCATTGCTGCCGCCCTCAGGGGCTCTGAGGGGAGCGCGGCTCCCGCCAGCCCCGCTCGGCTGCGGGGAGAGACAGAGACAGGAAAGAGAGAGAATCAAGAGAGATGGAATAAAGACAGAGAGAAGAAAGAGAGAATAAAGAGAGAAAATAAAGTCAGAGAAAATAGAGAATTAAGAGAGTGAGAATAAAGAGAGAGTAAAGTGCAGTGGCCGACTGACCGGTGGTGCAGGGGACAGAGAGAGCTCTTGCTAAGACAGTCTCTGCTGCCAAAGGCTGATCGGTTCTAGGGAGGGAAAGGGGCCTCTCCCAGGGCTCCTGCTCGCTTGTGCTGATGTACCCCAGCTCTAATTCCCTGGCTGGCTGCTGGCCCCTACCCCTCGTCACTGCCCCAGAGTTCTCCTGTTGGTCCCCGCTCCCTGATCCCGCCTTTTCCCCGGCCCCGGGAAAAGCCCTGAGCTCGCCATTGTTCTGGTATTTGCCCCTGCTGCCTTTGACAGTGAAGGTGCAATAAATGCTCCTGCCGGAATGCGAGCAAATCTCCTTCCTGACTCCTTGCTACTGACTGTAATCCTGAACCTGCCCGGGCACATGTGGGGGCACGCGGGACCCACGGAGCCGGGCGGGAACGGTACTGGAATCCTTCCTGGAATGTATCCTGGAATGTATCCTGGAATCCTTCCTGGAGTGTATCCTGGAATGTATCCTGGAATCCTTCCTGGAATGTATCCTGGAATCCTTCCTGGAATCCTTCCTGGAATCCTTCCTTTCTTCCTGAAATCTGTCTTTCCTGGAAACCTTCCTTGAATCCTTCCTTCCTTCCTTCCTTCCTTCCTTCCTTCCTTCCTTCCTTCCTTCCTTCCTTCCTTCCTTCCTGAAATTATTCCTGGAATCCTTCCTTCCTTCCTGGAGTCCTTCCTGGAATCCATACCAGAATCCTTCCTTCCTGGTAATTTTCCTGGAATCCTTCCTTCCTGGAAACTTTGCTGGTATCCTTCTTTCCTTCCTGCCTGGAATCCTTCCTGGAATGTATCCCTGAATCCTTTCTGGAATCCTTCCTTGTTGGAATGTATCCCAGAATCCTTCCTGGAATTATTCCTGGAATGCATCCTGCAATCCTCCCTTGAATCCTTTCTTCTGGGAATTTTTCCTGGAATCTGCCCTGGAATCCTTCCTTCCTGGAATTCTTCTTTTCTGGAATCCTTCCTGGAATGTATCCTGGAATCCTTCCTCCCTTCCTGAATTCTTCCTGGACTCCTTCCTTCCTGGAATTATTCCTGGAATCCTTCTTGGAATCCTTCCTTTTTTCCTGGAAACTTTCTTTCCTGGAATCCTTCCTGGAATCCTTTTTGGAATCCTTCCTGGAATGTTTCCTGCAATCCTCCCTTGAATCCTTCCTTCCTGGAATTTTTCCTGGAATCCTTCCTGGAATCCTTCCTTCCTGGAATTATTCCTGGAATCCTTCCTTCCTTGAATTATTCCTGGAATCCTTCCTTCCTTCCTGGAATTTTTCTGGGAATCCATCCTTACTGGAAGTATTCCTGGAATCCATCCCAGGATCCTTCCTGGAATCCTTCCTAGAATGTATCCTGCATTCCTCCCTTGAATCCTTCCTTCCTGGACTCCTTCCCAGAATCATGCCTGGAATCCTTCCTGGAATTATTCCTTCCTCGAACTATTCCTGGAATCCATCCTTCCTTCCTTCCTTCCTTCCTTCCTTCCTTCCTTCCTTCCTTCCTTCCTTCCTTCCTTCCTTCCTTCCTTCCTTCCTTGAATCCTTCCTTCCTTCCTTCCTTCCTTCTTCCTTTTCCTTCCTTCCTTCCTTCCTTCCTTCCTTCCTTCCTTCCTTCCTTCCTTCCTTCCTTCCTTCCTTCCTTTCCTTTCCTTCCTTCCTTCCTTCCTTCTGTTATGCATGAACCCTTTTAAGACTTTCGCATCACCTTTCATCAAGTATCAAAGCTGCTATATTTTTTATGAAATATTATTCTAACTAAAATATAGAATTAACAAACTCCTTTATTTTAAATAGTTATGAAAATGTTTTAAGAGTGTTTAAGTAGTTTTAAGAGCTGTAGTTTAGTGTTATTTGTCTTATACCTTATAAGCATAAGCATAAGATCCTAGGTTTTGCAGCCGGTTTTTCTGAGAGCATGTTTCCAGATAAAATCAATTCCCCGTGGCAGACAATGAAGCTGTCAGCAACCCTAGAAACTCACGAGCCATTGGCTAAGAACTGCTTGGAGAGTGCATAACCAATCACCGTGGGACAAGGAAGCAGAACTGGGAGTGAAGAGGGGCGGAGACCCCCTGTATATCCCAAGCCGAAATTTTCAGCTCTTTCTCTTTTCGTCTGGACAAGCCACGGAGAGCCTCGGTCGTGGGTATCAGGCCATAGAACAACTTTTTCTGCCTTTTTTCAGGCAGCTCCGCGCCGAGAAAAAGCTGTGCTTGGGTTTTTAATAGCCTAAACGGCTGGAAAAAGTGTCTCTGCTCGAAGGGATCTCGGACTTCAATTTTTATCTAAAATTTCGGGGTTTTTTAGGTTCCAGTTTTTTTAATTGTTAAATAAACCGGTTTTATTTGATTTAACATCCGAAACTATCCTATTTTTATAACAATTTTCTGGGGGACTCGTCCGGGATCCACTTTTTTTGGATCCACAACCCAGATTTTGTGATTTTTTGAACTTTTTTCCTGGACTGTGCACCCAAAATCCTGTGGATCAATCCTTCGCAGAGGAGAACACCCAGCATAAAGCTTTTGGTAAGGCCTGTTCCCTTTTCTAGGGCAAATTTGTTAGGGATTTGTTATTTTTAATTTTTATTTTAAAATCTTTATTTTTGGTGACCCTTCAGTGGAACTTACTGTGTGCATGTGTGTATGTGTGTGCCTGTGTGTGCCTGAGTATGCCTGCGTTAGTGAAGTAAGGTCAAAATAAGTAAAAACTAAGGCACAAACTTCTCCCACGGGGCATAGGGGGAGAAGCAAAAAAGCCGGGAGTTTTGAAAATTGGAAGGGAACAGCCTACATAGGGGAGTTCTGAGTAGCTTCTAAAATTTCTATTACTGACTGCCCCAAATATCTCTGTGTTTGTTCCGGAATATTGTGCTTGCAGTTTGTATTTTTGTGCTTGTATCTGTTACATGGTATGTGTGAGTTACTCGCAGTTTGTATTTTATGGTCTGTTTTGTCTTCTACTTTTATTCTTAGTGTTGCTGCAGATTGTCTGTATATGTGGATTATTTTAACATTTTTCCTAGTAGTGCTGTGTGCTAGAATCCCTGTTTGGTGTTTTGCAAGTGTGATTGTGGTTATTTTCTTAATTTTTACCACTAATTAAGGCTCTAAGCAGTTTTTTTCTCTCAGCACATGCAGCCTCCATTTTAAATCGGCCGCCACGTGTTTCTCCTATCTCCACGTGGCCGAGGCAGGGGGCGTCGCCATTTTGCTCGCTTGTCTCTTCCGGCTCGCTCACCGGAAGGGACACACTCCCCCTCTCTCTCTCCGAGTTTCTTTCCTAGTGACTAAAAACGGAAGGAGTTCTTCTCCTTTCCGGCTAGTCCTCCATTTTTTTTGGTTTTGTTTTTGTTTCAGTTCCCACGCTAAACTCCATTAACATTACAGCTCTCACTATTAATTAGTATTGTAATTAAAAAGCATTACAACTTATTAATATAACATTGCTAATTAAATCTAAAGATTAACATTACAGCTCTCATTATTAATTATTATTGTAATTAAAAGGCATTACAACTTACTAATATAATACTGTGATTGATTTAAAATGGGACAATATTGTAGCAAGAAACAGAATCCTATTAAGAAATACAGCATATTCCCAGACAGTCCTTTGGGACAAATGTTAACAAACTGGGAAAACAATACCTTAACATCAGAAAAAGATCAACGTAAAATGATACATTATTGTATGTTTAAATGGCCAAAGCGAAAAATTCGTAGAGATAAAGGAGGTCTGTTCTGGCCAAAACAAGGCTCCTCTGAGCTGTGGATATGCAAAGCTCTTTATAGCTATGTGCAGTATAAATTCTCTCAAAATTCAGAAGAACTGCAATATGCTGAAATCTGGCTTAAATATTGGATACCTGAAAAAGAACAAAAACTTAAATATTGGATAACTGAAAAAGAACAAAAAACCCAAATTTTACCTTTGTAAAAAACAAATACTCTAAAGGAAAAAGAAAATAATAAAGTCAAACAGAAGTCTCCTTTAAATCACTCAAAGTGGGACCCATTAGAGATTCTACCTGTTCCAGCTACTATTGAACCTCCAAGACATCAGGCCATGGAGGATGGTACATCTTCTGACGAGGATAATTCAGTGCAAATTAACCAAGCAATTGCAATTAATCCTAATAACGAGACATCTCCTCTCCCATCAGCACCCCCGGAAATTCCTTCTAGTGCAGAAGGCCCAGCTTTCCACACTAGAAAGAAAGGTATCCAAATTCCAGAGTGTACAACCTGTGCCTGTGCTCCAAAATTATTGCCTTTAAGAGAAGTTCCAATGGGAGGAGCTCAGGGTGGTATTGGTTATGTTTCTGTTCCTCTAACTTCTATAGAAGTAAGAGACTTCAAAAAAGAGATGAAAAATCTATTAACAGATCCAATTGGCCTCTCTGAGCAAGTTGATCAATTCTTAGGCCCGAATATTTACACATGGAAAGAACTGCATGCTATTATGCAAACCCTCTTCTCCCCTGAAGAGAGGCAGATGATAAGAACAGCAGGTGTAAATATCTGGGACCGTGAAAACAATGCAGGGCCAATAGGGGAACACAAGATTCCCCTAATTGATCCGAACTGGGATTCAAATACAAATGAAGGGAGAAGGAACATGTCTGATTATCGGGCATTAATTATAAGAGGAATAAGAGAGGCAGTGCCTCGAGTTAATAATATGAAAAAGGCATTCTGTGGGGAGCAGGAAAAGGATGAGTCCCCCACAGCCTGGATTACCCGTCTGAGAAATAACATCCGCTTGTATTCTGAAATCGATTTAGAAAGCGAAGGAGGTCAAACTATGTTAAAAGTGCACTTTGTGCTACATTCCTGGCCTGACATAAGAAAGAAATTAGAGAAATTGGAAAAATGGCCTGAAAGGAACATTGGGGAGTTACTAGAAGAGGCACAGAAAGTTTATGTTCGTAGAGATGAGGAAAAATTGAAAGCAAAAGCAAAAATGATGAGAGCTGAAATAATTGGAGAATCAAAAGAAACCCCTGTTGGAAGACAGCCAAATAATCCAACTGAAACAGACCAACAGAGGCCCCCTCGCCCACAATGTGTATACTGTGGGAAAGAAGGGCACAGACAATTATATTATTTAAAACGCTTAAAAGACAGCGGAGTTTTTGAGATGGAAGGGGTCCGCCCTATGAACGAATAGGGACGTCGAGGGCTCTTCCTCCTGGGAAAGCAAAACCACCCCAGAGAGCCCTTGGTAAACCTTAAAGTAGGTCCCCAGGAGGAATCCATAGAATTTCTTGTAGATACAGGCGCTGAAAGGACCTGTGTTTTCAAGAAACCTATGGGATGCAAATTGAGCAGTGATTTTATTAACATTACAGGGGCGAAAGGGGAAACCTTTTCAGTCCCTGTTTTAAAAAATATCACTATTACTGGAAATGGAAAAACAATCACAAGAGATGTATTATTTGTTCCACAAGCTGGATGCAATCTGTTGGGGAGAGACTTTCAAATTCCTTTGAAAATTGGTGTTATACCATCTAAAGATCACATGAAAGTTAAACTTTTCCCTCTTTCTCTTACTAATGAGCAGGACATTAATCCTATGGTTTGGGCAAAACCAGGGAACCGAGGAAAGCTTGACATCACACCAATCACAGTAGAGCTGCTTCCCTCTGCTAAGCCAGTAAGGCTACCTCAATACCCTCTGACCAAACGGCGTCGAGAAGGGCTCCAACCGGTAATCCAAGAGCTGCTCAGAGATAATATCCTAGAGGCATGTAAGTCTGCATATAACACACCTATTCTGGCAATTCCAAAGCCAGATAAAACTTACAGATTAGTACAAGATTTGAGAGAAATTAACAAACTGGTACAAGCTAAGTATCCCATTGTTCAAAATCCGTATAATCTGTTAAGTAAATTGTCTCCTAAACATGCCTGGTTTTCTGTTATAGACCTAAAAGATGCCTTTTGGGCATGCCCTTTGAACACTAATTCTAGAGATCTTTTTGCTTTCACATGGGAAGACCCTAACACAGGGAGGAAACAGCAACTCCGGTGGACAAGACTTCCCCAAGGCTACACAGAATCACCTACACTCTTTGGACAGGCCCTTGAGGAACTCCTGACTTCCTTCTCTCCACCACCTGGAATCCAGGTAATTCAGTATGTGGATGACCTGCTTCTAGCAGGGGAACAAGAGTCCACAGTCAGATTGGCTACCATAAAATTACTGAATTTTCTAGGGGAGAAAGGCTTAAGAGTGTCAAAATCTAAATTACAATTTGTACAGCCAGAGGTGAAATATTTAGGCCATCTGATCAAACAAGGAACAAAGAGCTTGTGTCCTGAAAGGATACAAGGAATTCTAAATTTAAAAGCACCAAAACCAAAAAAGGAGGTTAGACAAATTCTAGGGTTAATTGGCTATTGTCGTATGTGGATTGATCAATACATGCAAAATGCAAAATTTTTATATGAAAAACTAGTTGAACCAGAACCAGTAAACTGGACACAAGATGATGACACTAAGCTGGCAGAATTAAAATCCAAACTAATCAGAGCACCTGTCCTAAGCCTTCCCTCCTTAGAAAAACCTTTTGATCTATATGTCAATGTGGAGAGAGGAACTGCTTACGGGGTCCTAGCCCAGGAGTGGGGAGGAATTCGAAAACCAGTAGCCTTTTTGTCCAAAATGCTAGATCCAGTGTCCAAAGGGTGGCCAAATTGCATCCAGGCTATTGCCACAGCAGCTCTATTGGTACAGGAAACCCAGAAACTTATATTTGGGGAAAACTTACTATACATACACCACATTCCATCAAAACTATCCTAACCAACAAAGCTAATGAGTGGATTTCTGACCCACGCCTAATTCAGTATGAATCTATCCTAATGAATACAGAAAATCTAACACTAACCACAAACTCCTGCATTAACCCAGCACAATTCTTATATGGAATACATACTGATGAGATTGTGCACGACTGTGTAAATATCATTGATTTGCAAACAAAAGTTCGGGAAGACCTGCAAGACTGCCCTCTTGGAGCCGGAGAAATTCTATTTGTTGACGGCTCTTCAAGATTTCTAGGAGGGAAACGCTGTTCTGGCTATGCCATAGTAGACGGACACAGCATGCAAACAGTCGAGCAGGGGAAGCTTCCCTCAAAATGGTCAGCACAAGTGTGTGAGTTATATGCTCTGGAAAAAGCCCTAATAAGGCTAGCTGGGAAAGTTGGGACGATTTTTACTGATTCTAGGTATGCCTTTGGTGTAGTACACACCTTTGGTAAAATATGGGCAGAGAGAGGCTTTCTAAACACCAAAGGAAAAGATCTGATCCACAAAGAACTTATTTTAAATATCCTAAAAGCCCTAATACTACCCCAGGAAATTTCTGTGGTACACATTAGAGGACATCAGAAAGGAAACACTATAGAAGCCAGAGGAAATAATCTAGCTGACCTGGCAGCAAAGGAAGCTGCACAGAGTGGAAAAGAGGTTAAAATTATGGAAATGAAAGCAGACACTGAACAATCACTACCAATTCCCATGTTCACTCCACGAGATGAAGAAAAAATAAGATCACTAGGGGGAAAACAAAATCCAAATGGAAAGTGGTACTTACCTGATGGACGTCAAATTCTAAATAAGAATCTAACCCGAGAAATACTGTTAAAAATACACCAGAATACCCATTGGGGCTCGAAAGCCCTAGTGGATCACTTCCTCCGGACCTTTGGATGCCTAGGAGTATATGAATTAGCAAACCAAATTACTCGTGACTGCATAATTTGTCAAAAAGTTAACAAAAAGACTATGAGAAAATCTGTACATGGGGGAATCGATCTAGCTATCAGACCATTCCAAAGCGTGCAAATAGATTTCACTGAACTGCCCCCAGTGCAAAGGTGGAAATATTTACTGGTTATAGTAGATCATTTTACTCACTGGGTGGAAGCCATTCCCACAGTCAATTGTACAGCTCACACAGTGAGTAAAGCACTTTTAGAACAAATTATCCCTAGATATGGCATGGTACACAGAATTGATTCTGATAGAGGCACGCACTTTTCATCTCTTGTTTTGCAAAACCTAGTGCATCAATTAGGTATAAATTGGAAGCTTCATACGCCGTGGCACCACCCCCAGAGCTCCGGAAAAGTAGAAAGAATGAATCAAACATTGAAAAACACGCTTACAAAACTGATGTTAGAAACTAAATGGAATTGGGTTAAATGCTTACCTTTAGCACTCCATCGCATTCGAACACAACCACGATCAGACCTCAGTCTATCCCCCTATGAAATGTTATATGGGATGCCTTATTTAATAACACAGCAGGAGATTGATGCAAAGGAATGTGGAAATTTAAATGTCCAAAATTACATTCAAATTATCTCAAATAATCTAAAAGATAAAAGAGAGAGAGGTCTGTTGCCACAAACAGCACCCCTCGACTTTTATATCCACAAAATCTCATCTGGGGACTGGGTATTAATTAAAAGCTGGAAAGGACAGTCACTAACACCGAAATGGGAAGGTCCTTTTCAAGTCCAGATAACAACGGAGACAGCTGTGAGGACGCTAGAAAAAGGGTGGACTCACGCCAGCCGAGTCAAGGGACCAGTGAAGGCACCAGAAGACATCGAGAAAGATCAACAATCATCTCCACCTTAAGGACTTTTTCCCACAATCTGTATTTCTAAGGCTGTGTTAAAAGTTTAATGCTGTTATTTTTCAGGTTAAACCAGTGAAGTTGTAAATAATGTTCTTTAAGGTTAAGAATAGTATTGTAATAGTATTTGTTTAAGTACATACCTCAAGTTCCAGTATCTTAAATCCTTATCCAACATATCTCTCATCCCGGATAAATGTTTAGGGAAAACAAATTTACAATTGGCAAATTCTATCGAGCACCAAGGCCACCATTAGGGAAGCCTTTCACTAGGATTCATATTCCAGTTTGCACCACAAAGCAAGGGCCCTCAGAAGAAGGACCAAAGTCATCAAGGAAGATGACAGCCAGAGAAGGGGCAGGTAACCAGCCTGTAGCTTGCAGCATGAGATCTGCAGAATACACCAGGCAGAAGAAACTCCCCTTGGAAACCGGATCCTGTCACTGCTGTTTATACTTTGGATCCTGAGGGTGCCCTCTGCAGCAGCGAAAGAACCCAGGTGCAACAAGTGTTACCGGACAGTATATGAATCCCAGGGAAACACTTTCAGATTAAAACACTCCTTCCGAGCACACATGTATGTTAATCCCTTTTACTACAACATTTCCACACTAGCTGTGTGCTCAGAACGAGGAACAAAATATTGGATTGGAGAAAATATATGAACTCACACACAAAGAACACAGGGAGAATGCCCTAACCAACCCATTATTTTCTAACCAAAATTTGTTTATTAATCTGGCAGAGAAAATTAGTAAACAACTAAATTTAACCAATTGCTAAGTCTGTGGAGGAACCCTTAAATCAGAAACATGGCCTTGGCGAGGAGTCAGTGTGGAGCCCCTCGAGCTTTTAAAATTAAATTATCTAGACTCCCAGACCCGAAAGGACAATGATGAATGGATTTTAAGCAATACCATTATCAGAGATGAGTGTATATGGAGGAGGGGTAAAAAGTACCTCACACCTGTAAGTAATACATATCAGAAACAAATACCTCGTCAAGAGGAAGTGAGTACATTTCTTTAATGCGAAAGTCTTCTCTGCTGCACAAATAAGAAAAGGGGGGATTTTGTTATGCATGAACCCTTTTAAGACTTTCGCATCACCTTTCATCAAGTATCAAAGCTGCTATATTTTTATGAAATATTATTTTAACTAAAATATAGAATTAACAAACTCCTTTATTTTAGATAGTTATGAAAATGTTTTAAGGGTGTTTAAGTAGTTTTAAGAGCTGTAGTTTGGTGTTATTTGTTTTGTACCTTGTAAGAGTGAACATGGGATCCTGGGTTTTGCAACCGGTTTTCTCAGAGCATGTTTCCAGATAAAATCAATTCCCCGCAGCAGACAATGGGGCTGTCAGCAACCCTAAAAACTCACGAGCCATTGGCTGAGAACTGCTTGGAGAGTGCATAACCAATCACCGTGGGACAAGTAAGCAGAACTGGGAGTGAAGAGGGGCGGAGACTCCCTGTATATCCCAAGCCGAAATTTTCAGCTCTTTCTCTCTTTTCGCCTGGACAAGCCACGGAGAGCCTCGGCCGGAGAAGACATCAGGCCACAGAATAACTCTTTCTGCCTTTTTTCCAGGCAGCTCCGCGCCGAGAAAAAGCTATGCTTGGGTTTTTAATAGCCTAAACGGCTGAAAAAGTGTCTCTGCTCGAAGGGATCTCGGACTTCAATTTTTATCTAAATTTTCGGGGTTTTTTAGGTTCCAGTTTTTTTATTGTTAAATAAACCAGTTTTATTTAATTTAACATCCGAAACTATCCTATTTTTATCATAACCGATGAGCATGGGTTTAAAGTGAGCATAACTTGAGCAGCAAGCCAAGATTGCTTTAGGCTGGATGGGGCTTGAAGCAACCTGGTCTAGTGGGAGGTGTCCCTGCCTAGGGCAGGGGAGGGGAACAAGATGGGCTGTAAGGGCCTTTCCAACCCAAACCATCCTATAATCCATGATTTATAGGCAATTTCTGAATGAAAAGTGTGGGGAAGAGAGGGAAATAGTCACACTTCACAGCTGCCCGTTTGTGCTCAGCCCTGGTGCAGCCAGGAGAAGGCAGATCCCTGCCCACCACTGCTGCACTGGTCAGGAACATGGGCTGAGCAGCTCCCTGTCCCTCTCTGGTGCTGGTCACACCCATCCTGGCCTCACCCTGTGCCTACAGGGAAACCCGAGGGTCCCACAGCCTCTGCAGTGCCAGGGAAACAGGCCCTGTGTATAACTGTGGGGTGAAAGCAGCATCTGTGCCATGCAACTGAGCAGCCAGGCTGTGACAGCATGTGTGTGTGCATGTCCCTGATCCTGGTGGCAGTGCAGCCCGGGACACACAGCTTTGGTCATTCCCAGCTGAAAGCCAAAGGCCGTTATTGACCTGGAGTGTCGGGGTGGGGCTGGGCTGGCATTGGCCTGAGATGCTCTCAGCAAGCACTGACAGCAGCCCAGAGCAACCAGGGAGCTTTTGCTGTTGGGACAAACTCTGGGTATGGTGATGGTGTAACAAACCCAGGTTGATGCGTAGGATGAAAAAAGCCCTTTGGGTTAAGTGGGGCTGTGGGAGGTTCCTGTGAAGCTTCCAAACTTTATCCACAAGTTTATGAAGGGGGAGCATAAAAGAAAATGGCCGGGGGTGTCCCAAATGGAGCCAGAAGAAACCACACCCTGAACATCAGATTCCACCCAGCAAAGGGCTCAGGACACTGGTGACCCTCTGTGACTCCCCTCTGTGACCTCTCTGACCTCTGTGACCTCTCTGTGACCCTCCCCGCTCTCTGTGACTCTGCCTGAGGGTCCTGGGCACGCCAGGCCAGGTGTGGGCCCCCAGAGCCCCACAGGGACATTGTAGGGGTGAGCACAGCACCAGAGGAGAGGACACACGTGGGAAGTATTTGTGTGACAGTTTTGATTGCACCCCTCAATAGGGGGTTCTGTGTCTGACCTCGACTCTTAGACTGCCACACATAAAGTTGACTTTGCTCTGTGTGGTGTTTTCCTTTTTTCCCCATGATGAATTTTAGGCACAAGTAGCCTGGAGGAGGCTGTGGGAAATGGTGAAGTTTGTCCCCTGGGGTCTGTTCTCCCCCTGCCAGGACCCAGCCACCTCCCGAGCTGTCCTGGGTGCTGCCTCTCCAGCTACCACCACCCCCCCCCCACTCCCCCAATAATCCATCCCTGTGATGTTCGCCATCCCCATTCCCGCTGTATCGGCATTCCCGGCATCCTGTCGGGGGCTGCCTGAGGCAGAGCTGCCAGAACAGCCCCAGCCTGAGCAGTGCCTGCTGGGACAGTGGCTCCGATCCCTGTCTGCTGGTGGAGCTGGCAGCTCGCAGGAGGTTTCAGAGTCTTTAGGATTGGTCTCAACCAGTGCTGGGATTTAACTTCTCTGTGTCATTCCACACTGCCACATCTGAAGTGAACTGGTCTGGACTAGACAGGGAAGACCTTTGCCATGAGTCCAGAGCATCCAGTCCTGTGCTGGGATGCAGCAGCCACCACGAGTGTGACCGCTGGGCTCAGGCTGCCCCCAGGACTCCCCTCTCTCCCAGGAACTCCCATGTCTCTCCCTGGACTTGGGACTAGCTTCAACCAGCTCTGCTCAGCTCAGTTTTCCAGGTGGGAAAACTCCCTGGGCACAGCCCTTGTCCCTTCCCCACTGGAACCCCAACAGGAGCTGGGAACAGGCTCAACCCAAGCGTTTTGCATCTCTCCATGCTCCAGCCCAACTCCTCCCTGCGCCTTCCTGCTTCTTCTGGGATAAACAGGCTCGGGGTGACTGCTCCGTGTCCCGTGCCCAGGCTGGCAGCAGAGCCCGGGCTGCAGCTGGCAGGGAAGGGAGGCTGTTGGCTCAGGACAGCAAGGTCATGAATGAAGCTCTGTTTTTCCTGAAACGTCCCGAGGCCGCTGATTGTGGAGCACAGAAACGCCGCCAGTGTGCAGGGCAGGCTCAGGGCAGTGTGTGTGAACTCCCAGCGGTTCCTGCTGAAAGTGCTTGGAAACACTTCCCCACAGCAATCCCAGCTCCACTGCAACTCCGGGGAGGGTCAGAACACTCCTTCTGGAGTATCAACCTCCCCCTTCCACTTCCCATCACGGTCCTTTGGGAAGCATTCCCACCTTTGTGGGGACCGAGACTGTGACAGGGCTGTGGTTCAGTACGTAGAGTACAAACCAGGCTGGGAAGATTTTCTCATGGCTCCCATCTTGCTCCCACTGGTTCACGCCAATATTTTCACCCTCCTCGCCCTTCCCAGAGCTGGGCAGTGCTTTTCCTGGTCAGCATGGGGAGGGGAGGGAGGCAGAGCACCCCCGCTGTGGGACCAGGAGTTGGGCCCTAGTAGAGGATGCCTGGAGATGTCCGGGGCACCCAGACCCCCAGTTTTGGCAGAGGAGGAGTCTGTCTGCTGCAGTTCCCAGGAAATTCTCCCCCTCCCCCACCACGGATTGTTCCCCTGCCCTGGGGCCAGGCTGGGTTTGGTGGGACAGTGGGACAGCCTGGCAAAGCCTTGCCCAGAGGGTTAAACTCTGCTGGGGGTCTGACCTTCATCTCCTCCCACCACAGTAATCCACAAGGATAAACCCATGAGGACAAGGCATGGTTCTCACGCCAGTGTTTCATGTCCATCCCACCCCGTGCCCTTCCCCAGGCACCAAACACCTTCACCCTGCACCCAGGCCCTGGCACTCAGAGCTCTGCTGGCACCCACACCCGCCAGGTAACTGGAACCCCTCACCTGCTGCAGAGCTGGGGCCTTGTCTCGCCATCCTTCAGCATTCTGCCGTGTCTGTGTGTCCTGCCAGCACCCACCTGCCCAGATCCAGCTCTCTCCTCACCAGGACTGGGACCTGGCTGTGCTCTAGCACCCACTGGCACCATTCCATGGCCTCTCCAAGGAATTGCCTGCTCTCCAAGGACCCCTTAGGAATTGCCTGCTCCTCATGTCCCAGGCAGGAGGATGATGATCCATGTGGAAGTCCCCAGCACCTAAGGGTTGGCGATTATTCACACAACACCAACAGTTCAGGAGCAAGGCTCCTCTTGTGTCCCGAGGCTCGCAGTGGATTCGTGGTGGGAGGCAGCTGAGCCATTTCAGGAGGGGACATGGGACAGCACATGTTCTCCCACAGGTCCTGAGACAGGAACCTGGGGACTGGCAGAATGGGAGCAGGAAATTTTCCTTTCACCGCAGAGTTATTAATAATCTGGATGAGGCACTTTATGCTGTGTCAGGTAGTTGAGCAGGACCATGTGCAGGAGAAGGAATTGGAAAAGTGCTGGGTGAGGCTCTGTGTTTGCCAGGACTGGAGCCTGTCCCCAGTGCAGAGGGCACTACCAGTGTGGTGATGCCGTGAGAGGCCACCTAAAACAGAGACTAGACAGGAGTAAGGGAATAAGGTCGGTATTTATTTGAAGGGCCTTCAAGGTACCCCCTGGGGAGCCACAGGCCACTGCCAAGATGGACCCCAAGATGGACGGCAGGTCACCAGTTCTTCACACTTCTATAGGTTTGGTTCATTTGCGTATCAGGGTTAATTCTGCAATTAAAGCTTCAGTTAATGATGTCGTTTTCTCAAGCTCACACCCACCTTAAGATGTTGGTTTGCACATTTTGGGCCTAGGATGGTCTGGGTGTCCTTGGAGAGCAGGCCCAGAGAGGCTTTGTTATGTCTACCTAGCACAGAGAGCAGGAATTAACAGGCTACAAGGAACTTCAGATTTACACACTGGGCAGTCCAGGATTTGAAAAACATGAAAGTTAAAACCTGAGGCATCAGTGGCACGCATGGAAAGGTAAAGGCCAGGGATGTCACTGCAGCCACCCAACACAGAGAGAGGGGCTGAGCAGTGTTCATGAAACCACAGCTCTTGGAGGACTCCAGATGGGTTTGTGCATCCTGTTCCCCACCAAGGGCACTGGGGTGTCAGAGGAGGGCACCAAAGGAGGGACATTTCAGTGCCAGTCCCCCCACTGTCACAGACAGAGAGGGAACCTCATTCCTGTTCTCCTGGGCACCCTCCATCACCTGGCCATGAGCACATGGGCTCGTCTAGCTCAGCACTTTCCCATCACCCCCACATCCTTCCCAGCTGACCTGAACCCCTGACCGCCAGCAGCTCATCCCTCCTAAAGCATGGGTTGGCCTTACACAGCACAGACAAGGAGGGGATCCCATTGCCCAGCATGGCCTTCTGCATATGCAGCTTTGTCAAGAAAGAAAGAATAAATAGAAGTTTTCTGGGCTGGGGAATTAAACTGGCTTAAAACTGGTCTGAGTTCATTGTCCCAGTGTGCCCCCAGTCCTGGTGTCACCAGTGAACGGATGTCACCAGCCTGGAACACGCAGGTGGGGAAGCCTCCTGAGGCAGGTGGCACCCTCTGTGCTGGGATGGGCCGTGGCCAGGGAGGGTCTGTCCTGGAGCCGCTGGAATTGGCTCTTCTGGACACAGGGGAGGCTTCTGGCAGCTCCTCACAGCAGCCACCTCTGTGACACCCCTGCTCCCAAAACCTGGCCATGCAAACCTGAAACACCTCTTCAGAAACCCCACATTGCTCACTAACCTGCCAGCTAGGGATTATTTATTTATTTATTATTATTATTATTATTATTGTTATCTTCAGTTTTCCTTATCAGTTTCTACTTTTCCTTGCTGCACTTCCTGCCAGTAACCATGAATTTTTCCCTTTCTCCATTCTGTCCATGTGACATTTTTATTTTAACCACTCCTTCCCTTTACCACTAAACTGGTGTGGACTTTCAGGCAAAATCATCTTTCTTTGGGGTGAAATTCTGACCTAATCAGCCCCCATGAAAGAGCTTTGTGTCTTCATTAACTCTTTTTTATTCCAATTTCCTTCCAAATTAATTCCAGTCCTCATTTTGCCCAGCTTTGGGAAATGAGTCTGTTTAAAGCACAGTGTGAGTATGTTACAGACATGAATTGGTGGGGACTGCTCTCTCTTTGCCTATATTAAATATAATCAGGTCATGATCATGGGTCCCTAGGCAACCACTAACTTCCAGCACAGTGATTAATTAATCTTTATCCATCATAACGAGGTCAAAAATAAATTACCCACGTTGGGTGCAGTACCTTTGCTGTTAGATAATGACCATCTCTAATGTGCAATAATGCTAACGAGGTTTGACTCCTGCCTCAGCAGGGCTGGGATTTCTCTCTCTGTGCCTCATGTGGGGGCAGCAGCTGCTCCTCCTCCTGCCTCAGCTGCCCGGAGGGAATCCCAGCCCATTCCCAATACGAGGAGGAAGGGGAGAAGGCAGCGGCCTTTCCCAGGCACCGGGGCTTGAGAGGGGTCCCCATGTACCTTTGGTATGCCAGGCATGCCAAGGTGGGATCCCAGACCTGGCTGGCTCTTCCCAGAGCTTTGCCTGGATTTTCCAAGTCTCTGGTCTGTATTTTCCTGGCACAGATGGCCAGGAGAGAGATGACATCCAGTGGGGGAATGCCGATGTTGTCATTGCTGAGGAAAGGGGTGATAGAGCTGCTGGCAGAGAGTGACGCTCCAGAGACCTCCAAGAGGAACTGGAAAAGGTTGTCAAGGGAAGCTGTGGCTGCCCCTGCATCCTTGGCAGTGTCCAAGGCCAGGCTGGATGGGGCTTGGAGCAGCCTGGGATAGTGGAAGGTGTCCCTGCCCATGGCAGGGGTGGGATGGGATGAGCTTTAAGAACCCTCCCGTCCAAACCATTCCATGATCCAGTGATTCTGTGAAGAGCAGGCAACAGTCCCACTTGACCAATCAGTATTCTCTTGGCTGCTTTAATCCTTCCCATGCCCTGTCCATGGCCTTTTCTTCCCACACCCCTCTCCTGATGGATCAGTTGGGATCTGAGCACCACTGGGTACAGAGAAGACCATGTCACATCCCAGAGTGGCACTTGTGAGGCTCCCAGCACAAAAAGTCTTGGCACATTTATTCCCAGGGCAATGAGCACAGTAAGTCTCTGGGGAAAAGATTGGGAAATCCTCAGAGAAGAAAGGAGCTGCTGATCTCCTCTGCACCTGCAGGGACCTGTGTGTTATCCCCGGAGGAGACAAAGGCCTGGTCCTTATAATGGGATTGTCTGCATCGTTTTTCTTTCCCCACATTCTTCAGGAAGGAAAGCAATGCTGTGCAGCCTGGGAGGGCCTGAACTCCTGCTGCTTGGGAGCACTGCAATAATGATCTGCTTCTCTGGGGCCTGGGATCACCATGTTTGTCCCAGGTCAGGGCACGCACCATTGACATGGGAGTTACGAATTAATGGGGGGCAATTCAAGGTGTCTTCCTGAAGGCTCTGCCCTCTCCTTGGGCTTCTTCCTTCCCTGGAAGTAAGCACTGGGGAGGCTACAGGAAAAAATGTTTTGCAGTCATTACTCCAAACAGGGTTGAGAGCTCAGGCTGCCTCTTGGCCTCAGGGGTCCCAAAATCTTGGGTCGGGAGTTCCACTGCTTTCCTTCTCCCACTGGTTTTCCACCCTCCAAGGAGATTCGTGCACCAAAGACACCAGCCCAGCCTGTGACATTCCCAAGGGACCATGGACAGAGATGCTCACCAGAGGGCAAGGCCGGGGAACACCGGGTGAGAGAATGATCCACCCATCCTGGCAGCCAGGCTGGGGTGGACATGGCAGGAGCAAGAACTGGGGGCACAGGGACGAGGTTTTGGTCTGTTCCAGGGCTGCTCTGGGAGAAAGTGGAAGGACTTGGTTCAAAGGTCATGCAGTGCAGCTCTCTGGGAGCTCAGGGGTGGGAATTCCCAGGAGTTCCCAGTCCCAGGTAACTTTATCTGGGGGCCATGCATCTTCCAGCAATTCCTGTGGATCTTGGTCCTTTTTCAGCTCTGTCCCCTCCTCTTTGCTGTCCCGTTCTGTCCCACCTCCTCTTCTCTGTCCTCCCTCTCTGCCACAGCCCTGCCACACTTCCTGAGCTCCCTTGGCTGCTGAAATCCTTCCCATGGCCTCTCCATGCCTTTGCTTCCCACACACCTCTCCTGATGGATTAACTGGGATCTGAGCACCACTGGGTACAGAGAAGACACTGTCACATCCCAGAGCGGCACTTGTGGAATTCTCCCAGCAATGAGCACCCGGGAGAGCCGATGTCAGCTTTAATGAGGAATATGGGGAGGGGAGAAGGGAATTTGGAGCATATTAAGTCTTTCCTTGTAACAGCATCTCTTACTCACTTTTCTTTAGCCACAGAAACCCCCAACAGAGCAAGGCCCCTTTGTCTGAAGGCTCTGTGACGTTACTGCAGAAAGCAATAACTGTGCTTTTGGGACAGGGGGAATAAATCAGTGGAATGGTACCAGGCTGAGATGCTGCCACTGCTGGAATTTGTTTCTGCTTTCTATGAGGCAAAACAAGGCTCAAATCACGTTAACACAGCCAGAAAGAGCAGCAGAGCAGAAAATCTGTCTCTGGTGAGAGATCAAATGGCAAGTCAGTGTTGGAGGAACAGCTTCATTACATCCAGTGAGCCGTTCTTGGGGACCTGGCGAAGGGACCTGCTTAATCCTTACAGGCCTCGTCCATACCCCAAAGGTTGCAGTTACACCCAGCAAAGCCAGAACCCTGTGCAAGAAGGGAAATAAGGAAAGGGAAAAGAGGGACAGGGCAGGGAAAGAAAAGCTGAAGAAGCAAGAGGAGCTGTATAAGGCTCTGTTCCCATCATCTTCAGGCCTTGTTCAGCTGTGCAGGCTGAGCATTGAACTCCTCATTTCTGGCAAGGTTCTTCAGGAGCTGGGTGAAGGAAGAGGGAATCATTCCAGCAGTGCAAGGTCAAAGAGCAGAGATAAAGTCTCAGTTCATGATTGTCTCGAGGGATCATTTCTTTACATCTCCTTTTAGAATCACAGAATCATAGAACATTCTGAGCGAGAAGGGACCCACAGGGATCATCCAGCCCAGCTCCCAGCCCTGCCCAGACACCCCAACAATCCCACCCTGGGCATCCCTGGCAGCGCTGTCCAAACGCTTCTGGAGCTCTGGCAGCCTCGGGGCCGTGCCCATTCCCTGGGGAGCCTGGGCAGTGCCCAGCACCCTCTGGGGGAAGGACCTTTCCCTGATCTCCCACCTAAGGACCCTGAAAGCAGCCAACAGATGTTCCCTCCAGCAGTTCAGCCCTGCCCAGGCCAGGTGTCCATTTCTTTCCTGTTTGGCTTTCTTGGTTTGCCCTCTGTGCACTCGGAGGAGAGCTCTGTTAGACTTTGGACAGCTCAGATCTCTGCACAGCCTCCCTTTCCCAGGAAAATCCTGGTCTTGTCCTGAGGGGTTGCTGTAAACCCGCAGGGAGGGGTTGAGCTTGGAGCCAAGGGATGCTCCACATGGGATGCTGAGGGTGACATTCACTGCAGTGCAAAGCCCTTGGATATTAAAGAATATCAGAATTAAAATATCCTGAGCCCATTCCTCTCCTCACCTGTAAATGTTTGCACGAGTACTTGGAGCTCTCTTCCAAGGCAGAGGGTGTAAGGTCCAGCTCATCCAAAGCCTGGACAAAGCTTTCTCCTGCCAGGAGTGTCCCAGCACTGATCATTCTGTGAAGGACACTCTCTACAGCCCAGTTAGAGCCTGGTTTTGGCAGGACCAGCACCCAGTGGACATCAGTACTGTTGCCAATGTAGGAAATTGGCTGGGAGAGCTCAGGGATGCCCAGGGATGGCTCCTCCGGGACAGGCTCAGGGCACATTTCTGAGTCTGCAGCAGCTTGAACACAAATTGAAGTTTAATGAATAAAAGAAAGCAGGGCGGAGAAGGCAGTGGGGACGAAGGAAGGGCTGAGAAGTCTGGGAGTCCAGCTCCAAGGAGTGACCACCCAACTCTCCCTGATACCTATCCCTGGGTGAGGAATCCCCTGGGAAAAGGAGGAGTTCCGCTGTGAGTGCCCCAGGATTGTTTTACACCTTCCTGTGGTTCCCTAACCCAGTTCTACATTCTGCTATTCCAAACCTGCCCTGCTGCCCAGGGCAAACACCAGGCCCTCTCCTGTCCTCTCCTGTCCTGTCCTGTCCTGTCCTGTCCTGTCCTGTCCTGTCCTCTCCTCTCCCCTCCTCTCCCCTCCCCTCCCCTCCCCTCCCCTCCCCTCCCCTCCCCTCCCCCCCCTCCTTCTGGAATCCCGGTGTCAGTGGGGAGCAGGGATGCTCCTGGGAGAAGCTCAGCTGCATTTCTTCAGACATCTCTGATAGCAGAGGCCTCCCTGTGCCCTGGAAGTGCCAATTTCTCTCTGTCAGCTGCAAAGACAACTAAGACAACGAGCTCTGGGGAGCAGGAGAAGGGATGCATCTACTCACTCACAGCTCTGTTTGGACAGATGAAACCCAAGCAATTATTTCCACTTTTAAACGTGCCAGGCTCTGGAGGCAAATCTGGGGAGAGCTGAGCAAGAGGAGCTGTTGGATCTCCTGGAAGACGCTGGTTTCAAAGCCACCAGCTTGTGCAGGGTTATGCACCAAGGAAACAAGGAGCAGGAGGGGAATTGTCCTGCTCCAGCAGCAGCAGAGCTGCAGCAGCCTCAGCAGAAAGTTGGATGCTGAACACACACTCTTAAACCAGGTTTTGGGTGCTAAATGCTCTTTCATCAGGTTTTGGGCTGATTGTGCACAGGATTGCTGGAGGTTCCCCATTCTACTTCTCTCATTGGAGGTGGGTTTGAAGAGCCTTCATCCTCAGGTTAATCGTGGCAGCAAGAGACAGAATCTGTGGTAAGGACAAACATCTGGGCCCCACTGTCGGTCCTGGAGCATCTCTGAGCCCCAGGACCTCCTCCAGGGTCTTCCTGTGCTGGGAGCTGCTGCTGGAACAGGGGGATGGGAGCTGCTGGAACAAGGGGATGGGAGAGCAGCCCTTCCCCAAGGGTTAAGCTGCGCTGCTCAGAAGATGAGTTCAGTTACTTCCCATCATCTGAGCCTCTCTAATGAAACCTCCTCTCCCTGTCTGAGGTAATTTGCCTTTGATCAAACCCTCTTCTCCTCTGATGAGAACACAGTGCAGTAATCAAGGTGCTAATCTGAGCCAGAGAAGGCTCCCAGACCCCTCATCACCCTCATCTGGCGGCTTCCTCACTTCCCACTCCTCCCTGGTCCGTGCCAGGAATCCTCCTGCATCCTGTTCCTGGATCCTGCCCCTGCATCCTGCCCCTGCATCCTGCTCCTGGATCCTGCCCCTGCATCCTGCCCCTGCATCCTGCTCCTGCATCCTGCCCCTGCATCCTGCCCTTGGTTCCTGCTCCGGCATCCTGCTCCTGGATCCTGCCCCTGCATCCTGTTCCTGGATCCTACCCCTGCATCCTGCTCCTGAATCCTGCCCTTGGATCCTGCCCCTGGACCCTGCTCCAGCCCCACACGGCCCTGCAGGGCACTGGGCTCCCAAAACAGGGAGCAGGGAGTACCTGCCCACACCTTTCCTTGAGTGAACTCTCTCCAAAGACCAAAGGGGTCTTTAAACTCTAAATCCAGTTTTATTAGAATGTAAACTTGAATAACCACATTTCTGGGAGAGGAGGAACTCAGTGACCGGGCCAGATGGAATACAAATAAAAAAGCTTGTAAACAACTCCTTCCCTTCCCGCTGTGTCCCCACAGCCGAGTCTTTACCCCAGTTGGGTTTAGTCAGTGGCTCTCTGAGTTGTAACAGACCCTTTCTCATCCTCATTTTGTCCCTGGCACATCTTTCCCTTTCTGTCACCTCACTCAAACCCTTGTCCCGGCTGGGAAAATACCATCCCACTGCATGGAAAATGCACTGTGCAGGATCAGGAGGGTGACTGCATGGAAAATGCACTGTGCAGGATCAGGAGGGTGACTTGGGAAGAATGAGATGCACCCTGGCTGCTCTGCTGCTGGTAGAAATTACAGCTGAGACAGGAATCTCCATTGCTTTTCCATCCTTCCTCCTTCAAAGGAAGGGCAGAAGTGATTTTGTGGGCATAAACCTGGGAACACACCAGGAGGCCCTGCACCTGACTTGCTCCTTGCACAACATGAGCTGTGATCCAGACACAATGCCCAGGCCATGGGGGTTTATCCAGCCCTCCCTGCGAGTGGGTTCTTGGCATGGCAGAGCTCATCACAAACACTGAGCAGTGCTTCAGGTGATGAACAAGCTACTTTGCTCCCAGCATGACCCACAGGTGCTCCTTATCCCACATGCTTCCCTCCTCGGGTGAGCACTTCCCCGTGAAGAGGCAGAGCTGTGGGACTTTAAAATGCAAATTCAGGCCTGAACATCCAAGAAGAAACATGGAAGCAAACACTCCAACGGCTGAGCCCCTGCAAGGCTCCTCACATAGAGCAAGAGGCACCTGAGCCTCCTCGAGCACCTGAGCCAGGGTTTTTGCTCTGCTCAGCAGGAGCTGCAGCCCTGGGAGCAGCGCTGGCCTCACGCAGAGTGCCAAGTGCTTGTTTGCTAAAAATCGAACTTCTTCACCCATTTCCAGAGGTGGGGAATCCAGGAGTACATCCCAGGGCTGCATTCCCCAGCAATGAAGCTCAGTTTCACAGCAGAGTTGCCACAGCAAGCACAGAGTCCTGCTCGTCCCCTGGCTCCAAAGCTTCTGGGTGTTGCAGTGCTGAACTCTGGGATGAGGTGGAATTTCCACCAGAGCCTCTGTCCTGGTTTTCTACTCATTGGAGGAGCCCCACAAGGGTGGAAACACAACTCCCTCCTCCAGCAGGAAGCGAGAAGTGGCCGATGTCTGTCCTGCATGTAGGCATCATTTTTCAGCTGGATTTCTCCTGCTATTCCCACTGGGGGCTTCATCCTGCTTTGTTCTTCTTCACAAGTGTTGGACCAGAAGGAGCATCCCTGAGCACCAGGTGTCCCACGGGGGTTCTGCACTTCCCTTGGGAAGAGCAGCCTGCACCCCACCTCCTCCCGCAGCAGCCTCTCCTCCATCATCGTTCCCGCTGGACCTTGGGTGGGCACACCCACAGGGCCACGAGATCCCGGGCTCTGCTGGGAGCCATGCTATGACCCTGCCACAGGATCCAGGCTGGCAGGTCAGGCTGGGAATGCTGAGTGGGACAGTCACAGCAAAACATCTGCAAATGCAGCCCTGCAGCAGCACCTGGGTCCTACTGAGGCTCTGCGGGACTGTCAGCTCTGCAATGTTGGAAATGTTGGGCAAAGAATGTTGGGCACCATCTGGAAGATCTGGTTGATGATCCAATTGAAGATGTCCCAGCTGACTGCAGGGGGTGGACCAGATTGCCTTTAAAGATCCTTTCCAGCCCAAACTATTCCATGAAAACTCGGAACAACTCACTGCTCAATTCCGGGATTAAACTCACTCTGTGGATTTAACCTTTGTAGTATTTATTTTGTTCTCTTCTTTCCAAGGGGAAATTTCTCCCAGGGATCCTTTCCCAGTCCAGTGCTGCCTGTTATCTCTTACTGATCTGAAACAGAAACATGACAATAAAAAGGGTACTTTCTGCTAAAATCCACAGAGCAGGAAATGAACTGCTGCACACCACCAGCGAGTCGTGGCAGCTGAGCCTGAGCCCTGTGCCTGGGGACCCTGACTGTCACCATGCTGGGGCTGGGGGCTGAGTGGCACAAAGCAGAGCTACCCTGGCAATCCAGCAGGTGTGGAAAGAGGCTCACGGCCCTGGGGTGCCTGCAAACCGGGTCACCAATTCTGCAAGTGCTTGATTCAAACCATGCCAGGCTCACGGAACCAGGGAATCACACACTGATTTTGGTGGGAAGGGTCCTTAGAGCTCACCCATTCCACCCCTGCCATGGACGGGGACACCTTCCAGTATCCCAGGCTGCTCCAAGCCCCATCCAACCTGGCCTTGGACACTCCTAGTGTGAATATGGCCCTTCCCTTCTGCACAGGGGCCAGCAATACTTCCAGAGAAAATAACATTCATGGCTTTAGGACCTCCCTGGAGCTTGGGAATCTCCTCTCTAAACATAAATTAAAAAGAAATGGCCAAAGTTCGGAGGGTCTCTCTCCAGCCCTCCCTAGCCCCGCTGCTCAGGTGTGGGGCTGGCTGGGGCCATGCTTTATTGCCCAGCCCCTCATTACTGTCACCCTGAGAAGAATGGGGACATTTCCTCATGGACACTCTATTTCTAGCAAGAGAAATCCTTGGCAAGGTAAGTAATCTGTTTTACACCAAGAAAGGGCCATGGAGCCTCTGTCCATCCCAGGAAACCTGAGTGCTGGGGCAGGGGATGTGGGAATTCTGCTGAAAAAATCAGAATTCTCCACAAATGCCCAGAATCCCAGATTGTTTGTGTCATTCTCTGCCTGGATGGAGGGGGCAGGTGAAGAACTCCATGGCTTGTGCTCCCCCAGGACAGAGCAGCTCTGCTGGGCAGGGTGGCAGCACCTCCAGGGCCCTGCCCACAGCCTGGCATTAAAGCCCAGGTGTAGCTCATAATCAAATGTTTTCTTGCCGAGGGAAAGAGAAAGAGTGGAGATTGCAGCCACATCCCAGGGGGATTTCAGCTTTTCCCTGTGGGAGGACACATCCTGGCTGCTCCTCCTCTGCTCCTCACACACAAGTTGTGGCAGGTATTGGCACTGCCCTGTGATGCTGCGGGACATCCCTACTAAAGCTTTCAAGAGGCTTGGACCCCTCCAGACTCTTCAGGGGGCACTTGAGAGCCTCATCTGTAGTGCCCAAGTGCCCTGTGGCACCACCTGGATGTGGCAGCATTCGGGGTTGGAATCAGAGGACGTGGAACTGCCACAGACTAGAGCTCTGGAGCAACAATGAGGGCAACAAACCTGCTTTGGGACCCTTGAAAAAAGGGGTCCAGTGGGATCTTATCCAGGTCTGTATTCCCAGGATAGCCAGCTGAGCATCTCCTTTGCAAGGATGCCAAGGACACAACACAGGCTGATCCCTCCTCTCCCCATCAGGGCTGTGAGAGCAAACCCAGGGAGATCTGATCATCCCTGCACAGCCCCGGTTTTGGAGAGAGGCTGGAGTGGGAGTACAGGAGAAAGGCCAGGATTTGCTGGATCTTGAGTGGGGGCCACAAAAAACTCCAAAAATAAGTATTTGTCCAGAGTGGCCTGGATGCAGGGAATGCTTTAAAATGCAAAACTCCCGGAGTAAAATGCTGCCCGCTTCAGGAAAGTCCTGGGTGCTGAGGGGTTCCAAAGGGCTCTCACCTGCACACACTCCCGTATTTATCAACTGTGGTTGAAAAAAGGAGGAAAACCCCATCCCAACCTTGCTTCCCACCCAGTCCATTGACTGAGGAGTGCTGTACTGACTGCAATTCCATGGGGGAATTTTCCTGGTGGATCTTGAAAGCTGTGGAAGGCAAAGGTGTAGCCGATGGTGGAGCCACAACTGTGGAGTTGTGAGAGCACATCTAATGGTGGAAATGTCTCTGCCAAGGATTTAAGCTTTTGTAATTATGCTGCATGTTTGCTTTGGAGGCATCATCCCAAAAATCACAGGGGAAAAAGGAATTTAGAACAACGGGGCTAAAGTCCCCTGGAAAAGGGCTCCAAAAGGAGCTGCACCCAGGCTTAGGAGCAGCATTAAAATTTGTGAAAAGGAGACGTGTTTCTGCTGGCAATTATTGTCCAAAGAGTGCAATTTAAAGATTCTTGCTGGAATGAGAAATAAAATCTGGAGTGATAACTGAATGAAAAGACAGACTATCACACACCTCACCCGGAGAGCCAGGCACTGAAGGATCAATCAGATTTCAGTCCTGCACACAAAAGAAGCGAGTTCTGTCTTTTATCAGCTCAGGCAGTCAGAAAAAGGCCTCAGGCAAAACCCATTGTACAGGGAAAGTCTAGAGGGCTCCAGGGAATCAGGGAAGCAGCAGCCGATCCCGGGAGAAGGCCAAGCAGGACAGGACCCTGCAAATCCACAGGATGAGAGGAAAGGGCCTCAAGCTGTGCCAGGGGAGGCTCAGGTTGGACTTCAGGAGGAATGTCTCCATGGAAAGGTGGTCAGGCCTTGGAAGGGGCTGCCCAAGGAGGTTTGGAGTCCCCATCCCTGGAGGTGTCCAAGGAAGGGCTGGACGTGGCACTCAGAGCTCTGGGCTGGGGACAAGGTGGGCATCGGGCACAGCTTGGAGTCAGTGACCTTGGAGGGCTTTTCCAATCTCAAGGATTCTATGGAATGCTCTGCAAGCACCTCTCTTGTGAACACTGTGCTCAGGATTTGGGCTGGGAAACTGGGAAAATTCCATGAGAAGCAAGGTGAGCACAGCCGAGGGGAGGGGAGGGGAGGGGAGGGGAGGGAGGGGGGGGGAGGGGAGGGAGGGGAGGGGAGGGGAGGGGAGGGAGGGGAGGGGGAGGGGGGGGAGGGGAGGGGAGGGGAGGGGAGGGACAGCACCGTGTCCAGAGGCACATCTGGAGGAGCTGTGCTGCTGCAGTGCCCTGTGTGTGCCCAGAGTGGAGGGAGGTAGAGTTGGGCTCATTCCTGAGCCAAACTACACAAAGCCATCTGGAGCATTCAAAGAGCTCGCTACAACACCACTGCTCCACCCCAGCTCTGCAGGGCTGCTGTGTGACCAGGGCCCAGGGGCCCTGCACAGCTGGACACCAGAATAAGGCCAGGAATGGGTTTTATGGGTTTCATGGGTTCCATGTCCCAGTCAGTGGCAGTCAGCTTCCTATAAATTTGTCTTTTATGGGAAGCTCAAACTGCTCAAGTGACTGTACCCAGCAGAGTGGAGAAGCCCCTCAGTGCAGCCCTTGTCAGACACCCCTTGGGCTGACAGGACTGAGTGCTCACTTGGGCCATCCAGCACTGCTGTCCAAAATTTGGGGAAAAGCTCCATCCTGATTCACCAAGAGCCTCGTGGGTCTAAGGGAGACTTGTGAACTCCCTCAGGTTGTGAAAGCCCTCTAAGGTCATGGAGTCCAACCATGAACCCAGCACTAACCCATGTCCCCAAGTGCCACACTCCCACAGCTTTAAACCTCTCCAGGGATGTAGATTCCACCGCTGCCCTGGGCAGTTGTTGGTTTGATTGCTGACACTCCCAGGTTCCTTCCAAGGGAAGTTTGCTCCTCTGCAGCAGGGTCTGAATCCTCTTTCTACCTGGTTTGACCCCCATTCCCATAACACAGACCGCACCACCCCACCAGAATCCATGGAAAGATGTAAATTCTCCCTGTCCCCCACAAACCCCTGTCGGATGGATGCAAGGACAAACAGCAGCACTAGCCCTTCAGGGAGCTTTCATTCCACACGGTTTAGTTTTGTGTCTGAATGAAGCACAGCACAAGGACAACCCCACCCAAGTGCATGAAACAAAGAGCTTAGCAAGCGCCTGGGAATTAATTAGCACCTGGAAGTCACTCTCCTGCTGGGAAAGGCTCTGGATCACCGGGAATGGATGGTCACACGCAGACCTGGTGCTGTGCAAGGTGCTGAGCAGAAACCGAGGAAAGGAGACTGCGGGAGTCTCGTGAAATTGCATTAAGGCTCACCCAGAGGAGGAGAGCAACACAGGAAAGGACACAGAGGGACCAGGGCGGCCTGGGCTGCAGGGATGTGTGCGAGCAGTGTAACCTTCACCAGAAGCTAGAGAGGGGCCAGGGCAGCTCTGGGACCCCCAATGCACAGTGACCCAACCCCAGAGTGGCTGCTCCCTTTCCCAGAGCAGAGGATGGGCACTCACAAGGAAACAGCCCCTCCAGCACTGCCTTTCTCCCTCTTCACTGATTCTCCAAGGCCTTGGAAATGCTAAAGGAGAATTTTTGCTTTTCTTGCTGCACATTTATGATCAGCTGGTTCAGAAAGAGGCGCTGCATGGAAACTGTGAAGTTCAGGCTCTCTGCTGTAAATATTTTCCTTTCTGGGATGTGCCCTTTGTAGAGCCACCAGAAAGGGCTTTCCCTCTCTGTGCCCACGACTGAGTCCCTGACAGAGCTCAAAGAGAGAGGATTGTGTGGGGATGATGGAAACAGACACAGATGGACACAGACATCGCAGGGCTTCCTTCCATGCAAAGTGGTCCACAAAGATGGCTGATTATATTTGTAATAAATAATTTACTGCAAATTTGCCATGAATTTCAGAATCTCTACTGACTATGCTGCTCACTCGGAACCCTCTGTAGTCTGCATATCCACAGAACAGTCTCAAAAAACAATGGCAAGCAATTTAAAGCAGAAATAACCTTTGGTGGGGCACCCCTGAGGGGTCATTTTTCAACTGAAAGCAACAGCATTCAAAAAATTTCTTCTGTTTTGCTGAACCTGAAACCATAAATGTTTTTACAATTTGGTAAAGCTCATTTCTGAGTTCCTGTGAGCATGTGAGGCTGCTCATGTGGTTTTAGTACTTCAGTGAGGTTCCTGAGATGAGCAGACTCCCACTGGGCATTAAATCCCCTCTGAGAATTCCTAGCCAGAGTGGGACCCTTGCAGACCTCAGTCACCTCAATAGACCCTCGGGGGTGGTATGGAAGGAAAGCCTTGCACAGCTGGCGTTTGAAGGGATGGGCCAGTTCCATCCCCTTTCTGGAGAACTGGGCTGGTTCCAGGGATGTGGGACCCTGAAGAGAGTTTCCAGCAGTCACAGCTCTTTTCAGATCCAGCACATCCCAATTTCCCACAAGTTACAGTTTCACAGCTCTGGGAATGCTCCTCCTCCTCCTCCTCCTCCTGAGCAGATCTCAGCCAAGTGAGCCACTGGGCTGCAGGAATCCTGCCTGGAAAGGGAGCAGCCAGCTTGGAAAGGGAGCAGCCAGCCTGGAAATGCCTGCATGGGAACGGGGTCAAATGGGGGAGCTCAGAGAGTCCCAGTGCCCTCGTGAGGACAGAGTGCAGCAACGTGAAGTGGGAAACCATGGTGAGGTCGGGACTCTACATTCCCGTATGGAAATAGGCCTGGCTCTAAAATCAAGCTTTAAAATCTCAGTGGTCAGTCTTAGGGCCCCAGGGAACTGGGCAGCAGGACAGGAGTCCTTGGACAACCAGCGACCCCACTGGGAAATCCAGAAATGACGCCCTGGAGAAAGAGGCGAAGATCCCCCTCCTGGGCTCTGTATTTCCTGATCCCTTTGCTTCCTGCAGCACCTGTCCACCTCTAGTCTTTCTGATTCAGAAGCCTCAAACCAAGGAGTGTCTGGGGATTAATTTTTAGCTTGATTTCCTCCTGTCCATCCCCAGGCCTGACTCTCTCACTGGCTCAGTGACTTGCAGAAACGTTGTGCTGAAGAGGCTCCAGTCTAAGTTGACGTTATAAATGAACCCAGCCCTGATAGCATCTTTTCAGAGCCTGACTCTGGGCAAAATGAACAAAGGATTCATCAGGAAGGATCCCGCAGAGCCAGGCTGAACACAGATCCTCCAGCGCCAGCCAGGCCTGCGCCAGCCAGACCTGGCGTTTCCTACAAGATAAATAGGACACAAATTTCGTACAGGTAAATAAAGTGCTCTGTATTTTCCCACTGCGGCCAGACATCCAAACGCCTCGTCCCAGCACAGAGCAGACTGGATTGCAGCTGGAGTGGCTGCCTTGGAGTATTACAAAGTCCCTTGTGGTTCTGTGGGCTCAGATGCATGAACGCACAGATCCAGAGATGACTTCAGTAATATGAATCCGATGGCAAGAAGCTGAGAAGGGCACTTGCATAGAGTTCCAAGAGAGCAGTTTATTGCTATAACTCCTGAAGGTTTCCAGAGGCAAATGGCCCCGAACACGTGACGGGGCGATCTTAAGTATAGGGGAGTGGCTAACAGCAAGAGCCCACCAGGGAATCGGAACTAGGGTACATCACCACCACCGAACAGGCATCCTGGGAGAGGCTTCTCTCTATCATAACCAATACATCTTTGGCACCAGAGACCATCTTATGAAGAACACTCTCTGTCTCTTATACCACAGGTTAATCACCCACCACACTGGAGGAGCAGTGGCTGGGGAAACGCTACAGGCCCAGGAAAAACTCGTACCGCTCCCCTTGCCTTCCTGTTACCTGAGTGCTGGAGCAGCTGCCAAGCAGTCAGTGCCATTTTCAGCCACAAGTTCTTTAACTGAGGACAGACATGAACATAAAAAACTCTAAAATATCCTTACTAGGTCTGTAAAGAGCTTTTTAGCCCCCAGATTTCCTCTCTCCTCTCTTTCTGCTGGCACTGGACCCCTAAGCTGTCCCTGCTTCTCATGCTCTGATCTTCAACTTTCTGTACTTGGGACCTTGGCTCTCAAAGGACAGTCAGGACCTTTGCAAATGAGCCTGGCAGGAGCAGTTCCTCCTGATTTGAGGGAAATGCAGCCCCTAAAATAAGCCTCTCCCTGGTTTTCAGGCGGGTTCTCCACAGCGCTCTCCTGCAGCCACTTCACACTGTGGGGCTCAGAGGCTCCTGCTCTGCTCAGCTGTGCCTTTCTGCCTCCCTCCTTTCTTTTCCTCCTCCAGTGCTCTGTGACTCTCCCAGAGCATCCTCACCCTGTGACATAAAGGCCCAGCTGGACCTCTCCAGCCGTGCAGCTTGAGCTGAGCATCGAGGCTGTAATTCCCCATCAGGAATCAGGAACACGTGCCAAGAACAGCTGGAAAACTTAACCCCTGTAGGACTGCAGCCCAAAAGCCACAAGCGTCCCTGCCGACGAGAGAGGACAGGGCTGGGCTGTCCCAGTGTCCCAGGCCCTGCTCCATGGTCCTCTCATGTGTTGCAGTGTCTGGGGGCTGCAGTGACTGAGCCGGGCTTGCTTTGAAGAAAATTCAGATCCCAAGGTCCTGTGGGTCTCTATGCGCTCCCACAGCCAGATTGTCCTTGCTCCCAGCAAGAACCCAGCAGGGTGGGACAGGCAGGGAACAAGCAGTTCATGGAGAACCTGTGGAAAAAATGGTCCTGGAGACAGGTCCTCCTGTGGCAGAGCTGCCCCCCACCCCATCAGCCAGATGGCCACCAATTCCCCACTAATCAGTCCTTCAGGAATTAGCCAGGAACAAGCTCCTCCTCAGCCTAAAGGGTTGTTATTACAATCTGTGGGGTGGCTGCTACCTCAGTAATTTTGGAATTGCTTCAGAAGTTCAGGTGTAATTATTGAGCAGGGGCAGGGAGAGGAAATGACAGGGCATTGCCCTTGTTTGAATACATCAGGGTTTTATCCACCTGGGCTGTGGAGGGCTGAACAGTGAGGGCAGCAGGAATTAAAATGCAGACAGATGTAGTGACCAGGAGTGCTGATGTGTCCAGGAAGAGAAGCAGCAGCCGGTTTGTGGTCAGTGTGTCCAGGCTGTGCTGACCCACAGGAGCAGGGCTGGATGGACAAGCACTGGGAATATTTGATGTGGAACTGGCCTTGGGGGGCCAGCTCTGCCTGCTATATGGAGATATTTCTCACTGCTTCCCAAAAAATGCACTGAATCCCACATCCTCGTGCAGATCTTCCTGCACAGCCCAGCACTGCCCTGCTCAGATCCCATAAATCAATGCCTGATAAAGGGACAAGGATGGAATTCCATCCTCCCACCTCCTCCACCCTGGGTCCTGCTGCAAAGGCCACCAGGGGTGTCTCAGAGGGGTGATGGGTGTCCGTACCCCACGGGAGGGACACGGTTTGGAGCCCAGAATAGATCCGGCATCCCAAAATAGGGAGCAAAATGAATGGCAACACATGAATCACACAGTGCCTTCGTCAGCGCTCCAAGCCCTCTGCTGCCAGATGGGCTCACCCTTTATCATTCCATTGGGAAAAGTGAGTGAAAGACCTGGGGGAGAAAACAAGAGGCACAATTCAGTTTTTTCCAGGAACAATGGCTGGAAGAGGAAGACATGGAGTTTGGCATGAAATGGCAACCGAATCACGAGCGTAAGGTTTGAAATGGCCTCACAGAATCCTTGTTGTGAGTAGCTCAGTTGAAAAGCTGCATTTTTGGAAAAAGACACAAGCCAGGCTCTCACCCAGGCTGAAGACCTCCAAGCCTGGCAGGGATCCTGCTGCAGCCCAGCATTCCCATCCCATGGAGTGTGCAGCTGAAAACACCACGCAAACCTGTCAACCCTCTCTTCTCAGCCTTGTCCTTTTGTTTACTGACACGAGAAGATGATTTTACCTCTCTGGGAAGTCCTTGGAGGGTCTGGAGTGGGAGCCTGCCGAGGAACAGCAGCCAGGTGTGACCTGCGAGCACTGACACATGGACACAGCAAGGGATGAAGGCTGGGACAGGCGTCCCCAGCGGGCTGCAGTCCCCAGGAGCCTTGCAGAGAAGTGCTCAGCTCGTGGCCCCTGCCATGCCAGGATGCAAAACTGAAGGCAAAAGAAAAGGGGCAGGAGAAATGTAAAAAATGCACCAGGAAAAACCAAACTGAACCTGTTTGCATCATATTGTGGTGAGCAGGACAAAACCAGCCGTGTTTGGAATGAATCTTAGCTGGTTCTGGTTACACCAGCACCCGCAAAACTGGGGGAGGGGGGCAGGAAATGCTTAAATTGAGCCCCTGCAAAGGGCGAGGAGTGATTTGTGACCAAAGGCAGTGTCCCAAACACTGCCCCAGCCCTTCACTCGTAGCTGCAGCAACACCCAGGGAGCAGGGCCAGGGCAGGACCGTGGCTGCTGGAGAGGAGCTTGGGTGAGGGTTACTCCAGCCCTGCCATTCCCAGCTCTCCCAGTTCCTCTGCTCCTGGAGAACTTGTTTCTCTCCGCACTGCCAAAAGCACAGCATGAACTGTCGGTGCCTGGGGTGTTTCTGGGTGACACAGTTTTCAGAAGGAATCAAAACAGATGCAGCAGAGAGCCCTGGAAACAGAATGCCTTTTCTTCTGTTTTCTTTACCCAGAAAAAAAGGATTATTTGAACTTGTGGAAAATGATAGCCGGAGTGAGGAGAGCAGCATAGTGTGGGCAGAGCCCACAGAGTCTCTGTCCCTGTTGATCTCTCTCAGCTCCTAGATTTTCACATATTTTCCTGCATCTTTAGCCTCTGCCACAGATCAGAAATTCCACTAAGCATCACTGTTTAATTGGGTTCCTTGGATCAGCTGCTCCTTACCTGTCTCGCTCTTGTAATCCACCCACAGGCTCAGTTTAGGATCCGCGCTCCTCAGGAAGGATTTTTCTGTCACCACGCACTGCTGCACTGGAATTGACCCCCCATAGCAAACAACCCCAATTGCACTGCTGGGGAGGTTTATTCCTATCGCTTAAAATTCATGTCCCCTTTGGGTGCAGAGGTAATTAAATCTTACTATCATTATTGTGTAATAAAGGGCAACTGAAATTTATTTAATATGTGCTGGGTGAGTGGTGCTTCATTACAGAACTCCCTTCTTTATCCTCAGGGAACAGGGCAGGGAGCAGAGCAGCAGCAAGCAGAGAAGCAAAGCTGCCTGGGAGGGGGGAGCACATTCCTGGTACCACTGGGGGTCTGGGGAGTCAGCCAGGACCCCGAGGAGCTGATGTGGCATTTGGGGCCATGGAATGAGGACGGAATGCTGTCACTGCAGACCCCCGGTGCTGGGACCTCTGTCAGCACAGGAAGGCAGAGCTGTCGTGCCAATCAGCTCCTCAGAGCTTGGAGAAAAGCTCCCTCCCCTGGGATACAGAGCCTGGGTGTATTTTAGTTACACTGCACATAAATCCTGGCTCAGACTGATTCATCCAGACGGGTGCAGGAGGCACTGGGAGCACTGGCTGCAACACGACTTCATGATCCAGGGAGGAATGTGTCTCCCACTAAAAGGAAGCATTTGCAAACAGTCCTTTAAATTCAGGGTTTAATTTCCCACTCTTGCAAAGCCCATGGATAAATGGAAGCACTCCCTAGCACTCCTAACCCTGCTGTCCCTGGGAAGCAAAGCCCACAAGGAATCAGGAAGTCCACGCGCAAAGAGTTTTAAAGCTTCTTATGAGGCATGCTTTTCTCTCAGGACCTTCCTGCCGGGGAAGCACGTGGAAGCAGTGTCTCCTGCCCATTTCTCGTCACACTTGTGTTGCACCAGTGACTCTGCTGGGAATATCTCAGCAGGACTGATTATAGGGATCACCTGAAGGAACAGGAGCAGGGTTGGCTGGGACTGTGCCGTTGATGTCACAGCTCTTGCAGGTAACAGCAGATGCTAGCGCTTCCCGAGGCCTGTGAGTCACTTCCAGCCACATGAAGCTCTGCTCCTTGTGTGATTCAGGGGCTGATGAGCGAGTTGGTTGAGGGAGATGAAGGAGAGTTGGACAGGAGAGATGAAGGACCTGATGTGGTGCTCTGGAGAAATTGCTCTCACGTCTCAGCTGCCTCTCACGTCTCCCCTGCACCCCGGGGCTGGCTGCAGATGGGAGAGGATGGTGACACACTTCCAGGGCTTCAATCAGCTTTTATTCCAAACCTTTCTCCCTTTTGATAACACACAGCATTTTTCAGAGGTGGCTTTGAGCTATTCTTTTGCTATTGTCACAGAACCTCTGCAAAAATACTTCAATGGCACCTTTGATTGATTCGCGGACGGCAAAGGCAGGAGGAGCAGTCAGTCAGTCACCTGCTCTGAGCTCCTGTGTGGCACAAGGCAGATAATCCCACCAGGACACCCTGCCTCGGGACCAAAGGCTTGCCTCTGACTAAATTACGTCCCCTGGGAGGGTTCCCAGTCACCTCCTCTGAGGGGTTTTTTTGGGAGCTGAGTCACCTTCTGTGCCTTCCATGTGTTTCCAGCAGCACATGACTGCTTGCACAAAGGGCTGTGGCAACAAAATCATGGGGCTCCAGCCTGGTTTGGCACCAGATCATGGCTGCCAGAGGACTTCTGGGAATTTCCAGAACTTCCCACTCCCCCTGTCCAGCCATGGTCACCCATGAGGGGTGGCTGTCTCCTGTGTGGAGAACCAGGACCAGTCTGTGCTGGGGAGCTGGAATGGGGGGTCAGGGCTGCTGATGTCCCAGTTAAGCTGTTTGGGACTGGGTGTGCATTCCCACAGGCCCATGGACACCTGACCCCATGGAGGTCAGCACTGTGTGTGTTGTGTGGAATTACAAACACAGACTTGAGGAAGGAGACTCTCCCAGGAAGCCACAGCCAGAAGGGAAGGGGTGACACAGAACTGGAGGGGTTAATGAGATCCTACTGACAAAACCAGCTCTCCTGATTTCAGGCCATGCCCTCACCAGCAGGAGCACCACTGTTTATCCAGCTTTTCCATCCCTGTGGGTAACACAGCCCAAAGAACCACCACATGCTCCAAGGCCATTCCCCTCTGCAGAAAGGTGCCTCCAGCAGCAGCAGTTGCCCTCTCCCTGGTGAGGGTGTTCCCACTGAGCCTGAATTGATCTCCTTGGTGCAAATGTAGGTTTGGACTCGTGGTTACAGAAGGACGGGAATCAGGGCAGGAGTTGAGCCCAGCAAATTTCCCAGTGAAGTCAAAACCAGCACATGGAATGGGATGGCTGCCAGCACTCAGTGCCTGGGCTGCTCCTGAACCCCACAGAGCTGCCTCCGGGAGCAAACAGCTGCAGAAGGAGAGAAGCAGCCGGGCTGGAGCCTGCCAAAGGCAAGTGGGAATTCATTTGGCAAAGCACAGACCTGGGTCAGGCAGTGGAGCTGCTCTCCAGGGACAGTTTTTTCTCTGGGGCCTGTTTCAGACACCACAATCCTTACTTTAATAAAAATACCTCTGTGCAAAACATGCTACCAATAATTATCTGGATGCAGCCAGAGGAAGAAGAAAAGGAGTATTGATTTCTGCTCCTGCAATACCAGGGGCAGGGTTTGTGGTGCCCAGGCCCTGCAGCTCTCCTCAGCCAGAGGCTCTGCCCTCATTACCTGCAGACCCCGTCCAGCTGCAGGTGTGCCAGCTCCAGGGACAGCCTGTGGAGCCCGGGGAAGCTGTGGCTGGGAGGACAAAGCCTGTGAGCTCTGACCTGTGGCATTCAGCTTCCCTCCCCTGCACTGAGCTCTTTATTCACGTTCTGACTCCTCAGGGCTCACACCCCGAATGTCCCCAGTCTCACCATGCCCCTCATCCCTGGGCTGGCTGACCCTGGGAACAGTGGTGCAAATCCCTGCCCTGTACTGTTCCCTGTTCCCAGTCACCCCAGCCAGTTGTCCTGACTGCTGCCAGCCTCCTCCTTGCCCAGTGTCACAGCCAAGCCTGTGCCAGCCCTGCTGAACCAGCTCTCCCGGGTGGGGTTTGGCACCAGTGACCTGCTCAGGGACCAGCTGGAGCAGCCGCAGCTGTGCCCGCCCTGATGTCACTGTCACACGGTGGCCTCAATGCAGGCACGCACAGCCACTGCCTCCCTCCCAGCACCAAAATCCGTACCACAAAAACCTTTCTCCCTCCGGCTGGCACGGGGCTCTTGGGGCAGAGCCAGCATCCCAGTTCCAGTGCCACCCCACAGGCTGCCTGGCTGGGCGTGGGCAGTCCTGCAAAGGGCAGCTCTGGCTGGTGCCAGCCCTCACACGTGAGGCGGTGAGCGCTCGGAAACACTGGAATTCCCACGGGAACCATCCCAGCGGGAGCTGATGCAGATGTGATCAGCAGTACCTGTGCTCTGTGGAGCTGGCACTGCCCCTGCTCTCATTGCTCCTGTGGGCACAGGGAGCTGCTTTCCTTCCCTGTGACCTCCTCTCCGAGCATTCTGACCACCAGCTCCCACCTCTAGGAACGTACTCCCTGCAGGATCCCGCTGCACTCCCGGGAACCTGCCTGTCCCTGCCTCATCACTCTGGAGCTCTCTGCCTGACAGCAGAGCCGATGGAATCCTGGCCTGGGAGGAGCAGGGAATGTCAGGCCCCCCTCCCAGCCTGCTCCTCAGCACCGTCCCCAGATCGCCCCTGTGGCTTTCAGGCAGTGATTGTCCCGTGACCCGGGAGAGGGGACATTCTCTGAGTCATCAGGATCCCATTCCTGAACAGCTAAGTCTGTCAGAGCAGAACAAGGCCTTGGCCACACCACAGGAGTTCCAGAAGAGGACTGGGAGCCCAAGCAGTTTCTGCAGCCTCTCCCAGTGCAGCCACATTTTTGCTGTCAGACTGATCAGGAGAGGGACCCCAACCTGGCTCATTCCCCTCAGTGGGAAGTGGCAGAACCAGCAGGGCCAGAGGTGTTGCTGGCACTGCCCTTGTCCTTGCAGCCTCCCTTGAGAGCTGAACCACACACAGGTGAGAAAGTTGAAGACTTGTGGCACCTGGGGACATGGTTTGGGGGTGATTATGGCGGTGCTGGGCTGATGGTTGGACAGATGGTCTTGAAGGTCTTTTCCAACCTTCATGAAAGGCATCACGTTCCCAGCGAGGCTCCAGCTTCCTCGTCCTCTCATGTCCCCTCCTTTGGAGGCTTTGACTTGTGGAGTCACTGTGCTCATGTCTGGCTGTGGCATTTACATACAGGGTGATCTGTGCTCTGCGTTCTGAGCTCAGCTCTGACCCTGGATTCTCCTGGACAAGCTGCCCATCAGAGATCCAGGCTTTGTGGAAACAGCATCCCTGCTATCACCTGAAAAACCTCCAAACTCAGGGCATGAGACCGCAAAAATCTGTCTGTCTGGCCTCCAAGCTACCAGCAGAAACTGCAAATCACTCCTCCAGATGCTTTTCCAGCTGTCACAGCCCTCAGAGAGGTTTCCTTGTTAAACGAGCAATAAAATGGATTGCAGGAGCTGATACGGGAGGGGACCAGAGCAGATGTGACTTGCGTGTGGAACAGGAGCAGAACGGGAGGATGTGTCTGGCTTTGAGGTCTGAGCAGCAGAGTAGGTGAAAAAAGGCCACTGGAGCACTGAAAGGCATCCAGCTCTTGGTGTATGTTGGTCACAGATGGAACCTCCCTGCTGGCTTTGGGGCAGCTCTCACCAAGGTCAGGTTAACGGAAGGGAAAATGTTACATTGAACCTGTTAAAGGACATCTTCTGCGGCAGGAGAGACCAGGAGTGTGGCAGCAGGGGTGACACCAGGCCCAGGATGCAGCTGCTGTGTCCCAGGGCAGCGCTGCCAGCGCCAAACTGGATTTCACACCCAGCTGGGGCTCCAGCACTGCCATGGTGGGAGGCAATCCCAGGGAGGGCAGATGGTAGCTGAACAAAAAGCCCATGGAAAGGATGATTTCACCAGTTTCCCATTGGCTGTGCCCCGGAGCAGCTGCAGGGACAGGCAGGGCTGAGGTGCTGAGCGCAGCAATGCCCGAGCAGCCTCTGTGCTCGCTGAAGGCAGGCACAGGCCTCTCAAACTTCCCCTGTCACTGTCTGTGGACACAGGAGACTCTTCCTCAGCACCATTCCCAAACCTTGGATTTGACTTCCCAAAAGCTGCAGCTGAATCCTGGCCCCAGCTCTGCAGCTTGCACACCAAGCACATTCACCAGGGCTCTGCAGGGCTTCTCTGTGCCATCTACTCTGTGAGGGCTCTTGGAAGAGGAAAAGCCTCTCAAAGTGAAGACATAAATACTCCCTGGTTCATCAGAATAAACAAAGAATAATTAACTCATCTGAAAGAACAATTCCAAAGCCATCAGGAAAGGCAGAGGAATATTGAAAAAGGCTTATAAACAGAAAAAGGCTTATAAACTTAGAGCTCTAGGCAGTTTTTTCCTCCCTGTGTGAGTCGCAGAGAACTCTGACATGTCTCTTACTCACCTGCTGCACCCTGGGGATGTTCTCCAGTGGGAGCAGGCTCGGGTGCTCCTCAGGAAAGGACATCCCCATCCCTTCCCCATGCAGAGCTGCAGCAGAGCTCTGGAACCCAACTGAGCTGGTTGGATCCTGGAAGGGCAGTGCTGGAGGCTCCCTCATCTTTCCCGAGCCCCAGGTTCAGTGTCCATCACAGTCTGACCACGTTCCTCAGGAGGAGGTCCAGCCGTGCCTGGCAGGGTGGGTCAGCACAGGGAGGATGCCCCAGGGAGGCCCCCCAAGCCCTCAGGAGGGTGCAGCGCTCCCCCAGGAATGCCCTTCCTCACCCCAGGGCAGCCCCTGCCTCTCGGGGTGCCTGGCAGAGGCAACATAGCCATTCCCTTCCTCCTGCAACAGAGGAGCTGGCCCTGACTACCAGAACTGACTTGTGAAACCGAGATCTGACGACTCATTAGCGTGGTTTGGAAACACGGGTTCATCTGCATTTCCAGCCTGGAAAAGTCAGTTAATCCAAGCACAGGAATAGAAATCAGTAACTCCCACTTGCTGAAAGGCTCTCAAGTCTTCTGCCTCCACCCAGAGCAAACCTGAGCAGCTCAGACCATGGTGCCTCCAGCACTTGGGTCACACCAACCTCTGCCTTGGCAGGGGCAGCAAGGGGACACTGAGTGAGGCCACCAGGGCCTTCAGTACCTGCACCACATCTCCTTTGCTGGTCTCAGGCTCTGCATTCCCATTCCCACATTTTAGCACCTGTGTTCACTCACTCAGCCACCCCTCTTTCCGCTGTATTGGGGTACAGTGGAGTTTCTGGAACATTTGTATTTCTGGTTGATTTCCCAACCAAAGGGCAAATCATGGTCAAGGGGAGGCAGTGAGATGCCTGTGGGTGTTCATGTAGGTGCAGGTGCAGAGGGGTCAGAACCTGCCTCGTGCAGGTGCTGGAGGTGCCCAGGGCACAGGAGTTGCCCGAGACAGCCCCATGTGCCCAGTGCCACCACCCTGACACATGATGGGTCAATGCCTCAGGGAACTTGTCACCCCTCCAATGCCACCAGCTCCATCTGAGCTCACCCAGCTGCCCTCAGGGGCAGAAGCTCCTCCTGACTCGGTGGTCAGAAATACAAGACCTAGAGCCAGGTATTGTGACTCTTTCTCCTTTTTCCTAAACTCACCTTCAGTGCACAGTTGTTCTTTTTGTCTCAACGGGCATTCCTAAGGGAGTGTGAATATTTACTGGGAGCTCGTGTGGGGTGTGGTGGAGAAGGTGTTGATAAACCCCAAACTTGCCATTTTTTGCTTTTCATCTCTTCATTAAAAAACTTACAACTCACCACTGCACATCCCTCATCTGCTTTCAGTGTCCCAAAGTGGTGCTGTCAGATGTGAGGGGAGGCTCAAGTGCCTCCCACTGGACCCAGGGAGCGGCTGGAGCTGGGCCAGGGCAGGCTCAGGCTGGACATCAGGGAAAGGTTCTTCCCCCAGAGGGTGCTGGGCACTGCCCAGGCTCCCCAGGGAATGGGCACGGCCCCAAGGCTGCCAGAGCTCCAGGAGCGTTTGGACAGTGCTGCCAGGGATGTCCAGGGTGGGATTGTTGGGGTGTCTGGGCAGGGCCAGGAGCTGGACTGGATGGTCCCTGTGGGTGCCTTCCAGCTCAGGATGTTCTTAGATTCTCCATCTTGAGACACATCAGTGGTGTGACCTCTCTGTCCAATTGTGGCAGTGGCAATGTCTGACACTGGAAATGAAAAAGAAGCCTTTGAGTAATCCATGTGTTATTTTACCTGTCCAGCTCCAAGTTTGACACCAGTGCCATTAGGATTAATTCAGATTAATGGCATTGGTCATTAGGGGAATAGAACACAGCCCACCCAGTCTGGGCACTTCACCACCACCTGGACCTGCACCCTGCCAGGCCCCTGGACATTCCAAAATGCACCACAGCCGCTTTCCTGCTGAGGAAAGCTTTGTCCTGGATCCACCGCTTCCAGGGAGATCCCTGCTCTGGTTCTGGATTTTTTTGAGCACCTCTCTCCCAAGGAACAGCAAAAAGCCTCACTCATATCCAGTCTCTTCCCCAGGCAGGAAATGATAAGAGAATGTCTTGCTTTCTTGTGATTTGATTTTGCAGCTGGATGTTTGTCATGTGTTGTGGTTTAGCATAGCTGGGAATTGTAGTTAAAGAAGGCTGCATCTGCCAGGAAGTGATTCTTTGCAAAGAGGTGCTTACAGCTTCCTCTAGACCCAACAGAACCAATCAACTGGCCAGGCTGAATATTGGCAACTTTTCTAAACCACTTAGAGAGCTTGACACGCCTCTGTGATCCACATTTTAAGAAGGAACAAACCCCGGCAAAGTCTCTCTTGCTTCCGGTGGCCGAACAGGTAACAGGGAGGGGGTGGCCGGGCCGGGCCGGGCTCTGCCAGCCGGGGGCGGCTTGGCTGAGATCGCAGCCGTTCTGCTCGCCGGACACCCCCAGAGGCCAGGCTGGCCCTCACCCCTAGAGCGGCTGGAATTCATCTGAGGCTGCTCTGGCAGGATCATGTGGCCAAGAGATAAGCGAATTCCAAACTCCAGCTGCAAGGCCCGGGTGTTAACTCTTTTAGTACTGTAAGATTCCTCCAGGCCAGATGAAGCGTGCAGACATCAATCCTCTCCCAGGTCAGAGGAAAGGGAAAGGTGAAGGCATGTGAAGAAAACACTATAAAGATGCCCAAGTCAGTGGGGAAGAAAAACCTGAGACCTCGAGGGAGGAGACTGAGGAGATGCTTCAATCCTAGAAGCTGAAATTCTGTGGGGAAAAAACCATGGTGATGGACTATGATATATTAGACTACCCATTGTAATTTCTTGAAAGCACTGGGGGGGGCGGGGCGGGGGGGTGGAGCGTTCAAACTGCAACCATGAGCAAAAGTACTTGTACTAGAACAAGCAAATGCTGAAGTAGCTGTAACTTGCTGTGAGCAACAGTACCTGTGCTGAAATAGGTACATGCTGAAGTAGCTGTGATTTCATGAGAAACTTGAGCAGAGATCTCACAAAAGAAAAGGACCTCTGTTCCTAGAGATGAAGATACTTCCAGAGATAGTGTTCTTACGTTTCTCAGGCACTTTGATAAGTGAAAAGAACTTTTGTTTCTGAACAGCTGATCCTTAAAAATGGTACCAGATTAACTACAGAAACCCTTGAAGCAGCTGTGGGGAAAGCTGTAAGTCGGGGGAAGGGACTTTCCCATGCAAGCAGAGAACCATTCCGGGCGGCTGCCTTGCTGTGACATTAAAGCTGCACGAGATTGTTTCGTGTGGAGATGTTCCATGGTTTGACCGAGAGAGACTCCTCTCCCTAAGTGAACTGAAAAACAGAAATTATTACATAGGTGGTGAACTGACTCAAGGGTTGTGTTTTTCTTTTACATTGGTGGTAGGAGGGAGGAGTGGTGGGGGGGAGAGAGGTGTTCTGAAGGTTTAGTCTGACTTTCTTTTCCCTCTTTTAACTCTGTTAATAATCTTGTTTATATTCTTTAAGTTTTGGTGCCTGCTTTGCTTTTCCTCCTAATGCTTATCTCACAGAAAGGACATCAGGGGGCCTACTGCCCAAGTTAACCTTTAAACCACTACATCGTGTAATACATGCCAAAAATGAGAATATCGCGGGCATTAGGAGGGCTCAGGGAGCTTTGCATTAATGCTGGGTGCAGATGATGAGTTCATGTATTTATCTGATCCAGCTCAAGCTCTCCCTAATCTATTAACATGAATGTCTGAGGTGAGGATAGAGCCACACACGAACCAGGCTGTGCCAAGCCCGACTCCATCTCCTCTACACACTCCTGGTAAGGGTTTGCCATGGCAAACCCCTCCAAGCTCACGGCACCCTCAATCTGGGACAAAGCAGGGACCACAAGGAGCAGAGGACTCCTAAGCCAGACTTTCCACTGTGAAAAACCCTCTGGGCTTTGGGTATGGTCACTTTTAAACACCTTTGAGCTGCAAAATCTCACTGGCACCTGAGAACAGCCAAGGGTGGGACAAACTCTGCTCCAGAGGTTTCCCCTTTTGCAACAAAAACAGCAAACAGGATAGCTGAATTCTTGGCTTCTACCCGGCCAGGACAAAGCTCTTCCCTCCCTCCTCTTGTGTGGATCCTGAGCCTCCCTGGCCGCTTGTCTTCATCTGTCAAAGCCATGGATTTTCAGGGACGTGCAGCAGCAGGAGCTCCCCTGGCAGTGAGTATCCCTGGGGACCTTTGGGAGGCACTTTGCAGCCCATTTCCATAAAATAAATTGTCCCGTACTGTGATTTAAAGGTCTGAGTCCCTGTTATAGGGCAGTGGGCTTCCTCTGCCAGTCCTGCAGGGCTGGGAGGCACATTCCAGTGTCACATGCCACCGGCAACCACTTCCCAGAGCAGAAATGTGCCCTGGTGCAGACCCTGGGCTCAGCTCTGTGTGGGATCAGCTGCAGGAAGAAGCATCCTCCTCCCCCAGCCTGGAAGCAAATCCCTCCCAGCCCCTCCTGCCACGGCATCCCACAGACCACAGTGAGGAGTGATGGGTTATTCCTACAAATTCCTTCCATTTCTGACCTGGGGAGGAGGAGTAATATCCATTTTCCTGGAAAAGATTCTGCATTTAACAGTGGAGCTCAATTAAGACCGTGGGATAGGAGACAACACTGCTGCAGTAAAAATAATTAGGATGTGCTTGCTTTGTTAATTGAGCCAGAATTCTGTGGTTCTCCTCAGCCGTGGCTGTGAGTGTAGCCCCAAAGATGAAATATCTCTCTCTGTGGCTCATGAATCAAAGACAGAGAAAGAGACTGAACTGGTTCTGCAGCGTGTCCTTCACCTGAAAGCAGGAGTCAAACATTTCCATGTGAGTGAGATAAGCCCTGGGTGAGTAATGCCCCTGCCTCCTCTGCTAGCTCCCAAAGACAAAACACAAACATGTGCAACTGTGGCTGTTATATTTACAGGAATTAGAGAGGTTTGGTTTAATTGGCTTTTGCTTGTTTCCCAAATGGGATTTGCATTCTGGAAGTGACGCAAATTTCATGGCCGAAGGGAGAAAATGGTGTTGAAAGGTGCAAGCATCCAATCCTGACCTGTCTGCAGACACCGCTGGCAACAAAGACCTGCAGTTAGTGGCCAGGATGAGTAAAAAGGGATGCAGTCCATGGAAGAGATAAGTTACCAAGCCCTCAGACTAAGGAGCACAAGAGGGGTTTTGTTAGAAGCTGCCTCTGAATGTTGGGGACTACCTGGGTGCTTCAGGTGGTGCAGTGGGAAATGCAGATAAATGGACAAACAATCCCAAAAGAGTCCCCAGGAACTCATGGCAGTGTGGGACCCTGCCAAGTGTGGACAACACCTTGGTTTCTAGAGGGCTTTAGGGCAAAAAACACATTGTTATCTTCCCAAAGAAAAGCAAAGTCCAAAAGTTCCTGCCAGCTGCTTGGCAGGACAGGAACCCTCCTCCAGATGGAACAGTACAACACAACTGTAAATTGGCCTTGCTGTCCTTTTAATCTCTGAAAGGTCTGTCTGTACCTGGGCACTTGCTGGATTTCAGCTGTGACCCTCATTTTTTATCTATTTATTCTGCATCAGTCCAGGAAAACTTTGCCCAAATGACCTTGATCAATTGTTCTTGATCTATTTAATAAATCCTTTTCAATTCAACTCTTGTAACAGCAGGGGCCACACTCCCAAATGTGCCATCACAAATGCACCTTCTTCCTTGGAGAGCTGCTGCCAAAGGTGAAAGGTGTATCAAATACTGAGGATCTGAGAAATAGCAGTTAAATGGGAAGGCCAACAGAAAGCTCACAGATTTACACTGGTTTCTGATTTAAAAAAAAAAAAAGTCTCCAAACTAAATCTGTGTGTTCAGGCAGACAGAAGTGGGTGTATTTACACACCCTGTTGGTGGTGTACTTTGCTCCTGGATGGAGGGGTGGATTGGCAGGTGTGCGTGTGGAGGTGTGCGCACACACATACACACACACACACACACACACACACACACACACACATGGTCACCCCCACCCCCGGGCACACTCACAGCCCCTCACTCAGGACAGGAACCACTCCAGGCCAAGCAATCAGCAGATAAACCCAAGACTGGCTGCTTAATCACCATTGAGCCTCTCGTGAGCACTTCTTAGGAGGCTGAGTTTAATCATATGATTATTCACTGCCTTTTGCACAAAACACCTTTCCTTTTTAGCGAGCAGGCTGGACCTGCCTGGCAATTAGTCTGGGCTGTGTCATCAAAGGATCTGAACATTCTTGTGACTGTGATGTGGAACAAAGGTTTGGAAAAAACGGTCTGTGCCTGCTCCTCCCACAGGATCACATCTGCTCCTTCACAAGAGACTTAGAGTAAGAAGAGATTGACTGAGAGTAAGACAAGGGTTCTCAGAGCATGTGCCCTTCCTTTTCTGGCTGACCAGCTCCATGCCCAGGTGTGCAGGAGAGCCAAGTGCTCCCATCTGCACAAGAAACTTGCACACTAAAAAAGTAAAAGGTTTTGAAAGACACCCTTGTGAAGAGTTAGATCCTCCAGATCTGTTCTATGAAGCTGTGTCAGGGGAGCTTTAGGTGCAGATCAGGGAAAGGTTCTTCCCCCAGAGGGTGCTGGGCACTGCCCAGGCTCCCCAGGGAATGGGCACAGACCCGAGGCTGCCAGAGCTCCAGGAACATTTGGACAGCGCTGCCAGGGATGCCCAGGGTGGGATTATTGGGGTGTCTGGGCAGGGCCAGGAGCTGGGACTGGATGATCCCTGTGGGTCCCTTCCAGCTCAGGATATTCTGTAATTCTGTGATTCTTACGAAAAAACAAGGGGAGGTGGTGACCTGGGTACCTGTGGAGCCTCCCTGTACCCATGGGACAGTGGCACTGCCTGCTGGCATAAGAGGACAAAACCCTCAGTAATGCCACACATGCTGAAGAACAGCCTGCAGGGACTGTGTGAGCAGGGCAGCACCAGTGTGTGCAGCAAAGCAGGGCCTGAAGCGGCCAAAAGAGGTAAAATATTCCAGAGCTGCTCCTTTAGCACCTTCCAAGCAGCACACAGACTGAGGCAGGAGTTCGTGGGACAAATGGTCTGTGGCTGTGACATTTAAGAGTAGGGAACAATACATACAGATAAGGGAGCTGGGATTATTAACACATAGGTCATTCATAAGCCTGGCATTTCCCAACTGCACCCCCTCCCGTAAATCAATTCTGGAAGGTGCTCTCCCTTTACAGCTGGAGCATTATCCCCCAGACCCACTGCAGGTGGCACCCAGCTGTTGTGAGCACTTTATGTTGTTCCTTTCTGCAGTGCAGGGTCTCGTGGAGGGACACACCAGCTCAAACCCTCGCTAAACCAGAACCATTCCTGAAAACAATATCGACTTTTCTTTCCTCTTTGTCTTCTGGCTGCAGCAGCTGGCTCTGTTCAGCCACAGTTTCCAAAGGCAGAACTCTGCTGACCCCACTGGACAATCCCTCATTCCACCACAGCCCACAGGCCACTGCCTTTCAGGAGCTTGTCCTCAAGACCTCAAGATTGTAGCACCCACTTAATAGAACCATAAAATCATGGCTTGGAAGGAGCCGAAAACTCATCTCATCCCACCCCTGTCATGGGCAGGGACACCTTCCACTGTCCCAGGCTGCTCCAAGCCCCAGTGTCCAGCCTGGCCTTGGACACTGCCAGGGATCCAGGGGCAGCCACAGCTTCTGTGGGCACCCTGTGCCAGGGCCTCCCCACCCTCCCAGGGAACAATTCCTTCCCAATATCCCATCCATCCCTGCCCTCTGGCACTGGGAAGCCATTCCCCCTGGAATCAGACCCTCAGCTGGGATGGCCAATAGCTGTCCCTGGGACTCAGGAGAGCATTGGAGGTCTGTCCTGGTTTTGCAGCTGCCCTAAACACTCCCTGGGCTATTGCTGTGCCCCAGCTCCCTTTGCCCTGACAGTGCCAGGACAGCACCAGCCCACAGAGTCCCAAGGGCACAGCAGAAAAGGCCCAAAAAATGCAGAAGCCCCAGAGCTGGCACACAGTGAAGCTCCTGCAGCCCCCAGGGAGAGCTGGGGGAATTGGCAGCGAGTGTGAAGGGAGCAGCCCAGAGCAGGGACAGCAGAGCTTTGGGGTGAGTGAGCCAAGGGGCATTTACAGCACTGATACTCCAGACTTTGCCTTGCAGCACCCAGAGCTTCTTGGCCCAACAAAACAGACAAAGGATGGAGGGGACATCCTGGTGCTGGGCAAGTGACACTAGCTTGAGCAGCACTTGCAGCACGATGGGCTGAACAAAGTGATTGGTAAAGAAATTAAAGGGGAAATCAGCACAGCCACCCCTGTCCTCTGCTCTCCTCGGGGAGCGCCTGGCATTGCCACCTGCTGGAAATCTCCTCACCCACCTTCCTGTGCACTGAGCATTCCTCAGGGAGCCAACCCCTGCCCTGGTGATCCATCCCTCTATCCATCCTGCAATCAACCTGCTCAGCCTTGCAGTGACAGGCAGTGATGGATGCAGAGCCTGGTGCCTCTGAGCAGGTAGAGTTGGTGTTTACAGCACAGCAGCAGCTCCTCACGGCCCCGGGCTGGCCAGGGCTGCTCCCCCCGCAGAGCGCCCCTGCTGCATTCTGCTGTGCCCCCGGGACACAGGCAGGGCCTTCAGCAGGGGCTGCCAGCAGTTGTTCCTTTCAGACACCTGGGAAGGGTTGTGGTGAGCCTGAGCTGCTGGAGACACATCCAGGGCTCTCCATGCTGGAGAAGGAGCTGTGTCCCTATGCAGACCCCCCCCTCCAGCCAGTCCTTGCTGGGAGCTGCTCAGCCGTCCCTGTTCCGTAGGGCTGGGGGCGGGGGGAGATCTCCATCCTGTGCTGCCAGGACAGAGAGCTCTGCTGGCATTTGACCAAAAGGATTGGATGAAACAGCACCTGGGTGGATCCTCAGAGAGCTGGGGGGAACTGTGTGAGATCCCAGGCCTGCACACGTGGCTGGAGAGCCAGGGAATGTGTTTGGAAGGCAGTGGAATACAGACAAGCCTGCAGGCTGGCTGTGACCGACCCTGCTTGCAGAGGTTTCCCTCAAGCCTCAGACAGCTCGTGGCTCTGCCATCACTGCCACGCTCCCACCGGTGACCTGTCCTCTGCTGTGTGCCCTTCTCAGTGTGCTCAGAGCTGTTCCAGGATGTCATCCTGCAGGAGCAGAGCACGTTTCCAAACTCACAATTGCAAAGGAAGGCTGGAAAAGGTGAGTTTGGGTCAGAGAGCAAGGAATGAAAAAATGACTGTTTTTCTTTTATGAACTCTCCAGACTGTGAGCAGGTACAGGGTTGTTAAAGTCTGGGCCGAGCCTCCAGGTTTGTGAACTGGTGAAATGCAGCACTGAAAGGTGCAAGTGCTGAGCTGAAAAGCCTCTCTGTCCCCAGGAACAGCATTCCCCTTCCCAGACAGGGAAATCCTGCCTGGAAGGAAGATTTATGGATCTATGGAAGATCTCCTCCTGTGTGTCCACAGCACTATCTATGGAAATCCTCCTCCTGTGTGTCCACAGCACAAGCACTGTAAGCGTGTCCCATAGCAGAGGACCAGGTAAGATGCTGCCATGACTGGATCCCAGGAGCTTGTTGGTGTCAGTGAAAAGGCTATAGCCTTTTTTAGGATCTCCCTCTGTCCCCAGCAAGTCTGATCCCAGTTAAATTAATTTTCCCTCTCTACAAGTATGCTGGGAAAGGGTCTCTGTCCCCTGTGAGGCCCTGGATCCTGTCTGCACTCAGTCCAACATCAAACACTCTCCCTTGCAGTCACACCCGAGTGATCCTCTGGGAATGCAGGAGTCTATTAGCGATGGATAAATAATCAATAGGACATCTGATTGCTACCAGTGGTAGGGCCATTAGCACACCAGCAGCGCCTGGCTGAGGCAGCTTTCCCAAGCACACCCCAGGGCACATGGAGGGTAAATTGTCTGTGACATGTGGCTGCTCTGAATGTTCCTAATCCAAAGTATCCCGTGTTCACAGGAAAGGAAAATGCAGCTCGCTGTGCCCCTGGCATGCAGAACCTGCAGGCCTGAGCCCTTTTCCCTCTGCTCTTCTCCTTGGGGCTGCACTAAACAGCCAAAATCCCAGCTCAGAGCCAGCCAGGGTAGGAATTAATTTCCTGAATGATTGAGTTATTGTAACCACATTATTGGCAGACCTGTTGTCCTACAGAACTGCCCCTGCTCAGGAAAACCTTGAGCACCTCCTGACACTCTACAGCTCTGCCTTTAAAGGGTCACTTAAGTCCTTGAGCTCTGCATGTTCCTGAGCCCACAAAGGTGCAAAAGCTCCAGGGTGGAATCAGGTGCCATTTCACTTCCTTATAAAACACCGGGAAGGTGAGGGAAGCCTCCTACAGCTGAGGTTCCTGGGGCTTTAATCAGGCAGAATGTTTTGTGACAGACTCTGGGATTTAGAGCAAAGCTTCACAGATGGGCAGTTCTACCCCCGGTCTGGAATGTGACAGGTCCCTCCAGCAGCTCTGCAGCCCCTGCAGGGACTCACCCGGGGAGCTGGAAACCACCTGCGGACAGCACATGGGAAGATTCTGGCAAAGCCCAGAACTACAGAAATATTATGAAATCTTTCTTTTTCTAAAAGGACATTGAACTCAGCATTGCTTCTGGATTAACTGCAAGGGAAACCTCCCAGTGAACATCATCAGCACCAGGGCTCTTGCCTGGCAATCCAACCTCTGCAGATCGAGCAGTGCAGGACGGCTCTTTGGAGCTGGGGTGGCGATGAGACATGGGACAGAGATGGGAAAGAGAGAGCTCAGAATCCCAGACTGGTTTGAGTTGGGAGGGCCCTGAAGGCCCATCCAGTGCCACCCCTGCCATGGGCAGGGACACATTCCATTGTCCCAGGCTGCTCCAAGCCCCAATGTCCAGCCTGGCCTTGGACACTGCCAGGGATCCAGGGGCAGCCACAGCTTCTGTGGGCACCCTGTGCCAGGGCCTCCCCACCCTCCCAGGGAACAATTCCTTCCCAATATCCCATCCATCCCTGCCCTCTGGCACTGGGAAGCCATTGCCTGTGTCCTGTCCCTTCCATCCCTTGTCCCAAGCCTCTCTCCAGCTCTCCTGGAGCCCCTTTAGGCCCTGGAAGGGGCTCTGAGGTCTCCCTGGAGCCTTCCCTTCTCCAGGTGAACACCCCCAGCTCTCCCAGCCTGGTTCCAGAGCAGAGGGGCTCCAGCCCTGGGAGCATCTCTGTGGCCTCTTCTGGACTGGCTCCAGCAGCTCCAGGTCCTTCCTGTGCTGGGCCCCAGGGCTGGAAAGTCTTATTTATACTTTGAGGGCAAAATCTGGGCTAATTTGGAAGGCACTAATCCTACTAGGGCAGGAGGAAGGAGATTTCATCTAAAGATCATCTTGTTTGTTGTTTCTCTTTCAGTTTCCACCATACCTTGGGCAGGTTAATTGCCATGCTTAGAAATTCCGTGAATTTCAGCCTGTCCTTACCAGTCACACAAACACTTTAATTGCCTGGGAAGGGTTTGACATTCAGCCAGAAGGTGTTGTGCACCAGAAATCTATGACATGAGGGAGCATTTGCTTCATTAGTATTTCCAAGGGCATGGAGTGACAGGACAAGGGGGAATGGATCACACAGACACAGTGTGGGTTTAGAGTAGGAAAAAGTTCTTCCCTGGGAGGGTGGGGAGGCCCTGGCACAGGGTGCCCATAGAAGCTGTGGCTGCCCCTGCATCCCTGGCAGTGTCCAAGGCCAGGTTGGACACTGGGGCTTGGAGCAGCCTGGGACAATGGAAGGTGTCCCTGCCCATGGCAGGGGTGGGATGAGATGGGCTTTAAGGTCCCTTCCCACCCAAACCATTCTGTGATTCCGTGATTCCATGATTCCATGATTCCATGATTACATACTCAGCCCCGCCTTCCCTGTGTCTCTTTGACCATCACTAATTCTCTTACCTTCCTTTCCCTTCCATCTCCTCGGCAGTAGAAACGTGCCCTTGGCCAAGTTCTGGCCCAGAACTGAAGGAAGGTGTCCCCAGGAAGGGAAATGTGCATCCCTGACACTCAGAACACCCATGGTCCAACCACTGCTGCAGAACTTGTGCCATTCCAGCCATGGGTGCAGGAGCATCTCAGCCCTGGGGCCACCAAGAGCAGCAAATGCTGCCCACGGGAAGTGTGACTCTGGATCCTGCTGGAATAATGGATTCCGATCCCCCTCTTGGTGTGGAAGCAGGAGCAGCCTGGCAGGGAGCACTGGTAGGGCCATAGGGAGCCCTAAGCCCTGTTCCTACAGCTCCTGCTCCATCCTTCATCCTGTCCTTGGGAATTCAGCCCATTTTGGGAACACACAAACCAACTGCTCTGGGCAAACTCTGCCCCTTCCCGGAATTTCTCAGCTGCCAGGTGCTGCCCGGCAGCCAGAGGTCCTGGCTGTGGGAATGTGGCCTTTAAACTCCAAACCAAGCTTTGCACCACAATTACTTACCTCAAACACAAAATCAATGGTGCCTTTATTTCGCTCTGCACAGCAGTGATGGATAAGGAGACTTTTCATCTTCTCTGCATTAAATAAACTTTTCCCTGGTATGTCCCTGGCAAGGGACAAATCTGCATCTGTTCGTCCTGGTCACTCCAGTGCCTGGGAAGGATCATGGCTTAGGGCAGATGGTGAGGAACTGTGTTGGAGCTCCCCAAATGACAAGGACTTCCAGTGGCTAAACTGGTCTGCCTGAGGTAAATAAATCCATCGCATCTTTTTCTCCCATAGAGCTCAAACACTCCATAGGCCCAGAGAAGGGGGTTTCACATATTGTCTGTCCTTTAAAGATGGATGTACTCAAATTTTATACTCATAAATGATATGATATGATATGATATGATATGATATGATATGATATGATATGATATGATATATGATATGATATGATATGATATGATATGATATGATATGATATGATATGATATGATATGATATGATATGATATGATATGATATGATATGACATGACATGACATGATATGATATTATTATGGGTGTGCCACTGCCCTTGCACAGCTTAAGGCCAGCACTGAGTTTTGTGGCTAAATCTGTGATTCAAACAGCTCCTTACACAGGAAGGAGGCTTCAAAGAAAGTGTTTTCAAGGAATACACAACTCAAATGACTGATTAATTGTTGTGTTGATTTTAAGACAAGTATTAAAAATAATGTAGCACTATTTGGGGCCATTTTGTTCTCTTGAATATAGATTAGAGCAGATCCTCCAGATTTGCCTCTGAGTTAAAACCATATGAAAGTGGGTTCTTTGGCAATGTTTGCAGTCTCACTCTTTAGGATTAATGCTGCCACTGTTGGATTTTGTCCCACCCCAAGGGTTCCTTTGAGTGTGATCACCAAGCTGAAGGTTGTTACGAAGCTCACTGTCCAGGGATATTGCAGTGCAGCAGGTTCTGCAGCCCTGTGCCTGCTCCCTGCCCACGCTGGGGTGGCTGCAGTCCCTCTGGAATGTGCACGGAAGTGCAGGATGGGCTTTCACTGGGAGCAAGGGATGTGGACAGCAGCTTCCCCCTTGGAGGATGCAGCAGGACCAGCCTCGGGCTGCACCTCCCTGCCAGGACCAAGGCTCCTGCAGAGCCCAGCAGGACACCTGGGACTGCACAGAAAATGGCATGTGGGAGCAGCCTGTCTGTCCCTGATTCCCACAGCTGGGATGGGCACAGACACAATTCCCAGCTAAGGTCGCACCAGAGCCCACGTGCTGCCTGTGGTGCTGCCTCCCCTCCCTTGGCTGGCACAAAACAGTGCCCCAAGGCAGTGCTGGGGGCTGCTGCTGGGCCAGGGCACCCTGCAGGTGCTGGAGCCCTGAGCCCAGCCTAGGGAGCACCAGCAGCTCCCAGCTGGCCGGGAACCAAACCTGCCTGGATGCAGCCTCTCACCCACCGGGCTGGGATATCACCGGGACACCAGGACAAACCCCCTGCTCCAGGCCTCTGCAGGCTGCAGTGCAGAGATGAGGACCCACCTGGGCTCCATGGACCCTGTGGGCTCCATTAAGGGACAATCACGGGATCATGAAGGTTGGAAAAGACCCCCAGGATGATCAAATCCAACTGAATGCTCTCGTGCCCACTCACCACATTGTGGAGTGCCACATCAACTGCTTATGTGGACGGTTCTAGGGACAGTGACTCCACCACTGCCCTAGGAAGATGGGACAGCCACGTGGTTGTCCCAGGAAGTTCAGGGATGCACTTTCCTCATGCTGAGGAGCATTAAAACCACACAGTGGGCAGGGCAGCCAAGCCCCCATTGCTGAGCCTTCCCTGCTCTGCAACAGCCACACAGAGAGCAGGGATATGGGTCTGGAAGGGACAGTTCCAATTGCCACAAGGGACAGGAAAGAGGCTCAGCATCAGTTCACCCCAGAAGGTTTTGGCTCCAGCACTGCACATGAGGGGCTGAGAGAACACCAGGGCTGGGGCAGGTTGAGCATCCACCCCCAGCAGGCAGAGCCCTGCACCAACCAGGCTGGGGCTGACAGGGGACGCGCTGGGGACAGACACAAACATCACCATGTGAGGAAAGAGAGGAGGAACAGACAGTGGTTTGTGCAAATCGCATTTTCAAGGAGTTTTGCTTGTGAACACCAGGAAATTCCTACCCAGTTTGTTTAGAATGAGATTTTTTCAAGAACTTCCAGTGAGAGTAAAGCAAACTGAGCTTCCAAAGGATCACCAAAAGTTATTGGGTTCCTTGGTAGCCCCAATATCCCCCACGTACCATGGGATGCTCTTAAAAACAGCAATGTGTAAAGGAACGCACTTTTCGTAGAATCAGAACCATGGAATGGTTTGGGTTGGGAGGGCCCCGAAGCCCACCCAGTGCCACCACTGCCATGGGCAGGGACACCTTCCACTGTCCCAGGCTGCTCCAAGCTCCAATGTCCAGCCTGGCCTTGGACACTGCCAGGGATGCAGGGGCAGCCACAGCTTCTGTGGGCACCCTGTGCCAGGGCCTCCCCACCCTCCCAGGGAACAATTCCTTCCCAATATCCCATCCAGCCCTGCCCTCTGGCACTGGGAAGCCATTGCCTGTGTCCTGTCCCTCCATCCCTTGTCCCAAGACCCTCTCCAGCTCTCCTGGAGCCCCTTTAGGCCCTGGAAGGGGCTCTGAGGTCTCCCTGGAGCCTTCCCTTCTCCAGGTGAACACCCCCAGCTCTCCCAGCCTGGTTCCAGAGCAGAGGGGCTCCAGCCCTTGGAGCATCTCTGTGGCCTCCTCTGGACTGGCTCCAGCAGCTCCAGGTCCTTCCTGTGCTGGGCCCCAGGGCTGGGGCAGCTCTGCAGGTGGGGCAGAGGGGCAGAATCCCCCCTGCCCTGCTGCCCAGGCTGGGGATCAGCCCAGGGCAGGAGGGGTTTCAGGGCTGGGCCAGGTCCAGCCCTCACCAACCAACACCCAAATCCTTCTGGCAGGGCTGCTCCACCTCTTCATCTCCTGGCCCCATTTTCAGAACAGCTGAAGTGGTTTTTTTATGGAACTCTCAGAAGGAACACACAGACACTCTAGACTGAGATGGTTGATATGGGAAACATCAGCCCAATCCATCACCGAGTGACAAAAGCCACTGCAGACGGGAGAACCTGGGAGCGTCAGCAGTACCAGATCCATCTGTGACACAGCTACAGATCCATTACTTATTTTGGCTGAGGACAATTTTTTCCCCTCAGAAAATTGAACTATCAATGTAAACAGTTTGCAAAGCTGTCAAACTGCTCCAGTCAAAAGATGAAGTTTTTAAAATGTCCCCAAGATCCAAAATTTTGCATTTTTTCTGTACAGCAGTTTGGGGTTTGTTTTCTTTCACTTCCATCCTTTAATTTTTAAGTTCTTTGAAAAAACTGGTTACAAAAATGCCCTGACACCACACAGATTAAATATTCCCTGGCATGTTCTGGTGAAATCCTCTGCTCAGCCCAAAATTATGGCTTGATTGGTTGAAGAAATGCAAAACATGAATTGTTTGCCCAGCTCAGGGCAGGAATTAAGGTGGATCCTTGCTCTGATTTTTGTTGTGAATGTTTGGGCACTGGGGACTCTCAACACAAGGAACCAAATGCAATTTGAGGCCAGCTGCAACACTCACTAAACAGGAAAAATAGAAATATCCATGGTTTTTCCAAAGGAGCCCTGACAGCCCCCGGGTGCTGACACTGACTGGAGCAGTGGGGATGGTGGCAGTTAATCTATAAATGTCTAATGAGCCCCTTCCCCCCCCCACCAGCCCAGCCATGACAAGGCCACTGTCAGTGGCATTTCCAAGTCCAGCCCACGCTCAGCCTGGAGCCTCTTTTCCTCCGCATTTGCCAGAGGCTCTCTTTAGCACACCAAAATATTACGGAGCAATCTGAGCAGATTACTGAATTTTATTTCCCAAAATCACAGCATTTTGATTGACTAAGCAGCAATTAGCATCAGAGTTGTTTTTATTTTATATCATGCCAGTAGAAACATTGAAGTCAATATCCATCAGATTTGTGAAAAATGAGCAAAACCTGGCCCTTTCCAAGCATAATTAGACTTGGGGAATGGTGTTGCTTTCATCTGTAGGTCAGTACCAATATTAGCAACTTGGCTCAGTCTCTTATTCTCATTTCCAAAAAAATTCCTTTTCAGTTACATCCTCCAGAAAGAATCTTCCAGTGACAGAAGCACAACCCCAGGAAGGCCAGGACTTGAGGAATTAGAAGCAAAACTGATGAAGCCTAAATAAACTTGCATAAAGCTGGATGCAGCTTGGTTGTGCTGTCCTCAAGGGTCAACATTTCTCACCTGGAGTCCTGAAGTTCATGGAAGCGACTGCAAATTCCCCATCATTGTCATCATCATCATGGAATCACGGAAAGGTTTGGGTTAGAAGGGACCTTAAAGCCCATCCAGTGCCACCCCTGCCATGGGCAGGGACACCTTCCACTGTCCCAGGCTGCTCCAAGCCCCAGTGTCCAGCCTGGCCTTGGACACTGCCAGGGATCCAGGGGCAGCCACAGCTTCCCCTGTGCCAGGGCCTCCCCACCCTCCCAGGGATCAATTCCTTCCCAATATCCCATCCAGCCCTGCCCTCTGGCACTGCCCCACATCTGCCCTGGAGCCAGAATTCCCTCTCACTCAGGGAAGGTGTAGGAGCTGCCCCTGGGCTGTGAAGCAGTGCCCAGGTGAGCAGCCGCTCCAGCCAGCCCTGCAGAGAGCCCAGGGGTGGATCCTGGGCAGATGCAGCTGTGGGAGCAGTTCCAAAGCTTTGTGTAAGTCCCACAGCTCAACAGAGCCCCAGTTTCCAGACCCTGAAGCTCCCTGCAAAACAGAGCTGGGGAACTCTGTGCAGGGTCCTTTAGGGATTTTAGGGCCTGCTCTTCCCACCTCAGAGCTCACAGGGCAGGGCTGGGGGGGAAATGATTAAAAAAGTACCCACATATTTAAGTGCTTTATTCTACCACAGCTCCCATTTTCCCTGATTAGGAGTCCTGGCTCTGGTAATTATCAGTTATGTGCATAAGTCCTGCCCACAGACAACTTCCAATTCACAGGCGAGCTGAGCCTGCTCAGCTTTGCTCATCACAAATAAAGATTTCTCATATTTGATAGAGGAAGCTCAGCTCAGGCTCTCATGCCCGAAACAGGAAAATTCAGCCACAAAGTGCTTCCCCCTGGTTTTTAATGGTGGATTTTCATTTCCCAGTCTGGGCTGCACTGGGTTACACGTCAGGATTCTTTTATATATTTCTTATAGAAACATCTGGGTTTATCTGAACACGTGATCACACGCAAGGCACAGTTTGATTACACAACTAAGGACACGTTGCTTGGTTAATTTTTACTCTCCTGGTGCAAAAGTAGGCAAAGAATGGGAACAGAAAGTCTGGTTTTGCATGAGCCCTTTTGCTGAGAGAGAAAAGGCTTTAAATTCTACACCACTGCTCTGACAGAGCAGAGAAAAGGCGCAGGGTGGGCAGGATGGGATTGCCACGGGCAGAACACATGGGAAGCAGGCTGGGCACACTCCATGCAGTCACTGCACATCCATCTCCACTTTACAGGGTAAGAGTGTGTGGTGTCTCCGTGCTGGAGAGCCAAAGTGCCTGAACAAGCAAGCTGCTCCTAATGATCCTGGGATTGTTGCTGATGGATCAGAGTGAAAGCCAGGCCCGGGAGCCTCGCTGGTATCCTGCAGGACTGGGGATCATCCCAGATGGTAGAGACAGGCAGATGGAAGCAAAAACTCGGTTGTGAATAATCTGCAAACAGAAGCTCCTCGACAGCTGCTGCTCTGAGTCAGGGCACCGACACCGTGCAGCTCCTGTATGCACAGAGGAGGGAGTGATGCTCCAAGGCTGGAGCCCCTCTGCTCTGGAACCAGGCTGGGAGAGCTGGGGGGTTCACCTGGAGAAGGGAAGGCTCCAGGGAGACCTCAGAGCCCCTTCCAGGGCCTAAAGGAGCTCCACAAGAGCTGGAGAGGGACTGGGGACAAAGGATGGAGGGACAGGACACAGGCAATGGCTTCCCAGTGCCAGAGGGCAGGGCTGGATGGGATATTGGGAAGGAATTGTTCCCTGGGAGGGTGAGGAGGCCCTGGCACAGGGTGCCCAGAGCAGCTGTGGCTGCCCCTGGATCCCTGGCAGTGTCCAAGGCCAGGTTGGACACTGGGGCTTGGAGCAGCCTGGGACAGTGGAAGGTGTCCCTGCCCATGGCAGGGGTGGCACTGGATGGGCCTTCAGGGCCCTCCCAACCCAAACCATTCAAAGAATTACATGAAAAATGAGGGCAGAGATGCCATAGCCCAGCCCCAGTGGGTGCTGGAGAAGGCTTTGCCCAGAGGGAGCCCTGCAGCTCTTTGGGTGAAGCCCTCGAGCTGATCCCACTCAAGGGCTGTTCCCACTGATGGGTCACATTTGGTCATTTGGTCAGAAGGAAGCCACACACAGGAAATAATCCCGGTCTCTGTAGGCCATGGTGTGATAAATAGAGGCTATAATATTGGCTTTCTGCAAATGTTAAAATAAGAAATGTTAAAAGTAGTGGCTTTGTCACAAATAAATGTTATAAATATATATTAGCTTTATTACAAAATAGATGCTACTTAAGGTAGCTTGGTTGTGAAGATGTGGTTTTTAATACTTTTTTTATTCAACCAAAAACTTAGAAATAGCTATGCTTATGAACTATTTGCTTGGACCGGCAAATAAGATAATATTCGTTGCCAAGAGGCTTATCACCACAGCGATCACTGATTTTGGGAAGAGGAGAACTGTTCCTGGAAAGGGTGTTGAATATGTGTCACCAAGAGGCTTATCTCCACAGCGATTGACTGATTTTGGGAAGAGGAGGACTGTTCCTGGAAAGGATGTTGAATATGTATAATTGTTTATGAATATGTAATAAGTCGATGTGTATGTAAAGGGAGTCCCCAGGATAGCAGTGTGCTCTTGGCAGAGCACCAAAGCACCCAGCACTGTGACTTTTGCTTTATTATCTTTGTCCCTTATGGTCCTTTATTAAACTTTTCAATCCTAACAGGAGAGTGAACCTCGTTTTTCACAATGGCCAGAGCCCAGAGTGCTGCTCTCCTGCTGCTCATCCTGTGGGAACTGCAGCCCCTGGTCCCTGGGCACCACTGCTGGCTGACATGGAACCAATTAGTGGCTCATTAGCAGTCAGCAGCAGCCAGAGCAGGGACAGAGCTGCTGAAGGCAGGGCATGCTCAGACTGCAGAGGAGCTGCTCAGACCAACCTCTCCCACCTCAAAGCTCGGCCACAGCAGCAGCTCAGGGGCCAGCTGGGGGCCGGCCTGGGCCAGGGGGAAGGAGAAGCCCAGAAAACACAGGGATGCCTGTGCCTGCCTCTGCCGTGCTCGCATGGCTGGGACAGCACTCACTGTGGCTCTGCTCATTATCCTACCTCCCTTTACAGGAAGCACCACTAAGAGCCTGAGGTTCCCCGTTCCAAGGTTCTCCAGGAAAGCACAGCCCAGCAGCAGCCCAGAACCCCTCAGACACGGCAGTCACAGACACTGTGCTAGGCCAAACCCCCACGCCTGGGGGAAAGGATGTGCCAAGGGATGGTTCACAAAGGAGTTGGTCATTCCTTGGAACAAAGGCCATGTTTAGAGCTCCCCCAGCACCCTGTAGATGTGCACAGCCTGGGCTCCTCCTGTACCCCATGCCCTTCATGTCACCCTTGCCATGGCCACACCAGCTCTGTTGCGGCTCAGGAGCCTCCACTGTCCCCCAAAATTCCAACAGCCCTGCCAGCCCATACTGCAGCGTCCCCCTTCCCAGGGGCACCACAGCCTTTCCCACACCATCTGGGGAAGCCCTCTCATCCAGAAATGATCCTGCTCCAGCTGCTGTGGAGGAGCAGTCTCAGACATCACTGTATAAATTGCTGTTTGTAGGTTAGAAAAGAAACCCAGAACCCTGCCACTTACTCCCAAAGGGAAAAAAGAAAAGGCTGTGCATTTTTCCACCAGAGAATACCCTTTTCTTATGGAAACCGCACACTTTTCATTTTAAAAACAAAATCCAGGGACTGAATATCAAAATTTGTAATTCAGAAACAGAGGTGAAGCACTGCACAAGAGCCTTCCTGAGGTGCCTTCAGCCCTCCCTCCCCTTAGGGCTTATTTGGGAATCACACTGGAGCAGGTTTACATCTTTCAGCACTCCCAGAGGCCACAGTGACACTGGCTGCCCCTACACGGTCTGGAGAAGAGGTCCAGTGGCTCCTGGAAGCTGCAGTCAATAAATCTTATCCATAGAGAAGAGCCACAGAGAAGAGCCAGGGCCTGGAGTGGTGAATGACAATTCCCATCAGACACAGCAGCAGTCTGTAGTAATAAAAACCCAATTTTCCACTCAGATATTTAAATTTTGCAATGAAAGTTCTTATGCTCCAGTTCCTTACTGGAGTTTGAGATTTTCTAGGGTCCTGCTGTGATTTCTGCTGTGATTTCCTGCTTCCTCTGCCAGTTCTGCCTGGGCTGTGCAGCCTGTCTGTGCAGGTGTGACAAGCACTGGGTGTCACTGGGAGCACTCTGGAGCTGGTGAGGGGCCAGCAGTGCCTGTGGGGCTGGGTTTGTCTCCTGGTGGCCTGAGGGCTGCCCCAGCCATGGGCACAGTTAGGAGCTGTTCGGAGCAGCTCCCTAAATACCCATTTTCAAATAACATATCCTCCTCTTCTCCCAGCCCTCCATGGGTGGCATCCAGGAGGGAGACAGGCCAAGCATCCTGCCAGGATGTCACCTCTTGTGCCAAGGGAACAATTGGCCAGATGACCAAAGCCTCCTGGCAGTGGCCCCAGGGCAAGGACACTGTGCCAGGTCTGTGTCACTCTGTGGGTTCCCAAGCCCCTCATTTCAGGAGCAGGCTGGGGTAACCTGCACCCCTCAGGTTTTAGGGGCTGCTGCCTCTGCAAAGCTCTGCCCCAGCACAGTCCCCAAATCCCTGACACTGACACCTCCATGTATTGCTACCAACCATTCCAGGTTTTCCTCGGTGGAGGAGAAGGAGCTCCCTGACATCTGTTCTAGGAGCTGTGGGAAGCCAATTATCCTTGAAAGCAAACTGTCCACAGATAATTGGAAATATAGACTTTTAACTGATGGACTGTTGACTAAGCTGCAGCACCTGCTTTGCTGGTGTCACATTGAATCTTGGAAGCCTCTTGTAATGTTTAGCAGGTGCATTATCCTGTCACATCCAGACAGGTACCACAGCTCTGCCCCTAATTGGAAACCAGGTTTGGAGCATCCCTTCCACAACTGCTCCTGCGCGAGTTAACTGGAGGAATTCTCCTCCCTTCCCGCCCCAGGCTGAACAGACACAGCCAGGGGCTGCAGTCTGGGACAGCACAGCACCAGGCGGTTCCACTCCTGGCTGCAGAGCAGGAGGCAGTGCTGAGAGCAATGGAAGGTGGGAAATGGGATGGAGGATGGAGGAGAGTATGTCACAACTCCCTGGCCAGAGCCTGTGTTCTGTCACTTAACCTGGCCTGGGGACTTCACGGGGCTCTGTCACCTCTGTCCTGGATGTCTTTGCTCTGCTGGAGTGTTCCAGGTCTCAAGGGACACTCTGGGAAGGCAAGCAGAGGCTTTGCTGAGTGTCTGTGCAGAGGGAAGCCCTTCCTTGGGGAGGGGCCATTGCATCCAGGAGGGAACAGCTGGAGCTGGGCCAGGGCAGGCTCAGGATGGACACCAGGGAAAGGTTCTTCCCCCAGAGGGTGCTGGGCACTGCCCAGGCTCCCCAGGGAATGGGCACGGCCCCGAGGCTGCCAGAGCTCCAGGAGCATTTGGACAGCGCTGCCAGGGATGCCCAGGGTGGGATTGTTGGGGTGTCTGGGCAGGGCCAGGAGTTGGGCTGGGTGATCCCTGTGGGTGCCTTCCAGCTCAGGATATTCCATGACTCTGTCAAGTTGTGCCATTCCAGTCACTGAACCACATACCAGTTGATGGAGAGTTCGGGATGCAACAGCTTCCTACAGCAAAAAGACAAAACTCTGCTCCCTGACCCTGCTCCAGAGGCACAGGGATCCCCCAGCCCAGGCTGCACTGGGAGGGGAAGGTTTGGCCCCAGCAGCTGCTGCAGATTCAGCTCTGATTCTTGCAGGAAATAGAACAGGCACAGTTTTCATGATGCAGGAACAGAGAGTGCCAAACCCCACCCAGCAAAACCATCTGGTCACTCCATGGCCAGTCAGCCACTGCCACACTCACGTTTTGCTTCACCACAATGCCATGGACACTTGTAAAGAACATTCAGCCAAAGGGAAGATGCTCTTGAGACCCCACCTGCAGAGCTGTGTCCAGGTCTGGAATCCGCAGCACAAAAAATACATGGAGCTGTTAGAGCAGGTCCAGAGGAGACCATGGAGCTGCTCCAAGGGCTGGAGCCCCTCTGCTCTGGAGCCAGGCTGGGAGAGCTGGGGGTGCTCACCTGGAGAAGGGAAAGCTCCAGGGAGAGACCTCAGAGCCCCTTCCAGGGCCTAAAGGGGCTTATGAAAAAGAGGGAGAACAATTTTTTACTCAGGTAGAGAGTGATAGGACATCTTTAAAATAAAAGAGGACAGAATTTGTTCCCTGGGAGGGTGGGGAGGCCCTGGCACAGGGTGCCCAGAGAAGCTGTGGCTGCCCCTGGATCCCTGGCAGTGTCCAAGGCCAGGTTGGACAGGGCTTGGAGCAGCCTGGGACAGTGGAAGGTGTCCCTGCCCATGGCAGGGGGTGGCACTGGATGGGCTTTAAGGTTCCTCCCAACCCAAACCATTCCATGATTCCATGAAGACCTGTTTTTCCTGGTACAATGCTCCAGTCCCATGTCTGTGTCCCAAATCCCACAGGTCTCCCAAGCTCAAGCATTGGCATTATGCAGTTCTACTCAACAGAAAAAACCTCTGCAGAAATATCAGTGTCGAAACTTCAACATCTCCACCAGAGATGGAAGCGTGGTATTGCTGCAGGACAGCCCCCAGAGACAAACTATCCCCAGGGAATTCCCCCAGGACAGCGGGATATCCTGCAGGGATACCTGAGGGTTCCCATTACCCTTAAATACTCTCAACCTTTGGGCACCTTGCTTCAATCAGGTGATCAGCTCTTATTAAAAAAAAAACCCATATTATTTTCCAAGGCATTCCCTTGCATTCCCACTCCTTCCTGGAGGAAATGGGAAATCCTACAGCTTGGATCCTCTGAGGGAGGAGTCGAATGTGCAGGTGGAGCTGTCTGGGGCGGTGGGAGCAGCTGCTTTTCCTGCAGAGCCGGCAGGAAGGGCTGCATTGAGGTCACGGAATCGACAGCCCCAGCTCTGCTGTTCCCCTGGCAGCACAGCCCATTTGTGTTGGTAATTAATGCCTTGGCTGGGGGAAGATAAATGCTCCGGCTTTATTGTGAAACAGAAGTAAATTTTTAATAAGGTCCAATTAGTGGCAGTTTTAGTGGAAGCAGCTCTGCACCTTCCCAGCAGCCCCCTGAAGAGGAGGCAGGAGCAGCTCAATGAGCCCCTTCATGAAGGGCCCCTGACTGCCATGTCCCTGCAGGGTCTTCCTGGTGGGTACCAGGCTCTGCAGCATGCTGCAGATGTGCCGGAGTCCTCTCGTGTGTCAAAGCTTCCCCATGGGCAGCTGGGGGCTGAGGCTGGGAGGCAGCTGTGACACATGGGGATGTCCCACTGTGCCCTGCTTTGGCACTGTCTGCCCACACTGCCCTGGAGCAGCTTCTCAAGAAAAGGCCCGTCAAGCTATGAATTTCCAGCACCACAAACCAACCCCAGCAGGAGCAAACCCCCTCCAGATGAGCCAGACGGGTGTGGGCTCCCTCCAGGATCTGCAGACAGCCTGGCATAGCTGCACTGGCACAGGTGTGCCAAAATCCTCCCCTCGGGGAGGGAGGGATGGTCATTTGCCTGGGAACAAAGTCATATTTCAAGTCAACAGCTGGGCCAACACCCAGGAGGAGAGAAGGACAATGAGGACATCGGCTCCATTTCCAAGGAGCCATCTCAGAGAGGCACAAGGAGGCAAAGATTTTCCAAAGTATTTGCAATGCTCTGCTTGTGCTGGGGAGGTTGTTTTGGCAAGGGAAGTGAGACTGCAGATCCAGTGACCTCCACAACCTGCACTCTCCTCCGCTGTGCCAGCACTCACAGCAAACACAGGGCAGAGCCTTGCACGGGGCTTTGCCCCCCAGCACGAGGGTCCCAGGGTGTCTGTGACCCAGGCCAGAGCCAGATGCACTAGAGGAGGGGCACAGAGCAGCCCCACACCAGGGCTCACATTTAAACCTTTAATTAGAGGCCCAAAGACCGCCCTGATTATTGTGAGCTGCCTCACAGAGGGACTCGGTCAGGAGGGGACATCAGGAGTCCTCACTCCATCTCCAGACCCAAATCCTGTATCAGAGCAGGCTGCTCAGGTCTTTGTCCAGCTGGGGCTTGAAATCCTCCAAGGAGGAGATCCCATGATCTGCTTGGGGCTCTATTCCACCATTCCCTGCCTTTATGTGTATCTCTTTTCTTATATTCCACCAAAACCTCCCTTACTTCAGACTTTAACCACAGACTCTTACTTTCCCACCGAATTTCTCAGTAAAGATCCTGTTTCCATCTTCTCAATACCTCCTTATAAGTACTGGCAGGTTGGTATTTAGGTTCACTCTTCCATTCCCCAGGCTGAATAAAGAAATTCCCTCAGCCTCTCTTGGGCTGCCACATGAGCACCAGCCCCATGACCAACATTTTTCTTTTCTGGAAGAAACCCCTCAGCTGAATCCTCTTTTCGCCCAGGAACCCAAAGGGATCAGATTTCCCAAGAGATCCATCTCAGCCCTCCTGCTCTACTGGAGTTGTTCTCTTTGAACCTTTTCTCTAATCCCAAAGGTCTGGGAGATGACAGTGGAGAAGACAAAAAGAGACAGGGAGTCCTTCCACCTCCTCTGTCCCCACTGAGTCACCCCCTTCTCTTTCAGCAGCAAACCCAGTCTCCTTATCTATTTTTGCTGCTGTCACACAGCTCCTCTTACTGTCCTTGACATCATCTTCCAGCGGAGCTTTGCCTTTCCTGACACCATCCCTGTCTGGGTGTTACTCATTCTCCATCCCCTGTCCCACCTGGGCCTCCCTTCAGCTCAGCCCTGAGTTCCCAGTTCAGCCAAGTTCCTTCTCACCCTTGGTGATGTCTCATCATGGTGTGTCTTTGGCTGCCCTAACCCCAGCTCAAGTGTGGCTGATCGGCTCTTATGTGGCCATTGCTCCTCCCCTAGCCCAGCAAACCCGCAGCTCCTGCTGGCTCTTGGCAAGCCCTGCTCAGCACCAGTACCTGCTGTGGGTTCAGTGAAACTTTGAAGGTGTCCTATTACTTAAGGAAAAAAATAATCAATGTATAGCCTTTAGTCCACAAGGTTGAAAGCCATTATCCTAGGTGGGAAGGCACCTGCTGTCCCCTCCAATCTCCCCAGCATCTGTAGCCAGCCTGGACTTTGGACATCACTGCTTCCATACCGTCCATGCCATTCTGCCACCCCCACTCCTAAAATGCCACCAAACTCAGGGAAATGCCAAAGGCCAGCTGGCATCTCAAGTCCCTTCCACATCCTGTTCCTCCCTCTGCCAGCAGAGCCATCCCCCCTCGGTGCCCTGCACTCCGTGCATCCCGAGCTTCCCTCCTGCAGTGCTTTCCCTGGGCAGGAAGCATGGCTCTCTGCTTTAGGGAGCAGCTTTTGACCTTTTTGGCTTCTAAATATCTTCTTTTCAACATTTTTGCCTTTTCCAACACTGCCCTCAGTCCTGCTGCCAGTCTCAGGTTCAGGTGTGCACTCACAGGTCCCGGGCTCTGTAGGTCCAGGTGGGAGCTCCTATCCCATGGGATTCCATCTGCTGAGGAGGATCTGGGCTCACCTGACCCCACGAGGATCACTGGGGGAGCAAAGAAGGACCAAGAGTCCCAAGGAAGTGCGAGCACCAGCAGCTGTTCTCTCCCCAACTTTCATTTCCTGTTTCTCCCAGCATCCCTAAGAACGTTTCCTGTCTCTTTATTAAACACAAAAACACAATATGGGTTTGCAAAGCATGTTCTGGGTAAACAGGACAACTCTGCCAGGGGCCAGGCTCAGAGCTAAACACAACACACCTCTCTGGTGGGGCTCTAAGCCCAAGCACTGCATCTCCAGCTGCAGTGATCCTGGTGCATCAAGGAGATGAGGAGAAACACCCTCCCCGAAAGAGGAGAACAGGAAAATTCACCTTGGCAGCTGCAGGTGGCCAGCTGAACCCAGGAACCTGGGTTATGAAAGAGACATTTTCCCAAAATAGAGCAGAGAAAAGCCTTGAGCATGGCTCAGGCATCCACCTGGGCTCAGGTACCTTTAATTCTCTCTCTCTCTCTGGATGAGCAGCTCAGCCCCCAGCCCTAAACCAGCATTTTCTGCTTCTGTGCCTTGTCCCCCAGCTGATCCTGACACAAGCAGGGCTATGTGAGAGACCAGGAGGGCACAACAAAGTCCTGGCTCCTGAGTTTAACTCCCGAACTGAGCAGCTTAGTCTCAGCTCTGCACATCTGCTCTGGGAGGGGCTATGCAGCTCTGGAGTACCCAAACTGGAGTCTGTCCTTGGCAGCTTGAACCCTTCCAAGGTGTTTGAAGGATACAAATCAATTCTTAACAGATTTTTTTAATAATATGGGAACTGTCCATATTGTAACAACAGAATTTATTTTTAATCCTGTTATGGACATTTTGAGGCCCTTCCCTACTTGCTAAGTCCTTGCCATTTTCCAAGACAGAGTTTATCCATGGAATGGAAAGTTTCTTCAACAGTTTTAATTTAAAACTTCATAATTATTTGAAGAGCCTGTTGGTTTGGGTTTTTTTCATAAAACGATGAAAACTATCTCCTTTCCTCTCACCCTACTAATCAGAAACTGTAAATAAGTGATCTTTAACAGCAATAAAATTCCTTCCCCTGCAGAACAAGGCTAATTAATGCCACTCTGTGGGGGATTGGCATCATGTGAGAAATCCCATTATTACGGTAAATTCAGCCAAAGCAGTGACAAACACAGGCTCTGAGATTCCTGTCAAGGGATGTAGATTTTGTTTTTACTTTATTGATGGGGAGCCATGACCAGACCTAGATCATGATGGCATCACCCGGGCCTTTGGGACTGGGGAGGAGGGAAAGAGCAGAGAGGAAAACAGAGATGAGGACACTCAGCAAGTCAGGATCAGGTGTAGGATACTGATCCCACTTCCCATCTTGGTACCCAGACCTCAGGGGTCTGCACCTGCCTCTTCCCTTGGGAGGACAAGCTGGGAGGAGGGGTTGTTACTACACAAACTCCACAGACTTAGGAGCATTTGGACAGCGCTGCCAGGGATGCCCAGGGTGGGATTGTTGGGTGTCTGTGCAGGGCCAGGAGCTGGGCTGGAGGATCCTGGTGGATATTCTGTGACAAAAATCTGTGGTTCCCCCAGAACACACCAGAACTTCAGTGGTCTCCTTTAGCTTTAGTGAACTTCATTTCAAGCCAATTTTAGGCACACAAAGCCTAAAAGGAAGGAGTGAGTGTCCAGCTCCCCACCGCCTCCAGCAGAGCATCTGCAGCTTTAATGGATGTTCTGAAACAGGACAGAGCCCCCAACACCACTCTCAGCCCAGAAATTAATTGCTCGGCTGTTGGCTGTCTATATGTTGTTATAGGGATGTTTTTACACTTGAAGCTCCCTGAAGGCCTCTATAAGTATTCTGCTCATAAATACAATTATAGCAGAGCTCTTGCTAGAAAGAGCCATCTATTATGGGATATTGCAGTCTCATCACCATACCAAAGTCACTGCAAAATCCAATAGATCAAAAGCAAAGAGTTATCACCTGAGCACTTGCCCTGGTGGGAAGTTCAGCACCGGAATACTGAAGATGCCAGCATTTCCTCAAGGCTTTCCCGCAGGAGTTTGCAGGTGGAGCCTCCTTTTCCATGTGTCCCTGTGCAAATGCAGGAAAGCTGGGCACTTTGATTCTTATACCCTAGCTGGATGTGCCCTCATCAGGAGAAGGAAAAATTGCCTCCTGGAGGATTAGGTGATGAGGTAGAACTCTTACTGTTCCTAAACATTGGCAAAGAGAGGCACAGCTCAGCTCTTCTGGAGGCTTCCTTAACATCCCAAAGGATAAAATAGACATCCTATATTAACTCACCAGGACAAAGTGCACTGAGGTGCTCAGAGTAACCCTCTCAGTGTCACCCTCTCCTGGTGGATGGGCTTTTCAGGCTGCTCTGGAGCCAAAAGGAGCTGCTGGTTTTTGCAGACTGAAACTTGGAAACCAGAGGTTATAGATGTAGGGATGTCCTCAGACAGCACAATGAAGCCACCACCAGCTGCCAGGCAGGGGCAAAAACAGGCACAGAAGATTTGGGAAAGTTCCTGCCCTGCTGGGATGTGGCCGGAGACCTGACTGCCTTTATCCAAGTGTCTTCCTGTGAGGATCTTTGTGCCAGCTCCGCCCTGGAGGGGTAGCTCTGTTTGTCCATGAGCACGAGGGTCGGAGCTGTCTGGGTGTGATGATCTGTGCCAGGCCCAGGGACAGGGCCAAGCACCCAGCCCAGATGGGTACAACTAACACAGATCATGGAATTAGGGACTGGTTTGGGTTGGAGGGACCTTAAAGCCCATCCAGCGCCACCCCCTGCCATGGGCAGGGACACCTTCCACTGTCCCAGGTTGCTTCAAGTCCTGTCCAGCCTGGCCTTGGACACTGCCAGGGATCCAGGGGCAGCCACAGCTTCTCTGGGCACCCTGTGCCAGGGCATCCCCACCCTCACAGGGAAGAAATTCCTCTTAATATCCAATCTAACCCAGCCCTCTGAGTTTAAAACTACTGTCCCTTGTCCTGTCACTGTCTGCCCGTATGAAAAGTCCCTCTCCCTCCTTTCCATAAGCCCCCTAAATATACTGGAAGCTGCAGTGAGATCTTCCTGAGACTTCCCTGATGTCTGCTCCTCATTTCACCTCTGTTCCCTGAAAATGTTCTGTTTTCCCCAAAATTTAACTGTTCAAGAGCAGCCAAATCTCAGTCAAGACAGGATCTCCTTTGTGAGCAGGATGCGGAGCTTGGCAGGTTGATTCCTACTGAACCACAGCTCGGGCACCCCGTGGTTTAATGCCCATGCTGGCATCTCCAGGCCTGCACCGGAGACACCAGAGGACAAGCCCTGCTCTCTGAGGCGTCAGTCCAGCCTCAAGTCCATTCACTGTCCCCTGAGCTGCTTTGCCTCTAGGATAGGCTGTAGTTAAAGAGATTAAAGCAAACAAGGCTTCCTTTCTGTTTGCCACAGCTCATTAGAGAACTATTAGGAAGCAGCTCATTAGAATTTAGAAAATGCTGCATTGCTGTTTTATTGGAGGTTTGTTCACACAGAGCAAAACAAGAACTTAGAGGACAATGAGTAGCATGGGAGCCACATGATACCCACAGAAGTGGTTCCTTGTCATCACTCACTAGTCCCAAACTGGAAACTTTTCCAGCCGTGCTCTAAAGAGCACTGGATTGAATACCATCTCAGGAAGAAAAGGTTGCACACTCCATGTTCTCATCTCTGCTTGGGAGCCTTGGGCTTGGCAGGTGCTGCGGGAGGACCTGTCCTGTGATGGACACAAGGTGCATGGACCAACCTGCTGAGGGGAGCTGGATTTACCTGCCTGCCTCTGCACTCTGCAGGTGGCTCAGGCAGCAATGATCCGATCGTGCAGCTGCTGCACACAGGGAGCCTGAGAGATGCACGTGTGCTTGTCCCCTTTACTCCCCACAGCACCACAGCAAGGCTGGGCCGTATCTCTGCCCAAGAACGGTGTTTGTGCCCATTTTCCTCTGTTCCCGCCACCCTCCCCACGTCACACAGGGCACAGGAGGCAGCTGGAGCCTCTTGCAAACATAACAGGAATCAAAATCTCATAGGTGGGATTTCCCTTCTCCAGGGAAGGATAATGTTGAGTTGGGACACAGGAAAAGTCCCAGAAACTGAGGTTTTGTCAGGCTGTGGGTTGCAGGGGTGGATGGGTGAGACTAACACAAGTCCCTGAGGACTCTTCTGGCCTGGCTATGTGTGGTGGGACAGGAATGGACCTCATCCAGCATGCCAGGGACATGCTCCCAGCTGGCCCCTGCTGCACAGGCTGGGGGTGTCCTTCTGACACAGGGAATCAGAGGGAAAATGGGTCACAAGTGGTCAAACCATCCCGACCCCCTGAGCTGGGACCAGCCCCCATCAGCTGACCCTGCTGTGCCCAGGGCTTACAGGGTGCCCATGAGCCCTAACATTCTCCTGGAGGAAAGGGGTCTGTCAGACAGGGAAACCCTGGTGCTGCAGAATCACAGAATTGTGGAACGTCCTGAGCAGGAAGGGACCCACAGGGATCACCCAGCCCAGCTCCTGGCCCTGCCCAGACACCCCAACAATCCCACCCTGGGCATCCCTGGCAGCGCTGTCCAAACGCTCTGGCAGCCTCGGGGCCGTGCCCATTCCCTGGGGAGCCTGGGCAGTGCCCAGCACCCTCTGGGGGAAGAACCTTTCCCTGATGTCCAGCCTGAGCCTGCCCTGGCCCAGCTCCAGCCATTCCCTGGCTGCTGTCCCTGCTCACAGAGCAGAGATCAGAGCTGTTCCTCAGGAGGAGCTGCAGCCCCTGGTGAGGTCTCCTCTCTCTTTGGACACATCTGGATGTGCATCTGGATTGCCAGTCCCTGGGAACCAGGAGCAGCCAGCTCTGGCCACCTAAACCAATCCAGACTGCACAGGCAGAGCAGGAATCATCTCCTGGAAGGGGCAGCCTGCAGCTGGAAACCCCCAAACCCCAAAGAGCACAGCAGGTTCCCCCCTCAGCTGCCACTGTCACACCGGAGAAGGTCACAGCTGGCAGGGGGATCCTGCTCCTCTCCAGGAAAACCTGATGGCTGAGGGCACCTGATGGCTCCCACTCTTCCCCAGACAGTGGAGGTTGTTCTCTCTCTTCATGGCTTCTTGTTGTGGTTTCCTCAGAATCGCTTAATTGATTTATAACCCAATAATCCCCACCTTCATTAGGTGCAGCATGCGGCCATTCGTCATTGCCTGCACAGGAGCTGATTCCAAGCCCAGCTGTACCTGATCTGAAACAGTCATGGGCCCGCAGAACTCAGCAATCCAACCTGGCTGAAGGGCACCATCCCTGAGGGTACAGCAGCATTTGCGTCACCAGTGCCATGCACCAGGCACGGCCACAGCTCCCAGGCAGCACTTCTGCAAGGTTTGTGTTCCCAGCACCTGGAGCTGGCCTGCAACAGGGAATCAGGGCATGGGGAAGTGCCTTCTGAAGCCTTCTGCCCCAAGCAAGTTCTCCCAGTCTTTAAAAAGGGCAGATTGCTCAGACTCCAAGTGCATCAAGAGGGTCTAATTGCCCTCACTAGGGCATCCACCCATTCTTTTAACTGAGCAAACAGTATTTGAAACACAGTCATAGAATCATGAAATCACGGAATATCCTGGGATGAAAGGGACCCACCAGGATCATCGAGTCCAACTCCTGGCTCTGCACAGTCCTTCCAGACAGGCAGCAAAGATCAGCCACATCTGATAAATAAAGTCCCCAAAGTCTTTCCAAAACCCCACTGAAGGGTTCAGGGGTCATTATGACCTGTCCCAGGATTTGTAGGTCAGCCTTGGGCCACTGTGGAGGCACAGATTCAGAGCCAGGAGCAGGGATCTCACCTCAGGGCTCCAGGAATCTCAAGTTGTCAGGGATGTGGTGTCCAGTGGGGCTGGTTTTGGGGGCAGGCAAGCCAAGGTGATGATGTGACAGTGCCACAGTACCCCAGCAAGAGGAGCAGATGCAGTGATGGCAACCAGGGCCAACAGCTCAGACTGCTGGGCAAGGCCATGGTGATATCCAGGGTATAAGGCAGACGAAGCAACCCAAAACCCAGCTCAAACCAAGGCCAAAGCCTCACCTTGAAGCTTAAATGCACCTCGTGATCCAAGCTCCAAAGCAGCTGGGTCAGATCAATTAAAGGCTGGAGCTGTGCCGAGCTGGAGGAACAGTCAGGGCTCCTGGAAGTGCTGGAGCTCCCAGGATGTGATTCCCCAGGCCTGTCCTGCACACCTACAGCCTCTCAGCCTACCCAGCTTGCTCCCCTGGCTGGCTCAGTGCAGGGATCAGCACAGCTCTGTTCGTTATTCACTCCTTCCTTCCTTGCAGCAGGAGACAGAGAGCCTTTCATGATGAATGCCATGGTTGTTAAAAATAGTTTACTACAGCTCAAAATGCAAGAGCTGACACTTGGGTCCCTGATGAGGAGTAAATTGAGTCACTTCAGCGGAATCTGCAGTGATACACAGAGAGAATGAGAGGAGAGGAGGGCCCAGATAATCCCTCCCGACACCTGATTAGTCCCGCCTGTGCACAGCTACTTCCCAAATGTGTCGGCAGCTCCCGTTTCCCGTGCTGAGCAGCCTCACCTGGGCAGTGCTGGGACAGGAACTCCACCTCTAGCAGAACAAAGACCCACCCAAGAGCAGACTCAGAGAATCTCCAGCCGTGCTCCTGAGTCCTAAACAGCTCCTCCGCTGTTCCCACACTCTGGCTTCCACCGTGTGTGATCACAGAGTTATCCCCTCCATCACTTGAGACATTTGGGAGTTATTAATGCCAAGGCAGAAGAAGTAACAATTCCAATCTCCCGGTGCCAGCGTGTCTGGAGCACAGCCCTGCCACTGGAGCAGGGAGATGCCCTGGAGAGGAGAATGTGGAACCACCACATCGCTGGGGAAAGGATCAAGGGATGAGTCTGCTCCTGGAGGCAGGAATTCACGGAGGTCTTTCCCAGGGGTTAGATGGTCTGCTCTATCCATGACTTATGAAGTTCAGGCTGGATTGAGGGATCCAGGTGATGTTCCTAAGAACTGAGCAGGGCTCCAGGAGGTGTGTGTGAGAGGGAGGGAGGACAAGGGAGAGAGAAGGAGCAGGAGAGAGGTCTGTGCATACAGCCCATGTGGAGGGCTGTTGTAGTTGTGCTTGCACAAAAAACCCAGCTCAGAGTAGTCCTGTTACCAAGGTTCAATTCAAACGGTCCTAATTTTATTTCTGGATTGTTTTAGAGTCAGGATCCCTGGAGATGCTGCCCTGAAGGGAACACTCTCATGTCACAGATAACAGTCGTCCCTCCTCACAACTCTCTGGCCACAAAGAAGACAATTTGGATGGTGTTCTCCACAAGGAGCCTTTCTGCAGCTCAGCCTTTGCCTAAACCAGCCCTATGAGGGTTTCTCAGCTGGGCAGGGAACACTTCCTTGCCCAGGACCTCCAGAGCCTCTGGTGTTCCCTGCTAGGATTCCCTGCCTTCACAGGCACACAGCATCCCTCTGCCCTTGGCAGCAAAAAACATTAAGCAAAGAAAATATCAATGGAGAGACTTCTCTGGGACTTCAGTCGTGAGGTTATTCCACGGGTCTGTGAAGGGAATGAGCTCTGCCGAGTCCCTGGTGTGCTCACCCCTCGTGCTGGGAGTCCTCCACGGGACAATCCCTCCAGCGGAATCCCAGGCCGATCCCTCAGGAGGGATTCGGGTTTGCCAGCTTCTCCCTGGGCAGGCAGGACAGCTCGGCTGCCCTGGCAGAGCCTTGGGAAGGGCTTCCAGGGACGGGGATTTCACACACAGTGCCTGGAACAGCTGCGGAGGGGGAGCCAAGGAAGGCAGAGGCTTCCCTCAGCCCCAGCTCAGGAGGGGAGCAGCTCCCTCGGACACCTCAGCAGCCCCTCCTGCATCCAAGCAGCATTGCCTGCATCCCCAAGGGGGTGCCGCTGGTCCCAGAGATGGTGGCTGGCATAACAGAGGACCTGGTACGGAGGGTAATGCTCATTGTGCCTGGCAGTGATCCGTACACAGCCAGGAGAAACGGGAATATGGCGACAGAGCCACCCCAAGGGGAGTGAGTGACATGGGGACAGCACTACCCAACCACAGGGTCTCGAGGGGAAGCCACAGGAGGAGCGGCTGAGGGCACTGGGTTTGTTCTGAGGGCTGAGCTCACCGGGGCTGCAGCTCCTCCCGAGGGGCACATGAAGTGCTGGCACAAGCCCCGCTGGCTGGCAGTGCCCTCCCTGCCCTGGGCTGGCACGGGGCTCGTGTGACACCAGTGGATTTCTTTGGGCTCTGTGCTTACAGAATCACCAGCTGCTCTGGGAAGTGTTTGCAGATCCCCTCCAGGGCCACCCCTGCCCACCCTTCCAACACCAGTGTTCTCCCGCTCCCTGGCACAGCGTTCTCACTTCAGGAGCTGTAAAACTGCTTGGTGTTAAAAAAGCAAACCAAACCAAATCAAAGCAGCCGAATTCTGTCCTCAGTGTTGTGGAGCTCAGGCTCCAATATTGATTGTAGCAGGTGGGTGACAATGAGCCCACCCGCAGTCACACCAAAGACAACGCAAATTAACACTTTATTGATTGCTAAAAGCAGCTCCTACTGCTCACACCAGAGCAGCAGAATGTAATTCTGTGTGATCCCAAAGATCCTCCTGCCTCGAGGTCCTCCCTCCCTCCCTCTCTCCTGGCTGGATTATCTGTGACCAGCTGAGCTCAGCCAGGCACCTGAGGGACTTTCCTACAGTGGGTGGGAGCCTTGTGCAACCTCCATGGTGTCTTTGCCAGGGTCTTTGCCAGACATAATCTCTGCTTCCCCAGAGAGACCGTGAAGTTGTGATGCCATTTCAGAGAGGGAATGCTGCTTCCTTCAGGTTTGTTGGGTCAGAGTCAACCAACTTGGTCCTGGGGAAAGCCCAGTGATGCAAAGCCAGGGTGTGCTTGAAGCTAAGCAGGCCCCTGCTGAGTCCAGCAGTGCCACACCCACCCAGGGCAGGAGACAGAGCCAGGAAGGTGAGAGTGGATCTCTTCACACTGCAGAAGGCTTTCCTGGCTCTCCCGTTCAGGGAGGTGGAACAGACCAAACCCCTTTGGAAAACTGCTGCTGTAAAACCCAGAGCAGAGCTGAAAGCCTGGGCGGTACCAGGGCTCCACCCCAGCGGGAAGGAGCAGTGCTACATCTGATCCAGGCCCAGCTCCCACACCACATCCTCAAAACCGCCTGGCTCAGAGGGACCAGCAGAGCTGGTCACTGACACCCACCTTGGCCAGGGGACAGCTTAAAGCTTCACCATTCCTCCCTCAGCTGCTGTTCAGCAGAACACGTCTGGGTTGAGGAAGAGATTTTCTGCACAACATTCTTCCTGGTCCTGCTTAGAAGTGCAGGAACAAAGCCACAGGTACAGGCTGGGGCTGAGGGACAAGTGGCCAGCCCCCCAGGACCAAGAGGACCATGGTGCAACCTTGTATCAGGTGACAAATCTGCACCAAGACAAATCTCAGAATGTGCAAGCTCAACAGCCAGACATCAGCCTGTTCCCAGACAGGGCAGAGGAGACCAAGCTCCTGCAGATGCTGTCCTGGGGCCCAGTCTGTGCAGCTCAGACCTTGCTGGGATGGGTTGGGCAGCAGCAAAGGCCAGGCTTGGTGGCAGCAGACAGCCCAAGTGTTGTATCTCAGCCCCTCAAACTTGGCTAGGTGACACCCATCTCTGCCAAAGGCTTCTGTAGGCACCAGATCTTTTAATTAGCAGCTTCTCCCAGTTAATTACTTTTGGGAAATGCTCCAGGCTCTGAATGAAAGCAGTATTTTCCTAGGACAATGAGGCTTCTCTCCTTCCTAGCAATCATAGTAGCAGCAAAGCTTAGGGCTGGTGAGAGCCTCTGTGGTACCCAGAGCACGCAGCAAAGGGCATGGACCAAATGCCACCTCCATCCTTTGGAAGGGGAAACTGAGGCCCTGGAGCTGCTGTGTCTGTCCTGCCAACAGGGCTGCAGTGCCTCTGGTCACTGGAACAGGCTCACCCTACACACGTAGAGCACCCCTGTCACATTCCCAAAGGCATGGCTGTGCTGAGGTGGTGCGTGAGGCAGAGATGGCCTGGGACCCTGCAGCACTCCTGGGGACACAGAGAAGCACAGAGTCATGGAATGGTTTGGGTAGAAAATGGCATTAAAGCTCATCTTGTTCCAACCCCTGCCATGGGTGGAACCGGATCAGCTTTAAGATCCCTCCCAACTCAAATCTTTCAATGTTCCTGTGACTCTTTTCTCTCACTCTCCTCTTGTACGCCCTGCCCCCAGCCAGGCATGGTCCCCCCTTTCCCAGCAGCTGCCCCAGTGTTCGGCTGCTTTAATCCAAGGTGAAACCCCAGAGTGTATGAGATGCTGAGGTCTGGCAGTGCCTCTGGGCTCAGCCCCATGGAGGTCACTCATTCCCTCTATGCCTTGGCTAGGACAAAATCCCTTTCTCTTCCCCAGGACATGGGGGTGTGCAGAGCCTTCCTTCTGCTTTGTAGGTGGCTGCACGTCCGAGCAGTTCCAGACCATGGCTGGAGCCGGGAGGGTGTCACACTGCTTTCTGGGAAACATCCCCAGTTCCATGGGCTGCTTCACCCTAGCAGAAATTCCCTCCCCAGAGATGGCACCTCCTGGATACTTGACAGGGCTGGGGGGACAAGTTTAAGGTGCTGTGAACCTGCAAGCAGGGCATCACCCCAACACTTGGCCCTTCTGCACAGCAATGATTAAATGTCACTGGGGACTGGGGGAGCCACAGGGATGGAGCAATTCCTGCCTCTCCAGGGGCCCTGAATTCCTGATGCTAACAGGCCACATTTGTCATGATTTCATGCCTGTGCCAAGCCCCTACATGAAGCAGTGCAGCAATATTGAATTCTTCATAGAACTTATCCTCAAGCTGCCTTAATCAACTGCTGTGTTAATTGCTCTGTGCATTGAATGGCCCCTCTCTAAGATCTCGTTCATTAATGAGCACGAGTTTGTGAATGTTGTTCACATTCATATAATCAGAAAGCCACCGGGAGGTTTGTGGCTGAGCGATTACAGGGCTCTGGAATAACGAGGGCCTGATTCCAGGGTACACTTCCCTATGCCCATTCCTGCCTGTGGGAATAATGGGATCATTCAGGTCAGAAAAGACCTCCAAGATCATCAAGTCCACCCTTCGACCAAACAGCTCAGACCCACCAAACCACAATGCCAAGTGCCACATCTGCTTGTTGTTTGAACACTTCCAGGGATGGTGGCTCCACCACAGGCCTGTGCCAAGGTCTAAACACCCTTTCAGCGAAGGAAATTTTCCTGATGTCCAACCTGAACCTCCCCTGGCACAACATGAGGCTGTTTCCCCTTGTCCTGTCCCTCATTCCCTGGGAGCAGAGACTGATTCCAGCCTCCTTTCAGGTCACTGTAGGGAGCAACTCCAGTTCTCATGGCCTCCCAGCATCAGTGGGGTGGGATGACTTTGGTGGTGTCCATTCTTCCCAGGCTGTGTTCCCACATTCCCACATTCCACATTGTCAGGGCTGCAGCTGCTGGGGAGGACTGCCAGGGGTGTCTGGAGCTCTGTCCATGCTGGACACAGACCTCACCACCTTTACAGGGATAAACCCAAAGCCAGCAATTTCTGCCTCATCCCCTGTGAGATAATCAAGCTGCTTTAATTTATGCAAAACTCCTGAGAACTGAAATGTGTGAAAAATGGTGGGACAGCAGGCAATGCATAGTCTTGGATTGGGAGATGTGTATTTTCACAGAGTAAGAGAGAAAAACCAACATTAGAACAAGAAGTCCAAGCTGTTGTCTCTTCTAGAGCAGCCCTCATTCTGTGTCTGTGTCACCCTGTGACGCTCCTATGTCACAGTGCCACATCCCACTTGAACAAGGAAAGGAGCACCCGAGATTCAGAGATGCCCATGGCTGAAAAAGAATGTCAAAAGCCAGAAGGGGACAAAAAGATAATGTTTACAGGGTTTTATTAGCAAACAAGACATGGAAACTGCTCCGTTGTGTCCCTGTCTTTTAATAGGAAGAGAAAGAAAAGAATAAAAGAGAAGAGGGAAGAAGGAGAGAGTGAAAGATAGCAGATAGGAGAGGAAAGGAGATCACCAGCCCTGGGTCCAGCATCAGTCCAGCCCACAGGGAGTCCAAGGGCACCCCCTGGGCTCTGTGCAGCATATTTTTATAGGGAAGATTTGCCTGCCTTGGGATTGGGTTTCTCACTCATCGTGTAAATGGCGAACATGTGCATCCCGTTCTTCCAGACCTGTCTGGAAATGTCTCGGGGGGCTTTGAGGGTCTTTTTGTGGTCTCAATGCCCCTCTATTGATCTTGCCCACTCCTTGAACCTTGCACTGTGTGTTGTGTGGTCACCACGGACCAGAGCAGGAAAACGGGCTCCAGAAAGGAGCTGCTCCACCTCTGGACAACCCCTTTCCAGGCACATCCTGTTCTAACTTCCCTGGCCATTGGTGTTTGAGGTACAACCACTCTCTAACAGCAGTGGGGTTTTCCATCAGCTCCGTGGGGCAGGACCCCGCAGATCCTCTGACTTTTACATCTCCACACCAGATGTTACCAGCATTTTGCTGTCCTGCCCTTGGTGGGACAGACGTGCCAGACTGCACAGCTCACTGTGCTTTTAGGCCTCTGCAATCAGTGAAAATTGATAGGCAAAGCAGCCACTGCACATATCTCACGTATCCCCATCCCTGCACATGCTGGCGGATGGACGCGCCAGCAGAAACCTCAAATTTGGGCAGGGACACTTCTTGCATCACAAATGCACATTAACAGAAAGTGCAAATGGCCATGTAATAAACAGAGGCAGAGCAGCTCGTGGATGCAATGAGGTCTGGCATAAGGAACACAAATAATCACCCTGAAGCAGAATGAGCAGCACCAACCCTGTGCCACGTCTGTGTGCGGGGCCAGCTGGGGACCCTGCCCCGGCCTCACTGCTTGGCAGCCAGGCACAGAGAGAAAGGGACATGCATTTTAAAGATGATTTCCTGTAAACATCAATCAAACAGGCCCAGGTATTGCTGCAGGAAGTCCTCGGGAGCCCTATTAGTGATCACACACTTGGTTCACCAGAGCTCCCCCTCGCACCAAGGTGTGGAGCTGGAAGGGTTGACAGTTGGACTCGATGGTTGTCGAGGTCTTTTCCAACATTAATGATTCTGTGATCCTAAAGTCGGTGCCCTTGTGGCTGCAGAACATGATGGGGAGCAGGAGTTCAACAACAATCTTGAGAGATGTTATCGGAAACCCCTAGCTGTGGAATGCAAAATCACTGCTTCGAAAGAGAGGCTGGACCTCGAAAACCCTGAAACCAGCCCCAGAGTGCAAAGCCTGCTTTTAGAAGGATTATAACTATTTGGCTTTTTCTCCTTGTGAATTCCTTGCTCCTGTAGGTAACACAATCTCACTGGCAGCTCTCCCACATCAAAGGGCAGCAAGGTGAGCTTGTTCCAGCTGAAGAACCTCTCAGAACAGCAGTGCCCAAACATGCAGCACCTCTGCTGCAGGGAATCTGCAGTCCCGAACAAACAGTGGACAATCCCTTGCCATGGGACCCACAGCACTGTGTCCAACACTGCTGCAGGACACAGGTGAGATGAAATGTCAGTCCCTGCCCAGATCCTTCCCATTCTTTGGGAATACTTGTGAGAAGCCAGATGTAGAGCTGGGACCTGCTGTGGATCCCTTCCCAAAGTTGATGAGTCTCCTACCAGCCATCTGGAAGTTGGAAGGTTCCAAGGCTCCTGCTGCAGCTGAAGGCAAAGGCAGGTGGGCTGTGATAAAGGCTCTGTGGGTTGACAACCCTGGTTTTGGGTACAGAAAATCCCAAGTAAAGTTAACCATGTGCAACGTGTGTGGCTTCAAACTGACCTTTCTTCAGCCTGAGTGTTTTCAAAAGCTGTCAAGCAGAGGAAGGTTCTGATCCTGCTCCTTTCCTCTGGAGAGGGTCAGGATGAGCGGGGCCATTTCTGTGACCTAAAAGCATTGAACCTTTATAGACACAACCAAGTCACAGCCCAGGCTCTGAATGGAGAAGGTCTGTGTATAAACCCAGGTCAAAGGCAGCTTTTCCAGAAGAGAAACTAAAATTCTTGAATACCTGGTCTGCGTTTGATTTGATTTGTTGCATTTTGGGTCTCTGATCTTTGGGTGTTGCTGGGACAGTCAGGGTTTGAGCCGCTCCTCAACCTCCAGCTCTCCGAGGTACTTCTGCCAGGTTTCAGGAGGCCAGGGTCAAAACCAGCTGTGAAAAGCCATTGGAAGAAGATCTTAATGTTTAGGAGATGACAATTCAGCTTTACCAGGGCTTTCTAAGGTTTGGGATGCAGATATGTCCAGCAAGCAGAGACCGCGTGGCTGCTGGCCTTGTCCCATTTCGGTGCTATTGCACAGTGCCAGCAGAAGCACAGAGCCCTGCCCTTCTCTGCTCTCTACAGCCTTACTGCTCTCAGCCCTTCAGGAGGTTCAGCTTGGGGTCACTCTCTCCTCCCGGGCAATGACTGACACAACTGCAGGAAACAGCCTCAATTGTGCAAGGGGAGGCTCAGGTTGGCTGTGAGGGAAAGCTTCTTTGCAGAAGGGGTGGTCAGGCACTGGTACAGGCTGCAGGGCAGTGGTGGAGTCACCATCCCTGGAAGTGTGCAGAGATCAAGAGGATTTTGGAGCAGCTTCAGGGGTGTTGGGATGACAAGTTTACATGAAGACTTTCCTGTTCTTTCCCCTGCCAGACCCTGTGAGAAGATGCTGATTTCCTTCTGCATGGTGCCAGAGGAGATCAGGGTCCAGACACATCTCACAGGGCTGCAGCACATCTGCCATGAGCTGGTGACTGTTATGAGCCATCTAAAATTTTAAAATTTTGAAACTAAGCCCATAAGTTCAGCTGAAGAACATCACCCTGTGACTCCTGCCTCACTCTCCATAACTCCTGGCTCAGTTACAGTGGTTCTTGTAGAAAAACCACCTGAGTGCTGCTTGAGTGCTGGAAAGCTTTCCTGGCTTCCAGCAGTCCTTTCCACTGCCTTCTACAAGTGTCTTCCCTAATTCCAGTCACAAGGTATTCTCTCTGGCTGTCGCATTTAAGAGCTGCCCAAATCAGAAGTGTTCTCCCTGTGATCTTGGCTCCTTCCCTGTGATGAGTTAAGTGGTGAGATCTCCATTCATCTCTGCAAAAACACTGATCTCGCACCCCAGGAATTTTTATTCAGTGAGGCGCCGTCTTCCAGGTCTTGCTCAGGACCTGTAGCTCATCTCAGCAGAAGGACATCATTAAGTCAGGGCACTCCTCTGAGTGGAGGCTCCTGCTCGTGGCTGGCACTTCTGAGCCACAGGGGATTAGCTGGGAAGCATTTTGAAGCCGTGGAAAAAATCTGCATCTTAAAGACATTATTTAAATTCAGTTCAGTCCAAGCAGCCCTAATGATGTTACCCACAATATATCTTAATTTGATGTTGGTAATAAAGTTCAGTGTAGCTGGAGCACTATCATACCAATGTACCAACATACAAATGAATGCTACCCATGTCATTTAGTACCTCTGGCTGTTAAGGTGTCACTTAAGCCATATATTTAATAAATAGGTCCTTTTATGACTATAATACTGATAAGTATTCAACTAATTTCCATGTATGTTGCATTCTATACGTTGCTAGGGATTTTACCAAGGCCGTCACCAATAGCAACTGGGACAAGGAAATAATAAATTCAGGAGGCATTCAGAAAGATCTACAATGTGGAATCATTTTGTAACAATACAGGAGACATTAATCACATCAGTAGCTAATGGGAGGGCTTGATGCAATCAGTTTAAATCCCCTCTGATAGGAAAAGAAACATCTCAGTGCTCAGCCCCAGATCTCCTCTCAAACTGGAGTAAAACTCGCCTGGAAACTTTTGCCAGGTTCACGATCCCAGCCTATTTTTGTCTCTGTAGCCTGCGCTGCCTGGCTCTGATCAGGGAGCACTGCAGCAGTGAGAGGGAGGGCTTCAGAGACATCTGGAGTCACAAAAGGTGCCAGAGAGCTACATCTTCTGGCCTGTTCCAGCAACTGAGCCGCGCTGCCGCGGGAGTGTTCATCCTGCGCAGACGGCATCAGCGGCTGGAGCCGGCACCTCGCGAATCTGTGCTGCGGGCAGCGGCACAGCTCTCGCTGCGCTCGACCAAGGACTGCCTTTGGATTTAATCGCCCCCCCGCTCCAGCAGGGGCTGCAGGGACGGCCCCGGCAGCAGCGTCCTGCCGGCGGCAGGAACAGGCAGGAGAGCCCTGCCGGGGGGTCAGACCCGGCCGTAATGAGCATCCTCAGCCCCGATGCCCCCCGATGTCCCCCTAGGGGCTGTTTTGCGGGTCACACTCTCTGCGCGTCGCGGGTTCATTACGGCGCGGTGCTCCCGCGGGACGCGCTGCCAGGGATGCGACAGGATGGGAGCAGGGATGTGTCACCTGCCCGGGGTGGCCTTAAACAGCTCATTACTGTGTTATTCCAGCCACCGCTCCGCAGCGGGGAACCCCACGCTGAAACCAGTGGCGGCTTCTCACGCCAATCAATGACACAAATCCCCTTCCCCAGAGCCGGGAACACAAAACTGCTCAGCACAGCTCCGAGTGAGACCCAGAGTTGTGAAACAGCCTCAGCTGGAAGGGACCCACAGGGATGACCCAGCCCAGCTCCTGGCCCTGCCCAGACACCCCAACAATCCCACCCTGGGCATCCCTGGCAGCGCTGTCCAAATGCTCCTGGAGCTCTGGCAGCCTCGGGGCCGTGCCCATTCCCTGGGGAGCCTGGGCAGTGCCCAGCACCCTCTGGGGGAAGAGCCTTTCCCTGATGTCCAGCCTGAGACTGCCCTGGCCCAGCTCCAGCCGTTCCCTGGCTGCTGTCCCCGGCCCAGGGAGCAGAGATCAGAGCTGCCCCTCGGGAGGAGCTGCAGCCCCTGGTGAGGTCTGAGCTCAGGTTACTTCACTCCAGCTGAACAAACCCAGTGCCCTCAGCTGCTCCTCAGCCGGGAGAAGACTGGCTGATCAGGAACGGGAATAGGCAGAGGTGGGCCAGGCCTACAACGCCTCTGCCATCTGTCACTTGTGTGCACGGGACAATGGCCCTCGTGAGGACGTTCCTCAGGTGCATGAGCAGAGTTTGGGACAGGTGAGACAGATCTGGACTGGCCCAGCTGCTGCGGGAGGGAAAACTTGCACATTTCTTCTGAAGGACCTCAGTCAACTCAGCTTTGCATCTTCCTCCTAGGACACCTCCAGGGATGAATGATGCATTTCAGATGGATCACCCCAGCCCTACAGGGATCACCCCCCTGACCATGGCCCTGCAGCCCAGCTCCCTGTGGTAAGCACAGCCAGCTGGACCCACACCCCTGGGACCCACAGGATCCGCAGTTCCAGACTCCTGCAGTGCTTCCCAGCTCCTCCAAGGAGCCCCTTTGGTGTGTAAGGATGTCACAGGTGGCTGAGCTGGGGGAAGCTGCTTAGAGTGTAACTGGGGCGAATGTAAAAGGAAAAAATCACTGTCTGCTTTCTTAATAAATACAACCAGAGCAAACCAGATGTGGAAAGCAGATCCTGTGCCCCTCGTGCTCCCTAGCTGAGGCACAGCACACACCTTACCATGTCCCTGCAGCCCCTGCCTCCCTTGGCCACAGCCGTGGGGGTCCTTCCCCCCTGCCCTTCAACCTCATGGCTCCTTCCCTGCCTCTGCCCCTGAGACCCTCCCTCACACACACCTCTGCCCTTGCGCCCCTCCAGTTTCCTCCCGCAGGAGCTTGGCTGCACACACCTGAGCGTTCCTGCCACTGCTCCATGCTAAAACTGTCACTTCCACGTCACCACAAGCCAGGTCCCTGCACCTGCCAGGTCCATGTCCTGCATGCGCAAACCCTGCCAGCTGCACCCTGCAGCACCCCTGGCTCCCTCCTCTGCCTCGCTGGCACCTTCCCCCAGGACACCCAGCTCCTGCTCCTTCCGTGCAGGCTGCACTCTCCTGGGGCTGCTGGGGTCTCCTTCATGGAATTCAGCAAACCCCAACTGGCTAAATGGGGCCTGGACCTGGATCGTGGCAGGCACTCTCCTGTTCCCATGTCAAAGGCCAGGAGGAACCCTGTGCACTCCCAGGACAAGGGACAGGACTGGAGGTGTGCCCAGAGCACAGGCACGGCTCTGACAGCCCAGGGCTGCATGAGGGGAAGGAATTGTGCACGAAGGACTGCCCAGCTCACTAGCCAGAGCCTGTTGTTGTGTGTGGAGTGTGGAGAGCTCTCACACTGCAGGCCATGCCTTGCTCAAGTGCTGGCACCAACACTGGCCAGAATCCTGGTGCCCTAGGGGTATCCAGGGTAAGTCTCGTGCCCTCTGTGCCCATCACAGAGGTCTTTCACCCTTTGCAGTTCAGGGATTCTGCTGAGCAAACTCTCTCCCCAGTTCAGGCAGGTTTTTGGGAGTCAGTGCAGCAGGCAGGGGTGAGGTCTGTGCACTCCATGATGCCCACTTATGGGACGTTGTTCCATGGTGATGCTCTCTAATGTATTCCTTGCATGGTGCTGCATTTAAGCCACTCATTTCTGAGCTCAGCTTGCCGCATACCAATAAGCCAGGGCTAGAACAGCAAGGTCAAGCCTGAGTCGAGCTCTCCTCAGCCCTGGGAATGGCTCTGGCAGGTGCAGGATGTGATGCAATCAGGGCCCTGCTGCTTAACCCTCCCTGGGGCCATCCCCATTCTCTAGCAGCATTGGAAATGCTGTCCAAGGAGGCTGGGTGGAGGCAGGGCCAAGCTGACAGAGACGCCTGGCACAGGGGACACTCCCCAGGGGTGTTTGCAGCAGCAGCAGGACCCATTTGCCCTCAGGAAAATGCTCCTTACCAAGCGCCTCCTGGCAGCCTGCTCAGCTTCAGGCTGGTTCACAGATCTGCCTAAGACACTGCTCTCAGGAGACAAGTCCTTCAGGTGACACTGATTCCAAGGCAAAAGTTCTCATGGACCACCCTGGATGCACCTGCCAACAGCCCAGGCTGAGTCAAGCTGGTTTTCCAGGACTTGTTCTCCTGCAGTGTTGTGGCTGCCCTGCAAATGCAGAGCAGGATGCACTCACCTGGACTGGAAGGAGAAGGCTCCACTCCCCAGGGTGTTCCTGAAGAGACAGGAGCAAGGAGAAAATGAGAGGGCAACTTCAAAAAGACCCTTCAGAAGATGGGCAACCACAAACAAAATATTGGAACACAACCTGTGCTTCAACTGGGCCATTTCCCACTGTGTGGGAATAAGGGCTGGGTAACTCTTTGAGGGAGAGCCACAAACCACCATCCATGGGCAGCCTGTGACCTCCAGACCAGGGCCAGGAGCACAACAGCTACCTGAGGATAAAGGATGCTTCCAAGGAAAGTAGTTGAAATCTTCCATCCAGGGGCGATGGTGTGCTCGGGCTGCAGGTGGATGCAGCATCTTTCCCACAGTAACCCCAGTTTTGGCTGTCCATTCCAGATGGGTGGGAAAGGTAAAATCCTGTGCAGTTTTCTAGCGCTGGAAGATCCCCTGCATTTCCATTGGCCACCTCAGACAGCTCCTCCATGACCAAAGGGCTGGGCTTCACTCTCTGGGCTTCTTCACTCTCAGAGAATCCCAGGATGGGTCAGGCTGGAAGGATCACAGTGGCTCAAATGGTCCAACCTCCCTGCACAGGACTGCGGGCAAAGCTCCTCGGCTCACACCCAAATCCTGGCCACCAAGCTGCTGGAACAAGCCTCCCCACACAGACCCAAGGGAAAGCTCTCATCTGGGTGGTAGATGCCACCACCAGCGCAAGGTAGTTAATTTTATTTTCCCAATGGGAGAAAAAATTAGTAGGCAAATCTGGTCTGGCAATTTTTAAAAGCTGCATTTGTTGGCAAAATCCTGTGTTGTGGGATGTGTTCCTGATTCCTGCAGGTCAAAATGCATCCAAGGAGAGAGTGCAGGTCCCAGGCACACTGACACACATTTAGTACTGGGTGGTTTTGTTCTCAGGGCTGAGCTGCTTTTGCAGGTTCTGCTGCCCTCATTATTGCCAATTCTGGCAGTTCTGTTCTCCAGCTTCCACTGAAATATCGTGGAGAGTGTTACAGTCAGTAATTACTGAGCTGCAGTAGAGCTAATTGCCTCTTCTCTAAAGATTTAGCAGTTCCATGGAGCAATTCATGTTAAATACCTGCAAGTGAGCTACTCAGGGTTGCATTTGTTAATTGATTTATTGAGTTGTTTCTATTAGAGATGGAGCTGTTCTGCTGCTCACTGGAATAATGCTGAGTCATTCATTTGCTCACACTGAAACTTTCGCAAATAACCGAGTTCTGCGTGGTGGGAGCAGCTGTGACTGTGCTCTCACAGCATCTGCCACGGGAGGTCTCTCAGCTGCACAGGTGTCCCCTCTTGTCACCATGTCACTGCAGTTGTCCTGGTTCTGTCATGTTCGTCTTCTTGAAGGGCAGCTCCAAGAGAGCTAGACAGGGACTTGGGACAAGGGCTGGAGGGACAGGACACAGGGAATGGCTTCCCAGTGCCAGAGGGCAGGGATGGATGGGATATTGGGAAGGAGTTGTTCCCTGGGAGGGTGGGGAGGCCTTGGCACAGGGTGCCCAGAGAAGCTGTGGCTGCCCCTGCATCCCTGGCAGTGTCCAAGGCCAGGCTGGACGGGGCTTGGAGCAGCCTAGGATAGTGGAAGGTGTCCCCATGGCAGGGGTGGCACTGGATGGCCTTTAAGGTCCCTTCCAACCCACACCAGTCTGTGATTCCCTGACTCTCTGATTCCATGGTTCCATGGGTCGTTGCTCACAGGAAGTTGCTGTGATCCACAACCAGACTGATGTGCCTGAGAGCTTGGAGGGTGCTGGGATCAGGCCTGGGTTGTGTCCAAAACTCCTGTAAGAAGCCCATAGGCTGCAGCCAAAGCTGGAACAGACACACCCATCCTTGGCAAGAATTTCCAGGAAATTTTTTGCTCTTAAGAAGGATGTGCAGGAAAGTGGCAGTACCCAGGGAGCATTCCAGCCCCTCAGACAAGGATGGGAAAAGCTGATGGACACACCTCAGGTGTGAGTGAGATGGACCCAGTGTGTGTGTCCAAAGCAGCCTTGTGCTCTCCACAGCTCTGCAGCAACATGGTTGGTCTGGGAAGTTCTGTGGGCCTCAGTTCCTCTGTGTTACAGCCCTTCCTGCCCTCAGCATGTCCAGGGGTGGGAACAAACCACGAATGTCACCCAGAACTTGTCTGTTGTCTATCCCAGGCTGGGGCTCCCTCGCAGCACTGCTGCTGCTTTCCCAGGTCAGGTCCATGTCCTGAGCCAGGTGAGGATTAAGTCCGGCACAGAATAGAGAATGCACCTGACCAGACCCAGAGCATCCATTTCTGCCTCTGTCTCCTTGTCCAGCCCAGCCTCTTCCCTCCCCACTGAAACATTTTCCCCAAGTACCACAGAGCTCCATCCTGCCCCTGCCCAGGTGATGAACCTTTCCCAGCACAATGGGAACAGGTCCAGGGCCTGTTGTTTGGGGTTTGGTGCATCCGGGCAGAGCTCTGCGTTCAGCCCCATCCCAGCAGAGCAGCTCCAGGGCAGTCCAGCAGTGTCCCTGAGCCTGAACCCCACTCTGGCTGCTCAGCAGTGCCCTGCCATCCCAACACATTTGGGATCATGGTTTGTCCACAGGAAAAATTAAGCCTCCTCCATTTTGCCCAAGCTTGGGCAATCTAACAGTGACAGCCAGAGATCATTGAGAGCCTCATGTTCAGGAGATTTGGACAGGTCAGGTGGATTGTGGAGCCACTCCAGTAACTGGAAAGGCCTGGGATGCTTTAACCCTCAAGAAAACTGGGCTGTAATATTGAGAAAATTCTGAGAATGAGGAGAAGAAGGAATAAAAGAAATTAGTGAACAGCATCTAAGGCAAAAGCAGAGCTCCAGCAAATCATGGGATGCAGCTGACAGAGCCAGAAGGACACAGAGCATATTTCAGGAGTGAACGAACCCACTGACATTTCCTCCTGCTCCATTAGAGCAGAGGCAAGGCAAGAGTGGAGGAAGCAAAGCAGATGTGAGAAGCCCCTCAAACAAAACGCAGCCGAGTGGGGCTGGCACGGGGCTGGCTGTGGTACATCCCTAATCCCTAATGCCTAATCATTGGGCAAACCAGTGTAGCACATGTTAAATATTAGAGGCAGGAATCTATAAACATGCAGGAAGATGGAACTGTGAGTATCAGAATCACAAAAAGACATTACTGGGAGGATTGTTTGCTGTGTTTTTTTAATAATAGAAGTCTCTAATTAGTGCATGAAAGGCCCACGATAGCAGCAGCCTGTCTGAGTTTTATTAAAACATCTGATGCATTGTCTCACAAAGCCACACTTGAAAAATTAATTCAAACTGACTTGGCTGTAGCCAGAGTCACATGGGCTGGGGATGAATGGAGATCCGGGGACTGCAATAATAACCCATTATCTGTGGCACGGAGCTCATTTCTATCCAAATGAACCTTGCTTTGTGTGGAACATGGGCAGCTCTTCCCTCACTTTGTCAGGCAGGAATGTCTCCTGCAAAGCCACCGAGTGCCAGCGAAACCCACCCTGAGCCTGGAGAGCTCAGCGGGGCTCTTTGTTCTCCATCCCATCAGTATCCATGGAAAGAAGGCAGCTTTTGGAAGTGCCAGAGATTTCACAGCTGGCGTGTTTGCTGCCTGCCTGCCTGGGAATGCCTGCTGTCTGTAATTCTCACAACTTCCCTCTCAAGTCTGGCAATACCTCATGTTTTTTCGTCAAGCCCCAGCTGCTGAATCCACATAGTTATCTTAGAATATCAAAAGGAGATTTCCAACCTTTTCTTTCTCTGAAAAAAACATGGAATATTGCAGAAACCCTCCAGTGCCCATCAACACACATGCACTGGGCAACTGTTGATTATCTTCTGCTGGTTCCTCTGTGTTTTTTGATGTTTTCCCAGTACTTTCCCAGCTTGCAGGTCACTATTTTTGGATGCTGAAGGCAATCGTGATGGTTTGCATTCACCTTTAATTGTTGCTCTCCTGGTAAAATGTCTCAATACCCCAATAAAGGTACAGTAGTTCTCCCATCTGGCCCAGCACATGCAAGGAATGGTTAATTAGCAGTCAATTGTCACAACAAACAGCCTTTGGTAACACTGAAGAGCAAAAATTATTTCCCTGCACCTCCAGCATCCACATGAATAATGAATCCATTTGCAGGACTGAGCATCAGCTCATGAATGAAACCCCAACCAAAGAGCACTGAGAAATACAACAAAAATTAATCAAAGTGAGATGTTTTCATAAAGGCACAAACTCCAAACTCAAGGGGGACCATTGCTCAAGCCATGCAGGAGAATGAGTCTAAGGAAGATTGTCACAAGTTTTCCGCCCTAGCAGAAATGAGAAAGGTTATAAAAAAGCTCTGTTCTCCTTTGCAGCCTCTGCTCCCATTTCTGCACTCGGCGTGTGTGATTACAGCAAACTTCTGAGCTGAAATTAAGGCCTTTCTTTAGAATCTCCTGCTTAAAAATGGAACATGACATCGAAGTGAATATATTGTATTGTGGAAAATGTCAGCCAAAAGCTACAACCTCACGTAAATAAAGAATCAGACTGGTTTGTCAAGTATCAAAACTGCTTTAATGCCTTCTGCTTTCTTTTTTGAGCACATTAGAGCAACCAGAGCTAGGAAATGATGCATGTAAGATTCCTTGCTAGCAGCTGATCAGAAAAACATCAGATAAAAGTAGCAACATATTTGGTAAAAAGAGTTCCTGAAGGTTTGAAAGCTTCCCTGGGGATGGCACCTACAGCTGAGGGTGAGCCTTGTCTGCTCCATCCAAACCAGAACAAGACCGGAGCTCCCAGCAATGGAAAAGACAAGTGAAAAGGCTCTTTTTCCTGGAGGGAACTCCCGCATGTGGTAATTCCAATGCCTCTTCCCAAATTTCTTGCTGTTGGAGAAAGCTTGCAAGGAAGAGCCAGAGCCAAAGCAATGGGAATGCTGCTGGCAGGCAGGGTGAGGCCAGGCTGGGAGCTGGGTGTTCCTGGGATGAGGACGTGCAGCTGGCTCCACTGTAACACTGTGTGGTCACCGTGTCCCAGGCCAGGAGGTGCCACCCAGGAGTCCCTTCAGCTGAACTGCTCCTAGGGAAGGACACATGGAATGGGCTGGGACCTCTTCCCGCCTGGAAGCTGCTGCCTATGGTGATGAGGCCAATTTGGGAGAGTTCTCACACTGCTCCTGGGAATGTCCTCAGTCCTTGTGGATGTAGGAGTTGGAGTCAGTGCTGCTCGTGGATCCCTTCCCAGCTCAGGATCTCCTGGGATTCCATGTAGTGTTATTGTTTTGGGTTCACCCTCACACCAAACCATCCCTGCCATGGTGGTCTGGAAATAACCAAGCTATAAACTGCCGTTTGTTCTCCTGGGAAAGGCTTTGGTCTGGCTCGAATGGCTGGGCTAAGCTTTAGGGAGGAAAAGGGGCCAGTGTCCTTCAGTGGTTAGGAGCTAAGGCAGATCCGTCACCCCTGTGCAGCCCTGTCACTGTCACACTGATGGGGAAGTGCCTGGGGTCCTGCCCCCACTGCCCTGCCAGGCACAGACAGCTGTTTCTGATTTAATAAATGTGCTGGTTTTTCCTGAAACGGGTGCTGAAGGCTCTGCCCACTTGCAGAAGTGCAGCAATCCAGAGAACTCTCTTCTTTTGGTGGGGATGGGATGACAAATCTCTGCCACAGCCCTGCTGTCCAGCAGGCACACTGGGTCCCCACATCAGTGCCCCAGGGGATGAATGCAGAGCAGCCTTCCCAAAGAGCCCATAGATCCTCATGGACACTGAACACCCCTCTGTCCCTGGGGTCACATCCCACAGCTCTGTGGCCACCACAGCAGCCATGAAACTACAGAGCAGAGCTGAGCTGTTCTCCTTCACTGGCCAGTCTCTGTCGTGCCAGCCCAGGGGCACTCAGGGAGGGGACTCCACCACTGACCTGGGCAGCTGTGCCAGTGCCTGACCACCCTTTCCATGAAGAAATGTTCCCAATATCCAACTTGAGCCTCCCCTGGCCCAGCCTGAGGCCGTTCCCTCTCCTCCTGTCCCTGTTTCCTGGGAGCAGAGCCCCATCCCCCCCAGCTGCCCCCTCCTGTCAGGGACTTGTGCAGAACCACAAGGTTGTGCAGAACCTGAGCCTCCTTTTCTCCAGGCTGAGCCCCTTTCCCAGCTCCCTCAGCCGCTCCTGGGGCTCCAGCCCCTTTCCAGCTCCGTTCCCTTCGCTGGACTTGCAGATGCTGAGCTGTGCCTGGGTAGTGCTCGGTTCATTCAGTTCCTACACCCGCATCGGTCAGGATAACGCTCTTTTCTCAGCATTCCCACACCGCACTGGCTGTGGATCATCTGCGGCAACCAAAACGAGAAGAGGTGTGAAAGTGCAGGATTCACTGCATCCCCTTGCCTGAGAGCCCCGACCCCGCAACCGACCCTGCCCGGGAGGGAGGTAGCGGGACGGGACCCAACCCGACCCCACCCCAGGCTGTTAAACGTGGAGCAAACTGCGTCTATTGTTATTTTTTCTTTCCTAACTGTTACCTCTTGTGCCGCTGGAGCAGGGGGTGGGGGACGGTACCCGGGAACAAAGACGTGGAAATCACCAGGGACGGGAGCTCTAAAGCACTACCAGCAATTTAAGCGGCACTTAAGCGGGGTCAGCCGAGGCGGAGTTAAACCTGCGGGTTTCCAGACAGGAGCCGTAGCAAAGGAAAACCCCAGTGAGCTCAGCAGGATCCCAGGAAAAGAGTTGAGCATGCACTTCCAGTCTGGCACTGCAGTGCGAGGTGCCAGGTGAGGCACTGCCGAGTGAGGAAGGCGAGGGGTACAAAGAGTCTTAGGGGACTCATCCACCTGGGAAAGTCATTTCCAGTGTGCCAACACATCCCTGTGGGGCTGCCTTCATCATCACAGGGACTCGGGGTGGGGGGGGGGAGGGGGGCCGGGAAAGCTGGGGATGGTCCCTTGCAGTTTCTGCGGGACGGTGTCAGGATCACGGGTACACCCCGGAGCCGGCGCAGCTCCCACCGCCGGGCACTGCTGGAAAGCCACAGGGCAGTGCTCGTGTGGGGCTGATGTTTGGTGTCACGCTGGAGTGACATCCCCTGAAATAACACAGAAAAACTCCCACATGGCATCCCAGACTTCCGCATAGCCCAGAACCTCCTTCCCCTGCCTGTCTGGGACCAGCGAGGGACCCTCTAGTGCACTGTACTCCCAGTACAGGAAGGATGGAACCTGTTGGATAATACTTTTTTAAAATCAGTATTTAGTCAGTGGCAAAGAGGCAGGAAGGGTATTTGCATGCCATTCCAGCAAGAGCATTTTATTGCATGCTTCCCGTCGAAGGGTGTAGAGGCAAATACACAGAAGATGGCTGCTCAGGCCAGGGGAAAAGTGGGATCAGGGAGCGGGAACCAGTGGGAAAGCTCTGGAGGAGTGACCAGGCTGACAGACACCCACGGAATCCAAACCGGGACCGGCCATCCCAAGGAGCAGTCCACCTCGGAGGGGAGACCCTCTGGTCACTCCCACAGTGTAAGTTCACGGGCCACCACAACTCCTCCTTTTTGTATTATACTAAGAGGCCTCCTCCAGGGATCCCAAAACCCAGCATCCCAAAAACTTAACATGCACAGAACAACAACAATTATCAGAAGCGCCCAAAGCTTAGTGTCCTAACAACCCAATTATACATAATCAGAAACACCCCCAACCCAATGTCCCAACAAGTCCTCAGATCTTCCAGAGGATTTCCTCTCTGGATGCTGGAATGGATGCTCTCACAGGCAGAGATGAGGTTGAAGCAGCACAGTTTTTTCTGGGCTGCGGCAGAGTTCAAGCATTCATTGCTGGTGGTACCAGGACATTCAGAGGACAGCAGGGTGATAGGTGTTGGGTGCTGGACATCATGATGTTGAGTGCGGGCACAGGCTCTGGCAGTTGCTTCTGTTGGGATTCAAACAGAGTTAAAATTCTGCAATTTCAAATGGTGGGGGTCCTTTCCCTTCTCCCCTCTCTCAAAGGTTTGGGGAAAGGGGAATGGCATAAGGGTTACAGGGATATGGGAACTCGTTGCAAGGGAAAAGCCTAGCAGAGGGTGGTAGTAGGGAACATTAACTGTTGGGGAAATAACAGAATGGGGTAGGATCTGGGGAGACACCACAGGTGTCCAACTTAGCCTTTCGCAGTCTCGTTTGCAGTTCTGGTTCTCGGGACTGCGTGTGTCTGTTTCTAAGGTGGTCATCGATGCTGGCTTGCATTGTCTTCGCTTCCAGGCAACAGATGTTTCATCTTTGGACTGCACTTTGTTCTTCTTGATTGGTGCTCTGTCTGCAGCAACAATGTTTGCTGGGCTGGTGCAGTTCTTCTCTGGCAGCTTCCAGGTGTCATCTGTGGCTTTAGGTTTTCTCATTCCAGTCCTTTGGTCTTCACACTCAGTAGCAGAACCTGAAAAGTCACTGTTTTGCTCCTTTGGCTGCTGTTTTGCATCCTCTGGCCATGCCTGCCAGCTGCTCAGGTTTACTGCTTCCCCTACAATGCTTTCACAGCTTTCTGGGAACAGTCTGAGTCCTACAGCCTGGCTCCTGCAACCCCCCCTCTTTTTCTTCTTCTGTTGCAGCACAGGAGCAGGGGATGCGGGCAGAGCCGGGGCTGAGGTGAAAGGCAGCATTTGGGTGGGGTTCTTGCAGCCGGAGCAGCACAGTGGCAGCAGCTCGGTAGCCTCAGGGCATTTACGAAGCCGCGGCAAAGCCGGCAGAGGCCGGGCATGGCCCCGCAGTGCCGCAGCCGCGAGGAAGCGGCCGGGGCCAGCCGGCACATTTGGGACAGAGCGTCTCTCTAGGACCTGGCTCCAGCTCGCTGCCACACCACGGGGAGCTAAGTCCACGATATTAAAAACAAGAGAGTACTGTCCTTTTAACTTCCGCACCACGTGGCTGGCCGGGGCGAGGCGCACCGAGCGCGGGGTCTGGTCTCAGGCCGGCTGCATGGCTGGCCTGGGCGAGCCCTCGCCTTGGCGAAGAGCCAGGCACGAACTGGCGGGGGGTCGCCGGCGGGCACAACCGCATCGGCGACGGGGGAGAAACGCTTTGCCAGGGCTCTCGGGAACGGCGGGACGGGCGGACTGTTGGAGCTGCCGCGGGGGAGGAGAGGTCTGCAGCCGGTCAGCAGCCCGAAGGGGTCGATCGGCAGCTTTTTGTCTGGGCTGGCCACTCTGCGTGCTGCTTGGGAGACTGAAAGCGGCGGGGCCAGGCTTCCTCACCTGTCACACTCGCTGCCGCTTTTTCAGTCTGTGTTCTAAAAGCACTAGATATCCCCTGTTTCTAGTATCGTCAGGCTGTTTCAAGCCTCTTAGGGAGTCTTTAAATTCCGCTTTTTTCTGTGGCTGCAAGTCCTCGGGGCTTATGTTAAAGGTCCTGCGAGGCTGCTGGGGAGAGTCTGGGATACAGGAGGGAGAGGCAGTGTCCGCGGCTCGCAGGGGACTCCCGATGGAGGGAGAGGGACCCGACGCACGCGAATCGACGCAAGGGAGGGGCCCGGGACGGAGCGGGGACCGCACGTGGTTAACGGGAGCGGGAGCAGGAACAGGAGGGGGGGCGCGCGTGGGCGGCAAGCCCGCCACTGTGGCCGCGGGCACCACGTGGTGTCCACCATCTTGGATGAGGGAAGCGGAGCCGGCAAAATTGAAATTAAAAATTGCAGCTTGTATTGCAGTTTGGGCCATGCTGCCATTGCGATCTTGGAACAAATCTGGAGCCGCAAGAACTGGGGAAGTGGATACAGGAAAGGGGGTTGGGATAGAGCTGGAGGTAGTTTGGCCTTCACTACCCCTGGCAGGGGACAAAGGAGACCGGGAGAGGGCAGGGAGACGGTAGCAGCCCTGTGCACTTCAGCAGACTCCATCTCCCGGTTTTCTTTGAATTAGGGCAGGGGGAGTAGGAATACAAGGGGAGGAAAGCGGCAGAGGGTTTTTTACACTGGGATTAACATTTTTAAACTGTTTTACAAAATTATCAATGGCTTTTGCTAACTTATAAAGCAGATACCCTCTTCCAGACATAAACAACCATCTTACAAAGCGTTTTAAATATTCGATTAGCCATTGCTTGAATAACCATTGAATAAAATGTTTTAAACCCTCCCTGGTATAACGAAAATTCTCACTAACAAGGGCTCTCAAAACTGGGAAAAAAGCTTCCCGCAGGAGACAAGAGAATTCTGCTCCCATCTCTTTCTCTTCCCAACCTCGAGGTAAAAGAAATTTAAAAGAAAAGGATACAAAGGTGACCCATATTACCTTTGGGGTCAAATAAAAGTCTCGAGGACGGTCCACTGACTTAGACCAGTCTTCTCTTTCAGTAGAAGGTTGTTGGTCTTCCCCGCCGAGCTTCTGATAAAACTCAGAGGTTTCTTTGGGGTAATGGCTGCTCAGAAAGGCGACTTTAATTCCAGCGACAAAGCCGGAGACGCTCTCCAGGGACTGTCCGAGGCCATCCCATGTTCAGGTGCCATTTAATACTTTTTTAAAATCAGTATTTAGTCAGTGGCAAAGAGGCAGGAAGGGTATTTGCATGCCATTCCAGCAAGAGCATTTTATTGCATGCTTCCCGTCGAAGGGTGTAGAGGCAAATACACAGAAGATGGCTGCTCAGGCCAGGGGAAAAGTGGGATCAGGGAGCGGGAACCAATGGGAAAGCTCTGGAGGAGTGACCAGGCTGACAGACACCCACGGAATCCAAACCAGGACAGGCCATCCCAAGGAGCAGTCCACCTCGGGGGGGAGACCCTCTGGTCACTCCCACAGTGTAAGTTCATGGGCCACCACAGTTGGAGAGGGTTCAGAGGAGGCCACGGAGATGCTCCAAGGGCTGGAGCCCCTCTGCTCCGGAGCCAGGCTGGGAGAGCTGGGGGTGTTCACCTGGAGAAGGCTCCAGGGAGACCTCAGAGCCCCTTCCAGGGCCTAAAGGGGCTCCAGGAGAGCTGGAGAGGGGCTTGGGACAAGGGATAGAGGGACAGGACACAGGGAATGGCTTCCCACTGTCAGAGGGCAGGGATGGATGGGATATTGGGAAGGAATTGTTCCCTGGGAGGGTGGGGATGTTTCAAGATGAGCTCTAAGGTCCCTTCCAACCCAAAGCATTCTCTGAACCCATGATATGATTCCATGAGTGTGGCCCATGGCAGGAAGGGGAAGAGTGATGGATCTTAAGCCCAGGAGTGAGATCTCCCAGTTGGTGCCTTTGCAGGAGGGTACCCAGCCAATGACCCCCTGTGGTGGCACAGCAGCACCAGGATCCCGTGACAAGGTTTATTCCCAATCAGTGCAACAAATCCAACCCCGCACCCACAGGACTTGGGGTCATCCCCAGGACCTCACAGGAAGTTGCCCCTATCACTGTCCAGCTCCCTGGAACACCTCCTGGGAATCCTGAGAACCTCAGGAGCCTCGAGCTGAGCCACAGAAGGCATCCAACAGATGGAGGAGCCTGATTCCCACACTAGCCCTTTTCATGTGTCCCAAAGAGGAACTGTCTTCATTTCAGACCAGTGACACTCCAGCCTCCTCTTTCTGCCCCATCCAGCAGTTCTGGCTCATCCAGCTGCAGTTCTGTCACTGCTTCCTGTGTTGTGTGACATTCCCAAGTAGTTTTTGATCCAAGGATAGGGCTCCCTTGGGAATTGGGTGTTTTCAGCACCCACTCTGAGCACAAGCAGCTCACTGGGTTAAACTCCAGAACCCAAGGCCATGTCAATGGCTAATGAGGCACTAGAGGAGGTGTTCCTTTCCAGGGGAAAGGAGTGGCACACTTACGCAAATTAATGTATTCCCAAAATGCTCCTACTTGGAATTCCAGCCTCTGCAGGTACCTCGGGGCAGGGATAGATGCTGCTCCTCAGGGTCCCAGGCCTGTGCAGGGAGAAGTCGCCCAGATTTGAGGAGTGGGTGCGGTGTGGAAAGTCAGTGTCAGAACAACCTAACCAGTGCTTCTAAAAATTGCCCCCAAATTAATAGTTTTCCACAGCTGGAAAATGATGCAATGCTGTTAACTTTTACTTGCTAAAATATAATTTTTTGAAAAAAAGCCTAAACATTAAAACCCTTATTTAGTGAGAACATGACAGCACAAAACAACTCTTTTTGAAGTGCCACCAGGTAGAGAAGCAGTGCTGCAAACACTGCCCTGCCAACATTCCAAATGCAGCACTGTGCCTGAGCCCGCGCTCCCAGGATTGCCTCGCTCAGAGACAACACAGAACAATAACAGCAGCTAAATGAGGATAAATTACATCAGAAGCACAATGTTTACAAGGGCTGGTAATTCACCCCCAGCAGCAAATGACTTTTATGGCAAGAATCTGCTTTTCATGGGCTTGGCGCTTGGCTGTTGTGAATGAGGGAGCCTCCACTGCAATATAGATGGGATTTACCTGGGAATGGTTTAGTTACCAACAGATATGGGAGAGAGGTAGATGGATGGATGAATGGATGGATGGATGGATGGATGGATGGATGGATGGATGGATGGATGGATGGATGGATGGATGGATGGATGGATGGATGGATGGATGGATGGATGGATGGGTGGGTGGGTGGGTGAGTGGATGGATGGATGGATGGATGGATGGATGGATGGATGGATGGATGGATGGATGGATGGATGGATGGATGGATGGGTGGATGGATGGACAGACAGACACACAGGCAAGAAGATACCCAACCTAACATATGTCTTTCTTTTAAGTGGTGGTATTTACAGAGGGATTTCATAGGATTGCGCAATACAAAAATACAAAATTAAACTCTACTGTTTCATTAGGTAATTAAACCGATTACAAAGGGGAAAAATCCCAGCCAGGGCTGTCCTGGAGTGAGCTGCTCTAAGAGAATGAGGCATTTGCAGAAGACACAAACACATCTTTCTTCTCTCATTCAAATTAAATCTTACTCTGAAGGCCCAAAACTGCTCCACTTGCAACTCAGAACAAAAAGTGGGCTCATCCCAACCAGGGACAAGTCAGAAATCCTTCACTGCCAACATAAAAAATTCCCACTAAAGGAGCAACAAGTGGCTCAGCAGATCAGAGATCACTGTAGAAAGCCAACATGCACCTCTTGCAGCCTCAAAATTGGTTATCCCAAACCAGCAACATATTGAATGGAGGTACTTCACCAGAATTTGAGAATTATCCAGGAAATAATTTGATTGTTTTAGAAACCTCGCAAAGAGGTTCACAGAAAGATGTTGACAGTGCAAGGATGACCCTTTCCAAAGAGATTTACATAGAACAAACTTCTGAACTGGGATTAAGGAGAATTTGGGAAGATGGGCAGGGAGGTAGAAGAAAGAGGAAGAGCTGTTCCCACACTGCTCCTGAAGGACACAGTAGATGGTGGGATGGACAGAAAATCCAAAAGCACTTGGGCAGTGACAACTCTCCTTCTAGAAGGGAGATGAACAGGTTCAGGGAGATGACCATGGCTGTGCCAGGCAATGTATTCATGCAATCTCAGACTGGTTTGGGTTGGAAGAGACCTCAAAGCCCATCCAGTGCCACCCCAGCCATGGGCAGGGACACCTTCCACTGTCCCAGGCTGCTCCAAGCCCCGTCCAACCTGGTCTTGGACACTGCCAGGGATCCAGGGGCAGCCACAGCCCTGTGCCAGGGCCTCCCCACTCCCACAGCCAATATCCATCATGGTTCCATCTCCAGGCAGGAGTTTTTCCCAGCTGTTGCTGGTCAGAGCCTGGCTCAGGCAGTGCCACAGCTCGCAGTGGTGCCAGCCCAGCGGAGCTGCTCCTCACAGGCCCTGCTCTGAATTTGGGCGGTGCGTGCACCAGCCCGCCCACAGCTGATTCCAAGCTTGGGTGTCAGCTGGCAAAGCACCATGACAGGACAGTGTAGCAAGACCTTCTCTAATTTTATCACCCGGTTTTGTTAACTGTGTAAAACAGCTCTGGTTGGAAAGCATATGGTGCAGGATAAAAATCTCCATAGGATGAATTACAGCAATTTCACACAGAAGATGGAGAGGGATTTAGAAAAGCATTTCAGCAGATTTTAATAGAAAATATCTTATCAAAGCCCTCACTGGCTGGTAGAGCAGGATTCCAGAGTGGCAGCTACTGCTTTTAATTTTATACCCACGCAGACCCATGTGCATCCCACAGACTGGTGTCCCTGAGTCCCTGGGATGGACCCCTCTGGGGTGATGGCAGTGTGCTGCATGTCTCAATACGAGTGCCACGGTTGGACTCAGACTGTGCAATCTGATCTCTTCATCGATTCCAGGGATGAGATGTAAATAACTTCGCTGTGTACATGCGATCAATGGGGACAGAGCAGGGGTGTTGATGCTCAGCATTATGAGCCTCATTCATTGCAGCAGATGATGATCAACACAACAGAACTTCATTCAAAACCACATCAATTAGTAATTGCTTTGCAGCTTCTGTCCTTTTCTGTAATTTCAGCTCTTTGGCAGATAAAGTTCATCCCCTCCCATCTCTCAGGCTGTGGCTGATTGCCCAGGCAAGTGGAGCAGAGGACCGGATTAGAGGAGGCTCGGCAGCTCTGCACAAACTGCAGGTTCTTTGTCTGGGTCACTAACAGCAAGTTAATAAAAATTGAAAGAGTTGTCTGCATTTGCTTATTGATCGTCCCAGATGAAAACCACAGGACCTGGTTAAGAAGCCATATTAAGATTGTTAAAGACATAAGAATTACTCAGGGCAAATTTGGTTTCACTGGGCTTTGTGTCAGGCTCTTGGGAAGAAATAAACTTCGCTGCAAAACAGCAAAAAAAGGACTTAAAATTGAAATGTTAACAAGCAGAGAAATGTGTATATATTCTTTGTGAAATTCACCGTACAAGAAGCTGGCTCTGTCCCCCCATTCCATGCTGGGTGCAGGGCACAGGCCTGGAGCATGGGGATGCTCAGGAACCAGCTCCCATCTTTCCATGGGGACTGGTCACCCCACATTTAACCAGTGCTGCAGGCTGAGATGTGGGTCCACACCACCAGGTTCTGCAGGGCTTTCAGGAACTTGGATAGTCCATCCCAGGCATTGCAGCCAAGGCAAGGCCCACACCAGCACCATCAACTGCAGGTGAAGGTCCCTGGGGTAACCCCAAGCCGCAGTGCACGAATTACAGGCTCAGTAAAGCTGGAAAAGGCCTCTCAGACCATTGATTCCAACCTGGGAACATCTTGTCAACTCAACCAGAGCACTGAGCACCACATCCAGTTGTTCCTTGGACACCTCCAGGGATGGGGACTCCAAACCTCCCTGGGCAGCCCCTGCCAGTGCCTGACCACCCTTTCCATGGAGAAATTTTCCCAATATCCAACTTGAGCCTCCCCTGGCCCAGCCTGAGGCCATTCCCTCTCCTCCTGTCCCTGTTCCCTGGGAGCAGAGCCTGACCCCCCCAGCTGCCCCCTCCTGTCAGGGAGTTGTGCAGAGCCACAGGGTCCCCCCTGAGCCTCCTTTTCTCCAGGCAGCAGTTGAGGAGATGGCGGTGAGCAGAGCTGTGGGGCTCCACATCTGTCTCCCTGCACTCGTGTCTGCAGGAATGAAGGAGGTGGAACAGTCACCAGGATTCTGATTTCAGAGGGGCTCAGCATGGTCCAAGCACTTCTGAAGCCAAACAGACCAGAGAGGCTGTTCCCCCCTTCAGCTCTCTCAGCACCAGCCCACCCCACTCTGCTTCAGCACAGCCTCTTCAAACCACAGCTCCTGCACTCGGGTGCAGAATTCCCATCCATGCCACGGCCCCTTCCCCCTGCCCAGGGCTGGGAATGGCAGCACATCCCCATGGCAGGGGTCAGCACGCAGAGAAATCCCAGCCTGGTGCTGAGGCAGCAGAGCGAGAGAAATCTGCCTGAGGAAACCCCCAGCTCTGAATGGAGAGCAGGTTCGAGGGTGCAGCAACCTGTTCCTGGAAAATTCACAGAGAGGAAGAAAGGCAGCATGGCCTCAATTAATTATTTCATGCAGATGATTCACTTGTCTCTAATTTTAGATGAGCTTCTAAACACAAATGTCAGTTAAAATGTTATAGTTCTCCTGCAGCTGTCATTCATGTGCTGGTGAAAAGATCAAGGCCAGAGCTATTAAAAACCTTAGGAGTGAAAGGAAGAGAAAAGGAGTCCTTGGTGGAGTGAAATTGAAGCAGGAGTTTGCCCTGAGCATTTTGGGCCCACAGAGCTCTCACCTGTATTCCAAACCCATCCTCCCAGCAGGCAGCCATGGGCCTTTGGGGCCAGTTTTTCATTTCTGAAAATGCTGTGATGCGCAGAGAGCCCCTCCCACCTTGAGGGTGTGTGGGGAGCAGGACAGGACCTGCTGCTGGCTGCTCCTTACCCACAAACAGGAAATGGAGAAAAACTGGAAAAAATCCCAATCCTGTGTGAGTGGTCACAGGAGAGTCCCTCCCCGAGGGATGGCTGGTGATTGAGGGGAGAGGAAGTCTGAGAAACGGAAACACAGAACCATGGAATGGTTTGGGTGGAAGGGACCTTAAAGCCCATCCAGTGCCACCCCTGCCATGGGCAGGGACACCTTCCACTGTCCCAGGCTGCTCCAAGCCCCGTCCAGCCTGGCCTTGGACATTGCCAGGGATCCAGGGGCAGCCACAGCTTCTCTGGGCACCCTGTACCAGGGCCTCCCCACCCTCCCAGGGAACAATTCCTTCCCAATATCCTATCCCTCCCTGCCCTCTGGCAGTGGGAAGCCATTCACTGTGTCCTGTCCCTCCATCCCTTGTCCCCAGTCCCTCTCCAGCTCTCCTGGAGCTCCTTTAGGCCCTAGAAGGGACTCTGAGGTCCCCTTGGAGCCTTCTCTTATCCAGGCTAAATAATTTCTCTTTGCCTTAAGAGTTTACCTCTCTCATAAAATTCTTGGATTAATAAATGTGTTTTGGTTCAGCATTTTGAGACTTTTAGATGAGAAGTCCCTGCACAGGGGAGCTCCTCAGGGACTGCTTTCCCTACAGAGTATGCCCTGAGCAAAGTCACGTGAGTCACTCTCAAAGTGGGGCCAGCAGCCTCACATCACCCCTTGTCCCACACAGGGTGAAGGCACACACTTTGTCAGGGTGTTCCTGTGCCGATTTGAAGGTCAGAAAAAAACAAGGGCGTTGTCAGAGAGAAAACGTGATGGGAAGAAACTGTTCTGCCTGTTGAGTCAAGGGAATTGTACTTGCAGCCTCGTGGTTTATATTCATCTACCCCAAGGGGGTCAGAGCTGCCTCAGCAGGAGCTCTCAGTGACCATCACAGGCTTTCCCACACCTCATGGGGTTGTCCTGGTTGGTATAAAAATAGGATAGTTTCAGATGTTAAATCAAATAAAAACGGTTTATTTAACAATTAAAAAACCCCGAAAAATTAGATAAAATTGAAGTCCGAGATCCCTTCGAGCAGAGACACTTTTTCAGCCGTTTAGGCTATTAAAAACCCTGAGCACAGCTTTTTCTCGGCGCGGAGCTGCCTGAAAAAAAGGCAGAAAAAGTTATTCTATGGCTTCATGCCCACGACCGAGGCTCTCCGTGGCTTGTCCAGATGAAAAGAGGAAGAGCTGGAACTTTCGGCTTGGGATAAAGGGGAGTCTCCGCCCCTCTTCACTCCCAGTTCTGCTTACTTGTCCCACGGTGATTGGTTATGCACTCTCCAAGCAGTTCTTAGCCAATGGCTCGTGAGTTTCTAGGGTTGCTGACAGCCCCATTGTCTGCCGCGGGGAATTGATTTTATCTGGAAGCATTCTCTCACAAAACCGGCTGCAAAACCTAGGATCTTATACTTATGCTTATAAGATATAAGACAAATAACACTAAACTACAGCTCTTAAAACTACTTAAACACTCTTAAAACATCTTCATAACTCTCTAAAATAAAGGAGTTTGTTAATTCTATATTTTAGTTAGAATAATATTTCATAAAAATAATTTTTTTATTTAGTAATTAGTTAGCAGCTTTGATACTTGATGAAAGGTGATGTGAAAGTCTTAAAGGATTCATGCATAACACTGGTGTTCACCTGCAGCACAGCCTGACAGGACAGAAGGGTCACCCACCACCCCGCAGGACCACTGGGTCATATCCATCTTCTCTCCCTGGAGCTTGGACCTTCGGGTTGTTGGGGATTGTTCTTTGCCTCTTTCCAGCCACCCCTTCAGCTCACCCAGAGCTGCCAACCCCAGCTCCACATTCCGAGGGTGCAGGAGGCTCCTTCCAGCAGCATTCCCAGCACTGTGAGCAGCTATGGCACAGTCTCTTCTGTGAGGTGTTTGTGCTGTGTCCTGGGGCGGCTGAGACCACCCCAGGAGGAAGAAAACCTCAGGAGGAAGAAGACCTTGCCCAGGGCTTCAGCCCTCCAGAGGGAGCTCCTCTGCATGTGGTGGGTGGCCATGGTCATCTGCAGCGCTCTCCAAGCAGGAATCCAGCAGTGCACGTGGACACGGACTTGTTTGCTACCCTTGAATCCATCTTTCTGGAAAGCTGCCTAGCGGGAAAGGCCCTGGGGGTGCTGGTGCCAGCGGCTGAACAGAGCCCAGGTGTGCCCAGGTGGCCAAGAGGCCAAGGGCACCTGGGCTGTGCCAGCCCTGGGGTGGCAGCAGGAGCAGGGCAGGGCCTGTCCCCTGTGCTGGCACTTCTGGGGCACCTCCAGTGCTGGGGCAGCTCTGGGACCCTCCTGACAAGAGAGACTTGGAGGGGCTGGAGCATGTCCAGGGAAGGGAGCGGAGCTGGGAAGGGTCTGGAACCCCAGGAGCGGCTGAGGGAGCTGGGAAAGGGGCTCAGCCTGGAGAAAAGGAGGCTCAGGGGGGGCCTTGTGGCTCTGCACAAGTCTCTGACAGGAGGGGGCAGCCGGGGGAGGTCGGGCTCTGCTCCCAGGGAACAGGGACAGGAGGAGAGGGAACGGCCTCAGGCTGGGCTAGGGGAGGGGCAGGTTGGACATCAGGAGGAATTTCTTCATGGAAAGGGTGGTCAGGGACTGGAAGGGGCTCCTCGGGGCAGTGGTGGAGTCCCCATCCCTGGAGGTGTCCCAGGAAGGCCTGGATGTGGCACTCAGTGCTCTGGGCTGGCGACAAAACAGGGATCAGGCACAGCTTGGACTTGATGGTCTGGGAGGGATTTTTCCAGCCTTAATAATTCCGTGATTCTGTGGTCCTTGCTGCGTGACCACCAGCTCCTGGGTACCAGCAGCACCTGGAGCATCTCCCTGTCACTGAAGCCCCTGTGGCTCATCCCTGAGGATCTCTCCAGGCAGGGGTTGTGCCATGAGCACAGCCTGAAGCTGCAGCTCTGCTTTATCCATTCTTTAAACCTTCCCTTGGCAGAATGTGCCCAAACACTCTGGGACAGACATAAACCCCTCAGTGAAGGCCGCTGGAGCAGATGATGGCTATGCTGCCTCCTGTTCCGCAGGCTCAGGAACATCTCAGCTGTTAACTCTGCAGCTCATGAGCATTTGGAGTTTACAGTTATTTTATTTTGCGAGGACAGATGGCAGACAGCTCTGTAGTAGAGGGGCAGATGGCTGTGCACCTATGAGCAAACCAAAACAAAACAAAAACCAAACCCAAAAAAAATGCATGGTTAAGCTGCAGAGTAAGTGAGCTCTGCTGCTCCTCTCAGCCACAGCACATGGGCCCAGCCACATTCACGTGACTCCTCTCCCAGACACATGTGAGAGTAGGAGGGGGCCCTTGGGCTTTAATAAAACACCACACACAGAAGGGAACTGCAACTGTGCCGCTTGAGATGGATCTGAGTGTGGGAAAGTCATGGTCCAAGGGGAGAACAGCTGGCACTGGCTCAGGTGGGTGATCACCCATCAAGGGAAAGCAACCAGAGTCGTCCTGCCCAGGAGAGACACCTGTCCCACCAGTATGGAGGGAACACTCCTGGGGAGTGCCAGCCCATGGAAAAGGGCACAGTGGCTGCTCCTGCTCTCTGTAGGGCCTGATCAGGTGACATTGGCAGTACTTGGAACAGAACAGGTCCCTCCTGCACCTCACCTTGGCCTTTGGATAATGCTTCCTAGTTGTCTTGAGATAAATTTCAGGAGAAAAAGCCCTGGAATGAGCATTTCCTCTAAAGAGAAAAGGCTTCAATAACTCCCTTTTCTTCTGCCAATGAGAGAAATGGATGCCAGCAGGTGAAAGTGAGAAAAAGAGAACCGTTTATTATCAAACAAAAAAGAGAGGGGTGCCCGCAAGGCACAGAAAAGGATTGAAATTTCAAAACCTTAACCTCCACCCCCGACTAGACTGCGTGGCCGTGAGGCACAGATGGCGGCTGCCCCTCTTTTTTTCCAGGGAACGGGAGGAAAGAGTTCACATAGCAGCTGGGAACCTGTTGGATTTCTGGCATGGGTCTACTCCTCGCAGCAGGCAAAGTTGGTGGAGTTTAATGTTCTCTTTCGTGTTGGTTCAGCTTCTCCAAGGTCTTGGGTTCGGGGAGGCCCCGTTCCCTCTGGCTCCCCGGACAGACCGAAAGAAAAAAGAGAAAAAAAAGCCAAGCTGAAACAGTTCAAGGAAAAAGAAAACAAAAATCTGCCGATAGAATTTGCCGGTGAAAAGCCTCCAGGCCAGGGAAAGGAAAAAACCAGAAGCTCCTTGCCTAAACAAGCACAAACGAATCCAGCGAAGGCAGCAAAGCAACAATCCCTGCCACAGCCAACTGCACAGGGCATGGAGAGTTTGAACAGAGCCCACCCGGGGCTCCCAGGCTCCAGCCCTGCACCACCGGTTCACCCTAAAGCTACAGCAGTCATTTCTGGGCACAAAGCAGACGGTTAGGGAAGAGAGTACCATCGTAAAATCACCCCAAGGCACTCATGTGTGAAGGCACCCATGGCTCTGGGAGGAGAAATCCGTGGAGTTCCGTGTCACCCACACTGGGGACCTGTAAGGTACAGGTTGGAGGAAACAGCTGGGAACACTCGGGGAGGATAAATATCTGCTCCTCTTTATATTAAATGCACAAGGCTATCCAGTTAAATGTTGTGAGGTCCCACCTACTTCCTGGTGAAACCAAATGGCCCAAATTTAAGCTTCCTTGCTTCATGCAACTTGTGCTAACCAACTCAAAAGGTGAAATTCTCCAAGCCTGGGTGTCTTGGGGTGACTCTGTGATGTGTATCCCCTATCACAACTCTACGCCAAAAAAATAATTTTGTGTGCCTTTTTCTGTGCCTTTAAACTGAGCTTGAGAGGGGAAGGAAAAAAAACCAAACGAACTTTTTAAAGCAGTTCCCAAGGACACAGAGACAGTCATTCCGCTGTGTTCTCCAGTGGGGTAGCACAGAGGGAGTAACCTGCCTGCTTCTTCAGCCAGCTCTTCAGTTTTTTTCCCTTCTTCTCTGGTGTGTTTCCTGGGACTTTGGGGTTTTTTTCCCTTTTTTCTCTTCTGGACTGTTTCAACATCAGAACACATCAGGAGAATTTTTCTTCAGAGCCAGGGGTGGGCCTACAGCCACCCCCACGCCAGCTCCGAGTAGGAGGGACCACAGCTACGAGAGGACTCTTAATTTCTTCCCAGGTTTTCTCTCTATAGCGAGGGGTTTTACTATTTAGCACTATTATCCTTTTCCTGTGTGTTTGTTAATAAATAGGTTTTATCTCTTTCACTTTCCTTCAAGGAATTTTTTTTCCCCAAACCTGGTGGGGGGAAGGGTGGTGGTAACCTGGTTTTCTCTCAGAGGATATATTGCTAGATTTTGGCCAAACCGGCACACTGCAGAAGCAGGACCTTGAGAAATTCAATCAGAGCTTTTTTCAAGGAAGCCTTTCCACAGAAGAGAAAGGCACATGAGAGACAGTGCCGAATAACTACTGATACACTTTCATGTCCCACAACATTATGTGCCTAAAAACCTCTGGATTTTGATTAGTCATAATGTTTCTTCAAGAAATACTAACTTTCAATATTTGAAACATCTTTTAAAAAGAGCAAGAAGAAGGTCAGACCCACAACAGAGATGTCCCTCTTGCTCTCCAACAAATTAAACATCAGAGTTATCAAGCCAATATTAGGAAACCCATATGCTGAGGCATCGTGGATTATTTTTCCCCAAACAATTTCCTTTTTATCCACCCTGAATGTTTGTTTTCCCACTTGGCTTTCATTTTATAATTAGTCTCTCTGGACAGAAAGTGAATCTTTCATTGACTTGCTTACGGAGCAGTAATTGTCAGCTAACCTTGTTCTTTGGGGAGATTTAATGCCAGGCTGCATCATGCACTCTGTCAAATTCCCATAAATTCTTATCCAGGCACCAGGAAATGCCCACAGTATCAAAGAGCTGCCAACTCTGACAGCTCCTGGCAGGAGCTGCTGAGTGGCAGAGCCCAGGGTTGTTCTCCAGCAGTGATCCGTGCCCAAAGGAGCGGGAGTGCAGCTCATCCTGCTGGATGCACTGTCTCACGCTGGTTTCACTGGTTACTGCTCACATTTCTTTTCCATTTTTTTCAATAAAAGAGGTAAAATAGACTAATGAATTACTGAAATATGATTGGAAAGTGGATGAAAAATGAGCATTTAAATCATAGAATCACAGAGTCATTAAGGTTGGAAAATACTTTTAAGTTTATCAAGTCCAACCATCAATCCAGCACCACTACATTCACCACTAACTCGTGTCCCCAGGTGCCACTTTAACACATTTTTTTAACACTTCCAGGGATGGGGACTGCACCACTGCCCCAGGCAGCCTGTGCCAATGCTTTACAACTGTTTCTGTGAAAAAAAATTCCTTGATACCCAATTTAAACCTCTACTGTTTCTACTCCCTCCTACTGGTGCAATTCAAGGCCATTTCCTTTCATTCTGTTGCTTGTTCCCTAGGAGAAGAGACTGATTGAGAACCAATATGAATTTTTTACCAGTGTCTCATCAGCTCAGGAACAGGGCCCAGAGCATTGCCATCAACAGCACAAGGTCCCATTGGGGGTGAATCATTAAAGATGCACCCTGGTTACTGCCGTTGTCAATCCAAGTTAATAACTTCATTAATGGCCTGGGACAGGGTGCCCCATCAGCCAGTCTGGGATGACACCAACTAGGAGCAGTGGCTGACACCTCAGATGGTGGTGGGGTTGCTTGCGGGCCATTCAAGGAACCTCAGCAGCCTGGAGAACTGAGCAGAGAGGAATCTTGTGAAGGAGTCAATCTCAAGGGGGATGCAAACCCTTGCCCCTGAGGAGGAATAACCCCAGGCAGCAGCACAGCCAGCTCAGCAGGGAAGGGCCGCGGGGCTCTAGTGGATCTCAAGCTCCCCATGAGCTTGGGATGCACCCTCGCAGTGCTGCAGGCCAAAGCCTGTCCCTGGGTTGTGTTGGGCAGAGCATGGCCAGCAGCTCAGGGGAGGTTGTCCTTCCCTCTGCTGAGTGCTGGAGGGGCCACATTTGGAGTTCTGGGCCCAGTTCTGTGCCCCCCCAGAACAAGAAAAATATGGATTTAATAGAACAAATCCACCAAAAGTCCTTTAAGTTGATTAAAAGACTTTTTTCAGTGTGAAGAAGGTCAAGCACAGGTTGCCCAGAGGGGCTGTGGACTCTCCAGCTTGTAGCCATCCAAAACCCGACGTGGTCCTGGGCAACCTGCTCAGGTGAACCTACTCGAGTAGGGCTTGGACTAGAGCACCTCCAAATGTGGCTTCAGCCTGAGAGATTCTGTGATTCTATGGTAGATTTGGCCACTAAGGATCCTGAGCTCCTCCTGCCTTGTGCAAGGATAAGTCTGGTCAAATCTGAGAAGCCAGACTGAGAACAAACACTGTTGGGTTGTGGTAGGGGCTGTCAGAAATAATAACCTGGATGATTCCATTAGGAAATTTGTTATTTTAGGAAAGGAGTATAAACCTTCATAAGATAAGAAAATATTTGATCATCAAAGAACTCTTAGAAAGAATGTGAACTTGCTTGCACTGAGCAAAAATCATTTTTAGCCTGGGTTCGTGAAGAACAAAGACTGCCGGGATCACATGGGCTTGTTTGCCAGCCCCTCTGCCTGAGTGATCTCCAGGCACATTGGGAAGGGGGGAGAGGTCTCAGAGACAGGAGGTGTCACAAAAACCTGCAGCTGAGGAAGAGAATTCAATGCTGTTGGTCCTTCTCTGTGGGAAAGGTGGGGACAGCTCTGCCTTGCCCTGCTCAGAGCAGCCAAGGCTCATTGACAACCCAGGTCCAACCTGGCCATGGAGCAGTGTTGCAAAGCATAAGAATCCTGGCAGGAGTGCACCAGCCAAGTTCCATGTAGTTACTCTTATCAGGGCCTGAGGAATGTAAGAAGTGCTAAATTGGGAAAGAAGACGTTGGAAGAAAGAATAACAAGGCAGCAAGAAAGCAGATAAGGAGGGACTGTACCATCCTGGACTAGAACCAATCAGGTCCCCTGAGGGGTGCACGCAGGGCGCGTCGACAATGCGGAGGGTCCAATCGGGTCATGTGTGATCGCGTGAATGACACTTCCAGAAATGTATAAGAATGGAGAAATGTAAACAATAAATAGATTCCTGCGCAATCATATTGATTCGTTGTCCAGGGGTCTCGTTTCCCCCGCAGAGCAGCTCACAGTGTCCTTGCTCCCCGGGACAGGGACAGCAGCCAGGGAACGGCTGGAGCTGGGCCAGGGCAGGCTCAGGCTGGACATCGGGGAAAGGTTCTTCCCCCAGAGGGTGCTGGGCACTGCCCAGGCTCCCCAGGGAATGGGCACGGCCCCGAGGCTGCCAGAGCTCCAGGAGCATTTGGACAGCGCTGCCAGGGATGCCCAGGGTGGGATTGTTGGGGTGTCTGGGCAGGGCCAGGAGCTGGGCTGGGTGATCCCTGTGGGTCCCTCCCAGCTCAGGATATTCTGTAATTCTCTGATTTGGGGTGGTAGAGGTGTTTTCAGACGAGCCCAAGAGAAATGACCAGGAGCTGAGGGTCCTCCAGGGGATTCAGGGGTTCTGAAGAGGAACTGCAAATGCAATCTCACAGAGTAATAGAATTATTAAGTTTGGAAAAGACCTTCAAGATCATCAAGTCCAGCCAGAAGCACAGAAGTCCATCATGGCTGTGCTTCATCTGCCCATTTCATGTGGCCTGTTGGCTTCCAGGATGCCCCAGTCCCACCAGGGCCACGTCACTGCGGTGGCAGTGCCACACCCAGGCACGGTGACAAAAGGCAGCCACAGACATATCTGACCTTGCTCGGCCAATACTGGGACCTGGAACCAGCTGGGGGCAGGGAGGGCAGGAAGGAGGTGACCCAGCTCCAGCCTCTCCCTGGCTCCAGGGTTGATCCAAGCTCCTCTTTCCCATGCCATCCCAGTCTGACAGGGTGGGACGGAGGGCAGGGAGAGGCTGAGCAGCTCAGGACTGGTGTGGGGTCAGTTCCCTCCCAGACCATCAAGTCAGCTGCACCCACCCAAACAGGGCCAAGGAATCAGTCTGTGAGCAGAGGCTTTTTCATGGGTAATTACAGAGGTAAATGCTTCACCCCCTTCATTTTGTCTCACCTGAGAGGGGTGGACACTCCCTCCCCACCTGAACTAGAATTCCTGCTCCAGAGGGCTCCTGCTCTCCCCTTCCAAACCCAGAGCACACACCAGGTGCCTGGTGCAGGAGCTTTAATGTTTAAACTCTTTCTGTCTCAATTCCCTAAAATCCCCAGTGGTTTTATAAACTGAAATGGCCAAAATTTCACGTTGGGGAAAAAAATCCTCTGTGATTGAAAATATATTTAAAACAAGTACATAGGATGGAATTTAAATCAATCAAGATATATCCGTGGGTGAATCTTTATTCAAAATGATCCTGGACCTGAGAAGTATCTGAGAATTGGGAGTAATGTAAGGTTAAAATGAGTCCCTACAGGTTTTGGGATTGTGTTTTTTGGTGCTTTTTTTGTTGTTGTTGTTGGTTGGTTTTGGGTTGGGATTTTTTGTTTGTTTGTGGAGGGTTTTTTTCTTCTTTGAAGGAGGTTTCCAGAATCAAGAGATAAAATCATCCCTGCAGTGGAAATCCAGCCAGGGTGATATTTTGGCTGTGATTTCCTTCCTTTCGCCATTTAAAGAATTACCCACTTTCGTCTCAGGATCTTTTTGCCTCCTTTCTGACCATGGAATGTATTACTCAATAATAGTGTTTTGTTCTAAGGTTGGTTACTTATTCCCCGGGGAAGGGGAGAAAATGCATAATGCAGATGTTCCTTCTAATAGGAATGGGTCAATGGATTGCTAATATATGGAATTTTAATAATACTACAGAAAGATGGTTAAAACTTGAATTGAATTTAGGACAAGTGCTGGATCTGTGGGGTTTTATACTCTGCATTATATTAATTTTACAAATAGCACATTTTTGGATTAAAAAGAAAAAAATTAAACACCTTTCACTGACCAATTAGAACAGAAGGAATTAACTTTTCTCCCCATCATTTTGCTCAGGACTCATTTCTACATCCTTTCCTGGAGGAGAAAAGAACCTACCAATATAGGGACCCCATGCTTCCCTTTTCAGCACAAATAAAAGGAACAAGAAGCTGCTCAGTAAACATCAGAACTAAGATCTATTTTTATAGATGGCTTCTAATCCCTCCTCAGCTGCATCTCACTGTATCTGCCTTATGTTCCATTCACACTTCTCTTCTGATAGAACTTCCAAATCCCTCCACAGCCACAACCCTTCCCAAACCTGTCCATGGAGGAGCCCAGCCTAGAGGACAAAGGAGGGAGCAATAATCGAGTGCACACTGCAGCCTTTTCATCAAGAACTGAACTTTCAGATCCTTTCCTACCTCAAAACACTTTGAAATTAGTAAAACAGTTTGAAAAGGGTGAGGGTTGTGGAGGAGTGGTGTCAAAGTGGGAGGGACTGACAAGCAAATAGGCAGAGAAAGAGGCAGATGGACAGTCTGGGAAAAGGCTGATCAAAGAAATGTCCTGTCATTAGGAAACAGGCTGGAAAGGGAGGAAAAAGAAATAAACTCCCAGAGCCACAGGAGTCACATGGAGTTAACTGAACCCAGCTTTCACCAAGTCCTTGGGCTGGAGCAGGTGAAATGTGCTCCCAAATCTGCCACTTGACTGCTGCCCAAGAGGAATCCCCTGGTCCATAGTCCTCTCCAAGGGAGGGAAATTCAGTGATGGCAAGTTTGCTTCAAAAGCTCCTTTCTGAGTTAGAATTCCACCACTCTGGCAAGGCAGCACAGGCCAGGAGGTGCCGAGCGGTCCCAAACGTTTGTTGGTCCCAGCAGGCAGTCCTGGCATCCTGACAGTTCATCCTCTCCTCTCCCCTGTCAGTCTGAAGAGCCAGCTGGGGAGCTGGGAGCTGCCCTTCAGTGAAGGGTCAGAGAATGGAACAGGAATTCTGACATGCAGGAGCTGGGGAAGACACGCTCCCCACATACTCAGGAGGCAGCAGAGCAGAGCATTTTGCTTTACAGATTTAAGGAAGATGTGGAAAGGAGAATCTGTCAAAGGCTTCAAATCCAAAGAGGCAGAAGTGTTTGGGCATCCTTCTAGCCAGGATCCTTTTACAGTCAGAGTGGGAATCCAGTGCAAACAGCTGTTCTTTCACCCACATGGAAAAATAATTTTTAAAATGTATAAATAAAGAAAACCAAAGGGGAAAAAAGAAAATGCAACCACAAACTACTTTTGTGACAGGGTTGGATAAAGGAGCACAGGTCAGAGCTAAAAACAGGAGCAGCTACTGTGTGTGGATTTAAACAGTGAAAAGGTCTGAGGCAGTAAATCAGGGCACCTGCTGAGAGCCTCCAGGTGGTCCAGACTTCAGACACAGGCAGGGAGACAGGAAAGTGTTTGGAAATGAGCTGAAGCAGGGCTGCAAGGATAGAGCCCTGTAGATGATGCTGAACAGAAGGAAGCAAGGAGCCCCAGAGAGATAAATGCAGGAGAAAGCTCTGAAGTGTGTGCAGGAAATAATAAAATGCAAATTGCCCCATAAATAAAGGTGAGGACAGTTTGAAAAAAAACTCATCCAACCCAGCAGACAGCCAAGAGGAGGGAAAGGCAGACAAGCAGGGAAGGGGGGAGGCTGCAAGAACTGCAGGGCAGCAAATAAAAGCTTCCCAGCCTGATGCGAGTGCAGAGAAGGAGCAAAGTCCTCAGCCAGCAGGTCCTTGGGAACTCAGGAGTGCCCGGGCAGCAGAAGCAGCATTTGTCCAAGACTGCCAGGGGCACTACCAATAAACCCTGAGTAATGCCAGGGAGCTGCAGGGAGGGACAGAGCAGTACAGCTGAGTGAGGACACAGGGACCGTTCCCAGTGTCATGGCAAGGAGGCAGAGACCACAGAGCTCCTTCAGCTGCTAGGAGCAGAGCCAGAGCATTGGGGGCAGTACGTGGATTTTCCAAGAGGTTCCAGTGGCTCACTGCATCTCCTCCAGAAAAGGCAGCAGTTCTGGGGGACGGCAGAGGAGAATCTCTTGGGATACCCAGGTCCACAGGTTTGAAGCGGGGTCTAACCCAGAGCCTACTCACAGCATGAGACCCACCAACATGGCAGAGCTGTCCCCGTGTCACCTCCACCCCATCACGCACCCTCAGTCTTCCCAAAGCTCATGGGCTCCACTGCTCCTTGCCAAGGGGCCTCAGGGTGTTTGATCCCCCACATGACTCTGCTCTGCTCCACCAGTGTCCACCTCACTGCCAGGGCTCCCCATCACACCTCCAAGTTTAACTCAGACCTGAGAAGCTCAAGTGGCACCTTTGGGGTGTAGCTGTTCTTCTTCTCAGTGAATTTTTAGCTCTTCAGGGACAACATCCCCACCTTTAGTTTTATTTTCCCATCAGCTGATTGAGACCTCGAGCAAGCACTGGGGATAGTCCTGTCCAAAGACTGCTAACCCCATGAAGGGCTGGTTACCTCAAAAGTGAGGTGGGAGTCAATCCCTTCTCCCTGACAAGTGACAGGACCAGATGAAATGGCCTCCAGTCACACCAGGGGCGATTTAGATTGAATATCAAAGAAGAGTTATTCTTTGAAACAGTTGGCAAGGATTGTCACAGGCTCCCCAGGGCAGCAGGGGAGTCACCATCCCTGGAAATGTTCAAAAGCCATGTGGATGTGGCAGTGTGGGGACACGGTTTGGTGGCAAACACTGTGATGGTGCTGGATTGACATTGGACTTGGTGATCTTGGAGGGCTTTCCAACCATAACTGTTCTGTCATTCTGTGAAAACCCACAGGCTAATTTAGCACATTATTAAACATCAAAGTCTTAATGTGTGTCATGTCAAGTTAAACTCCACACCCTGGCCCTCGTGGTGTGCCCAGGCACTGAGTCCTCCACACTGAAAAGAAAACTGTTCCTTCACTCTGATGGAATTCTCCAGGGTCACCCATCCGGATCTCCCCGTTCTCTGGATGCTCCTGGCCCTGTCCTCAGTGGGACCAGGGCCCTGTTTTGACACACAACCCTCTGCCAACGTTTACAGCCCAACCATGTGCTGCTCCCCCTGCACAAAACCCAGATTTCGGGTTGCACCCTCTGTACAAGGCCCCTCCCTGGGGGCTCCTGCCCACCCCAGCCTGTCCAGCTGGCTCCATCCCAGCAGCCTGCTTTGGTCAAGGGGCGGGGACAGCTGCAGGGAACCACCCCCAAGAGCTGATTAACATTTTCGATTAGCACTAAGCCAGTCCACATCAGCCACTCAGGCAGCTCTGTCCATGTGCACACCAGCTCCCGCGAGCACTCCCCATGTGCCTCCTTTCCAACCCCAGCACTGTTTGGATCGAGCCAAAGGTGCAGAGCAGCACTTCCCTGACTGGCATCCTCCTTCCCTGCCTAGATCTCTCCTTCCCTGACTTTGCAGTAGCTGGTTTATCAGCAAAACACTTTCATGGCCAATGGGAGGAGCAGAGGACAGGAAAGATTTATGCTCCTTTACTGCCAATAGAAGAGGAAAATGAGACAACAGCTGAAGGAGGGCAGGGAAAAATGGGACATTGGGAAGGAATCGTTCCCTGGGAGGGTGGGGAGGCCCTGGTACAGGGTGCCCAGAGAAGCTGTGGCTGCCCCTGGATCCCTGGCAGTGTCCAAGGCCAGGCTGGACATTGGGGCTTGGAGCAGCCTGGGACAGTGGAAGGTGTCCCTGCCCATGGCAGGGGGTGGCACTGGATGGGCTTTAAGGTCCCTTCCAACCCAAACCATTCCATGATTCTGTGATCCCATGAACATGTGGACAGATGCTTCCAGCTTTCCTCTGCAGAACCAAAACCACAGCCGTGCAATTAGGGCACAGAGCAAGATTTTGCAGAGCAAGATTCTCTCTCTTTTATTCCTCTGCTGTCCTCCCTCAGGCTTCTCAGAGTTTGCTCAATGGGACCATGGGGTGTGATCCCCGGGCTAAACCTGCTCTGTATGCTGGGCTGGGGTGGAGCCTCAGGCTTTGGCTCAGCCTGTGGCTGCCCCAGTGTCCAAACTGGGCACAGTCTGGACAGGAAAAGATCAGAAGTAAAAGGGGAGACAAGGTTCCGTAATGAAGATGGTTGAGGTGGAGCAGCACCCAGCAGGCACACAGCCCTGAGGGCTCTGCTGGTCCCAGTACTGGGTTCGGGGGTTCCAGATTCCTCACACCATTGCATGGTTCAGTTTCGTGGAGAATGCCACAGTTAAGAGGGGCACCCACTCACCTGGGCACCAGCTTTAGCTGGAAGGAAGCTTCTAAAGGCTTTTGAAGCTTTTCCACCTGCCACCAGTGTCTCCCTCTCTGAGAGCTCCTCTACATTTCGATTTCATTGGACTGTTTCTCCTCAGCATTTTCCTGCCCTTGTTCAAGAGACTGGAAAATCCTTACAGTTAGAAGCCTTCTCCCACACAAGGCCTAAAAGAACAGCCCAAGCTGCACCCCAGGCTCCTCTAAAAGAGAGAGTAGGCAAAACGACCTTTAACCTCCCATCCTGCACAGGTTTCCTGTGCCTTTGTAAATCCCTTCTCAACCCTTTCTTCTTCCCAGCCTGAAAACCGGCACCGGACCGTGTGTGATGCAGCCTGTACAGTTGCGATGGGAACCCAATTTAGACACAGCTTTGAGGTGTCTCTGCCTTGCCTTTTTCCCCAAATGAGCTCCCCAAAGAAGATCAGTCAGTTCTAGAAGCAGGTATTATTTATAACCTGCATTAACTTTATGCAGAAAGAAAAATCAAGGTGACAGAATAGAATTAGATCAGATAGAACAGACATGAAAAAGCTCATTAACAGCTCTCCCCCACCTACAGAGCCCTTGCAAGTGAGTCCACCTTTCCAGGCTCCCTTTCAGCCAATTCAGGCTTTCTGAGCTGCAGCTGACTCTGCACAGTCCTGGGAAGTTTCATTCCTGGAAGCTTTATCCATAGATAGTTCAGATTCTGGGTCTCTGGATGACTGGCTGTTATCCCTGGGGCCCTTTTGGGGCTTCTTTATGCTCTTCCCCCTGCCTTGCAGGTCAGAAATTTCTCTGCCCAAGCTGATCTTGGGACAGGAGCGATTTCCTCTCTCCTGTGGGGTCCACTTAACCATTGCATCCTTCCTCTAGATGAGCAAGACACATGAGGAACAAGCCACGAAGGCAAACCCTTCTGCTCCAAGGGGGAATGGCTCAGCCCTGCTGCTGCCCCATGGGTGTGGTGCCATGGAGAGAGATGCACCTTATTTAACTGAGCTGACGCTACTCACTGAAACCTGGACAGTGCTGTTATTCCTTAGCCACAGGATCGCAGGATCATTTAGCCTGGAAAAGATCTCTGAGATCACCAAGTCCAACCACAGTGTCCCAGAGCATCCACCTTGTTCAGGGCACCTCTCTTGGGTGAACCGACCATATTAACCTCATCTTTCCCCAGCATTAGGGAAAAGGGCTGGACACAAAAGAAGAGTGACCCATCCCAGCTCACACGGTGCTGCCCAGGGAGCTCAGGGCAGATGTTTTCTGTCACCAGCCCAAGCATCTATGACAGTCACTGTGCCGTGGCATGCCCCTCCCTCCCCACAGTGTGACTGATCCCTTGTACAGCAGACAGAAATATTGGCTTAAAATATCTACTCAATGGAAAATTGATCTTTTGTCAAAACAAGAAACCTCCGTGGGAAGTATTCTATTAGGGTTTTCACATTTTTCACGGAAGACAAGGTAGAGAATGGAAATGGGAATGATGTGAAAAATGAGGTGTTATTCTTCTGACTAACTAGGGGGGCTGGTTTAGCTGTCCCAGTGCCTGGCACTGCCCCAGACTCTGTCCTTGTCCCCAGACCCTGTCCTTGTCCCCAGCATAACCCTCCATGGACAGACATCCCACATGACAAGGGAGTGGAAAAAGTGGGATGTCACTTAAACCAGAAAGGGAATTTGGGGTTCCTGGTCAGCAAAGGAGGGAGGAGAGCTGTCACCCCATGTGTACATGGACAGGAGTGGGCACATGAGAACAACTGCCCACCCTGAATCACTCTGCCCAGAGAACAGGAAGTTTTTACCATCCATGGACACATTTAGGACTCAATGGGAGAACACGGAAAAGAAAAGTCAATCCAGACCTTCAACATCTCTCACAGCCCAGGGCCCTTTTTGGCCCTTTGAGAGAAGGAAGCAGAATGTGGAGGGAAAACCCTCAGGTCTGCTCTGGAACAGGGAGTACAGCAAGCTCTGCAGGTATATAGATACAGACAGCTGAGAGACACAGATATAGAAATAGATACAGATACATAACCCAGGAGGAACTGGCTCACCTATGGGGTCAGAGGTGGATAATAAATGAGAGGATGAATTTGGGGGTTATGAATAGGTTTTGTCCTTCTCTGCTGTGGGCCAGGTGTTGCTGCACATGGAGGAAGAAGAGATACAGGCTGGTGCAGGGAGGCTGATCCCCTATCCCATATCCCCTCCTTTTCCCATATCCCATACAATTGCTCTCAGCTGTGCTCTTTCTGGGGTCTGTGGTGCGGTCCCGCCAGCCTCTGGACCCAACAGGAAAACTCAAACATTAAGTCCTTCCCCCTTGCCCTGAGTTTTGGGCCTGACTTAGCAATGGAATGCTAAAAATTAAGCAAACAAAGAGAACCAAAAAATCAATGGTTTATCCCCCGACGTCCAAATCTTTGGGTTGTGCTGTGACAGTGAAGCCAAACCTCTCCAAGGCCAGAGGCTTTAAATGGTCCTCTGTGAAATCCAACCTGAGAACCACAATTCCCAGCAGGACTCCAGGCCCTGGTGCCCTGACAAGAATCTCACTCACTACAAGACTTGTGACTGAATCCTGGGAGGTGGCACTGGCATCTCTGAGATACCAAATGTGCCTGGCTTTGCTAGGGAGAGCCTGGGGACTCCTTCCTGTTACCCTTGCCCTCAGCACTTTGCAGGACACCCCTGGGCACACTCACGAATCTCCTGCTCTCTCCTTCAAAACCAGCCAAAGCACACAGATATCAGCCCCATCTTCCCCTGCTTTCCCTGCAGACTGGGAGACTTTTATCCACCCAGCTGCCTTCCCAGGAGATGAATATTTTAAAACACTCCTTTTTTCTGTTTTACATAAAATATATAAAATGTTAACTATGTGTCAAAGTGTACTTTTGATGTTTTCTCTCTTCGACATGCTGGGCTTGAGCTCAGTGATTGATGCAGGGAGTCCCTGTGTGCATCCCAGTGCTGGGGACACTGGGGATGGCAGCCCTGGGCTGGCCAAGCCCGGGAAGGTGAGGTAGTGTCCCCCTCTCCACATCCACAGTTTCTCAGAGCCGATGGATAATTCATTCCTTGCCCATCTCCAGTGATTTATTTGACTCCTGGCTCACAGGAACGAAGAGCTGTAAATTACCAGTGGCAGTGCTGGAAGTGGCCACAATCAAGAGCCTGGGATCCCAGAGCTGCTGCCTGTGCCTCTTTAGCCTGGCTCCTGAAGGGAAACCATGGAAGAGATGATAATAAATACAATAACTATGGGATTTCTGAGAAACCAGTCCCACAAACCTGGCTCCCAGAAGGAGTCACCTCATATCCAAGGTTGGATGTGCAGACCTGGTTCCTCAAGATATCCTTCCTGTCCCAGCCGACGAAGCATGAACCTCTCCTCTGGAGCTGGAAACTTGTTAACACACTTTTTTTCCTCTTCCTTGGTAGTACAACTTCAAGCCCTCTTCTTACTCATCTAAAAGGACTCATCAAAGGCAAATGTAAAGAACAGCTGAGGGGGTACTACAAAAAGAGAGATATTCGGAGGTGTTCCCAGCACCTCATTTGCTCTCACAAGCACCCAGTGCTCCTTTGCAGGGTGACTCCTCCTTCATCCTGACTCTCCTGCAGATTTCCACCTCGTGCCTCCACATGTGCTCTGATCTCCCCATCCTCTCCAGCAGCACCTTCTCCTCTCCCCCTTCAATGCTTGCTTGCCTTCTCCCAGAATGAAGTGTTTAGTCTTTCCCAAAGGAGGGATGTTTTTCACTCTTCTTGCTGTCACTTAATTTTTCTCCCCGGCCCTTCCAGGCTCCAACAGTCCATCAAGGTCCTCTGCAGGACCCTGTTTCTGTCCCCTAGCCCATGTTCCTGGCACACCTTGATTTGCTGCCTCTGCTCCCACCTTCTCATGACCAAAACTCCAGGTCTCTTCTTCCTCCTGCTGCTCCTTTGCTTTTGGTGGGATATCCTTGATCTTATCACACCCTCCCAAGCCCAGATGGAGATTGTGGCCTGCAGTGCCAAGAAGGGGTGAGTCAGGTCAAGCAATCCCAGGATGGCAGGAGAGACCTGGAGCAGGACCTGCATTCAGTGGGAACAATGCAGCTCTGAACTGCCCCACTGATCATGGGGGGACTCAAACACCCACACTCACAGAGCCACTGTCTGGCGGAACCTGCATGAATGTGTTTCCTTCTGGCCCTGGACCCCACAGCCACTGTCATGGCTGAGCATCAAGGCTGGACCAGGCCACACAGCACAGGAGGGTTCATGGCCACAGAAGTGATAAGCACTATCCAAAGCTGCCCCTCTGCTGCCCTGATCCAAGAAGGGCAGAGCCACTTCCAGGCTTAGCTTGGAGAGCTCAGCAGAGTGGGTTCCATACAGAGACTCTGCCAAAAGCAAAGGATGGCCATGGCAGAGGCCCGTCATTCACAGCACGGTCTCTGTGAAAGTCAGCAGTGACATAACCACTCGTGACCCAAATGCAGGGTCACCCCAGAGTGGCATGCGAGAGCTCCATGGGCACCCCATGGCTTTTGTGCACAGCTCCAAACCTTTGTCCTGCCTGGCTCTCGCAGAAATATTTCTTTTCAGCTCATTAAAGGCAGCAGCTGTTGATCAGCTGAAGATCTGTCATCTCTGCTGAAGGTGGATGGTGGCTATTTATTTTCAGAATAATTTCTTTTAAAAACTGCAGTCTCTTAAAAAAAGGGAAAGCTGGCCCTTTAAAGATTCCAAACATTTTCCTCCTCAAAATGTTTGTTGATGGAACTGACTATTCCCTGGCTTCCCCCTCCTCGGATCAAAGCCTCCAGCTCATGCTAGAAGGATGGTATTTCCAAAGAACCTCCCCCAGAAGGGACCTGCTCACCCAGCAAAGAAGCACAGGCACTTCTTGGCTTCACCACAGCATCATTAAAGGCAGAAAATAGCAAAGGCCAAACCTTTGCTATCCAGCCATTTCTTATTTTAACTGCTTTATTCACTTGACCACTAAAAAATTCATTCCATCTAAAGTTTAATGAGAAATTAAATGGATGGATTGGCTGCTAAACAGCCTGTGTGCGGGTGTGAGCACTGCCAGAGGGGCTGTGGGCTAATGAAATGTTTAATGCTGAGGACTGCAACGAGCTTGGGCGCAACAGATGCCGGCTTGGGGATATAAATAAGTGCAGTGATATGAGCTCATGTTCTCTTGACACTCTGCTGAAACCCTCCTCCTCTCGCAAAAATCTTCAAACTTCTCAGCTTCTTCCTGAGTTGAAGGCTGAGCTCATGTAACACCATCTCTTCCTCCTCCACCACCTGCAGGAGTGGTCAGCTCTGGCCAGGGATGGATTTCCTCTCATCATCAGCTCAGCTGATTTGGTGGCTCTGTGGCTCTCTCATTCTCTGATCAAACTGAGCTGCTGGAAAACAGCTGATCCCTTAATATTTGCTGGGGAAGTTCTGCCACTGTTCAGGCTGACCAACAAAATCCTCTTGGATGCCTGCAGCACTCTCTGCAACCCTTTTGGGCAAATTTTCACGCATTTTGGGAGCTTCAGAATCAGAGCTCTGAACCCTGGCCATGAAGGACCTTGTCTGCCTGCATTTCCTGAAGGAAAACAAGTCCTTAGATTCAAACCAAGGTGCAGGGAACCACATGTAAATCAGACTCAAGGATAGTCAAAATGCAGCAAAAATCCGAGGCATTACCCCAAAAGAGCTCCATATTGAGCCACAGGCACCAGGTAGGTCACAAGTATCTCAGGAAGCAGCATCTTGCTGGGAGCATCTCAGCTGGGTGATAACCAGGACGTGTCCTCAGACCAGATAATAGAATCACAGAATCATTAAGGTTGGAAAAGACCTCAAAGATCATCAGGTCCAACCATCAAAAGTCGAAGCAATCCACGTGGAAGAAGGTGGATCTTTGTGATCTCGTCACTTGCATTCATATTTGTCATTGTACCCTATAAATATCTTGGGAACCCCGAGCAGCTCCCTGCAGATCACCTGCAGGAAGATGTTCCCAAGGAACACGTTCGAGGGGAAAGGATTGCAGGCTCAGCTGACCCCCCTGCCTTTTGCAGAGTTCTTTCCAGAAGTGAGGAGCTGGCTGTGCCCTGAGGTGTGTCCACGTCCTGGAGTGTCCATCTGTGGACTGCTCGGTTCTGATCTATTTCCTCTGGAGTATCCTGGTTCAGGGGTGCTCAGACAGGACCCTCCCCCACTCAGCGTGGCCAAGCACAGAGCCCTGCACAGCTCCTTGCTGCAGAGGGTATGTTGGGGTGCTCTTGTCCTTCTGACCACTGTACATCTTTGCTGTTTGCACTGCTGGGTGCAAAGGGAGTGTCAGGCTGCCAGAACCTTGGCCCATGAGGTGCGACAAGCCACCAGCAGTGTGACTGGGGATCAGGGCTGTGGTCAGGGCCAAGAGAATCCAAGAGTCGCAGAATCCCAGGATGGGTTGGGTTGGCAGAGACCACAGCGCTGATCTCTTTCCAACCTCTGCCATAGGCAGGGACACTTTCTACTAGACAAGGCTGCTCCAAGTTCTGTCCAACCCAGGCTGACATTCACCCCCTGCATGCTGACACAGCTGGGGTAGGGGTGGTGAGGCTCTCTGCTCTTTGCAGAAGGGAGGCTGCCTTTGGAAGCAGCACAGGGGTTCAGCTCTTTCCTATTGCAATTCCTTAATCTTGCAATATTGGCTACCAGGCTTGGAGCCAAAGGCAAACCCCCCAGATTCCTACTGGCATCCTCCAAATCAGGATATGCCTGGCACATTCGTCACTCAGAGAGGGAGGGATTGCACCCGTGCCCTTTGGCATCACCTGCTGATGGAGCAGCTTTGGATGGTAAGCTCCTGAGAGGAGCAGAGAACTGGGGCAAGAGCCCTCCCCACTTTCAGCCTGGAAGGTATTTGAATATTTCATGATGAGGTTTTTCTCCCTCTTGTTTGTTTGGAAGCAGAAGCACATGTTCACACAGAGACTGAGGACTGATGATCAAACGCTTCCCATTGCCTCATGCTCCCAAATGATTTTTCCCCCTTGGCAGACTCATGGGACAAGAGGCCAGCACAGAGCAGAAGATGCTCAGGGCAGGAGAGGCTCAGGTTTTTCCTTCATGTCCCATAGCATTATCAGAAGATGCCTTGGAGACAGGATTGCTCCATATTCCTGAAATTAATGGATAAAAAACACACTGATCTCCACCCTGACTCCTGAGTGGGGCCTTAAAATGTAAATGTGCTCAAAAGGCATCACAGAGCAGGGGTGTTTCTTAAGGGCTTAGAATGAGACGGGCTCTTGGCCATATAACTTAACCTTTTAGCAAAAATGTGGAAAAGAGAGTATCATAGAATGACCGGATGGTCTGGATTGGAAAGGACCTCTGAGATCTCGTTCAACCCCCTGCTATGGGCAGGGACACCTTCCACTAGACAAGGCTGCTCCAAGCCTTGTCCAAGCTGGCCTTGGACATAATCCTTGCCAAAGTACACAGCCAGTACACAGAGCAGAAGGGCTGGGTAAACACAGCAACCACTAAAGTTTGGTAATGAGCCCGCGAAAATGGCCAAATGTGACAGCACCCACCTAGGAATTAGTAATTCCACTGAGACTATTGGGGGTGTAGGAGGGGGGAGTTCAATCTTTGGGAGCCATATGTTAGGGAGAAGATGGGGCAAGCAGCGAGTTCAGGGTGATGTCATTACATCAAGTCAAAGAGACACATAATTTCTCCAAATTATTGAGGAAAGGGCAGAGTCTGTGCTTCTGAGTTTATTGACTTCTGGAATAGTGAGTCCCATGCCAGGATCGCACCAATAAACCCGAGAAGGCGCAGGAGGGAATCTGGAAAACGGGTGGAAGCCTCTCAATCTGCTCCATTTATCAGGGAGAAGGTCAAGAGTGTCTTGATCATTATCTGCAGCTGCTGCTCAGAGAGCAGAAATCCGATAGCCCCGAGCTCTCCAAACCAGCCCAGATCTAAGGAGATACAAAGTGATGCCACCTTGCACCAAGCGATAGGGCACGGAGGTCTTGACAGGGATATTTGGAACTAATTTACTGAGGATTGGGAGGGATTCACCAACACTACACATGTTAAATTAAAGCATTCTGCCTAAAAGATACTGACTTGAAGCAAGGACCTGCTTGAGGGTAATGAGCTGTTTCCTGAAAACAAGACTGAGAGCTCGTCTAGGAATGGCAAATGTGTCCGTCTCCACAGGGCAGGTTAGTCTGGAGTGTTGCTCACATCCTGCTTTTCTCTGTGGGCACTCAGGGCCTGTTCAAAATGTTAACAACTTCTCTTCATAACAGAAACCCTTTCCCACAGCCCTGCTCAACACCTATGAGGTGGGGAAAACCCTGAAGTGCTTGAGTAGGAAAGGGCTGAGGCCAGGGATGTGCGGTGACAGGCACAACTCAATGCTAAGGGATGGGAGAGAAAGCACAGCCCTTGCTGTACTCCCTCCACGCCCAAACTGACCCACCAGGAGCATACTTCATTTTTTTAACCTGGTGCTTTGGCAGACAAAGTTGTTTGGATGGTCCAAGGGTCTGGCACTCTGCCAGCCCTGCTGTCCCCTCTGTGACAGCACAGAGCCCTGCCTGCCACAGGAGCACCTTGCAATGGACAGGACAAACCTCTTCTCCCATCAGGAAAAGAAACAACATGGCTCCCACAAAGCAATAATTGTGGGGGGTTTTTAGGAGGAAGCCACGGGGCCCCATAGATAGACTGACAACCTCAGTTAGCTCTGAAATCACCGTCCTTCCCTGCTCTCAGGAAGCAGAGATATGTGGTGGGTCTGTCCATTGAGCAAATCTGGCACCATATGGCCAGAGGAGTTGTGCTCCACACGCACACACATGCTCAGAGCTAACTTTGGCTCCCGAAAGGCTCTCCAGACCTTTCTGTGAGATTTTCCAGCAGCCCCAGGTGGGCAGGGACCATGAGTCACTGCTGGGAGCAGCCACGCACGGAACATGTGATTCCTGCTAACTCTGCAGAAAGCTTCAGGAGTGTTAATCCTTAGAAATCAGAGAGCTGGTGTCTTCTGAGAAAATCCAGCTCTTGAGGAAAGGCAGGAAGGAAAGGCCTGCAAAGCAAAGCTCCTCGTCAGGAAAGAAAATTACGGATTTCTCCCCGCGCCTGCTGATGTGCCATCCCGATACCTGAACAAAGGCGTAGATTTCTACAGCCCATTAACTCTCTCTGGATCAGAAAGGTCACATCAGCCCTGCCCAGCACCAGCTTCTCTGCATGTTCTGGGCATGTCTCCTTGACATCAGGAAACTACATCAGTTTCCTGCACCATGGCCGAGCCTTCTCCTCTTGACTGGGTGAAGACAAGCTCCTCTGACTGCCTCCCTTTTGGCAGTGCCATCCTCCACTATTCTCCAGGGCTTCTGGGCCGTCTGACCCTATAGCAGCACAAGGGAAGATCCCATCTCTGTTGACATTGGATTGAGCTGACTCACCTCAGGCTGCATTACATGGAGCTGGAGCATGCCTGGATTTGGGGTCTGCATAGTCACCACTGCTGTGGGGGAGCACAGATGGTCACAGAGGTTGGTTGGAGCACGACTGAGGGTTTCCTTCCAGCATCTTTCCTGCTTCGTTCCCCTACTGGGTTTTGCACATGGTGGGTGAGGTGCACAGAGGTGAGAGCACCCCTCCCTCACAGGAAGGAGCCATGCCAAGCCCAGAAGCTGCCTTTGAGCTCAGTGCACGTATGAAAGCAGAGGTCAGACAGCAGCAGGCTCCTCGAGATTTGCTGTGGGTTCCTTATGAGCAGATGCAGCTCTGAGATGCAGGGACTGGCAGTAAAGTCTCTACAGTTTTGCCTTTGCCAGCCCAAAGAAATCTGTCTTAAGAGACCACTCAAAGGACCAGCAAAATAATTGCATCTGTTTGAGACAGAACAGGCAGGTAGGAGCCTTTGGAGGTGCCTGGGGACAGCTCCTACTGGCAGAAGGTTGCTCATAAAAGGTTTACCCTGGGTGCCATTTGTTCACGGCCTGTTAGTTTAAGGGAAGCATTGGGAATGATGAAGCATTAATTGCTTCTCAGCTACTCTGCTCCTGTCTTTCCTCCATCTGCTGATGAAATCATCATCAGCGACATGCTTCAGGAGCCTCCTTCAGTTGCTTCTCCCATGTTTTCATCCACACATCCCATGCCTTGGCAGGATGATGCTCCAACGCACTCTCCTGCTCCTCCTCTTGCACATAGTTCCTGTCAGAACTAGATCATGAGTTCTACCTTGGCCAAGAGCAAATCCACAAATGCCCTGGAGCCATGGGATGCTGCAGCCCCTCAGCCTTGCCCTTGTCTCCACCCTTGCTGGCTTCTCGCTCCAAAAAGGACCTGCAAACCGTCAGAGCCCCCAGCCTCGTGTTTGAGGAGTGCCATGAGGTTGTCCTGCCAGCAACGGGGAGCCACCGTTTGGGCTCACAGTGCCAGCTGGGAGTGGTTTATAGATGAGCACACAATCGACCAGATCACCTTTGCCATGGTCCAGAGCAAGCCAGGAGTGCAAAGCCATGAATGACTGAAAGGATTCATTCTGGCAACTGCAGAGCATCCCTGGGTAACCTGGGCACTTGGCAGGAGGGAGACAGACAAAGCCAAAGCATCTCACTTCCAGGACCAGCCTCACCCTGGGCCATGGATAGCACAGGTCTCCAAGGACGGGGCTGAGACCTGCAATTTACAGGAAAATCAGAGCCTAGAAAGCTCCCAGCACTGATGGGGAGGGGAAGTGCTTCCAGCAGGTTTGGCAGAGATCACACCACCCTGGATGGCAAGAGCCTGAGCTAGGACAAGGGAACACCAGAGCCAGGAAGGCGGCAAATGAGTGAACCCAGGTCTGCTGGATGAGGGTCTCTATCATCAACATAAAGGCAGCCACTCTGGCTGACTCGGATTCACTTGATTAAGTAATTAATGTGTGTTGGGAAGAGAGGAGATGCTCCTTCCTTGTGGCTTCTCTCTCCAGGGCTCCATGGCTGATAGGAGGGGAAGGGGGTTGTTTGCTCCCTCTTAATCCCCTTTCTGAGGGTTTCCCCTCCACAGGCTGAGATCAAGGGGTTCGTGTCTGCCTCTGCCCACGCCTCTGCTCTCCAAGGACAGCAGCCCCTGCTTAAAGGGCTCTGCTGCCTTCCACCTCATATCTTTGATCTCATATTTAAATACAGCTGCCCATAAAGGGACCAGGAATGGATCCCAGCCAAGGTTTGATTTCCAGTCTCTCCATCCTCCCAAATAATACTAACAAATTATCAGATTTTGGAGAAATAACCATTGCCTTGGCTAGTCAAAAATACATGTATGGGGAGAAAAGGAGGGAAGTAAATTCTCAAGAGCAATTACCTTCAGGTTATTTTTCACTATTTCTTTTTTATACCATTGTTTGAAATTAAACTTCAAGCTGGTCTACTTCTGCGTATTGCACCTCCACTCTTAATCATGGCATCAAAGGAGAAGTTCGTAATCCTGATGGATTTCCCCCACAAACTTGTGATCTTTCCAGAGACATCGTACCCGCCACCTCCTCTCCCCCACCCTGTGAGCACAACGAGTATTTCTGTTTCTCCACATTTACGGCCTGGCATTTAGCTGCATTCACCTGTTTTATCAGTTTAACAGGGGCTGTTTTATCACCTCCAATTTGCTAAGTGATATAAACACCACCACCTGATTACTCTGCTCTTGCCGTTATTTACTGCTCCAGGAGTCTCTCCGTGTCATCTTCGAACTTTATCAGTAATGATTTTCTGTTTTCTTCCAGATCACTGCTAAAGATGCCAGGCAGCTCAGCAGCCTGGGGAGATACCTGTGGGACCCAATTAGGAGTGACTGTGCTAAAGGCTGATGGAGAGCAAACGACTCCATCCCAGATCTAGCAGTTAGCCAGTTTTTAAGCCTAGCCTAATCATGCCAGAGCCATTTGTTAAGTACTAATAAAAACAAAACCACAGTAAGGCTGCCCAGATTAACTCTTGACAACCTCAGCACACCAACAGCTCAGTCAAACTTCAGTCCACTGGCTAAAAAATAAACCACAGAAGTGACAGCAACCATGTCGCTCCTGATACGACCTTCATAGGCTGTTGGTCTCAGCTCCATTCACAGCCCTGGGGAGGTTTCATTCTGCTTTTTCTGCTAAAGAGGATTTGTCTCCCGACACCCAAGAAGAGGCCGGGATTAGGCAGGCAAGGGAAAAAGGCACCTTCAGCCTCTGCTGCTCTCTTGTTCCCACTAAGCTGATACACAGCTACAGAGGCCCTTGGAAATGATGTTGATTCACTAAGAAATCTCTGCTCTCCCTCATCTCTCCCATCACAAAAAAAGCACAGGCCTTGGATCAGCGGTTTATTAAAATATTTTAACTGGGAAAACATGTCGGGGAGGGAGGGGGGTAATTAAATTAATGGCCTCTCTAAAGAAAGGCAATTAGGGTATTGATTGCAAGAAGTGCCAAGTTAATTGGGCATGTGACACATTGACATTTTTCTCAATCAATAAACCTGCAACACCTTCAAAGAAATCTCGAGCAGTGCGCGACCATAACAGGGTCAAAAATGCAATAGATTTCTTGAGCTGATTATAGCTGTTGGTTTCTTTCATGTTTTCTCCATACCGAAAGCTGTCTGACAGGGCAGCTCTTTCTCCATGTGGCTTTAATAAAAGGCTTTGATGGAGCCAGTGCCAGCTTTCTCTCTTTTTTTCCAAGAAGAAATCTTGTCAGCTTCAGTCAGCTTCGCCTTGCCGTTCCCTGATGAGCACTGGGAGGAAAGGGGCTGGGACAAGCCAATTAATAGGGATAGCAGAGGGATAGCAGAACACCCGGCAGTGATGCCCTGAAGACAGGCTGGAGCCTGAAGCCTGCTCCGGATCCCACCTGGCAAGACATTGTGTGTGCTGGGAAAAGCCTCCCTAACAAGGGATAAGCTAGGCCCTTCCCTGCCTTCCTTTGTCTCCTCTGTCGCTCCAGAGTAGCGCTGATGGTTACCATGAGGCTGTTTGGAAAGGGCGTCCGTCCCCCCAAATGAGCCCAGGCTGTGCTGACAGCCAGGCCTGCAGGGAGCACCACGGTGAGACTCTGTTGGCTCCCGAGGCAGCGGAGATTGAGTCCCACGGAGTGTCCGGCTGATCCCTCAGGACACGGGGCAGGCAAAGGATGTGACAAGACAGCAGCAGGGATGCTCCTGCAAAAGTCCGAGGGGAGAGCAGAAGATCCTCAGGGTCCTGACAAGAGAGGATGGTTTAGATCAGATGTCTTTCCCTATGAGGATGGAGAGGCCCTGGCACAGGGTGCACAGAGAAGCTGTGGCTGCTCCTGGATCCCTGGCATGTAGTAGAACAGGGACAAGAGCGAACGGAAGATTTCGCGATGTAACGGAAAGCAGAAGGCAGCGTGTAACCTTCCTCCCTCTTCATTCCTCTGTGATAAGAATTTCTCTAAACAATACAGCCCTTCATAACCCCAGTAGCTTTCCACCCCTTACTAACTTTTACCATCCCACCGTCCCCCCTCCTGACGTAGAGAAACCACCTCGACTATATAACCCCACGAGGTAGAACAATAAAGCGCCATTTTGACCATCTGCCATATTGGTGCTGTGTGTCTGTGGCCCGAGCAGCTTGGGGGCTAGGCCGAGCTGCCGTGCCGGGTTTTGAACCAGGTCGCCACTGCCTCACATACCTTGAGGCATCACTGGCAGTGTCAAAGACCAGGTTGGAGGGGCTTGGAGCAACCTGGGACAGTGGAAGTTGTCCCTTCCAGCCCAAGACATTCTGGGATTTTACGGTTGTGTGACATCCTGCTGCGGGGCACAAATGTCTTTGTATTTATACTGGAGCTGGGCTGCAAACTGATTTTCTTCTCCTGAGCTCAGCTTCCCTCCTTTTGCTGCTCCTGCTGTGGGATTGCCTTCAATCTGTGGGATTGTCTGCGTGTGTTATTTCAAGGTGCTTCAGGGGAATACCACCAAAAGCTCCCAGCAACACAAGGCTCTTCTATTCCATGGTGCCTGTCTGTTGTGCTTGGGCTGGACCTTCCCAGTACATGCCCATGGCCATTTCCATTGACAATGCCTTCTGTGTACTGATATCACATAAAAAAATAAAATCTCATTTTCTGAAACTTCACACAAAAATATCTGAAATCATATTCCATGGCTTTCTTGTCCTGGGAGGGAAGGGAATTAGAGCTGGCATGTGCTATCAGGCAGGATTGGGGACCAGCATGTGTTTCAGCTCCCAGCGATTCTAATGAGACCAAATCCAGGTCTGACCTTCAAGCCAAAAGTAAGGGTGGCATAAGAGGGTGACACCTTCTTTCTGCTGCAGGATGAAGCCCTGGTGCCACTTCTCCCACCTTGGGAGCTTAGCCACAGCATTAGAGCCCTTCTCAGCTGTTCGGAGCTGAAAGCACTAAACACCCTGATCTTTGGGAAACAGTCGAGGGCCAGGCCCTGACTGGAAGTGCCCTGTGCCTGCTGCCCACTGGGTGCTGAAACATTTGTAGGTGTCTGGAGGACTGTTGAGTCCCAGATGTCACCCGGACACAGCCTTAATGTGAACCCACTGCTGGAAATACCTAGACTGGATTAACTTGAAGCTGAGCTTTTTGCCCTTTAAATTATTTCACTAAGTTGACCTGGGCACTTGCCTCACATTAACAGGATTTTTCCCATGGATAAGCCCATTCCTATACCCCTGATGCTTACTTTTGTGACTCAGTTTTATTGCCTGTGCAGTGCTGTATAATTTACATCAAGGAATTACTGTGCATTTGCAGACAGATCTGCATGGCTGTGACCCAGCACAAACCCCTCAACTGTTAATCATCTGTTGTCTGCTTTAACCTTACACTGGGCTACACTCAGTAATTAACTCGTACAATTAGAAACTGACAGGGTCCATAAAAGCCTTGTCCTGCCAGTGCCCCCAGCCAACACGTTGCCTCATTAGCAGCATCACCTGGACAAACTCCTCTCAGACAGTGGCTGCACTCTTTTCCAGGCTCAGTGGGTTTTTGCCCTGGACAGTGACACCCTCCGGCAGGATTAATGCTGAGCACCATCACCTCATTAAAATCAACATTGCTGCCTTATCTCAGGAAAACTGGAGGAACATTAGCTTGTTCCTAGGAGACACAAGCTCGAGCCAGGCAGGCTCTCTGCTGCCCTTGTCAGTGCTGGGGACAAAGTCAATAGAGAAAATAAGGGGGCTGTCAGGGAAAGCTCTCCATAGGCTTGAGCTTGACATCTTCCTCCTCTGCCCCCAGCCTGGGGTGACTGGCAGAGTCCCTGGAGCAGGGGTTCATCCCATGACCCCTGGGCGAGGAAGCAGGGATGATTCTCCACCACCGTGTGGCAATCACTCACCACAGGGGGGCCGGAGCTCCTCCTTCCCCCTTTGAGGGCAGCCAGAGCTCTCCGGTCCCTGCACCCACTGCAGAAAATGAAGGCCTTTGAAAAAGATTCCCAGATAAATGTATCGAGCTTAATCCAGCAGCTGACCCTGAAGATGCTCTCCAAACCCTGAGCCAAGGGCAATGTCCTGCACATGGGATGGTGAAGAAGATGTTGGAAAGGCAGGAGGGCAGCCCTGCATGGGATGTCTGAGACACTGGTGGGACAAAACAGACTCCGAACAGCAGTCAGGGTCAGGCAGAAGGAGATGTTCAAACTGCTGTTAACTGACATAAAAAACAACAGCACCACTTCTCATGGGCACACGGAGTCCAAAGCACAGGTACAGTCAGAGAAAAATGAAAAGAAGAAGAGGGAAGAGAGAGGAGGGAGGACGGAGGACAAAGGGGGGGGGAGGGGAAGGGGAAGGGGAAGGGGAAGGGGAAGGGGAAGGGGAAGGGGAAGGGGAAGGGGAAGGGGAAGGGGAAGGGAAAGGGAAAGGAAGGGAAAAGGAGAAAAAAAGGAAAGATCTATTCTAGCCGTAGTCCTTACACCCAAAACTCAAGGATGGCAGTTTTATACAAAATACACAAGTAGTGTTCAAAAAGCTGGCAGAGCCCAGGTCTCTTCAGGAATAATATTTCATTATTGCAGAGATTTAGATGACCTGTGCCTCATTCATAAAGAATGCCTCTAGTCCTTCCTCCTCACCATCAATCCATCATTGGGGCAGCATTAAGATCCACTCCATGGGTTTGAAAAAAAGGTTAAAAAAGGGCCTCCTGTTTCTCAAACAACTAGGAAAGCTGGAAATTTTCTGCCCTGCCCACCATTTCTAATTAAAATATTCATTTCAGGGAAGGGAAGTGTTCCTTGGGTGTCTCTCCTGACTCCAGCACTATTACATGTTCTCATTAATGACCCAGATGATGAAAGAAATAGCAGGCTTATTTCATTTACTAGGGAGTACCAAGTTTTGAGATATCATTTGTAGGCAGAAGGACAGGATTCAAATTTCAAATCTCTTCAAGAGTTAAAGAAAAATTTGGTTAAAAAAAAGCGGGCTGCGGTGAGGAAGAAGAGTGAGGGTTCAGTTGCTGACAGGACATTTGCTTGGAGGTCTCTGGGAGAAAATGAGTCAACAGGACAAAGCAGAACCAAAAAAAGCCCATCTCATCCTGGAGTCATGCACAGGGGTATCACCTGTAAAGAAATACACTCTTCCCCCTGCTCTCCACTGCTAAGGCAGCAGCTGGAATAAATTTTCTCTGTTTGGAGAAAGCAAAGAGTAATTTGGGGGGTGTTCAAAACAGAGCGGGAAGAATTACCTTAGATCAGGGAAACTGGTCCCAACAAGCAAGACTGAAAGGTCTAGGGAGGAGAGAAGACAGGCAAAGAAGGACATGAAGAAATCTTTGTGAATGAAAGGAACGGAAAGTTTGTACCCCACAGCAGACAGGGCCAGAAGCCATGGAGTTAAAGGTACCTTTGCAGATCAGAAGTCAGGAAAATCCAGCTGTCTGGAAGTCAAGGAATGGACACAGTGTCTTTGGAGAGATCAGAGCAGAACTTTCGCTAGTGGTTTTTCTGGATCACGATAGGAAAAGGCCTTTAGGAATGGTCCAAGTGGAGCTGATCTTGCCCTGCGAGAGAAGTGGGCCACAATTGTTATTCCCAGCCCCAAATCCCATGAGGAAAAAGAGCATTCATGGAAACCCAGAATCCCAGGATGGTTTGTGTTGGAATGGACCTTAAAACCCATCCAGTGCCACCCCTGCCATTGACAGGGACATCTTCCACTGTCCCAGGTTGCTCCGAGCTCCATCCAACCTGGCCTTGGGCACTGCCAGGGATCCAGGGGCAGCCACAGCTTCTCTGGGCACCCTGTGCCAGGGCCTCCCCACCCTCCCAGGGAGCAATTCCTTCCCAATATCCCACCTAAACCTCCTCTCTTCCATTATGAAGCCATTCCCCCTTGTCCTGTGCTTTCATGTCCTGTATCTAGTCCCTATTCATCTTTCCTGTCAGCTCTTTCGGGTCCTGGAAGGCCACCATCAGGTGACCCCAAAGCTTCTCTTCTCCAGGCTGAACAATCCCTGCTCTCCCAGCCTTTCCTCCCAGCAGAGCTGCTCCATCCTTTTGATTGTCTTGGTGCCTCCTCTGGACTGGCTCCAGCAGTTCCAGGTACTTCTTGTGCTAGGCCTCCGGGCTGGGGCACCTCTGCATATGGGGTCTCACTTGAGTGGGGCAGAGGGGCAGAATACTCCTCCCGTGCTGCGCAGGTTGGGGATCAGCCCAGGGCAGGGGGATTTGGGGCCCCAGCACACACAGCCGTGGCATGTCCAGCCTCTCATCCACCTCCCAAGTACCTCTTGGCAAGGCTGCTCCATCCCTCCTTCCCCAACTTGGACTGATCCTAGGGGCTGCCCCACTGGGGTGCAGCACTGAGAGCAGCTGGGCTGGGCTGGGCTGTGACTGATGACTTTAGCACTGCCCCAGTCGCAGTAACCAGAGCTGTCGGTCCCGAGGCCTCGAAGAAGCCCCGGTGCTCTGCTTGCGATGCAGAACAGCCCCCAGCTGCAGAGGGGCGGGCACACCTTTCCCCACATACTGGGTTCCCAGATATGGGAAGAGGTTGATAAGAGGCCATCCCTGCTGAGTAGGGTAAGTCCTTATCATAACAACTAAGTTGTGAACACTCGCCTCCTAAGAACAGGGATATCCACTTGTAGGATGAAGGTTTTCATCTCTGATGGGCCATGATAAATTCAACAACACTGACCTAAGAGAGAGCTGCAACTTCTTAGAAGGAGTCAAAGACACCTGAAGAGTGACCCACAACATTACCTCATCCAGGTGTCCCACGATCCCTAACATTACATCATCCAGGTGTCCCATGACCCACACCATTACATCATCCAGCAGGAAACTCCCTGCCCTCGGGGAAGTACTTCGTTGTTCCCACCTGAACCTGAGTAAATATAAACCCAAAAGATGTTGTATTTGAGAGACTCTTTCCCTTCATCACTCAATGGATGCAGTCTGCAAGCACTGAGAAGACTGGAAGAAGACCAACAAGACATTGTCAGAATATATAGAGTGGAGATATTTTTTCTTTGTCACTCTTTCTCTCCCTCTACCCCACATTTACTTGCTCAAAAAGAAACCTGTGCTATTGGTTTTGGCGCAAGGTCTTGTTTGGACCTCAACTCGGGCAGAACTATCTCCCCAGTGATTTTAATTACCAGACCTTAATAAGCATCAGCAGCTTGTTAAACAACATGAGCTACTGCACGAGCTTGTCCAGGTTCCCCTGGGTGGCCCCAGGTGTTCCACAGCACCACCCAGCTGCTGTCACCTGCAAACCTGCTGAGGGTGCACCTAGCCCTTCCCCTGTGTCATTAACCAGACTCTGTCCTCCTTTTGTGTAGAAAGGATGCAAACAACTCTCAGGCTGAAGCCAGATTCCTGACTCTGGTGATCTGCAGTTTGAGCAGGGGGTGCTGCTTTGTGAACAGGCCAAGGCAGGAGCTAGCAACAAAGGCAAGCTAGGAGTCGTGTGCCTTGGCTCTCTGTCACTCCAGGTCAGTAATCAAATGCCCAGCCATGCACTTTGCTGCACTTCTCTGATCATTTCCCATAACCTTGCCTAGTGTCCAGGCACACGAACCCCAAAGGGTTTGCTAATTAGTGCTCTCATCACTGCCTGGGGGTGGATGGGACATCACCTCGGGCTGCCATACCAAGCACATCCCAATATCTGAGCAAGGGAACTGCTTCCTCCAAATCATTGTAGGAGAGGAGCTGGTAAGAGCTGGGCAAGAAGGGGGTTCTGGTCCAAGGGGTGTGTCCTGGGGGCCTTTGTCGGCAGGATATCACAGAGACAAGTCTTAGGTTCCGTATGACACAGACACCAAGGTGGGGCTGCACCCACAGCACAGACATGCCCGTGGGTGCAGGACATCAGAGAGACCAAGCCAGGCCTCGATGCCAGTGCCTGAACCTTTCCCCACACAACATTCCAGCTCCTTTCCAATCGGAGCCCCTGACTTTCATCAGTGATGGCTGCGGCAGCTCCCAGAGGACTTTTTCCTTTGCATTTTACGAGAGTGTTCAGTTTGCAGTGTGGAAACAAGCAGGAGTTGCCCGTTAGTGTGTGCCTGCCTGCAGCCTGGATCTGAACATGGATCAGGAGAGGAATATTAACATGGCAGATATGTTACAGCAGCAGTGCAGATATTTGGTCAGGGCAAGTGCTTCTTGTTGTTGTTGATCTCAGCTGTCAGGACAGTTCCAACCTCTGCAAATTATTTGCTTGTGCCACAAAATAGATATTAAAATGTCCATTACATCTCTTTCTGAAGAAGCAATCTGCTGCACATGCAGACAGTAGCAGGCAATCACTGCTCTGTTACCAGCAGAGAAGAGCTCTGTGACCGAAATTTCATGCAGCTGAAATTGATTAATGGCTCCAAGGTTTGGGTGGGTTTTTTTTTCACTAATGAATGTTATTGCTCACCATATTGCTGCGATTGCTTGGAAATTCCTGCTTCCCGGAAGTTGTTTGTTGGGTTGTGTTTATTCCACACATAGGAAAGACACAGCTCATTTATTGTAGGTACAAATCATACAGAGACCATCCTTCTCAAGCTGCATCTTGCTGGAGAGTGAAACACGAGTGAGAAGAGGGTAGTCCCTGCTAGGGACTGCAGCAGGGAGAAAATAAAAAATCTCTGTCTCCAGGCTGGCCTTGTCCCTTCAGAAGTTTTTACAGCCTCTCTTGAGGGAGGCTCATCATCAAGGAAATCTCCCTGGAAGGCAGTGAGATTTTCTCTTCACTGTACAGCTCCTGTGAAATATGAGAACGGCACTGGGGCAGGAAAAACCTGCTGGTTGGTAATTTGTGGGTTATTTTAGACAAAAAAAGGGGAGATGCATTCAGAAAAAATAGCTCTAGTGGTAGGACAAGGGGCAATGGCTTTAAAAGAAAGGGAATTGATATAATTTGGATTTTGGGAAGGAATTGTTCCCTGTGAGGGGCGGGGAGGCCCTGGCACAGGGTGCCCAGAGAAGCTGTGGCTGCCCCTGGATCAATGGCAATGTCCAGGATGCACTGGGGCGCACTGGGGAAGTCATGCAGCCTGGCTCTGTGGCTAGGGGTCAGCAGGGCCACAAGAGCAGCCTCTTCCAGGCAGGCCTTGGGAGTTGATAACCATGGGGGATGGATGCTCAAGAGGTCCCTTTAGTAACTATCAACTTTTACCAGTCTAAACAGACGGGGCAAGAGGCAGGGACTGTGTGTGGGTGAGCTTCCTGCTGGAATCAGATAGCAGAGCAGAATCCCCAGAGTGCCAGCAGGTTCTTCATCCATCTTCAGGCGTATCTGGAGATTCTGTGACTGCAGCATCTGTGAGTGACAGTCTCCCTCCCAAAAACTGTTATTCCCTGGAAAGATGCTGAGTTTTTTCCTGGGCTGGGAGCCCAGACTGGCCCAGCTAGCGCAGGGCCCTGGCGGTGCAGAGAGACCAGCAGCAGGGAGGTCACAGCCCCTCGCTGGGGCAAGGCACTGCAGGTACCCCTGCCCTTCCTCAGGAGCTGTTTGGCTGTTGGTGCTTTTTTGTCTAAAGGGGTTATGTTTGGTTTTTTTGGTTTGTAAATCAATATGTTAAAGCAGGCAGAGAAGTCCAAATTGTTGGGACCGTCTGCTGGGAGCAATCAGCAAAACGCACCGTTAATGATTGATCTCCTCCCCTTCCCCGTGCTGGAAGTTGTCCATGGATCTGACAGCCCCCAGGGAATCCTGTGCTTAGGACACCACCATTTGGGGCACGCAAGGAAGGACGATGTGTCAGTTCACCCAGCTCTGCTTGGAGCTACACTTCACCTGAGAAATTTATAATCCTGTTATGGAGATTTTTTTGTCCCCCGGTCCCAAAGCAGGGACAAGGATGTGACCTGCTTGCTGTGCTGAAGGCTGCCCACAATGTGAAGGGATCCCCTGATCTCCCAAGCTTTTCCATGAAGGGAGGGAAATGAGGATCAGCCAGTCTGATCTTGCCACTTTCATAGACTCATTCAATCATTAAAGTTGGAAAAGACTTCCAAGATCATCAAGTCCAACGTTTGATCAAATCCCACCATGGTCACTAAACCATACAGTAAAGTGCCACATCTACTCCTTTTTTGAACACTTCCAGGGATGGTGACCCCCACCTCTGCCCTTGGCAGACTGTGCCAATACCCGGCCACTCTTTCAGGGAAGAAAGTCTCTAACGTTAAACCTGAACCACCCCCGCCGCCCACTATTTGAGGATGTTTTCCCCTGTCCTGTCACTTGTTGCCTGGGAGAACAATGGTTGATGCAGTGGTGCAGCAGCACCCTCACCTGGATTGGACTTTTCCATCATCATGGACTCCTCCTGATGGAGCTGAACACTTCTCAGACTGGCCAGGAGAGATGAACGGGGAGCCTCACATTACCCCTGCTGCCCACAACAAAGAAATACTATTCCAGCAGACACTCTACACCATGGCAAGTTGGAGTGTGTTTAGAGAGCCCCCAGCCCAGCACTCCCGAACCCTCAGCCTCAGGCAGGGGAACAGCAGCGTGTGGGGCTGTTGCACTGTATACCAATTAACCCGTGCACCGAGTGCCTGTTCCATGGGGAAGGGATGTGAGTGGTTTTCTGGGAGCACTAACAAGGCGGGGTCATGAGGTTTGAGTGTCAGCTCTCGGAGTTGCTCCACAGAGCCAAGAGCCTTTCAGCTCCCCCTCCTCCTGCAAAACTCAGCTGAATGCAGAGCAGGGCAGTCCTGCACTCTGGCTCTGCCAAATCGATTGGTGATACTTCCCCCTCTTTTCCCTCCCTTCCCCAGCACATATTTCCCTTGAAAAAATATATTTTCGCCATGTATTGGGGGAAAAAAATACAGTGCAATTACACATTTTTATAGCGCACCATTCACGGCTTATCACGGAGCTGTGCACATAAAAAAATGAGTTGCATAAATTTTAAAGACATGTAATACATACACAGTTAAAATCCTGCAGCAACAGCAATAGAAAACAGGTGTGTGCTTAAAGGGAGATTTAAACCTTGGACGTGAGACGCACACGGGAACCGTGGGGGGAAGAAACCAGGGAGGAGCTGCAGTCAGCACGGATTGCTAGGATGGAGAGAGGGGCTCTAACTCTCAGCAGCAAAGCAGGCACCCAAGGGGAGAGCAGGACTGTGAGGGTAGATATCTGGGAATTTGCATCCCTGCAGGAATGACACTCTGCTGACACTCAGCTCCCTCAGCCCAACCTGCAGGGCTTGGTCCAGGCTCCAGAGGGAAAAAAGGCCTGAGCTGGGCAAAGAACTCCATTAGAAAACCCACAAAAGTACAGAGTGGCATGGTGAGCTTCAATCATGTGAGCTTGGAACATGGATTACACAGGGACACATGGACAGCCATGCTTCCACAATGGACAAATTCAGCTTTTCCCTTCAGTCTGTCCATTACTCTGTCTTTTGGGATGGTCCTGGTTTTTCTCGATTATCCTGGAGGACTTTTCCAGCTTTAATAATTCTATGATTAAGGACGAGTGAGAAATCTTTCCATTTCAGATACTAGTCCATTTGTGGTCCTGCAATCCCTCCCAGCCTCCATCACACCAAGGCAGAGCTGATCAGAAACTCCTGAGCCATTGGAGGGATCCCTGGCATTTGGTGTGGCAATTGTTGCACATCTTGATTTCAGGTACTGCTCTCCACACCAGTTTGTTGCGTATCCTGATTGAGGAGCCTGCCAATAACATCAATTTGTCAAAAATAAGTGATTTAGTGTCACTCAAAGGGTCACCATCCAGTGTAATAGCAAAAGTGGCTTTAATATGTATTTGTAAAAGTTCGATTTAAAGAAGTTCAGTGCAAGGTTCCCCCATTACTCCATGGGTAGGTCAAAAAGGAAAATCGATTTAGAATCTGGAATGATTTAGAGCTGGAATGATTGACAGAGCAGTTGAGCACAGGCTTGACTCCTAATCGGATTGCCTAAGATAGGAAAGGATGTGTGAGTCTCTGTACCAGAGTTTCCTTTGCTCCTTAATATGAAAGAGAAAAGCGATGGCTGTCCATGTGTCCCTGTGTAATCCATGTTCCAAGCTCACATGATGGAAGCTCACCATGCTACACTGTACTTTTGTGGGTTTTCTAATGGAATTCTTGGCCCAGCTCAGGCCTTTTTCCCTCTGGAGCCTCGACCAAGCTCTGCAGGTTAGGCTGAGGGGGCTGAGTACACTTATGACACACGCTGGTTCCCAGCCAGCACTTTTTGAACGAAGGATATTTTGGCAGGAAGTACTTGACTGGCTTATGCACCTTGGGAATCCCAAGCATTAAGAAAGCCATTAAAATGGATGTGAGCAGTCACTGGGGCATTTGGCACTCGTCGCAACTTCTGCAGGATGGTCCTGTGCACCTCACATTCTTGGGTACCCCATGAGCACCAGGCTGTGCTGGCAGACTCCCTACCCTCCTCTTTGCAGAGTGCTCTCTTCCAAGTCAGAGATGTCTGTGCCCCCCAGGTGTGGCCCCAGGAGGACTGAGCTGGATGGATGTGGGGGATGAGCCCCTTCAGTGCCCACCTGATGGCAGAAGATGCTGCTTTGCAGCAGACAAGGGGATTCCTGCACCATTAACCTGCATCATGAATAATATGAATTGTTTGCAAACTCAGGAAATTCAGTGAGTATTCAGCAGTGAGATCTCCCCGTGGCTCTCTGGTGGTCACAGTGCCGCATCGGGCTCCTCTGCATGGCGCCCAACGCCATCAAGCTCCTCATTTCTTTTCCCAGGCTTTGCGGACATGCAAGCTCTCTGCCAGCCTTGCTCTTCATCCCTGCCCCCATCCCCAAAGATCTGCTCCCCACATACTCCACCCTTGCCTACATGAAGCAGCTGGCACTGACAAAAATTCCCTTCTTCTTGTTGCCCCAGACAGGATTTGGGATAGGCACTGTAGAAACAAACAAGCAAACACAGACAGTAGGCACCATACATAACTCGAGGATTTGCTTCTTTCTCAACAGCTCTGGAAGGAAAATTCATGTACTGCATTTTGAAGTGGAGGTTTCAGTCAGTGCTAAGCAAGTTTCAGCAAGAACCTCTCAAGAGAAATCAATCCCTGTTCCTGTCTACCAGCCACAGGGGTAAAAAACCAACTTTATCTCAGCCCTCCCACCTCCCACATCTCTTGAGTCATCTCCCCACCACCCCCTACTCATCCCCACCATGCCAGCATCACAAGTGGTCACTCCCTGTCCGTCCTTAGCTCCTGCAGTGACCCTGCTGCCCCTCCTTTCCCTTCTCTCCTCTCTGTCCTTTCCAGGGCTGCTGGCAACTCCTCAGGCCCCCCAGGGCTCCACACCGGGACTTGTTCCCTTTGCCCTCCCCAATCATTTTTCTAGGACATTCCTGCCATCCAGACAAGCCTCAATGGCATGAGCCCCTACGTTGCCAGGGTTCTCCCCAGAGTGTGTATGGAGGTCCCAGGGACCAGGGCAAGCAGACCTGTCCGCGTCTCCTGTTGGGACAGGACATACCCTGGACTAACACTCGGGACATGTTGTGTGTCTGCTACCCTCTTGCCACAACCTGAATAAGCTTTGCTGGGGCTTGCCCTGAGAGGACGCCTTAAAAACCTGTCACCCAGAGCACGGATGTGCAGTGCTGTCTATGCACCGCTCTGGTCCCCCGTTTCCCTGGAGTAGGAGGACCCGCAGGTCTCTGGGGATGCTTTGCCGACTTTCTTTGCAACCCAAGGCAAGACAATAGCTTGGGCTGCAGCTGGGATTGCGGGAATCTTGGAGGATACCTCAAACACAGCAGGAGGTAAACTCTGTAATAGGCTCTACACCATAGAACTTCTCCCGGAGCAGTTAAACCCAATCTGACAGAGCTGATGGTGATCCATGTGCTTTTGAAGACGGCCTTAAGCTCATGTTTGTCTGCTGTACGGCAGACTCAGCCTGGTCACCACAACAGGAGAGGAGGGGAACTCTTCAACACTTGGTGGCCAGAAGGAAAATAAGCCTCTGCCCATTCTGTACTTTGTGGGGGCAGAGCACGAAAGGAGGCACCACCACCCTGCAGATGTGGGGGGAATTTACTAACACTTCATTTCTCTAAAGATCCTTTCAACCCATTTCCTTGATTATTTTAATCCAGTAACTGTATTTTTCCTAAAAGCCACTTACAACTCTGACTCCTCTCCTAGTCATTACATGCCATGCGCACACTCCCGAGGTCCCCGAGCTAGGCCTGGCCTCGCAGTGCACACCGTTTTTGTTCCGGACCAACAAGCGAAGACCTGGGGAAATCTGGCAGCATCTCTGATGCTCTGTCTTCCCTCAGTAAACCACAGCCACAGCTTAGAGTGCTTCCAAGGGTGAAAGGTAGGACCCTGTATTAAAATATAAGATATGGGAGAGCAACAGCGTTGAGCCTCTACCTCAGCTGTGGGGGGACTGGGTGCTGCTGCCAAGGAACACCCCAGGAGCAGCACTGATTCACCCAGCCCTCCTCTGCCTTGGATTCTAGCCCATGAAGAGCTCGTGGGAGGGCAGGGCCCACCCTGCACATAGGAGTTGCTGCACAGCCGTGTCCAGCTGTGCGCTTGATTTGGCTGTCGTCTTCTGAGCTCTCGGAAAGCTGCGATTCACGGCCAGTAGGGCTGCAGTGGAAGCTACCTTTGGCAGGGTCTGTCCCGGGGACAGGCAGGGCTGAGGGAGCAGTGCTCCGGTGGGCACAGCCGGCGTGGAAAGTGAGCTTTGACCGCGGGCCTATGTATCGCCTTGTAACTGTGCCGGGAGCGTGGGGCTCCGAGGAGGCTCTGCAGTGGTTGAGTTTCACCTGCTGGTGCCACATAACTGCCTTGCCAAATTCCTGCTCTCTCTTTCACCGACAAGCGTTTTCAATTCTTCAGTTATATCATGTTTGGAAAGAGGAAAACCAGGCACAGAACATAAAACCAGTGTGATGTAAGTAAGAACCCCGTAATTCACTACCTCAGAGCAGCTCGGCTACAGCAAGGACTACACCAGGCTGCACCAGCTCTGCACACTTGGGCACTCAGCCTGCACTCCCACTTGCAGGAACATTACTTAGCTGGAGTCCGGTAGAAGGGTGACCCAACCCACAGGAGAGGGCAAGCCTGCCAAGGTGTGCAGGACACAAACATGGAGGGGAAGCTCTTCCTGGGACGTTTCCTGGGAAAGTTTCCCTCAGCATCGTGTAAGTGAATGGCTCAAGGGCCGGGGTGCTCCCTGGCTGCTGGGGGCTCTCTGCAGCAAATGCTTTATTTTGAATAACTGCCCACACTTGTGGAGATGGTTTCCATCCCTTCTTTAACACTCCCTGCTGAAGCAGACATCTGACAGCTGCAGCTAGCCACTTGCGGAATAAGATCCTGGCAATTTGTGGGAAAGAATAAAAGCTTGAAAAGCCAATTTTTGCTCCTTTTTCTTATCCTGAGGATGAGTGCCTAGGTTCTCCCAGCTTGCTACACCCATTTTGTCCAACTTCTTTTTCTGCCAGATGTCCTAAATTCTCCACCTTGGCTGTCCAAATTTGTGAGAAAGGGCATGGTTGAAAAATACCAGTGCAGAAACCAAGAAGCAATTCTTATTAGTTCGAGGTCATTAAGGGAGCAGTGCTGCTTTGGTGTGATATCCAGCACCTCACACACATGAATGTCCTCCATGTGGTTCCCTTATTCGTATCTTCATAAGCAGGGTGATAAGAGTGGAAAATACCAGGCTTCTTAAAAGCATGCTGTGCCAGTTTTGGCCAGAATCTAGCAATATATCCTCTGGGAGATAGGCAAGTCACGACTACCCTTCCCCCCACCAGGTTCGGGAAAGGAATCCCTCGATGGAAAGTGAAAGAGATAAAACCTATTTATTAACAAACACACAGGAAAAAAAAATCAATACTAAATAGCAAAACCCCTCACTATAACAAGAAAACCTGGGAAGAAATTAGAGTCCTCTTGTAGGTATGGTCCCTCCTTCTTGGAGCTGGCATGGGGGGTGGCCTTAGGCCCCCTCTGGGCCTGAAGAGAAGTTCTCCTGATGTGTTCTGATGTTGTTGAAACAGTCCCAAAGAGAAAAAAAAATAAAAAACCTCACCAAAGTCCTAGGAAACACGCCGGAGAAAAAAAGGAGAAAAAACCCAAAAACTGGCTGAAGAGACAGGCAGGGTGCTCCCCCCGTGCTCCTGCAGCCACTGGAGAATGCAGAGCTCTCTCTATCTCCCTGGCCCTGGGAACTTGCTTTGAAAAGTTCATTTAGTTTTTTTTTTTTTTCCTCTCAGTTTAAAGGCACAAAATTAAGTTTTGTCATAGAGCCGTGATAGGGGATACACATCATAGAGTCACCCCAAGACACATGCAAAGATACGAAGTGGTTTGTGGACAATCTTCTGCTGGGACCAGTCTCTTCTTCCAATATTCAAGTGAAAGGATGAGAGGAAATAGCAGTAAAATGAATAAAGGGACGTTCAGATTAAATATAGGAAATTCTAATAAATCACTCAGGGAGGTGGTGAAGTCACCATCTCTGGAAGTGTTCAAGAAGTGTCTGGATGTGGCTCCTGGGAACATGATTTGGGGTGATTACTGTAGATCTGCGTTGATAGCTGCACTTGATGATCTCGGAGGTCTCTTCCAACCCTGATTATCCTGAAGTTCTGTGACACCGTAAAAGATGAGTGAGGAGCGCACCACACACACTGGACATCATTGTGTTCTGAGAGCTGCCCTGTGGGGATGCAGTGCCACCGTGACAAACGGCACGTCGTCGGGGTCCAGCCTGGGTCAGAGTCCAGCTCTGACTCTCCGCCACTGCAGCCTCCATGTGACACCAATAGCCAAGTTCTTACACTCTGCCCAGGACTACGACTGCTCTTTCAGGGGGACGGTCTGCCAGACACTGCCCTGTGACACCTTGGTGACAATGGTGCGCGGGTTCTGAAGCACATCCTGTGCTGTTTCCTTCTTTATTAGCAGCAGTTAAGTAATTCCAGCATTACCAAACCAGTCTGTCAGCAAGCAAGGCACACATCTACTATCCTTGGCAAAAAGCCTGGTCAGACATCCATTAGTGTTCTTTATTCTTCATATTCATGAAGGGTGTGGAAAGCTCCATATTTTTTTCCCTGTGCCTGACTCTGGCAACGGGCGGTTCCTTTAAGATCCCCCAGCAGCTACCCTGTGCCCAAAAGGGTGCAGGACCTGGAGGCCGCAGCAAAAATCTACCTCCTAAAGAGGACTCATGAGAAGGTAGGAGAGGGACTTTCACAAAGCCAGGTGAAGGACTTTCACGAAGCCAAGTAGAGACTCGATAAGGGGGAATGGCTTTAAGCTGAAGGAGGGTAACTTTCGATGGGATATTGGAAAGGTCTTGTTCCCTGGGAGGGTGGGGAGGCCCTGGCACAGGGTGCCCAGAGAAGCTGTGGCTGCCCCTGGGTCCCTGGATTTGTCCAAGGTGTGGTTAGATATTGGGGCTTGGAGCAGCCTGGGACAGAGGGAGGCACCGGATGGGCTTTAAGGTCCCTTCCCAACCAATCCATGCTGGGATTCTGTAATTTCAAGATCCCAGCACAGCTTCTGCTCTGCAGTGCACTGCGTGACTGAAAAGAACGAAAGGACAAGAAGTCCTCTCCCAAGCCCCAGAAACTAACTGTTCTCCCTTGAGGCACTGTTCTGCTGCCAAAGCCTGAATCTAAGCTCTCTGATCAAGCTCCCGGGCCAACTGGTGCTCTCAGAAAAAGCTGGGTTTGCTCCAATGCCCACGCCCCTGCCTTGGCTTCCAGGGCACCTGGACAGCTGCTCAAGTGAAACCGTCTCAGTTGGCCTGAGCTTCATTTGAAAACTAATCCTACTCAATGTTTTGTTTATGTGTCTAAGGCAAAGGTACCTTCCTAAAGACAACCAGACACACTGGACTTCCACGCACTGAGACCTTTTTTCCCCTTTGCCTGAAATACTGTTACACCCCTGGTAGAGCTGCTGTTTCCAGAATGGTGTCAGCATCGTGTTAAGTGCCCTAGAAGGACCTGCCTCTAGCACAGCCTTTCACACACATGCAAATGTCTAGTTCACAACCAAGGACCTGCCAGTGTTTCAGCTCTCTGAGCAGCTCCTGGACCCTGCTGCGGAGGTAGAGACCCTGCAGTTCATGTGAGAACTCTTCCACTTACTGCTTTTGAAGAAACATAGACCGCAAACTTTTTTTCCTTTAATCTAATTAAATGAGTTTCAAAGGCGCTGGAGGCACAGTCAGCAGGCTCCATATTTTTATCTGCACCTCTGAAGGCAAGTTTTTCTTGTCCTCTGATGAGCACAAGACCTCTACAGTTATCCCAATCTCTTGTCATGGCTGTAGGATTTGTTCTTAAACTGAGAATAGTCCTGAGCTAAGAATCATTTACTACTCCAAGGATGAAGTACAACGCCTAAGAGCATTTTCTCTGCTTTGTCTTTTTGCTGAAATATTAATTGATTTGCTGCCCAGGGCAAGCAATGTGGCTGCAGCCTTCCAGTATCTTCTGGAGAGATCCAGCAATTTCCTGGGCCTTTTCAAGGGTAAGCCCACCTCAGCTGTAAATCCTGCTCAGCCTTTTTCTGCCCTGCAGTAACAAATCCCTTAATGAATCACTTAAACTCTTTAAAAAATTACAGTGATTTCCTAATTCAGCTGTTTCCTTTCATTTTGAAAACTCAGACACAGAAAAATATCACGGTCTTTCACAGGTGTGGAAAGAGACTGTGCATTTTGTAAAAAAGTTTGGTTGAAGCACAGGATCCCAGAGTCATCGAGGTTGGAAGAGACTTTCAAAATACTCTCATCCAACCATCACACCAGGGCCACCATAATCCCCCCTAACCAACATCCAAGGACCACATCAAGATTCTTCTTGAGCACTCCCAGAGATGGTGACGCCACCACCTCCTTGGGCTACTCATTCCAACTCCCAGCTCTCTCCAGGGAAAAACAATTTCTTAAATCTCATCTGAACCACCCCTGGTGCAATTTAAGGCCATGTCCTCCCATGCTTTCCCTTGAGACACGGCACAAGAGGCCCTCCTGGCCATAAGCACTTACCAGGGAGCTGCAGAGAGCACTGAGGTCCTCATTGAGCCTTCTTGCCTACAGAGAAAGTTTTGTAAAAGTTGTCTCACTTGCACAATGAGGACGACACACAACTCACTTGCACTGTGAGCATCAGTTTTTGTTCTCCTGTGACACTAATGAAATGGAATCCAAGACAGCTTTGGGTAGAGAGGGACCTCAAAGCTCTTTTTGTTCCACCCCTGCCATAGACAGGGACAACTTCCACTGTCCCAGGCTGCTCCAAGCCCCATCCAGCCTAACCATGGACACTGCCAGGGATCCAGGGGCAGCCACAGCTTCTCTGGGCACCTGTGCCAGGGCTTTGTGACCCTCCTAGGGAATATTTTCTTCGCAATATCCCATCTAGCGCTTCCCACTGGCAGTTTTTGCCCCTTTTTCTTCCGAAAAAGACTCTCTCCATCCCCCTTGTAAGGTCGCTTCAGGTACCGGAAGGCTTCAGTTACGTCCCCAAAAGCGTCTCTTTTCCTCCACAAGTCATCAATTAAAAGCATTCTGACTGGGTTACTAGAAGTGTGCACAGGGCAGGCAGAGCAGCAGGGCAGTTGAGGCAAGCACAATGCCCTTTTCTGCAGTGACACTACAGCCCGTGTTGCAGGAGATGCATTGTCTTGTCTGAGTTGCTGTGCAGCCCCTGCAGTGCTTTTTGCATGTTGCTGTGAGGCTCTGCTGCTCCTGGTCTTACCTGGCCTGGCACCAGGTTTTGTGTCATTCATTAGCGTGGAGTTGTGTCCAAAAGGCCAGGGAAGGTGAGAACAGGATTGTGCAGCTCCATCACCCACTAGGAAAATAGAAGAGTCACTTCGGCACCAGCTGTTGATCCATGTTTTCTGGAGGATTAGCTCGATAAAAGCTCTGTATGTTGGAACATGCTGTGCCTCTCCAGGGGCAAGCTGCATGTCTGGTCTGGACAACATAGGACTCGCAACTGCTCTGCCAGACCCTTTGAAATGGCTCTCTAACAGAAAGAACCTGACAGGCTCAGGCAGCTCTTTAAACAAACTGTTTTCTTTGCATAGACAGGGAAAATATGTCAGAGCAGTTGCTTGTGAGTTTGGGAAGGTGAGCAGGAAAACTATCCTAAACAAACAGAGAAGCAGATTCATGCTGCTTCAACGACAGGGACAGATGGCTGCTCACCCATCTCTGGGGATCCCATCCCATGCAGATCCCACCACTAAGGAAGAGCAGGATCCGTGCGCGGCACAGCTTAGGAAGGCAGCTGCTGCTCCGATCTCTGGTATAAGTGTCAGCTCCCCTAGCACATCCCCAGCCCCACAGGGCACGCACGACTGGGGACACAGCAGGGTCTCAGTACACAGCTGTAGAAGAGCTTTCTGATTTCTTCCCAAAACCCTGAGCCTTGGCAATAGAAATTTCTACAGATGTCAAGTGCTGTTAGTGGCTGGGAAATGAAAATGGGAAATGCTCCATGCCACAGTGATGGAGCCACTTGAGTTAACTTTAGTATTTGGAGACACAGATTTAGCCCTCCGTCAGCTTGATCCCCGGTGCTGGACAGCCATCCCAACTGGTCAAGAACCTCCAGCACCCAAAGCTATCCAGAACTGGGTATCCCAGAGTGTAGAAATAGCGTAGTAAACACTACTGAGAAAAGCAGGAGCGGGGCAGAGCTGGGATGGTTTCCCTACAACACGGACATGGGATAAAGTGTCCGGAAAATGGCAGCTTTGGGATCACAGGTATCACGAAAACAGCTTGGGCTGTGTCACTTCTCATCATCCACGGGTAATGGCAGCTTATTTCTGCTTTTTTTGGGGGGTGTGAGCTTGTCCTTGAGCTATGAACTCTGTAGAACAAAGGGCCATATTCCCCTACTTGACATCTGCCCAGTCTCTGCTTGGGCAGAGCAAGGGCCTTGGAAAAATAAGTGCTTTTTGGGGACAGATGATGCTGCTGTCTTGTAGGTATCTTGTGCCATGCGACACTTCTGAGAGGACTCTGGGTCCCTTTTCTTAGAGGAAGGAGCCAAAGAGAATTGATGTGACGACAGTTCCACTTTGTTTCCTTATCTGTATATGGATAAAAATTGTCCATGTTGCCAGACCCCTGTTCCACCTGAGAGCCATGGCTGGAGACTTTCCAGGTGGAGAAAAACGCTTGCGTATGAGCAAGGTAGATGGACAGCTCTGGGTTGAGAGGTGTGGTGGGAGAGGAAAACAGGAATCAGCAAAAAGTCAGTCCCAAGGGGGATTAGGGAGTACCTGAAGGTGGAGAAGAGCAGGAGATGAGAGGATAAAGCAAGGCGGGTTGTGAGGTTATTACTGATCTTAACTGCCCAGTGATGTTTTGTTCTCCCTCTTGGTCTGTAGGGTGCATGGGCTGGGCTCTCTCCAGGACCTCTGTAACCAAGCAGGATCCTTCATTCTTTGGGAAGATCTAAAACTTTATGGAACAAAGCGAAAGATTGCATGAGAAAAAAGTGTAATCTCCTGTGGGCTCCTTCTTGCCCTTACATTTACTCCAAAATTCAGAGCTGAGCTGAATTACACCTTTCTCTTTGCCAGGTCCGAATGGGAGATCCCGGGTTCAGGTTTGCAAGAGTCTCAGCACTTGGAAATGAAGACAATAGGAGCTGTGCTTTGAACAGGAGAAATGTAAAGAACGGTAAATATATGTAAAGAGAGGCAAATTCCATTGAAAATCAAGATCCAGGGATGGCTTGGGATGAGAGCATCTAAATCCAGGCTCTCACACACTGGTTCTCCTCCCTCTGCCTCAGCTGCCCAAGGGAGGAAATGCAAGGTCATTGCACAGGGGTTTCATGGAAATAAATTTGTTCGCATTTGAGAACCATCCAGAACACCGATGAAAGAGAAGAGGAAACCCAGAGATAATGAGTAATTCCCTAGACAACAGAGGCTTTGTATGGTCTGCAGCAAATGAAGCCTGCGGCACACATTGGATGGGGAGGATTAAGGGAAATATTGAATGACTACCCAGCCATGTAATGAACTAGGGATACTGTGGAAAAACCGGTATATGGTGGTGTAATTAAATATTGCATTGTAATGATCGTGCTCAAGAATTTGGAGCTGAGCACAGCCTTAATTTTTGTTCTTTAAGCATCAGAAGCACTTGATTTTGAGTGTCAGGGTAATTTCAGGATAGAGTTCTTGACGTGAACCCACAACTAGACAGAGGAAACCTGAAAGCTAAGGCCACAGATAACTGGCTGGCTGCTGTCTTACAGAAGTAAAAACAGGAGCACTTACCAGTGTTTAAGAAAGGAAAGCAGAGGAGGGAATAAGCATCAGCAGAGATATCCAGCTTTGGAAAGCTGAGAACTCTGACGGCTCCTAAATTAGCTCAAAAGAAATTGTTTCTCTTAAACATGTTTAAGAATTTTGCGGCCAGAGAATGTCCACATCTATAAATGAAAGTCTTGCATTGTCGGTATGGAACATCGCATGGCTTCGCCAGGTGCTGGTGATTTTTGCACGTGAGAAAAGTTTTCTCTGTGCTGTGTAAAAGTATGAAATTGCCGATGCATGCACATTATTGCATGCAAAAGCAAAGCTTGTATCCATAGGAGGGGGAGACAAACCAGAACAGCTCCAGGAATGGGATGGGACATGGAGACAGGGAAAAAAGCTACCAAAGCACTCCCAGCAAAGACAGGGAAAGGCCTGAAAAGGGAAAAGAGTGTCCTGGATTTCATGCTGTAGTTATAAAAAGTGGACAAATTTAAATATGTTTTTGTTTTTAAAATTAACTAGAGTATTTTGCGTGGATATGCCGTATTCTGAAATAGTTTTTATTTGTATGGTACCAAAAAAGTATTTCAGAGCTGAACTGCCCAATGTTACAAGAGAAATTGGGATGCAAAGTTTGGAGCAGGACTGAGGTACCCCTGTCATGAGAGATAGGAGACTTTAGAGATTCTGTCATGGAAACTGAGCCCTGCCCAGGAAGGATGGGCCGGGTAACCAGAGCTGGGCTGTGCCCTCCTGCCCCAATGTGCACAGGCTACGATTGCTCTGAAATGAGCTCCAGGAAAGAGTTTATCTGCTGTCCTGGATCACTCATGAAGATGAGTAAACATTAACGCTGGTCCAGACCAAGATGCTCCTGTCCACAGCAGGAGATGGAGCAGCAGGGCCAGGCTCCGTGTCCTTCTGCCATACCTCATTCCCCTCCCTACCAGCCAGGGAAGTGATGCCTGCCTGAGAACCTGCCAAGATTAGGCAGCACAATTCCCCGGGTTAAGGCAGCCCAGCTCCCCGTGATGAAGGCAGCAAAGCTCCCTAGGATCAGGAAGCACAGTTGTCCACCATCAGAAAGCACAGCTCCCCAACCTCCAGCACCCACCAAAAAGGAGAGCAGCAGAGCAGACTCTGACCCATTTTGTTCATTAAACTGTCAATACAATTGTCAGAGGAGCCTGACCTTTATTCCGAAAATCAAATGACAAAGATGCCTAGCAAGAGACTTAGTGAACTGCAGAGACCTCCTGCTCTGCAGGAGGTAGCTGGGAAATGCAGGAGGACACCTGCCCAACACTGTAGGGTGCTCAGGCTGCTTCCCTTGCCCCGCTCAGAACCAGCACCATCTGAGTCTGCAGGGAAAGGGAGAAGGGTGGAGTCAGGTATCCCAAGAGAGTTGACAGGGTGACAAGATGCCCTGGAAGATCTGGGCACAGCAACGTTGTCCATCCAGTCTTCCCTCCCACCAAGCCTCTGACTTGCTTTCCTGGTGTTTTAATTTGAAACTTATTGCCGAGGACCTGGAAGTGGCCTTGGAAGAAATCACACCCTGTAGAAGTTCCAGGAGAGGAGCTGGTTGGGCAGGCTTCGGGAAGCAGCTACTGGGAGAATAACGGCTCACCCAGGCGTCAGAGTCCCCTTATTGCCCCAAGAAGAAAAACACTGGAGAAGGTCGGGGGGAGTCCCTGAGAGCTCATATCCTTGCTCTGGTTGTCTTCCCTGAAGAGCTATCCCTGTGGGAAAGTGATATTCCCTTTAGGTTTTTGCTTAAAATGCCCATATTTTTTCCCTCCAATAGAAATTCTAGAGTTTCCAAGGTCAGCAGATGCTTCCACAGTCAGTGTCTGGAGTTATCACCATGTTTTCTGTTAAAATGCTAGTCCAACAGGAAATTTTTGCCTGTCAGTAGCACCCAGAGGGCAGCTCTGCTTTTTGGGGAACTCTAGGCTCCTCCCAGGGTTGGACCCCTTCTAGAGCCAGGCTGGGACAGCTGGGTGTGCTCATCTGGAGAAGAGAATGCTGCAGGGAGATCTCAGAGCCCCTTCCAGGGCCTAAAGGGGCTCCAGGAGAGCTGGAGAGGGACTTCGGACAAGGGATGGAGGGACAGGACACAGGGAATGGCTTCCCACTGCCAGAGGGCAGGGATGGATGGGATATTGGGAAGGAATTGTTCCCTGGGAGGGTGGGGAGGCCATGGCACAGGGTGCCCAGAGAAGCTGTGGCTGCCCCTGGATCCCTGGCAGTGTCCAAGACCAGGCTGGACGGGGTTTGGAGCAGCCTGGGACAGTGGAAATTGTTCCTGATGTGGCAGGGGTGGGAAGAAATGAGCTGTCATGTCCCTTCCAACTAAAACCATTCCACGATTCTGTGATCCGTTCCATTCTGTGAATGGCTACAGCACTGGTGGGGCAGGGTGAGCACAGCCTTGCTTCGGGGCAGTGTCCAGGGACAAGAACTGGCAGCTCCCCTCAAGAGTTTTGCTGTGCCCTGCCCACCCCCTTAGACCTTTTGCTTAGCTGTGATTTTGCAGCTCTGTAAGGTCAAAATCAGGGACTGGACTCGCCACAGTTAGCACTCAGCGAGGCTCAGCTGGGCTGGCCTCCCTTTGCTGGAAATGAAACAAGCTCAAAAACCCTCTGAAATGGATAATTAATCCTTATTTTTCTTGAAGTAGAGGACATCACCCTGAGACTCTTCTGGAGACACTTTCCTGCCTTTTCCGCTTTACATGTGGCCCTTGCTCTCTCTCCCTTGTAGGTTACCAAGATGGAGTTCCCACCCTGGTCATAGGCACTGCTTTCCACCAATTTCTGTGAGTTATTCATATGGAAGCAAAGCCTGGTTTCGGTTCTTACACAGCCATGGAAGACCATAGGGTGATAAAGCACCCGACCATATTCCTTAGCCATATTCCCTATGTGACATAAGCAACCAGAGGGGAAGAACGCAGCCCAGTTTCTCACTCTGCCTCCCTCCTTGTTCGTCCTCCCAGCACTGCATCCATGGGTGCCTAATCCGCCTCATCCACGCTGTTTTAATAGCTCTCCTTTTATCTAAGTTTACAGTTTTACAGCCTTAACTCCAACCTGCGCAACGTGTTTTTTCCAGGAGTAGAGTTGTCAGTACAACGGTCACAGGCACAATTCCCTACCTCGGGGCTATGGTAGAGCCTCAGAAGCTGTGCTGGTAAAAACATTTATGTGCTGGTAATAACCAGGTACAGTGGCAGAGACAACAAAGTAGAATTTCTTGTAAGAAAGCACAGTGTAACCCGTTCCATATCCCTACCTTCTGTGCAAGTTTATAGACTGGCTCTCACCATCCTGTCTCGGCAGAAAGGGTCAAGTCTACTTCCCGGAGAATTCTCTGCTAAGATGAGGGGTTGATAGTTGCACCGAGTCCTGCATGAGCCTTTTCATTTTTTCTCGCTGGTCCTCCCTCAGTGGGTACACCTGTCTGCTCTTGGAAACAAGGCCGGCAGGAGCCTGGGCTTTCCTGACAACAGCATGGCCAGAAAAACACGGACAAGGCAATTCAACCCATTTTACACCACATCTGGAAGAGTGTGTCCGGTTTGAGATCCCTCGGTAGTGGATATTGGTGGACTTCTTGGTTCAGGAGAGGGTAACCAAGATTGTCATTGGTCTGGAGCATGTTGAGGAGAGAGCAAGGAATTGTTCCACCTAGAAAAGCGAAGGCTTTGGGGGCAAGTACAGCTTCTGGATGATGCGTTTTAGAAGGGCCCTGGGGAGACAGAGGCAGGCCACAGACGTGCACGGTGGAAACACAAGAGAATCAATATAAATTAAAAGATGAGAGGTTCGAAATTGATTGAGAGTCCCAATTACGAGAGTCCAGCAGAGGGTGTAGCATCTCTATTCTTAGAAAGCCACCTGGAAGTGGCCCTCAGCAATCTGACTTCATTGCTGGTGTCTGAAGGCAGCTGCACCAAAGACGTCTTATGGCCACCTCCACACTGGGTAAGTCTGTCATTTCTGGATCATAATTTGGGTCACAATTTTCTGGGGTGTCAGGCAGGCCATCCCAGCCTTCTCTGTCGGGTGGTGGGATCAACTTGGGCCTAGAGGTGCCAGGTACACTCCAAGGCTGCCTTCTACTTCCACAGGCTGGAAACAGATGACTGACACAAGCTCCTGTTTCTCTGTGTATTCAGGAGGGCAGTAAGCAGTAGAGAGAGAAGAAAAATGGAAAGGGGACTGAGGCAACATAAGGAGCAGGCATGGCACAATCTCCATGAAAGCACCTGGAGAAAGCACAGGTCTTCAGCAGCAGCTCTGCCAAAAACACTTACCCAGCCCAGCTACTCTTCTGCTCACCAGGTGTTCTGTAAAAAGGAAAAGGGTTGTGATGCAATTGGGGATGTGACAGGATAGCTCAGGATCCAGAACAGCTAAGAGTTTTTACGGTATCTTTTTGCTGCAAATGGTGCTGTTCAGATAAAGTGAAATTCAGTATCCAGGTAAAGCCTGAGGCATTCCCAGCTGAACTGGAGACACAGTATTATCCCTGACACATCCAGCATGTGTGGTATAGGGGGGCTGTTTCCCAGGGTAAGCAACGGCAGGATTTGGTTTCACTTGGACTGCCAGTGTGGGCAGAAGAGAGAAGGTTTTGCTGCCCTTGGAGCCAAGTCCAGGTTGGAAAAGGCTTTGGGAAACCTGGGATAGTGAAGTTGTCCCTGTCCATGGCAGGGCTTGGAGCTGGGTGAGTTTTGAGGTCCTTGACAGCCCAAACAATTCTGGCATTCTTTGACATCTTTCTTGCTTCCTCAAAGGGTAGGCAATAACACGAGGAGGGACGGGTTCACATGGGGAGGTGACAGTTTAACAGGGAGCTGCTGGGTGGGACCCACTTCCTTTGAGAACATGGAGTTGTGATAAGGCTCTGGCTCGGCTAATATCAGGATGTGGTTGCGGCAATAAAAAACATCGTTTGAAATTTCACCTGGAAATGGCCTTTATCTTCAATAAGATGTGTTTACACACCACCTGAATTTCAGCAGTTCTCATTCCCTGTTGCCCAGATAGGAATGTTGGGGAAGCACAGGGAACACGAAAAGGGCACTGGGGTGAATTTTAACTGAGACTACTTCCCCCACTGCCCCTATGGTGCTTTTTTTCCCAGCAGGGAAATCTGATGTATCATGGACGGTGATCTTGAGCTCATTGCTTGATGGAGTCCAGGCCTTCCCAAGCTGGCTCTGCTTTCTGCTTCTCTCCTGTGGCTTTTCCTTCTGATTGATGGCCAAAGCATTTTATGGTTTTTTTCCAAGAGCATGCTTGGGAGTTTGTTTACTGTGCACAAAATCTCTTGGTCTTTCATTGACAACAATCCATCAGGGACGACTTGCAAAACGCGCACCCTTGGCCTTAGAGTTTCATCAGCACTTCCTTGCCAATTCCGAGAAGGTCTTGTCATCCTCCAATGCTAACAGGGGACACTGACTTGTAGATAAGGAGAGGAGTCAGCTCCAGAGCAGCTCAGCAGCAAACCTCAATCGTACCTGGCAAGTGATCACATAATAGAGCAAATATGATTCCCCACTGGCACCCTGCTACCCCTGGAAATGTAGAGCTAATCTGATTAAATCATTTTCAGTGAAATGTATTTGAAACTCAGGGCTAGGATTTCTCCTTCCAAGCTACACAACGCCATTATATTTTCCCATACATGTCTCTGTTAGCTGAGAAATTTGTCTGTTTTCTATCAACAATTTAGGGCTGACTATCTCCCCATGGAGTTTTCCATGCTGCATCTTCAGTGCTCGGGCTGCTTCCTTCCGCTCCCATCTACAAAACTGCCTTGTGACTTCAGTCTCCCTCCTCCCTGTGACAGGAAATGTACATCCCATCGCAGTGACCACAGGAAAATGGTGGCACCTCTGGCAAAATCAACCCAAGAGCATGAGGGACAGTTCTCTAGCTGCATTCCTCTGAGGATTACATGGCTTAAATTGCTGGAAATCTGGACCCAGTGAGTGCTGAGAGACCCAGGGAGTGTCCCATCTGTTCTGCCTGAAGATGAGACACAAGATCCACATGAACAAAAGCACAAGAGAGCTGGGATCAGAGCTCTATTTGTCCCTGGCAGCGTCTGCACAGTCAGGATAAAGGGAGAGTGTTTTATGTTACAATGCATTATGTAAACCAAAGGATGTACTCTGTCACCATCAGTTGAAACCAGGTGAGGCAAGATTCTCTATCTCTCTCCTCTGGGAGATATCATCAATTAATGGGTCATCTAACCGCACTGCACAACTCATAAAATACATAATCTTATTGTGAGATGCTCCTTCCGGGGGAGGAAACAAGCATTCTCACTTGGGTATTTTCTGGGGTTTGCAAACACAGGCATTACCGACTGCATTCCCTGAAAAGAGACTCCCCATAACCACCATTGGACCTACAGAGGAAGAGCAGACCCTTCTTCAGGACCACTGCTTCAACAGAACCTCATCCACCCCATCAAGAAGACTGCAGCCACCATTTAAAGGGACTGCTACCACTACCTTGCACTGCAGGGTCTCTGGTTGTATCCTGCCTGTCAGTGTTTCTGTATTATTGCCTTTATCTTAATTTTCATCTTAAATTTTTAGACTGACATCGACTCTCTCACTGGTTTACTTTGGAACTAGTAGAGACAGGCCCTCCAGTTGTGGCTCATGGTCTCCTCTCAGCACATTCAGAGAAGGTCTGTAGGCAGAGAAGTGTGAGCGTTCCCTCTGGCAAGACTTTTGGAGCCAATGCTTTGTAGGACCGATCTGAGACTCCTGGCAGATGGAAAACCTCATATGGAACAGAGAGCAGTCTTTGGATCAGTAGAGCCTGGCCGTAACCACTTGCTATCCCAGCAGGAAGAAGCAGGGTGCAAAAGGACAGAAATTCTGGATCACTCAGCAGGTGAAAAAGACGCTATATGTGACAAAGGCTGTGGCATTGAATGCTTGGGGAGCCTCCAGCCCAGCTCAGTTCCACAGACCTGAAGGGGCACAGCCGGAAACCCGGCTTTGAGGGAAGGACCTTCATCCAGTCCGTGTCCCCCACTCCCTCTTATTTCTAAGAAACAATCACAGCGGGAATAACAGGCCACTTCTCAAGGAAGGGTAAACCCTCACTTATAAAAGATTGCACTTCATTCTACTCTGGCTTCATAGCTTTGGACACTAAGTCAGCCGTTTTTTTGATAAGCTGAAGAGCCATGCAGTGTCAAAAACCTCCTGCAGATGGTTGTGAACCTCCGCCAGCCACTGCCTCTTGCCCTCCTTGATAAAGAAAGCAGCCTGAACCCTCTCAAGGCATTTAAGACTTAAGGTTAGTTTTTGGATAATATACTATTTTAATTGAGGATGTGAGGGTGACCCTCACACCAAATTTTAAGTACAGATTATTTAGGGTATTTAAGACCATTAAAATCCACCAATTTTCACGCCAAAATCTCATTCCAAATCCACTGAGGGTGTTACCTTTCTTTTTAAGTAGCTTTTCCTTGACTTTTCATGGAAGGATATATGCATTATTGGTTCTCTGAAATTTTTGCGCCAAAAAAACCCCCGGCTCACGGCATTGCAGACACTTTTTCAAGCAAATGTCTCATTGTGGGCAGCATCCCTCCTTGGCCACAGCACCTTCCTATGCCCAAGAACTGCACCAAAAACTCACATGCAGCACTGAGGGGGAGACTGCTGTTCTCAGAAATATACCAAGACTACTTCTGACTCCACAGTGCCTCATGTTCCAGCTCCATCTCAGACGACAGGAGCTGTGGAAGCTCTTCCATCCAAGATGTTTTGGAGGTCTGATTCTCCTCTCGTGTTTTTGTGTTTTTTTAAAACAGTCCAACCTTCGTCTTCTTCCTCTTCTTTTCCTCCTTGCAGCTTGGAGGTGACAGGCATGACACAGAAAAGAGGAGCTACTCCAATCCAACCTCTCTACCAAACAGCAGGGCTAACCAGCAGCAAAGTGACAGTCAATAAATGGGCCTGATTAATTAACTTCTAATAATTTAATCTCACCGCTGAGGCAGAGAGGAGGCGCCCTGGTGGAAGCAATGCTCTCGGGCCTTGCAGAGAGGGAGAAAAAATCAATTCCTTGCCTAACCCAGTTATCACAGCGGAACAAAGAGCTGGCTGGAATAGCAGTGGTGACTAGATGCTCTGCGTGCAGAACTGTGTGGTCCTGCTGGAGCACCCTGGGAGAATGAAGTGATAAATAAATGGCAAGACTGGAAAAAGATATAGGAATGAAACTTTTTCGAATAGTGAAAGGGAGCCTCTCTCCTTGAGGCAGTCCAGGAACCTTCCTCCATCCCCTCATATCCCTCTTCACGCCTGTTAAATTTATGTTTCCTGGGACACATCTGAGGAGGATTGCTGCAAACAGGCTGCTTTGGCTGTGGCCTAAGAGGGCACTTTGAAGAGCCAGATGAAAGATTAGCTTTCTGACATAATCTGGCAGCCATGTCCTCTTAGGTCTGCTGAGATGCTCGAGCAGGTGAAATTGTGGTCTGTGCTCCCAGGTTCCTGCTGGGAGCACACACTGAGCAGAGAAGTCGCTGTAATTATGATACGAAAGTGACTGTTAATGTGAGTCTGTGTTGCCATTGTCACCTCCTGGGGACCCAGGGACCTGCCACCACCCTGCACACTCCCTGTGCCTTCAGTGTCTCTGGTGTGAGGAGACGAGATACTTTTCCCATGAATGGGGCCATCCCATATGTGTCTACAGGGCATAGACATAGATCATATTTACATCCAGTTTTTCAGGCAGTCACTCAGGATTCAGGGCTCCTGGGAACAGTGTCCTCTTGGCATTCTTCAGTTCTCTCATTCCACAGCTGAAAGAGAAGAAGATATGTTTCCACTTCACTGCTTGTCTGTGACACTTCTACCAATCTTTGACAGAGCAGTGGGGCACAGAAGGTGTTAGATCCCAAACACGTCCTTGCTTCTTCACTAGCACGGCCCTACCCGGCTGCGGAAAGTAGCAGGGCTTGGGGGAGCAGGATCTCCTCTAGCCCATGGAGATTGCAGGATGAAAACACGACCTCCCCTGCTGTCATTGACTGTCCCTGCTTTCAGTATTTCCTTATTCTTCCTGCCCTTTCTCTTCTGGCTCACTGCTCTGTCTGCCTGTGCTCCCTTCTGCAAATCCCCAGGAGCCAACCTGCCTGCTTTGGGCTCAGGTGCCTCTTTGTCTTCCTCAGTACCCAGTGTCTCGCACCAGGCACACAACAGACATCTGGCAGCGTGCTTGCTCTCCTTTGCCTCTTAGCTTAACAGTCCTGGCGATCATCTTTGTTTCTGACTCTGGTACTTTGCACTCTTGTTTCAGTTCTACCATACTTGTTCTGCCCTGTCCCCTCCCTGCGAGACCACAGCTCTCAGCTCAATCAGTTTATGAGGCTTCAACCGACTGCTCTGCTCTGGCTGAGCTGTCCAAGTTTGATCTCTCTAGCTGCCACGGGATTAATCACCTTCAGAGAGCCCTCTTCTGTTCCTGGAAGAAAATGACATAATGCTCTTCCCACTCCTACCGCTTACCTTCCTGCTTCTCCTGCACAGCCTTGTATCTGCCGTCTGCCAGCTCCGTTCGGCTCTGTTGACGGCTCCCACTGCATTGCCTTTGGAAGATCTTTGGAAGATTTTGGAAGATCTCAAGCTCATCATGGAGCATCTCCTGGTCTCGTCTCCCTCCATAACTCACCTGCAGCCACACATAGCTTGGTCTCACAGACCCATCTCTGAACAGCTCCTTTTAAAGTCGAGCAAACATTTTATCTCATGCCTTGAAGGTGTCCTGAGGGATAAGCTGATTATCACCTTCAAACGCATCTCAAAACTCTTCACTGGAGCATCTGCCTGTGTAGGTGTGGAGTGCCACGGAGGTTGAAGTTTCTCCCTATGCAGGGGAGAACTAACCTTACAGCTCCTACTGGGGCTGGACCCCAAACCCGGGCTGCACATTGACAATCAGTGTGACATGATTGGAAATTCAGAGGCTGGCACCATTCAAGCATCCTCCCTGAGTGAGTCTTTGCGCAAATCTGCTGGTTTGTGATTGCAGTGCAAAGTACTTTAGAGCACAGTGTAAGGTCTGTTGAGCACTGCAGCATCTGTGTCAAGAATGTGTTTTTACAAACAGCAAGGTATGATTTAGCAATTACAACTATCATCTTTTGGTAATTCTTATTTCTGTGAGCAGTTGAATGGCTGGTAATTGTGCCAGAACCCTTCAGGGGTGTTTTTGTTGTTAAAATTCAAAGTATTTTACCATGTGCTCTATAAGTCTCAGGTTGCCAGTTGAATTAACTACTTTTTGCTTTCTTAACTCTCACTTCTTAATCAGGATTGTAACAGAGATCTACCAAGGCATGTACAGAGAGGCTTTGTGGAATAATCACTCAAATATCTCCTTTGTTAATACAAGGCAGTTGAAAAAATAAATGTTTGGGTACCAAGCTTTTTGTGCGGACTATCGAACTTCTCTTAAAAGGAGTGGACCACTTCCAGGGCTTTTTCACCATATTTATTCAGGAACAAAAATTTCATAGTTAAGCAAATCCAGCTTGCTTGACTGCATGCAGAGACTTGTGAAGGAATCATCACGATAAGCTCATCATTTGAAAGAGCAAAAATCCAAGCAAGCCATTGATCACTCAGCTTTCCACACACAAGTGTAAGAAAGTCATAAAATATCTCGGAGCAGCCACCCCTGAGAGCTGGAAATACCTTGGATCCCTCTCTCCAGGCTGATAACTCTACAGTACCTCCATGCGCACTAAATGCTGCTGGCTCAGGGCATTTGGTTTGTTCTTTCTCGTTCCTCACATATTCATTATTCCAGGTTTAAGCATGAAAAGGAATCTTCACAACGTTCTCATTTTCCTCTCTGTCAGCACTGACAGCCACGAACTCTGGACTTGGGTTCAGTGAATTAATATCTGACATGGTGTCGGGGCTTTTGGAGCTGTCATTCGGAAGCAAGAAGTCACACATGTGCAACCTGAGTGGGCGTCCTTCCTGTGTCCGTGAGTCTGAAGGAGGGGTTGTGCTGGTAGCGTGCCCCTGGCCCACGCTCTCTGGGCATGGCCACACCAGGAGAGGTCACGGCAGAGTGAGCAGACTATGGGGATGTGCCAGCCAGCCAGGGCCATGACTGAGAAATGCGTATATAAATCTTTTCCTTAAGCCCAAAACGATGGAAAACATAGAAAGTGTTCTGACTCCCTGTTTAGCAGGACTCCATGCACTCTTCCTTCATTAAGGCATCTTCGGATAATTTAAGTGTCCACATTTTAATTGTTTGCTTGTCTCTGTGTTCTTGATCTAGAAATTTTTTTTGACCAGTAGCCCTCATGTTGCATCAGTACCATATTAAACCGAACCCAATGAGAAGTTGGTCTGCAGAGTGTGCACACCATGAACAGACATTTCATCATGAAGTCATTTTGGTTGGCAAAGACCAAAGCCAAGATATTTTTGGTTTATCTGTATAAAATATGGGGTTTTTTCTCTCCTTATTTTGCTATTAAAGAAAGTGGCAGCACATGATGATCACATAACATATCACCCTGGAGCCCAGCACAACCATTAATGGTTTCGGGGAGCTCGGAAGTTATTTTCCCTTCAGGAGAGCCCATTTCTTCTCAGTGTTGCCCAAGTGCTCTCAATGCCAGGTGTGGACAACATAGTGGCGGCTGTGTCACACACCAACAGGTTTCCAGATGCTTCTCCACCTCCTGGACTCCCCAAGAGAAGGTGGCCCAGCTGGGGACATGAAGACCACCAAAGTTACCACTTACTCTATTTCTCCTTGAAATTTTGAGGGGTTAAACCTGTGACCGAGCCGAGGTTTATGGGGATCCCCTCTGAGCATTTTGATGCAGAAACAAAAGCAAATCCCAGGAAGAATTTCACTTCATCTAGAACTGTGGTGCACGCAGGAAATGGTTTGACTCTTTGCTTCCTCAGTAATTTACGATCATTGCATCGTTAAATCACAGAATTATCTGGGTTGGAAGGGCACTAAATCGCCATTCCACCCCCTGCTATGGGCAGTGGCAACGTCCGCTATCCCGGGCTCTCCAAGCCCCGTCCAGCGTGGCCTTGGACACTGCCAAGGATCCAGGGGCAGCTAGAGCTTCTCTGTGTTCCCTGTGCCAGGGCCACCTCGCCATCCCAGGGAAGAAAGAAAGAAATGTATTTTTTCAAATACTTGATTTCTACCTTCTGCATCTCCAGATGATCATGAAGCATTTGAAAATAACACAAATACCTTCTTTTTCTTTATAGTTTTTAGAGGGAAATTTTGATTAGTTTTAATTTTATGCATATATGCCTCCTCACTCCTGCCCTTCTCCACAGTTCTGTGCCTGGTTGTGTTTGCTCAGAGAGATACTGTATTGGTGGAAAAAACAAATCAAGATATGAGTTTTGTATTTGGACTTGAAGAGGGATGAGCATCTAGCCACACTTTTCCATCGGAGTAGGGATATACACCACCTGTGGCCATGCTCTGATCTCTCTGCATGACCACAGCAGAGGTAGCAACTGTCATCTTAATCCCTAGGAGTGTTTTTATCTTTTCTTTTCTTTTTCTCCCAGTGTCACACAGAGCGAACTAAATAGAGCAGTGAACGAAGCAGGGCTCACAGCAGGTTGGTGTTTTCATGAAGGCGTTCTTACTGAGGGTTTTTTGATGAGGAATTTGGTAGAGACTCTTCTGTATGTCCTTGCCAAGTCACAGCATTGTCCCATCTTCCTGGTCTGAAGGACCAGTGTCACTCGTGTCCCTGGGGACACTTTCCTGCGGGAAGCCTTGCAGTGCCTCGAGCTGTGGTCACACACACCAGTGCTGTGGAGAGAGGCTGGATGGAAACATGTGATTTCCTGACACGGGCAGGATATGGCTCCACTGTGAACACAGGTTGCTGATTCCAAGAGAGGGTAAGGCGGGATGAAATATTTGGCATTTATCTCCGATATGCAGAAGTCAGAATAAGCCCATTCCGGGCCTGGTTTTCTCCGGCAGTGCTGCCGTTTCCTGAGCTTAGGACTCAAGTCTGGGTAGGAGCCTCCTTCAGTCCTAACCATCAGTGGCATTCCCCGTTCTCTCTTTTTACTTCAAACACCGGATGTCATAGAACCACAGAATCACCAAGTAGTTTGGCTGGGAAGGGCACTCAAAATCCATTCCATTCCACCCCCTCCTGGTTTAATGGTTTAACACTGGCCAAACTCCAGGCAACCATGACAGCTGCTCACTCTCCCTCCCCTCCAACAGCTGGAGAGAGGAGAGACAAATTTAAAGAAGGCTTCATGAGTAAAGACAAGGACAAGGAGAAAACACTCCAATGGCAAAACAGATTCAGCTTAGACATAGAAAGTGGATGTAGTAATAACAGAGTAAGAAGAGGCTAAAGAGAATTAAAATAAGCCCTTAAAAACGCCTTTTCTTATCCCAGTCTCTCCTTCCTACCGACAGTGTACGGGAGTTTGGTGAGTTCATCCCCGAGATTTCCTTCGGCTGTTCCAGGATGGTTAGTCGACCCTTTTGAGGCTGTGCGGTCCATCTCACGGGAGAGAGTGCTCCCTGGACTTCCCTGGAGTGCGTCCACCCTCAGAAGGAGCAGCCGTGCCAAACCCGCTGCAGAGTGAGCCAATCATACAGGTTCACTGTTCTCCCGAAACTAGTGTGCCGTGGCTCTTTCTTCCATGGAGTGCAGTTCTCCAAGGACTGGCTGCTCCAGCCTGGAACAGAGCCCCCTCTCTCCACTGGGTCTTCAACTGGGTACACAGCCTCTTCCAGGCATCTAACAGCTTCTGCACCAGTACCATCCCCACGGGCTGCTAGTAGATCTCTGCATCCCCGTGGATCCCCAGGGGCTATGGGTTGATTGATGCATCTCCTGTGTATCCCCAGGGGCTGCAGGGGCAGAGATGCTTCACCATGGTCTTCAGCACGGCCATGTCTGGCGTCTGGAGCACCTCTTCCCCCTCATTCTTTGCCCTTGTTGTCTCCACGTTGTTTTCCTTCACATGTTCTCATCTCCTCCTCTTATCTGGCTAGGAAAAAACTGTGTCCTACTTTTCTTCTTAAATCTGTTATCACAGAGGCTTTACCGACCTCTGTCATTGACCCAGCCTTGGCCAGCAGTGCGTCTACCTTCAGAGCCATCAAAGACTGCCCCGGCTGGACATGGTGGAAGCTTCCAGGGGCTTCTCTCAGAAGCCAAATCCTTTGCCCTCAGCTACCAAAAACCACGCAGATCAAAACCAACAGACTTGAGCGGGGACAGCTTCCACTCACCCAGGCTGCTCCAAGCCCCGTCCGACCCTGCCTGGGACTCTGCAATTAATCCAGCGGCAGCCAAACATCTCTGGGAAACTCTTGTCAGGGCCTCCCAGCCCTCCCAGGGAAAAATTCCTTCCTAACATCCATAATAAATCTACTCGCTTCAGCTTAAATACACTACCCTGTGTCCTGTCTCTGCAAGCCTTTGCAATTATTTCATCTCCAGCCTCTTGTTGTCCCCCTTTAAATATTGGAAGGGTCTCTAATGTCTCCCCAAACCCCTGAGATGCTGATGCACAACAGACACAGAAGCATAATGACGTCCCAAGGTGCCGAGACAACATCACCCTTCTTCCTCAGCCACGGGGGTTTGTGCTCATGCAGCATTTCTCATTGGCTCCTGATGAGCCAAACCAGCAGCACCACTGATAAGCCCAGTGCACCATTCCTAGTAATTTCACTTGAATCTCTGCTAAATATTCCAGTTTACTCTAACTGGGGCTAATGGAGCTGGAATTGAAGGTCTGGCAGCAATATGTCAACACATAGGCCAGATGGCTGCGAGCACCATCTTCAGGGGCCTCTTCTCAACCACTTATCACACTGCCACTCATTATGCACGGAGGAAGCATGTAAGCAGAGAGATGAGCCACGGATGAGTTGCATTTCGAGTAGGATTTGAGGCTCTGGAAGGAAGCAGTGATGGTGGACAGTGAGCAGAGACCTTGCCAAGCCTTCCTGTCGTCCCTCTCTCAGCCTGTGAAGGGCCATGGCAAGTCACAGGGATGGGATGATGAGGGATAGAGTGGTGTTCTGTTGCCTGCAAATTCTCAGACTTATTTTCTTAATCACAGGGAAAACATTTAAACTTCTCCAGAATGTTTCATTCCTATGGAAATATATTGTCCCTAATATAGAGAAAGGACAGTATAATTTCTCTGATGTTTCCTGCTGGGTGCTGGAGTGGAGCTTTCATTCACTGGAATCTGAAACACAAAAAAGCACAGAATTAGGTAGGACAGCAGGAAAAAGAGGGGCATAATAGCAGATTTGGGTCTGGTGATTTTACATATTGATGGAAGTGTTTCTATTAAAAATTTAGGCGTTCCACAAAACAAAACGCACCATGTTAGTAATAGAGCTAAACTTGGGCCAGCCCTATGTCCCGATGTGCCCGTGTGAGCGTGCTCCTTTTACAAGGCAGTGCTGCAAATAGTAGGAAAAACCCCTGGAAAGGAAGGAAGAGAAGCCATCTTTTTCCAGAAGTGCTGTGTGAGTCTGGAATGTCAGTCCAGGTTCCCTTCTGCTGCAAGGTCTAGGGACAGTGCTGCAGAGAGAGCCCCGCATAACAGCCCTTCGCACTTTAGTTCACTCAGGCATTATTTTCTACTGGAACGCCACTTGACAGTTCATGCCTTAAAAAATGCTTATTACTGCTTGTTGGTTTATTAACTTTCTCCAAGAATCCATGTTTTTCCTAGGAAAGGCAATAATAGGCAGGTGCTGCTTGCTCTGAGAAATGCAGGGCTTAACCCTCTATGCTCTGCAGTGTGTGAACACTATTGAGAGCCAGGGCTGACCCTTTGGCACTTGCTGACCAAAGGTTACACACAGAGATCATAAGAGTAATGATTTGTGAGTGTAACCCAGACTCAAGGGGTACAGAAAGAGCTCTGCTGTCTTCCCGAATGAGCAATGGACAATCAGCTCCAACTTGGATTTTCCATTTTCCTTCAATTCTGTGCACATCCCAAGCTGAGTGCACTGGCTGGCAACTGAGACTGGCTGCAACACCACTTACACGGAAGGAAGAAACACCCTTAACCTCAGCTTGATCCATTCCATCTCCTCTTTCTGCCTGAACTGTGGAAGTCTTGATTCCAGACAGGAAAAAGCTTCTCAGGCGCATTCTTATTGTTTCAGTGTGTTCCTCTTTCTTGGGAAAATGTCTTCTGGATTTTCCTGGAAACACTCAAGAGCTCAAATGCACTTTCCACCTAGCACAGGGCCCCTTGGCACATCAGAGACAAATGTTTGGTCTTGTGCTCCCAAATTAGAACCAACTTCTTCCACTGCCTGAGGTTTCCCAAAAGCTCATCCCCTCAATGTGGCAATGCTGTGGCTTTGAATCTCGAATATTTTTCATTAGATAATTGGTAGCAGACATGATGTCTGCAGTCTGTGTGTACAGGTGAGTCAAATGTTTTGGTGTGCAGTTTATCTCTCCTGGATCATGGACATCTTAACCCCAAAATTCCTCATTTTCCAGCATGGCCCTCTTCCGTCTCTGCTCCCCACGGTGCAATCCCCCAGTGGGTTCTTGCAACCTGCATTTTTTGTTTCCAGACAGTGACCTTGTATCCAGCTGGATTGTGCTGAGCCTTGTCTGATTACGTGTGCCAAACACAGCCAAGCAAACTGATTGTCAACAATTACTTCAGCCATTTACTCTTTTTTATTCAGAGTGTGAGAGTCATCCCAAAAATGAGGGAGCAGGCTGAAATTGCTCTTTATTGGTTTTATTCCATGATCATGTTCAGAGTCTTTTATAAACAGGACGAGGGTTATTACAAGTGTATCACAATAGCCATGCAAACTCATCCTTTATCAATTTATTTTAGTGAAGACATGCTTTCTGGACCTGATCCAAAAATCAGACTGGAAAAAGGCCTGTGATCTCCCTTTCTCTTTTTTCCCCTTTTTCGTAGTTGATGATAATTTTCTTACAGCAAACAAATAGCTGCATGTGAGAAATCTCCAACCACATTGATGTGCACTGGAATATTTTGAAAATTTTTTATTTCTGAAGAAAAACTTGTAAATGAAAAGCAGATCCGGAGTACTCTGATCCCACTTGGAGAGTCACTGTCCCTTCCCTTCTATCTGCCAACACAGAGGATACAGAGCACTGTAAAGGCTTCTAGCTCCGTCTGCCTCTGTCACATCCATCAGCTTCTCTTCTGATTTCTTGTCTTCATCCTAAAACACACAGAAATTCCAATAACATTCCCATTCAAAAAAAAGTACCTCAGGGGCTGATTCGCAGCCAAGACAACATATGAGGCTCATCAACTGAACAAGTGCAGAACTTAAGGCAATTTCTAAGAAATAAGCAGGGAGGGGTGTGTTCAACGAACAGCACTCACAAGCCCATTAAATGGCAGTGTTGTTTTTTTCTGATTGGATCTGGGCACAAACATGAAGAACAGAGACCCCTTCTCCTGAAGAACTATGGTCAAATTGACAATATTGACTTAGCAGAACTCACTCCAAAAAGACTTTTTCTTCCTAGAGAAGCCACTTTTCAAAGGGATGTGTCTGAGCTTTCCAGCTTCAATCCCCAGCACATTTAGACGCTATTGTAGTCATCAGCCACCACTGTTCTTCACTTAAGTCATGCTGAGCACAACCCAGAAATGCCAGAACAATGGATTGCAAGGCACGATTTTTACAAATTTAGTGCTGAAAACAATTGACAATGGAATCTATGGGCATAATGAGAATGCCCAATTAGCATTGTTAACACTAACATGTTTGGGAAAGGATATTACTGAAACTCCTTCCACAGGGCTGAGCCAGTTTTTAACTGCTGGAGACGGAGGGGGAGAAAGGGTAATAGATATTATCAGCAAGGCTGCTCTGCTACCAAAAGATCTGCTCTGCCATGCAGGGGACACTGCAGCAGACAGCCTGGGAAATGGCCATCCCCCAGGGACACTCTCACCCTTAGGTGACAGAAGTGTCTAGCAGGACACCACAAGCTGGTGAAGCTGGTATTGCTGTCTTCAATTCATATTTTCATCTTTTTCACCATTTAATCTTCATTAAGGTGTTTGCTAACAAATTTTCAACTGAAGTTTATAAGTTACACTAATAAAATGCCCTTTTATAAAGACTCTGCCCAATGCCCGGGGAGTCTTGCTGCAGCTCTTCCTCTCAGAAGCTCAAGTCTCCGCTTGGGATTTGCAGCAGTTTGGGCGAGAACCCTCTTGTTGCGCTGAATGTCTCATTGGAAGCAGGGAGTGCTCCTGCCAGCATCCTCATCTTCACGCTCCTCTTCCCTGTGCCTCAGTGCTCTGCTGGTTCTACCCAGAATATTCTCAAGTTTTCTCTTCTCTCCTGCCTGAATGCCAGGCAAAAAATTCATCAGCCGGACACAGAGTGTAATTCTCTTAAAAGCCACGAATTTCCTGTCTTAAGGACCTACAAGCATCATTCTCTTCGTACACAGTGGCACTGCATAGCCTACTGGAACTCGCACAAGACCAGATGAATTAAAATTATTCCACCCCAGCCAGTTCAGCTGGTGCTGCCCAGCCGTGGGAGTCAACACAAGGGGGCAGCATGTCACTCTCATCTCACATGAAGGGTATTTGAGGCCAGGATGGAGGCCAGATGTCCTCACGCAGTTGATCTTTGCACGACTGCCCTCGCTATGTTGTCACCCATGGACAGCCATGGCCAAGCCCCTAGTGGCTAAGGAGGAAATGTCCTTTTCCCCACATCACAGCACATTGCTTGGGACCACAATACAGCTGGAGTCATGCAGGACATCTGAGAGAGGTGTTTCCCATTACTTGCCATGTGTGGGGACAGCCCTGTGCCCTGGCATGGAAAACCAAAATTGCGTGTCTTGGGGCTCTGGTGACAAAAATGGCCTGCATATAAATCACTCAGTTACCCGCACCTCTGCCTCTTTTTTTATCTCAAGATATTAAGTTTGGAAAAGACCTCCAAGATCATCAAGTCCAGCCTTTGAAATTCAGCCCGTGTCCCAGATCTTTCCATGTCCCCAAAAGCAGAAGGAAGGCATTCTTTAAGCTTGCCTGACAATGGTGTCAGAGAAAAGCTGTTTTTGTTTCATGTACTCTGCAACAGAGCAAACAGCAGCCGTGCTTAACAAAAAGACTAACACCTTTGTTTACCTATGAGACATTTATTATGAATTTCAGTTGTGTTTTAAAAACCAGAAAGACAGTAAACTGAGAATGAATAGCAATTTAGATGAAATGTTGGAAGGGTCTTTCCTTCCACAAATGCACAGAATTCAAATCACCAGGAAGGATCAGGAGGTTTTTCTTCTTATCCAACACAAACTCTAGGAGCCCCAGGAGGCTGCCTGCATGTTGAGAGGAGTGACTGCTGGAAACCGCTCTGGTGATACCGGTGATCCCTGTGAGCTCTGTGTCTTCCTGGCATCACTGAGCATGATGGCAGGTGACAGAAAGTTCTGCCTATGACTATGTCGTTGTGGTTGTTACTACATGGATGGATGCCAGCTCTCACTTTCCACAGCAGCCTAAAGCAGGGTTGCAGCTCCAGGAGTTTAATTGGCTCTTGCAGTACTTGTCCAAACAAGCAGAGGAGTCCTGCCTGCCCCCGTATTCTTTGAATTGCGATTGACAACAGGACAGTGAAGGACGGACTTACAGGGAAACAGCCCTCCTCCCTGAGTATTTTGGATCATGTTAAATGTACAGTAACATCCAATCCCTCACGCCCTGGCACTGACAATTACGAAATTTTCGGGGTAGACCCGAAAGTTCAGAAGAGAGATGGCGAAACCAATTCACACTGAAAGGAAGAAATTTTTTGATGAAATAATTATTTTAAGTAACCAATCCTAAAACATAAAAAAAAAATTCCTTCCAATGTCTTACTGGGCAGAGCAGCAGAGAGAGGGACCGTACAGCCCTCCCAGCTCTGTCCTCTGCAGATGTGACTGAGAGGACTCCTCCAGCCACAGGAAAAGGACACTTTTTTCCAAAAATGCGTCTAATCCATCCTGTCTTTGTAACAGTGGGACATGGAGTCTGGGAAAGCTAAGAGGTTCTCAATATATATGCATTTCTGCAGCATCTCCCTCTTACTGGAGGATGTCATTTATACATTTTTTCTTTCTCAAAGAGCAGACATTTCAATCAACATTCAAACATGCTCCTCCAAGTCTGGAGAATCTTTAGCACTCCTGTGCACCATTACAATTTTGGATGGGAAAATATTCGGGTATTAAGAAACAGCTGAACCACTCTGATCAGAAATGTCCACAGTCCCTTTTGGTCCTTAAGACAGGTAATTCATGGCTTTTGGGAGAATTACACTCTGTGTCCGGCTGATGAAGTTTTTGCCTGGCACTCAGGCAGGAAAGAAGAGCAAACCTGAGAATATCCTGGTTAGGTCCAGCAGAGCACTGAGTCACAGGAAAGAGCAGCGTGAACATCAGGATGCTGGCAGGAGCACTCTTGTTTCCAACGAGACCTTCAGCACAACGAGAAAAATTCTCTCCCACAATGCTGCAAGTCCCAGTCAGAGGCGTTGGCTTCCGAGAGGAAGGTAAGCATGAAGGTTCCCCAAGCTTTGGGCAGCGCTTTTATGCAAGTTAGTTTTATTTTGTACAAATTATTTGATTCAGCTGGAACTTTATGAATAAAAACCTTAACCAACCACAAAAGGTAAAAATAATAAAAATCTTAATGGAAGACAGCAAAACGAGCTATGCACCAGCGAGGAGCTATGTACATTTATAGCTCTCAACTGACACAAGCACACGGCTTTAAAGGCATTCAGGGGCCTTATGTCCACACTGCTCCCTGGAATGCAATCTCTGAGTTTCCAGCTCTTACTCTAGGGTTAAGTGGGGACAGAAGTCAGCGCTTGTCTGTGCAGGCTTGAAGAGGAGCAGATGAGGTGGGAGCGATATGTCAGGGGCTTGAATCTGGGTGTTTCGACTGTACCAGTGATTACCAGCCTGGGAAGTCTCATCTAAAACGCTGCAATCGCCATGGAGTGTTAAATGTCTCACTTTGGGAAGTCAGAGCCAGGAAACCCTGAGGTAGCAGAAATCTAAGGGCAAAGTTTGGAGAAAGATTCTTTTTACGTTTCTGTTCTTTTTCTTATTTGTCTGCATTAAAAGTGTTCCGTTTCTTAAAACCCTGTGGCATCATCAGCTTCAGCAGGAGGAAGCCTTGAGGCTAGGAGAGAAAAGAATAAATTTGGATGTGTCAGAGAAATAAGTAAGTGTGCGGTCATACTTAACCTTGGGCTGTAGGTAACATTTTGTTGAGGAAAGGAAAGATAACGGAGACAGCAAGGAACACAGGGAGAGACATGAAAGGGGGCTGGAAGATGTCAGAATGGCTAACGGACAGAAAGTGATAATAGTTTATAAAAATAACAGCCTGGAGCGCAATTCTTTCCTGGAGCTTATCTGGCCCACAGAACACTGAAAGAAAAGGCAATAAGTCTCAGATCAGTAACCCTGAGGTTCCACCCACCCAATATCACAGCAGTCACAGGGCACTGGACTCAGACAGGCCAAGGCAGTCGCTTAGCAGTATGGCATGTGTTCCAACTGGGTGAGCCTTTTCCCAGGGCTGGAAGAGACCCTTCCAGCAGTGGGACAGCCCCTTCCAGCACTTAGGTCTGGGTACCTGTGGAGCACGGGCAACAGTAAAAACTTTGGACACTGGCATGGGAACAAGACTCCATAAGCCTTATGTTATCTCCTCCTTGATGGTGTCCAGGGAAGTCTTCCAAACCCTTGGACATTTCTTATGGAGCACAAGATACCAGGATTCCCTGGAGACCTTCTAACCAAATTTCCAGTGTAGCCTGTGACAGTAAGGACAAGAATTGGAGCTGTTTTTTAGGTTTTTTTGCTCTTCATTGTCAAATTATTTTCCAGCTGGAGTATTCTTCCTTTGCTGCAGCAACAAAACTTGCCTCTTGTGAAAGGTTTTCACTCACAAGGGCTTCAATTGACCACAAACTCAAGGAGCCACAGAATGGTGTGGTTTGGAAGGGACTTTAAACACATCCCATCCCACCCTCTGCCATAGCAGGGACATCTTCCACTGTCCCAGCCCCGTACAGCCTGTCCTTTGACGCTGCCAGGGATCCAGGGGCATCCACAGCTTCTGTGGGAACTCTGTGCCAAGGCCTGCCCACCCTCCCAGGGAACAATTCCTTCACAATATCTCTGCCCTGTGGCAGTGGCAAGCCATTCCCTGTGTCCTGTCTCGCCATTCCTTGTCGCAAGCCCCTCTCCAGCTCTCCTGGGGCCCCTTTAGGCCCTGGAAGGGGCTGTGTAATCCCCCTGGAGCCTTCTCCAGGTTATCACCCCCAGCTGTCCCAGCCTGCCTCCATAGACCTAGATCGAGAGAAGCGGTGGTCAAGTACAAGATTCTGGTAGAGTGCTTCTGCAGAATCCTGGCAAAAAAAAGCTTGAAAAATTCTTGCCCATGTTCCAAGGCAGATGCTAAGCTCTGAAGGCAGATGCACACAAAAAGCAGTGTCTGTACTACTGTGCGTCACACAGGAGTTTCATTCCAAAGTGTTCCATCCCACCCTGGCAGCTGTCCTGGTGGACGCATTCCCTAACGTGATCCCAGAGCAGGGAACAGGAGGCGTTCCAGAAAAAGGAAAGATTGATCTGAAAACCCAGCAGTAGTTTTGGTTAGAATTACGTATGGGACAGTGAAAGAACGGATAAAATATTATTCCATACAATCTCGTAAATATAGTCTTTCCCTTTTCAAAGTAACGGCCCATTTTTCAAGAGGATGTGTTTAATGCTTAGGAAAGAAGGATGTTTTCTGCAAAACATTTTCAGTCAAAGATCGAAAGACCTCTCCCTAGTGAGGACAAACCCTCGTGTCACTCTTCTTGAACATCTTCATCAACTTGCCAGACATTATTCAGTGCTCTTGCAAAGTCCCAAAATCCCTGTGAACAGAGAGACTCTTTTTTTTTCCCTCATGACCTGGAGTAATTCCAGTTTGGGAAGATGGTCCTCAGCCAGAGCTCAGCAAAACATTTTTGTCTGGACTTTTCTGAATTTCTCCTCCTTGCAAATCTTTCCCTGAGGAAAAGTCAATTTTCGCCTTAATTCTCAACCGCTCCTATCAACATGGTGCTTTTAGACTAACCGCAGGGAAGCTGTTGCCAAGCGCTCCAACATCCCAGGCCCTTTGTCTCTGAAACAAAGGGAAATGCAGTTATGTTGACATGTTTTCACTAATATTTGCTGCACTGATTATTTGCGTCTTTTAAACTTATCTTCTTCTCTGTGTCTAATTTTCCCTTCCAATAACTCTTCAATGTCCTCCTCATTGTTGCTGTTCTCTAAGAGACCCAGTCATCCATGCCACCTTTCCCCTGCAATTGTAGTTCTGCTGTTCTTATTGGCTCATTTCCGCAAACAGAAAGGAACAGGAATGGAGCTCAAGTAACAAAGAAAGAGTGAACACAGCACCCAGCCCCAGCTTTTCCAGGAACAGCCAAGCACAGCTGGCAGCCTCATGGTCCAACTTGACCCATCCCTCTCCATCATGGTCCATCATGGTCCAGGTGGGAGCAACACGCCAGACAGATTCCCAGGCTGAGAAGGGTCCCAGCCTGAGGGCACTGTGATTCCAGAAGGGCATTTGGTGATTGCACAAGGCATCTGGGTATGTTTAGAGGAGGAAAAAAAGGCAGGGAATAGAAGGTAGTGCATGAGAACTCAGTTCCCTACACAACCACCTGTGTGAAGCTTTCTGAGCAACAGGAGCACGGGAGTGGAACTCAGGAGCCCTTATTTGTCAGTGTTAGGAACTAGGGAGACTTGGGACCCATGGACAGCTTGGGAGACTGACTAAGCCCAGCTGCTGCAGGGATCCATACAGGATATATGTAAATATTTAAATACTCCACTGTTGTTATTTCATGCTGGTCAGACTCACTTGGGACCTGGGAACAAAGAGCTTCTCTACCTATGTTGGGCCACTGGGCAGGGAAACTCCTCGGAAACCCAATCTCCTTTCTGAATGCAAATTCCTTTTCTTACTGGTCTTTGCTCTTTCTCCCAGCACAGGATGCAGGAACTCTGTACTTCTTTCCTAAATTCTCGCAGTTCACATCTGCTCTCTGTCCCAGTACTGGGGCCTTGGGTTAAATATTTTGGGGAGTTTAATCCCCAAGTTTTTGGTGATGTCACTGAGCCTGTTTAGGTTGTGATGTGGTGCTAACAGAGAAGAGTTATTCCAATGTACCAATTCTGCATGGGAATAATCCAGTATATCCTAGCATTTACCTTGCTGTACTGTGCTACATGACCTGCAGGACTTGATACACACATTGGCTGGGAATGTTCAGAGAGATTTGGCACAGCCTTCTGCACAGGAGGAATACCTGCTCAGCCCCGTGCACCAGCCACACCTTGTCATTTGTGCCACTTCCAACCCAAAGAGCAGTTTCTGGTCTTCCAATTACCTTCCAGACTCTGCCCCATCATTTTTGCTCTGCAGTCGGGCAAGTTATTTCAGGCCAGGTTCCTGAGCTCTGGTCTCAGATAATAAAGATTCATTTTTTATCTTATAAATCAAAAATATCCACAGATACCCACTTCGCACCCTCTGTAGTTTGAAAGTCCATCAGTTATTTCCTTTAGCTTCTTCCAAACCCTTTCACGCAGATATTTCTTGTGTGCACTTCTCCAGAATCTCCAAGCCTGCGTTTCCAAAAAATTACTTTGTAAGTTTGCTGTTGTTTCTATGTTTTCTGGACTTAATCCATTTTCCCTTTACAGGATATTTGCAAGAACAGCAGCTCCCTGAAGACGTCGGTAACTCTATCCCACCCGCAGTCCGTCAAGGATCCATTTCCCTCCCAGCATTATTATCGTCCAATAGTTTTGCAAACTCTTCGTAGCTCCATTCCATAATCCCCCACCAACAGTTTTCTTATTTCATTGTTCCAAGGGGCCATTCTCAGCTGCAATTATGCAGCCTATGATTCTCAGCTGAGGGCTTCAATCTGGTTAACTTCATTTTTCATATTCAGAAGGTCTTTGCACCACTTCCATGGGACATTCTGCTCTCTCTTGTTTGCTGCACTGTTTTCAAGCCAGCCTATGGTCAGCTAAGCTTGGTACAGCTCCAAGAACATCTTCGGACTTGTACCAAGCATAGCTGAGCTTAACATAATACACACATCCTTGTCTTTCTTGACAATATGTGTCCCATTACATTGTGCTCAAATCCTTGCCTTCGGTATTTCCCCTGACCCCTCACAGAGCTTCCTCACCAAGTCTGAATTCAGACAGTTGCACTGACACTGCTGGGCTGGAATTGAGATTTCCTGTCATCCAAACCTATAGCCCTGAAGAGCAAGGATCAGCAGTTTTGAAGGCCTCCTTCCTGACGGGAGATCTCCAGATGGTGATATTTTTGTCCATGTACCACAGGGAACTCTGAAGGTACAGTTCTGATTTATTTTCTTAAAATATATCTACTTGTCTGGAATTACTGAAAATCATTTTGCTGTGTTAAACCTTGGCATTGGAGACAGGGTAGTAACGGGTACAAAGTGGATGGGACTTGAAATCATGTCAGAGAACATCCTTTTCCTTGTCCCAGGTCTCAGTAAAGTCCTGCAGTGAATCAAAGCCGTTCACTTGCTGTAAGCAAGCTTTTATGCTTTCTCAGCTATGCAAATAATTCTTCTACCCTTTTTTTCTCAGACTTGATATATTCATCTACTGAATATAAGCATATAGACCTAAACCACAGCCTTCCGTTTTAGTGGGTAGAGAGAAAGAAAAGTGTTTCTCATTCAAAGGAGACATCTAATATCAAGTTAAACATGCCTTGCCAGAGCCAGGTCATTTGCAGGCATTAAGAGTCTAAATGTAAGTGTGAAAAGCTCATTATGACATCTCTCACCCACAGCTATGCCCAGGTGGAAGATGACAGAGAGAGGACACCCACCTCGGCCCTGTGCCCTGCTACAGTCCCTGGTGTAGAAGGTGTGTGTGCTTAGGGATTATTTCCATACTCTGCACCCTGGTTCTGGTAGAAGAGAGCCTGAATAGTGTTGGGATTCAACCTGGTGGTTCCTCAGCCCTTTCTATGCCTGGGTTTTGGCCTACAGCCTCTTCCATCACCTCCCAGCCCTCACGATCAACCATGTACCTTGTATTTTACTGCATTGGCTGCTGTGATGGCCCAGGGTTACCTGGATTAGCAATAATTGCAGCTCCTTAATCAAAGTTCTCCTAGTCCCCTGATGTCAAGGAGGGAGGTACCATCCTCACCCTCACACCCACTACTACCTGGACTGGCGAAGCTCTTTCAGCTGTGTCTGGAGAGTTCCAGCATAGCACTGGAGTGGCAGCTGCCAAGCCAGCCCTGGTACCACGCACAGCGCGTAGAGAGCCGTCTGTGCTGCTGACAGCACAAACCCAGGCAGAAATGACAGCAGATAGTGCTGATGTCTGCTGGGCTCTACTGCCCTTACTATAAACCATCTCGTTGCAGGATCAGAGCTTAGAAAGAGCTCAAAGTCCTGCTTTGACAAAGTATTCCCCCAATCAACAGCTTCTGACCTTTGGTCAAGGTCACCAGGAAAGGAAAATGCCAGGAGACCTCACAGAACAAAGCCAATATCCCAGCTCTGAGAAACCAGAGAGACAAGGACCACCTTGTACTACAGCCTCCCTGACTGTCTCTGTACCTTCAGTGTGTGACAGTTACATGCAAAAGTGTCTGTAGAACCTTCCATATTTCATTCAATGGGATTTCCACCACCATGCCCCCGATCTCAGGACAGAGAGCTGAGTTTAAGGTTTTTTTTATCCAAGGCTGCCCTCCTGGCGATATGTGCCTAGTTTGAGTGGTTTAGGAGAGACAAGGCCTCCCTCAGGCACATTCTCACACCTTTCAAAGAATCTGCCATCCCCTGGAGCAGCTACAATGCAAGGGACCACCTCAGCCTGAGCAGCAAGGCCCTGTGCAAACTACAGTGGAATGGACAACCCAATATGGATTGTGTTTCCCCAGAAGCAGGGTTCCTCCAGCCCCACTCCAGGGTTGCATTCATGGCTCCTGGCACACCATGCACTGACAGCAGGGAGAGAAGTGAGGGCGGGGATGTGCTTATCAAAGAGGTCTGGTGCTGCAGGTGCCATTCGGGTGACTCAGTTGACCTGCTCAAATCTGTTAAGGTGGATCCACCCTGACATGCTTTGATGATGTCCTGGCTGAAGGGTGAGGAGAGATGGAGAACCAAGACACAAACACACTTCTTGTTGGGAGAATTGCACAGCAAAGTTGCCCAGTGCAGCCTCCTGCAGGTGGAAAGAATCTGCAGCCTCTGCTCAAGAGACAGAACTGGATCTCAGGAACAAGATAACCCAGCTGCCCAGGAGTGTCAGACATCAACTCTGTTTTAGTCAGGATAACCAAACCCATTTCTGGCTTGTGTACTAGGCTCCTGCCCTAGGCCCCATTGATAGCTTTGCTTAAAGCAATTGTTAATATTCACCAAAAGTTCACCATGGCTCCGTGCCAAGGTGATACTCAGTTAATCTGCTAACTTTGCTCATTTGGTTGTTGACATTCTGGGTGCGTGAGATCTCTTCCATGTCCCTCTACTCACATTGCTCAGTTAAGGGCTTTTTACTAGCTGTGGCCTGGCACTCTTTCCCCTTCCAATGACACTGGTTTTAAGGAGAAGTATCACGGTGGCCAGATATGTTGAAGATGCCTGTGGGTGCTGTGATAACACCATAACAAATGAGACTATTCTTGTATTGCCTTACCTTTCAGTTTTTTTCTGGTACTTTTTGAATGTGACATGTCCCAATGCCTTCTGAGGTTGAGCAAAGGCTGCATCCGCTGCCTGTAGGATGTGTGCGGGGGTGTCCAGGCTTTCCAGGCAGGTGCACTCTGATCCTAAGTCAGCTTCTAGCAAGGATGCCAGCATTGGAAGGTGAAGAGGACCGAAGGTTCTGCACTGTGCCTGGTGCTCCAGGGATGATCCAGGGATCTCCCAATGCTGAGGAGCAGGGACTGCCCAGCAGATTGGCAAGATGAGCACTAGCACAAGCACCCTACGGGCTGAACAGCCAACCCTGCTGACACAAAAGGACAGGCTGTGCTCAGGTCCACACGTCGTGCTTTCAAAAAGTCGATTAAAAAAAATGCAAGTGTCCACAGGAAAGGTCTGGTCAATTTTGAAGTGCTGGGAAACTAAAACTAGAGCAGCTGAGCACACTGAGCTCGCCAGGTAAAAGGTGAAGGGTACTTCGGAGAGCAAAAGGCTCTTCAAGTTTCAAAGGCACAAACGTAGGACCCTGTGGGGTGACCTTAGAACAAGACCAGGCTAACTGAAGTATGACACAGTTATTGCTGTAGATTAATTAGCTATCAGTTCATCAGACCAGAGAGTGTTCAGGACTCTCCAGTGTTCAGTCTTGACAAAACCCTTCTAAAAACTCTGTTACTGCCTACTTTGAGCCCAGATTGAACTCAAAATGAGAGGGCAGGAAAACCTGTGTGACAAAGGACTTCAAAGTAGGGGAGCACCAGCAGCAACACCAGCACAAGGCTAACAGCCTCAGAAGCAGCGCATCCTGCCCACACTGTGGCCCAGGCCAGGGGAAGGGCTGCAGTGTGTGGGAGAGAACAGAGCCAGACCAACCCCCTCACTGAGCTGCAGAGGAACACAGGATCCTCTGATCATGGGAAGTAAAACAGAATTGGAGGGACTGCTGAGACACCAGAATGGTACGAAAGCTGTGGCCACAAAAGCCACAGTCACCCTCATGTTCATGTTCAGGCAGCCTGGGGGACCCTGCAGGAGAAAAGGTGAGGCAGAAAAGCAAGCAGAGGAAGCCCTCAGCAGAGAGGTGCATCCCAGAGCAATTCTCAGAGCTGGATTGTAGGGTGAAGGGAGGAAAAAACCTGTGTGTTATTTTGTCCTTTATTTATTTATTTTATTTCCAGAATGGGTTTAATGGTGACACTAACCAGTTACGTTATTGAGAAATGAAAATACCAGTCTGGTGGGAATAGAAAAGAGCAGTAATGGGTCAAATGGACTTTAGGGTCAGTTTGTGTCCCTGTGGGCTGGAACCATGGGATACAGGCTCACAGCCAGCCATGACAACACCAGCCAGAATAGCCAGGAGCCCAGGAAATTCTGGAGAGCTGAACAGAAACACCCCAGAGAGCACCGGGATTTGTCCCCTGTTTTCATTCATTAGCTACTCCTGAATCCATAACCAAAACTCCTAGGAGTGTGTGTCCTGCTAGGGATCACGTGGAGCCACATTTGGGCTTTACAGAAACTGGGTCCAGGTAAAAGCACCTGCACTGCACACCCAGCAAACACAGCTTCCACGGTTTTGTTGCATTTATGGAACAAAAATCACAGCCACACTGTGGTCCTCCGTCTTCCTGGCTTTTATTTCAAGAATGCCAACCCAATTGTTTTTCCTGATAGAAGTAAACACCTATACTTAAAAAACATTTCAGTTCTCCTTGATTTGGCTGGAATGTAATTTATGAAATATCACCTTGACTGGAGACTTAATATTTCATATCAGGTCCAACAAATCCATTCATTTTCCATCAAAATCAAGCCTGCCAGTGCTGGAGAGGACTCAGGGTTTACAGCAGACCCAAGGCTGAATAATAAGGTAAAATAAGCTGTAATTGCAAAGAAGATAAACCACCAACTGGAGCAATTTAGGAGGAGCATGGCCAGAGGGCTGAGGGAAGCTACCTTGGAAGAGTTCAAAAACAGGATGCGGCACCTGGGGACATGGGTTAGCAGCAGCTTTGGCAGTGCTGGGGAAATGGCTGCAGTCAGTGGTCTCAGAGGACTTTTCCAACCTTAAAGCTGCTGTGGTTCTATGATTCCATCCCCTCAGAACTCCGCTTCTCTGTCTTAAAGGACTTCAGAGAAACCTGAGAAGGTCCAGCTGTAGCTGCCATGGCGGTCAGAAGCACAAGTTGTGGAGAGGGTTGAAGGAGCAAACAGGCTTGTTTAACCAGGGGAAAAGCTGGATCCATGGTGATGCAAGAGGAACCTGCAGTTCCTGGGAGTCCTGAAGATCACAGAGTCAAACTTCCCAGCCAGAGTAGGCAACACAACAAGGTGCAATGAGGAAATGAGGCAACAACCATGTGTTACAGCTTGAGAAGTTCAAATTCCACACAAGGAAACAAAATTTGTGCTTCGATGGCGGTGGAGCCCAGGAACAGGTCACAAAGAGGTGGGAGTCTTGCATCCTTGGAGCTTTTCCATGTTTGGCTGTTGAAAGGTGCAGCTGGCTTGTCCTAGTGTTGCTGACAGTCCTTCCACAACAGGTGTTGGACCGGAGCCCTGCAGAGGTACCTCCCACTTATATCTCTCACATTGCACCAGATTGCAGCTCTAGAACAGGACTTCATCTTTGAAGAACCAAATCCTTGTCCTGAGTAAGTCTGATGCACTGAATTCATGTCACTTTTTCTTCACAAGGAGTTATTTGGGATAACTCAAGACAATGAAGCTGCCTCCAAAGGAATGAATGATGCTGTTCTATAGACATCTTTTCTGTTTTCATAAAGTAGCCAGGCAGGAATGTGCCAAAAATTTCCCCAGGGTCTCATAGCAAGAGCTGGATGGTTTCTAAAGATGACAACAAAATTTGAATCGGTTCGCCGAGGGCTGGATTATCAACTTTTAAATTGCTGCGAGTCAGAGGTTAGCGCGGTGACCTCCACACTAGGCTTACCCGGGTGAGCAAAAAGCAACCTTGCATTGTATCTTCAGCCGCTGAAAACCAACACCTATTTCCTGTGTCTCTCCTTTAGCAGAGCAGCTGAAAGATCGCCAGCTATTAAAGGTTCCTGACCAAGCAAATTTTTGATTCAAACTTGGCCCAGAAAAAATCTGCTTCTTTTGTCGAAGAATACAAAGCAGCCAAATGATTTCAGAGCCTTCCTATGCCAAGCCTGACCTGAGTCCAAGTCAGGAGAACCCAGCTGAAGACTCCAGGAAGTCCGCTTTTAATGTAGAAATGGGTTGAAGTGTTTATGCTCCTATTTTATGGATCTTGTACCTCTGACTTCACATCTGCCCTGAGTAGCTCAGCAACGACACCTCAGCATCTAAGAGGTATCGTGGGACACCAAGACAGCAGGGACCCAGCAGGTCTCCAGCTCTCCTGTAGCTCTCTTCTATGCTTCTATTAAGCTGCATTTTGGCATGAAACAAAATTTCTAATGGCTCCTCACTATCCATGTTCCTTTGAAGCTGGAACAAAATGTCTCCAACCCTTTTCTTAGATTTCACAATCTTAACCAACTTTCATACACACATTTAGCATGTTTTCAGTATCACTTCAGGGATGCCGCTCCTGGTGCCTTCCAAAGAAGTTCTGTCATGGATTGTGGAACCCAGACAAACACATACTATATAAATAAAATTTTGCTACACTAATACCCTGAACTGCAATCCAGGGAACTGCTACTCTGCTCATCCCCATTCAGGTGACATCAACCTGTGCTTCCTGTGAGCCTGCAGATCCCTGATTTCTGTGTGGCTGACAGAGACACAAGGCCACAGGACACTCAGTGCTGCTTCACTGCCATCAGAGCCATTGTCTCCTGCCAGCCTGGCATTCCTCACCTTAACAGCACCTATCACCGTGTTTGCACCAGGCTGAAAGAGCCAAAAAATTATGTGGGAAGAGAGAATACTGCCATAGGAGTTAATTACCCTTGCAGGAAATCCATTCCCAGACGGCCACTGACAAGAGGTGAGATTATCAAAACAAAAAGGATGGAAGAAAGTGCATGTCAGAGAGGAGTCCATGGTGCAGTTGGGATTTTGCCTGTCCCGTCCCAAATAACCATCTTACTCATGGGAAAGCTCAAAAAGACCTCCCCTGAACCCAGGTACACCTCCGGGGTATCCTACAGCAGTCGCATCTCCCCAGATCGCTGTGCCTTTTTTTTTTGCAGTGCAAAACATCTGCCTTTAAGAGCAAACGATTCTGATGCGAAGGAAAGGAAGAAGAATAAAAGCCATCACGGTTGGGTGAGAGCTCTTCAGGCCTTAAGAATGAAGTGAATGGGAGTGAAGACACATGAGTGTGGAGTGTGGAGAGCGGCAGCACAATCACTCTGGAATACAAACAGCACTCCCAGCACACGCCAGGCTGGCGAGGAGCAGAAATGACACAGGGAAAAAAGCTCTAGAAATACCTTCAACGTTGGAGATGACAAAGGAAAACCCGGCCCAGCAGGACCGTGACAGCAGGTGACAGATGACACAGATGAGGCTGAAACAGTCTGCGCATACTTCAATGCTCAGAATAAAGAAATAATTGCAACAAGCTGTGTAAGGCAACATTGTACAAAGAGATGAGACAGGCCAGTTGTGAGAAGGGATGAGTTAGAAATGGTTGAACCAAAACAAGGTACTCAGATCCCAGCACCTGCAGACATACCAAGAGTAGTCACGGATTCAGCTGAAGTTGCTTCTGAACTGTTTGCATTACTCTGAGGGAGATATAAGAGCATGGGAGGGTAAGAACGAGCCGAAGCAGGGGTATAATATGTGTTTTTCCGATGAGGGCGGGCGGGAGGAAGGGAGGAAGGGAGGGAGGGAGGGAGGAGGAAGGGAGGGAGGGAGGAGGGAGGAAGGAAGGAGGAAGGAAGGAAGGGAAGGAAGGAAGGAAGGAAGGAAGGAAGGAAGGAAGGAAGGAAGGAAGAAGGGAAGGAGGAAGGAAGGAAGGAAGGAAGGAAGGAAGGAAGGAAGGAAGGAAGGAAAGGAAGGAAGGAAGGAAGGAAGGAAGGAAGGAAGGGAAGGAAGGAAGGAAGAAGGAAGGAAGGAAGGAAGGAAGAAGGAAGGAAGGAAGGAAGGAAGGAAGGAAGGAAGGAAGGAAGGGAAGGAGGGAGGAGGAAGGAAGGAAGGAAGGAAGGAGGAAGGAAGGAAGGAAGGGAGGAAGGAAGGGAGGGAAGGAAGGGAGGGAGGAAGGGAGGGAGGAAGGAGGGAGGGGAGGAAGGAAGGAGGAGGAAGGAAGGAAGGAAGGAAGGAAGGAAGGAAGGTAGGAAGGAAGGAAGGAAGGAAGAAGGAAGAAGGAAGGAAGGAAGGAAGGAAGGAGGAGGAAGGAAGGAAGGAAGGAGGAAGGAAGGAAGGAAGGAAGGAAGGAAGGAAGGAAGGAAGGAAGGAAGGAAGGAAGGAAGGAAGGAAGGAAGGAAGGAAGGAAGGAAGGAGAAATTGCAGTCATCTCCAGACAATAAATTGAACACAGAGCATGGAGGCTTTTCAGGAAAAAAAATAAGAAATTAGATTATGGCCACCAAAGAGGTAAAGTAATAAAAATGCCAGATATGGATTTCTGAGGAAGAAAGGCTTTCCTAAAGGTAGGCTTATTCCTTTGCTGTGGTAGCTGACATACTGGGAAGGGAAAAGTACTAAATGTGACACCTACTGTTGGGGTCACTGGGCCAGCTGGTGAGCCAGGGAAAATGGCTGAGGCCGGCTGGTGGAAAAACTCAGGCATCTGATAATACATCTTCGGACCTCTAAAGGGAAAAGCCTCTCCCACAAGCCCAACCCTTGCGGCTGGAATGTAATCTAACCCCCCAGACCCTGTTGAATATAAAACCACCTCTCCCAGCAGCCTGTGTGGCTTCTTCCTGCCCTGGTCCCCTGCCCTGCCCCTTCCCTCTGCTCAGTGGCTCCGTTCCCTCGCCCTGCCTTTTTACCGCCCCTGTGCCCTCAGAACACTCTGTAAGGGCCGTCAGGCCATGTGCTTTCCTCTCTGCCTGCTCTCACCTGCGGATGAAATAAACATGCACCGTGAAGTTCCTGGACGGCATTGGGCTCTCTTTGACTCCTTGTGTCTGGTAATATTGAGCTCTCCGGTATAAGGTGTGGGGTTAGGTACCACCAGTGCTTCCAACAGAGCAGGGCAGAACGAGGGGTGTGCTAGCAGCCTGCTGCACACATACTGCCCTTCTCACAAGGCAGTTTTGGGGAAAAAAGCAGCTACCTCTGTCTACCCTATAGCACCCTACAGCCTTTTATTTTTAATAACCTGCTTTGGAAAGGGTTTGTGATTTTTCTTTTAACGCATTGAGGTTTGATACAGGTGGACAGCAGAGAGCCCAGAACATTTCCACAGCTGAAACCTTGGTGGGTACAGAGACTCGTGAGCCTTTCCCACTCAAAGTGTCTTTTCTTGGAAATTTTTCACTCCTTTCCAAGAATGGCTCTAGGTCTGACAGCTCAACCCTTCCCTCTCACTTGAGAACAACGTGATAATTTGGTCTTCACCTCGCGTTCACTGTATCCCCCAAAGTGGATTTTCAGCTCTGGATTTATCCCAAGTTGTCTCTTTTCCTTTGTGTACTCTATTTAAAAACATATCATTCACATGTTATATTTTTAGGCCACCTCAGATGTCCTTGCTGCTGTTTCATGGTCAGCTGCTTCCTTCTCCCTGAGGTAACAAGGAGCTATTAAAAGCCAGGATGACTCTTGCTTAGGGAACAGGAGCTGTTGATTCACCCCTTCTTTGTAAACACCACCAGTTTGAGGGGCCAGGGTGAAGCCCTGCTCAAGATTTCCCTGTTGGCTGCTCAAGCTCCCTGAGATCCTGAAGCCCTAAAGGGGATCAGAAATCCTTTCCTTCCCCAGCTCTTTCCTTGGTTTGCTTTCCTTTGGCAAAATGTATTGCTGAGAAATTTCTCAGAGGAAGATATATTTTATCTTTAATTTTGCTTTCTTTTACAAATCAGGTGAAGTTTTGCCCTGGTCAAGAGATTGGGTTTCCCTGTGCTGGTCGTGTGGAATGAAGCAGTCTGGATGCAACCTCATGTCCCACAGCAGAAAGGGTAGATTTGTGACAAACCGGATTTAAAGGCTCTCTCTGTCTCCATCACACCTCTTACAGTCTGTCCTGCCACATACAGTGGTAAAACCTCAAAGATGCTGGTCCTTCAGGAGGCCTGAAGCTGAATCTGCCCAGGAAGAAGCAGTTCAGCAGAGCTGTGCTTGTCCCATGCCCTGAGCTCTGGCTCAAATTCATTGGCTTTGATCCACTGGTTCAGCTCCAAGAGGCTCTTCTGAGACTGTGACAGAGGTTCATCTTTCCCTAGTCACATTTTCCCAGAAATGTAATTCCTGACCTTTCCCTGGTGTTGTGATTTAACCCCAGCCAACCACCGAGACCCAGGAACCCATCAGTACCCCAGGGCAGAAAACTGGAAGGGCAAAAATTAGAATACTCCTCTCTTGAGGTAAAGACATTTCAAGAGGGAAAGCAAAAGCCACGCAAGAAACACAAAGCAAGACAAGGAATTAATTTCCAGCTTCCCACAGGCAAGCAGGTGCTCAGGCATTTCTGAGAAAACAGGATTTCTTCATGCAATCGTTACTTGGAAAGAAAAATTCTCTGAATGCCTCACCTTCCTGCTTCTTCTGCACACTCTAATGCTGAGCATGGTGTCACATTGTATGTAATATCCCTGTGATCAGTCAGGGCCACCTCTCCTGAGTGTGTCCTTTCCTAAACTCCCATAGGTATAAAAATCCTGCTCAAGCCTTCCCTACTGGCTGCTCCTCTCCAGCCGGAAAAGCAGAAAAGGCGTCAGCTCTGGGTAAGCTCAGCAATAACAAAAACATCTTTGTACGGTCAACCCTGTGTTCAGCACAAACCCAAAACGCAGCCCCATTCCAGCCACTGGGAAGAAAATCAACTGTACCGCAGCCCAAATCAGAACACCTGGTTTCAGAAGGATAAACGAGATCCCATGAGAGTGACTGTCCTGCTCTGCTCTGCAATACAAGAAAAACATGAAGCCATTAGAAAATGTCCAAAGGAGGGACACGAGAATGACCAAGGGCTTTGAGGGGAATCATATGAGGAGGACCTGAAGGCCCCTGGATTGTCTTGCTGGAGAAGACTGAAGTCAGAACTCACTAGAGGCTGCAACTTGCTTGTGAGGGGAAGAGGAGACAGCTCTGATCTCTGTTCCCTGGGCCAGGGACAGCAGCCAAAGAATGGCTGGAGCTGGGCCAGGGCAGGCTCAGGCTGGACATCAGGGAAAGGTTCTTCCCCCAGAGGGTGCTGGGCACTGCCCAGGCTCCCCAGGGAATGGGCAAGGCCCCGAGGCTGCCAGAGCTCCTGGAGCTTTTGGGCAGCGCTGCCAGGGATGCCCAGGGTGGGATTGTTGGGGTGTCTGGGCAGGGCCAGGAGCTGGGCTGGGTGATCCCTGTGGGTCCCTTCCAGCTCAAGATTTTCAGTGATTTTTTAACTTCAGCCTCCAAACAAGTCCTGCCACACCTGCCTCAGAGGTAGAAGCATCATCCAGGATAAGCTTATCCTGGGGCAGAGCAGTCCTTCCACGGCAGGCACCTGATGGGTCTTTTTCTCATCAGTGGAGCCAGCTAAAGGATGAATGTATTCACTGAGGTTACCCAAATTTAAAGACTTAATCCTAAAAGAGAATTTTATGTTAAAAGGGCTTCTTCCTTGTCCCTGGCAAAACCCAAAGAGGGCTGGGCAGTGTAAGCAAACCTCTGATTACCTCAGCAGCCCAGAGAGATGAGGAGTAGTACTCTGAGGTGGCACAGAGCCTCAAAATGATGTGTTGCTTTCTTCAGAATTGCCAATATTTCAGGCTCTTGGGAAATTTAGCTCCAATGCCAGTCTGACATTTTTTGGAAATTTGGCCCTCTTTATGTGTATTATAGGTTTCATTTAATCATGCTGAGCTGGTGAGTAATAGCTATAAAATACTCTAGCAATTTCATAAAAATTTTTTGAACTGCTCAAAGTAAAAAAGGCATAAAGGATACTAGAGAGGATGAGTCAGGCCTTGAGAAACAAGTTCGATGGACTCATTCTTTGGTTTTGCAAATCGTCTGTGAGTAGATTCTGATTTCTTTAGCTGGGTCATTTCCTATAAGGGTTTTTGACTGGTTTTCATGAGTCATTCATAGTGCCTTGAAGAGTTCAGCTGTTTGGTCACTGCTCTCCACAATGGGTTTCAGAATGTACATGTTATCATTTAACTCAGGGGTTCTATTCCTTCATCCTGCCCAAAAGGGCTCAGTGATGGCTGGAAGGAAAAACAGGGATGAACACAGGGTGAATTTGGTGTAGATGTTGAGAGCAAGCAATTTTAGCATTTGTCTGACAGCAGTGGGTTCTCTTCTCTTCAGAGGGAGAAGGGATTTGACACAGGAACTTAGCAAACTTGGCCAGCAAAGCATTTCGCGAGGCTGACTGGTGTGCCCAGTCTGGGATTATGAATTACTACCCAGAACATGTGATGAGGGTCACCCTCACTGGGAAGGAGGGATGAGGGTGAGCTGGGGCATGGCCTGGACATGCAACTGCTCCCAACCTGCAGCTTCTGAGACCCCTTTCCGCCTTGGGAAGTGCTTTCAGTTCTGCTCTCCTTCCACTAAACAGCAAGAGTCCTGCCGGGGACTCACAGAATCACAGAGTATTGAGTTGGAAATGAAGCACAAATATCACCAAGTCCAACTCTTAAGTGGATGGCCCATCCACGACCTTGGCATTACTGGCACCATGCTATGACCAACTCGGTCAGAGGTTGTCAATACATTAATTTCATACTATACTGATAACTTAGTTTTATTGAAACGGGTGCATGCTCCCAAAAAGGAAAGTCATAGAATATCCTAGAGGTTACAAGATGTGTTGACAACCTGGAAAACAATGGTACAAAAGTTGCATTGCTTATCTAGAACCACTGCTAGCAGCAGAGAACCATTCCTGTAACAGGGAATACTTAAAAAATGGATAACCATTTTCAGAGCTCTGACAGGGAGAAGCTGTTTTGGAAAGCATCAAAGGGAGCTGGGAGATTTGATGTTTGGATACTGAGGAAAATTTACCCTTTGCAGCAGGTCTTTGATGGTTTGCACCTTCAGCTCACAGTGGATGGGTGTAACCTGGTCTGTGTAAGGATTTTTTAGGTAAAGAAGGGAGGATTTATTTCACACAGCTGAGAGGGCACCGTGGGAATTGCCCAGCAGGGGTTAAATATGTGACAGGAGATGCCAAGAATGCACTTGTATGCCTGCCCACACATCACATACATCAAGGGAGCTTTTCAGGGCCATTGGCTTTTGCTCTGGTGATGCCCACACTGTTCCCCACCTCTCCTGAGTGGCCCAGCTGCAGGATCTGCTCATGGCGGTGAGGGTACAGGCTCTCAAAGCATTGGCTTTTCCCTGTCACCTGTGTCTTTCCTGGTGGCCAGAGACCCCTGCTTCTGTGTTGGAGTCACAAACTTGGCAGATTTTATGGCCCTGTTCTGTATATCAGTGATGGCAGCCCTGGGACACAATGTGAACATGGAGATGTTGGATTACCAATTGGGCTCAACAATCTTACAGGGCTTCTCCTACCTAAATGAGTCCTTGATTCTAATGAAGTGCTGCCCTGTTACATGCAGTAGGTAAGAGAGTGACCACTGCTGAGCAGGTGCAATTTTCTGGGAGTTTTCACACCTTATTCCTCATGTGGGCAAAATGTTTCCCTGATGTACACACACTTGTGTCTTTTTTTTTCCCTGTACTTGCCCCAGGACTAGAGCTGAGGTACACAGGAATTTCAAGCCACCCTCAGCCGAAGCTTCCAGACAATTAACTCCTAGGAGATAATTACTTTTAGAATCAGCTCCGAGCTGAAAAGTTGAGTTCTCCTACTGCTCAAACAATGATGTCTCTTGCAGCCACCTCTCCATGATTTTTATTTAATCCACACCTAAAACATAACCTCTCCTCCTTCCCCCCTGGCCTCAGTGAAAAGCAGGGACTTTAAACCCTTCCAAGAGAAGAGCAGAGGGGTGACAACACAAAGAGTTTGTGTCTCATTTCCTGCTTTCTGAGATTGCAACCCAAGCACATACACATCTGGTGTTTACACGGCCCTCTGCGCACCAGGAGATGCTGACACTTGTTCATTAGCAGCCAAACCTTCACAAAAGCCATGTCAGGCCTTGCCAGCCCAGCGAGAGCGGGGACAGGATCTCCAGGTGAGGTGACTGAGCAGGAGATGCAGGGTGTGGAAAGGTGTGTGGTGGGAGGGGGACTGTGCTTCACACTCAGAAATTGCCACACCAGAATTCCCTCTTCTCCAAAGATGCAGGACAGAGCTGAGGGAACTGCACGGACCATGAGTGTCAGAGAAGGAACAGGAGTTGTCTGACAGGATTAAATGCCAGGCTGTGGTGGAATGACACCAACAGGATGCAAAGATGCAGTTTGGCTTTGAGGCAGAGCATTGTGCTGGGAGCACCAGCCTGAGACAGGAGGGGAGGCTCTCTGAGCAGCATGCACTGCAGCACCCCCAGGCAGAGTCAGGCAGAGCAGTGCAGCTTTCACAGCCACTAATTAGGCTGAGAGAAGCTCAATTTCCTCTGGATAAACCTGAGCTGATGAGATGCGTCAGCAGTAGGGAAGCACCACAGCTCTGGAGTTGTTCAAAGCCAAGGGAGTTTTGAATTAAAGAGGAACATGGTTCACAGTAGGTGCTTTGTGTTGGAAATTCAGTGTCAGCCTGTTGTACACAGCCACCACCTGTGTGACACCAGTGACCCGTGGGATCAGACCTCTCACTGCAGAGGACAGGGCTTTGCTGGAAGAGTATATGTGACTCTCAGGATTGGGGCTAGGAAGCGTTTCATATTCACAGATGAATTTTGCTGGGTATTGTTTATTACATCCATGCCAGAATTCAAAGGCAAAGGAGCTGCAGGAGGTGGCTACACTGGAGGTAGAGATGACTCAGAGCAGAACAACGCTTCTGTCTGTGAGCTCCCAGCTCTGCTTCCTTTTCAGTCCAGCTGCCACACTGGCACATTAGCAGATCGGAGAAATGGAGGCCACACAAACCATGTCTCCAAGACAAATCCTTAGAATCACATGGCACAGGCATTTCCTGGAGGCAGGTACTCCCACAAATCTGCTGGATTACCTGGTTTTCCAGGCTTTATTTTCTCTCTGGGATATGCTCTGTGTCTGCTCTTGTTCTTGAGAAAACCGAGCAGCCCAGGGCTGCCCCTCCCCTGGCCCCAGGGACATGGAAAGGCACCCTCCCATCAGTACACTCCTGTGCCAGGTGCAGGTAACATCCACAGCCTGGGATGGAATGGAGAAACCAGGTTTCTCCTCACACACTCTTGTTGTCTGATCTTGGCACCTTTCTCCCAAGGGTTCTGTTCACCAGCAGTGACAGCCATCACCTCCTGACAAGGAGCCAGCACAGGTAACCACACAGTGGATCCAGGGACACCGAGTGCCACTCATTGTGGAGTACCAGCCTCACAGGGAGTGAGTTGTAAGCTCTGTGCTCATCCCCTTACTTTGTAATCCAGAATGGAGCAGAAATATGAGGCTTCTTTAGCAGATGTACAGCTTTTTGCGTGAGCAATCGCTGGTTTGGGTCCATGGCTGGCAGAATCCAGTTATTTTCTAATTGCCTGGGATCACAGAGATGCACAAGGACCATAAGGCCAGCACACACACGAGAGGTTAAGTCTGCTCCAGCCACGTGTGGGCAGTAGCAAACTTCATCAGTGCAGTGATTTGTGACTTTTGGCAGGACAGGGGCTGCTCATGTTTCTGCTGGAGTCAAACCCTGGCTGATGTCATCCAGGGCAGAGGAGCCACCTCCCCAGGGTAGCTCCACCGGCAGCAGTTCCCCAAGGCAGCCATGCCATGCTTATTATGCTGGCTGTATTTCCTGGAGGGATCTGGGAGATGAGCTGCCTGTCACCATAAAGCAGAGCCTGAATGCTGACAGTGACCAAAGCTGGCTTTAATTCACTCCTCACCAGCTCCACCTGTCTCCCACGCCTGCACTTGGTTTAACCAAGTAACCTCTGGTGGTTTTTACAATCTTCCTCTTTCCGTGATTTATTAGTTGCAGCCTCTGGGTCTGATGATTAGATGGCCTGAGCCCAATTCTATTCCTTTTTTCAGAGTCTACTGCAGGTTATTTGTTTATGACAAAGGCTGATAATAAAAAATACTCTGCCACACTTATTCCCAATTGCATCACCATGGCAACAATGAACAAAGTTTTTGAATTTTTCCTCAAAAGACTTTGCCGGGTTAGGTTGTTTATAGAGCTCTCCCTGTGTGCCAGGTAGGAGGGTTCTAGTGATTTATCTGGCCCATGCTTTGTCAGTTGTCTACGTTTGTTTGTGCAGCTTTGGCGCTCTCTTCAGCGTCTCTGCCCATTTCTTTTGGCCACTATCCTTCCAGCTTTCTGTGTGGCTCCCTGGACAGGTCACCTCTTCCCCTGTTGCCCCCTGGCCCCTGATGTCAGGTCACTGCTTCCCTCCCTGTCCCTCTGCCAAGGTACTGGGACACCCACCCACCTTTACCAGAGCCACCTCCTGGGGCAGTGCAGGCCTGTCCCCGGTATCACAGACAAGCTCTGGGATGTGCCTGAAGCTTCACACACCCTGCGTGGGGCTGAGCACTGCAAGCACTGCCGGGGTGGTGGGGAGGGCAGGGCGGGACAGGCGTGGGGAGCAGCAGAGGCTGATTGAGGTTTGACCCATTTGAAGTACTGTCGGTGTCTGCACAGGGTGAGATTCCTTCCCCTCTGTCCCACTGCCCCCTGTGCAGTGCCTGGGGTGACAGTGAGGGACGCTGCACTGCGGGTGTATTCTTGGCTGAGATGGGCTTCACTCTCAGGCCCCATGGGCAGCAGGGGGTTCTCAGATCACACCAAGGGTTTCCAGCCAACAGGGTCCCAAAAACCAGGCGTCACAGAGGGACCTGTGAGATGACTTTCCATGAAACCTGATGCTCCTTCAGCAACAGCTTTCTCTTGCTGTCTCACACTTTACTCTTGGAAGGAAACAGCCACAAATGAGGGGCCTGTTCCATCTTGGAGAAGTTCCTACCCCAGAGGCTGCTGGCCCTGCACGACCCTTGTCAGTCTGCACCTGCTGGTTTCAAACACACACCCAGCCCTCAGCATCCTGGACTTTGCATGATGCTGCCCAAATGTATCCAAGCCTGATTCCAGCCCACTCATTAGCTCTCAGCCATGGTTTCCCTCCAGACAGTCCTTGTGCACAGAGAACTTCTTGCTTAGTCCCTTCCCAAAAGTCCCCTGCTCACCAGTGTCTTGCTGCCCTGCGGGGCCCAGGACCAGTCCCAGGCTCTGGAAAAAGTGCAGGAAAGTTCCTTAGTTGCAGGGGGGTTCCAAAAGCAGGTTCCAAAAGGGTCCAGGATGCCTGGCCATGCAACCTGTCCCAGGATGGGCAGAGGGATTGCCCTCCTCCTTCTAGTGTTCCTGCAGCTGAATGCGAGTGGCACAGAGCTATCAGCAATGTCCCTTCCCTTTTCCCACCTATTATGGGAGCTGCTCATGCTGCTGAAAGACTCTGCAGACCCCTTCCCTTTCTCCTCTTTAGATGACACTGCTGTCACCATCAGGCTCATCCCGCACTGTGTCACCAGGAGGGTATTCACAAGATGAAATCCCCTCTCATTTTCCTCACCCCATTCCCACCTCAGGCTCTTGTTCTCTCCTGCATTATCCCAACCCTGCCAGTTCCATGCAGTTGAGGTTCACTCTTCTGCACATCAAAGAGGGATTAGATTGAGCCGAGGAGCCATCCTGAGCCCTGGTTGTGTCCAGGGGCTTTGGCCGTTGCTCTTCGGTAAGATCCACAGTCCAAAGCAACTCTTCAGGCACAGTTTGTCTAGGCAGTAAGGTTTTGGGAGTTTCACCTGTTGATTTGTTTCATTTCTTCTTTATTATCATGGTTCACTTTACACCGGTGTTTTATCTTATGAATATTGATTTTTTTGCCTCACTGGTTAGTGATTGTTTATTCCACACTATCGTTTTCTATTCCTACATTTCTGCTAACTCAAGTGATTTATAAAGGTAGTAAAACAAAGAGCGTTTGCTGCAGTGAACTCAGAAAGCTTTGCTGTGCTAAAGGGTCTTGGGAAAAATAAATCAAATCTAACCTTGAGTCAGGGTGTTATCGCTGCTGCATTCACCCTCAGATGGAGTCATCCAGCACCATATCCAGAGCCACACCATCAACCAGACAGCTCTGTCTGCCCAAAGCTGGTGCAGGGAGATTCCCCTCTCTCTGTGTGCCATTCATCACCAGCAAAGCAAGAGGGTCCCCAGGGAATGGGCAAGGCCTGAGGCTGCCAGAGCTCCAGGAGCGTTTGGACAGCACTGCCAGGGATGCCCAGGGTGTGATTGTTGGGGTGTCTGGGCAGGGCCTGGAGCTGGGCTGGGTGATCCCTGTGGGTCCCTTCCAGCTCAGGATATTCCATGATTCTGTGATTCTATGAAAGTAGGGGGTGGCTGGAGTCCTGGAGAGTGGCCTCAGAAACTCCCTTCTCCACCTTCACCCTATGTGAAAAGGTCCTGCCAGCTCTGACAGACATGTCACACACTTGTCACCCAGGGCCTGGGAACAAAAGGCTGCTGGAATAGTCTTGCTCCGTGAGGTGAAATCCTGTCCTGCCCATAGCTGGAGATGCAGACCAGGAAGCAGCCTGTCCATGCTCTCTTCTCCCTCGGCAGCTCCACAAGCTGGTTTGGAGTGTGTTGCTGCACTCACACACATTCCCCAGCCAGAGCCGTGCTGTGACTGCTGAGGAACAAGAAAACAAATGCTATTGTTGAAGACACAACCCTGACTGCCTGTCACTGCCACACTGCATCCTATAAGGTCACCAGACCTTTGCTTACTGGCTCTGAGGTTCTCCATGCTCAGAAATCTTAATTCCTCTGTCTTTTCTATGTCAGTGGGGTTCTTTATGTCTGTCCATCCGTCAGCTCTGGCAGTCTCTGTCAGCACAGAAGGGAACTGTTCGCTTCACCTGAAGGCTGTGTGCTGATGTGAGGAAGCAAAAGCAGGGCTCTGGTCAAAGAGCAGGGGCACATCCTAGTCCGTTTCCAATGCAGCTGATTTCCTGGGTGTAAGCCGAGCTAGGGGATGCCCCACTCTGGACCACTGGTGCAAAGAGAGCCTGGAGGAAGGTGCCTCCTCACTGGGTCTGGCTAGAGCAAGCCCCTCCTACCTTGTGGTGATGCTGGGCCCCGGGAGACCTCCCTGCAAATGCTGCAGGAGGGGCGTCACTGTACCTGGTGGCCACGGGATACAGGAGGTCACACAGCCACACCAGGAGTGTTCGTAAAGCCAAAGGAGGGTGGAAGGGAGGAGGGGGAGCTCCAAGGCACAGCAGTTCCTCCAGCTGATGCAGAACAAAGCACACCCCAGCAGGCACAGTCACCTCCCAAGGAGATGACAGATGGGGTAACAACAGGCTTTCCACATTCCTGCTGTGCCAGCAGGAAGATAAATCCCTTTATTTCCTTTTTTGTTCCTTTGTCTGTGCGAGCGCTGACCCGAAGGATCAACCAGCCACCTTTTAGCCCCCAGGTACCCATGTCTGGGTGTCAGTGTTGGAGGATTCAACACAGTGATCAAGGGCAGAAAAGAGCAAACCTGCCTAGAGACCAGTGCAGCTGTGCTGGACAGCACAGTGTGGCTCTCATCCCCAAATCTGCACTCGCCCAGTCACACACAGGTAAAGCAACGCTGACTATATCAGTAAGGGCTGGCTGTCAAAGTTGCCATCCCAGCTGGGACAACCTGGTGCCTGTGATAAATTAAAGGTGATTCAGGCTGTGCTATCAAAACCTTTTCTCAGTGAAACAAACTTAGATTTTTGCAAGAAAAGTAACCAGTAGAAGGAAACTTACAGTTTCATTGAAATGCTGTCACTGCAAAGAGAAAATTCAAGAAAATCACAAGTTAAGTGATTCCTGAAAATTTTCTTGTGATTTTTTATCTCACAATCAGAGAATCAGGGAATTCCTACTCTGGACAAAATTTGTAATTTCAAAAATTCATCTCATTTTCTCCATCTCCATCCAGCTGATCACAGAGGAAGCAGAGGATATTTGTCCCACTGGACTCTCCCAAGGGCTAACTGCCAACAAAGCAATGACTCTTTTAAAGAGGGACATCACTCCGAGTTTTCACAGCTGGGAATGACCCCTCTCCACAGTAGCGACAGGGACATGGTGCAAGTGTGAATGCTTGTCCGTTTGTTTGAGGACCATCCAGGTGAGTCGTCCTCATTTCTCCTCTCTTTGTTGAGCAGGGTGAGCCCAGTCCCCAGTCTGAGGCGGGAACAGCCCTGTGTGCCCACAGTTGCTGAGCACAATCCCATTCACGGCCAGGCTGCAAAGTCCTTCCTCATTTCCTTCACAGCAGAAACATCCTGTAAGTGGTCCCCTGGATGAAAGAGGAGTAATGCCAGAGAGGACAAAAATCAGGATTATAAATAAAATTCTTAAAGCTGTGACATTTCCCTGGCCATATTGAACCACACCAGCACCTGAGGCAGTGTCCTTCCACACCAGCCCCAGGTTCCACTCCTCATGCAAACACAGCCCAAGGGCTCTCTTTCCATTTGTTGCAAACCAATTTCAGTCTTTGGAGCTGCCATTAAACAAAGTCACCGGTTTCTTTGCCAAGAAACCCACCAGAAGAGATGGAAGGGGTTTGCCCAACCCTGCCTGTTCATGCCCCTCTCTCCTCACTGCAGAGCCCAAAGCAACTGTAGTACCACACCAGGTGGAGGTGACACTGCCTTAGGACTGAGCAGCCACTGTAAATGATCATTATCTTCAGCGTGGGCTGAGCACAGACCCCCCTGCACCCACCGAGCCCATGCTGCCCCTGCACAGCTGTCTTGGTTTGAAAGACAGGTGTCAGACAAGAAAGGCAGGAGCCTCCCCTGAAATGGAAAATGCAACCCCCTTCTCTCAGAATTATTATAAATTTGAAATTAAGGGCCTTTCAGGCAAAAATACGAGGAATAGGAATAACAGTTCCTTACTAACATATATATGTATAACAACAGAAACAAACAACAGTAACTGTGGCAGTAACAGCGAACAGAACCAGAACCCAGTGCCGGCCTTCTCGGCTGCCGGGCCCTTTCCCTTGGGTGCAGTTCCGCTCACGGCCGGCAGGGGCGCTGGCGGCTCCCGGTGAGCAGGGCGGGTGCGATGGTTCCCCCGCCGCTGCAGGGGACGCTCCGGAGCGAGCTCGGGGAGCACCCGGCAATGGCGGCTTGGCTGAGCCAGGAAGGGATGGAAGAAAGGCTTCACAAACCCCCTGGGGCAGCTGATCCCGGTGCCCGGCTGGACCCTCGGGAACAGCAGGCTGGAACGGCAGAAATAAGCACAGATCCCGGGTGGCAGCGACACGTATCAAACTGTGGAGCTGCAGCAGGAACCTCGGCAGGTCTCAGCTGGCAGAGCGTACGAGCTACAGAGTAGCGACGGCTCTGAGCAGCGGCAGGGGCCGAGTGGCAGCGGCTCAGCTCCCAGCAGGACACGGAAAGGCAGGCTTGGGAATCCCGGGGGTTCTCCCGTAGAAAAACAAGCAGCCGAAAAAGCAGAAGCTTGGGGTGCTGACGAAGACCGTCTACTACGATGGCAGGCAGCTCCCTGATTGAACGTTGAGAACACCAGCCAGCCCCCAATGGTGGTGGTGGTGTCCCAATCCCCAGGTGAAAAAAGGGTGGCCAGTGGGACCCCGCCCCTGTGGCCAGGTCTTTTGTTTCTCTTAAGCACCCAGTAATTTGTCCTCTGGCAACAAATATGGGGAGAATTCTTTAAGAGGAAAAGGAAAAAACAGGGTAACTCCTAAACCCCAACAACAGCCCATCTGCTGCTCCAGGTGAACAAGCCAGACTGGGTCTGGTATGTCCCTGGCAGACACACACTGAAAACCCTGAAACAGGGGCCCTCAATGACTGTCACATCATCCCCCTGTGACAGTCAATCTTAGCACATCCCCTGTCCCAGTAAATGCCCCATAGTCTCCTTGCTTATCTGAACTCCCAGCATGGAACTCCTGGCAGCCTCACAAAGGATGCAAGCCCTGGAGGGAACAGGATGAATATTCATGGTCACTGTGACTGGAAGAAGAAGGGATGCTCTCAGCACATCCACAGGTGAGCAAGACATTCATCAGAAAATTCACGTTCAGGGTCTTATTCCTCTTACAGCATTAAATATTTAACAACAGAAACTTTCAAGTGTCTTCACAATGTAATTACAGTGCCAGGAGGATCAGCTCCAGTTGCTAAGCCCAGCTCACTGCCAGGATCAGCACTGCCAGTGGGAGAGCCTGGGTGGCCCCCAGTCCCACCTGGGCTTCCTAAGCACCTGCAAGGACAATTGTCAAAGGGAAAAAAGAAACCAACGGTGTGAAAGTTGTAATATGGAGAGAGGCTGCAGGGACAGCACAGATGTCCAGGAAGATTAAAATGGAAGAAAAAATCCCTGTTGCACTAATATAACAAAATCCATGGTAGATAGGAAGATGGGGAATCCGGAAAGAGGACATGTACCATTTCTCAAAGGCAGCAGCAGTTTGGGGAGGGATGCAGGCAAGGCAGTGGAGAAAGAGCTGAACCCAGAGGAGTGCAGACAATGCCACAGTTCAACCCCTCCAGCCAGGCACACTCCTGCCTAGAGGGCAAGATGAGGAGAGAGGCAGCTTCTTATGGCTTAAAATACCATCCACGGTTGAACACAAACACACACACACACGGTGTGTTGCTAATTGTCTCTAACATTTCTCCTGGAAAGCTGAGATCCAGTAGCATATCCCCAGTCCATGCATCAAGAGCATTGACCATCACTGGAAGGAGATAGATTCCCAGGAAACATTGGTTACTCAACCCAGCAAGGACAAAAGAGAAGTTACACCCTTGGATGCTAACAAAAAGGGGAAAAAGGGTCAAATTCAATATGTCACTGGGTGACTGAATAAAAACACAGGGTTTCTTAGTGTAAATTAATGTGTCAAGGCTGAATTTGCAGGGTAACATTCTCCAGCCATATCAGTCCTTGGCAGAGAAGGAGCAAAGCTGATACAGGATTGAATTAATAAAGAATTAAAGGCTAAGAATATTATCAAGGCCAGTCAGCACCACGTTATGGAACACAGCCCTTGCCCAACAAATCTGTTCTCATTTGCAAAGGAGAGCACACATGTGGCTGATAGGATAGAGAGCCCAGGCACAATCAGGCTTTACAGATTTGGATTAAAACCAGGTCCAGCCAATGCTGGTAAAGTCCATGTGTAAATCTGACAAGTGCTGGACAGAAATGGCAGATCTCCAAACAAGCAGGGAATGCTCATCAAATGTGTGATGGAGAGAATTTTGCAAAGGACGGCTCTAAACACTGGAACCATGGGAAAGGAAGATGATGAGAGAGAGATGGAGATGGAGATGGAGATGGAGATAATTGAGGTGATGAGATGGAGATTTGTCAGAGGAGAGCAGTTTGCCTGTTAGAAAAAAATTTGCAAGGTGCCAAGTAATGCCAAGTATGAAGCAGTAAGAGAAGAGGTCCAACTTCTGGGCCAGCTGGGTCTGTGTCAACAACCCACGCTTTGATATAGCCAGGTCGTAAGACCCAGCATGAGGAAAAAGAGCAGCAGTTTCAGCAAATTCCCAGTGCTGCAGCCCACCAGCCCAGGTGCAGCAATCCTTCCTCTGCCTCCCAGCCTGCAGAAAACCCTGGACAGGCAGGGGCTTTGCCTTCCCCAAATCTACCTGGGTTTCCCCATAGTTAGCGGCTCATGGTCTTCATGTTTCTCTTTCAGGGATCAGCAGATGAGGTGGAGCTGTTGATTGTGTGAACACATGGCCTGGCTTTGCTCTTTGTTAACCATTCTGCTGAAGACCATGAAATAAAGGCTGCTGAGAGAGAAAATCCTTCTCCTTTACCCAGAGTTGCCTCCTGGCAGGCAGCTGCCTTGTTTTGCTCTGGTCTCACCCTTTGACAGCCCTGGTTGCATATTATTGCCTAATTATCATCTCGTTACACAGCCCTGGCACATTTCGAATGGCCTGTGCTCTGCCTGCATCACTGGAGGAGCAGATAACAAATGGCTCTGCATGTCTCACTAATCAGACTAAGCCCATTCTGGTAAGAGCCCTGCTGATGAATAGGCATGAACTGCAGCTCCTGGGGATCCCAGATGGTTTTCTCTCCCCCTCCTGGAGCTCTGGGCACAGCTAGACTGTTTCAGGAGGACAGTGAGGCGTATTTGACATAGAGCAGCCTCTGGGGCACTCAGCAGAATTCATTCTCTTGACAAGCCGTCCATGCATGAGGAAACCTTGGCCATACTTGGAGGAGGACCACGGGCAGACAGAGGATCTGGATGTCTGTCTTGCACAGAGTCCACAGAACAAGCACCCAGAACAATTTCAGGGCACAAAAAATGCAAACAACCAATAGTGAAAATAGTAACAATGGTCGAGAAGAAAAAGAACAACAAAAACAACAACTTCAAGAGAAGCAGCCCCTCACTTCCCCCTTTTTCACCCTTTCTCCCACCGCATTGTTGCTCTCCTCTTCCTGACCTAAGCAGGTTTGCAGTGCGGGAGTTGATTATAGCCATGTCCTTGCCCCTGCAGGATCATGCCAAGTTCATCCTCCCCACAGTATTTTATGACTGCACCACACTGAAGTGGATAGAATATGGGAATAAAGCTTTACAAATGTTTTCACTGAGAAAGTGATCCACATAAAAATACATCAAACTATTGATGGTTCTGCTACAGGAAGAGGCAAGGCTGCTGTTGAAAAATGTAAGTAATGTGATTTCTAACACCCAGGTAATGTAAGCAGAAATTGAAATTTTGCATAAATGTGTATAAAATTTGTATTCATTGATGTGATTGATACTAAACAATAGCAATGCATTTGACAGAGAGATGTCATGATAAAACACCACGGAGGTGACAGCTCACAGCAAATTTTATGTTTCAAATCAATTTTAAACCCCCATCTGTCTCTGCAAATAAGACTTCCATGCTGCCTCGGGGTCTCTGAAGGCTGGCCAAAAGCATCCTTGCCACAGGATCAGTTTTCTCAGCCCTGGCATAGAGCAGAGGCACAGGAAACATGAGCCTGTCCATGTCCATAAAACACACCAAAGGGTCTGTGACATAAGGCTGCAGGGTCTGAGCTCCCTTGCTGCATGTGCCACTCCACACAGCTCTTCAGCCTGTGCTTAACCCCAGACAAGTGCTCAGGTCTCACTGACACCAAACACCTGCCAGGGCTGCCAGTGAGCTCTGGGAATGGGATGTTACCTTGGAATGCTCGTGGAAGGGCTGATGTGGCTGCTTGTGATTGCTGCTGCTCCTCTGGTTTTCGCACAACAGTGAAAGCTGATTTTTTTCCTAATTCAATTTTTATTCCACAATTCATTACTCAGGGTCAACTTCCATGTAAATGTAGTTGTCTGTTCCCACACAGGCAGCAGCTTGGTGTTGGAGATGTTAATTTTACAGCTGAGTTTGCCCATATGCTGGGAAATTGCAGTCAAATAAATGGTCTTGGGATCCAAGTGACAAAGAGCAAAGTCTGTGGGAGTAACACCAGCTCCACTGGGCAGGGATGAGTGCAGATCCTGTTATACACAGCAGCCAAGGAGACAAGTCTTCATCCAGCTCTGCTGGAGCTGGACTTAGACCCTGAGAACCTCGTGGGTCCCTTCCAATTCACGTTATTCTTTGATGAAAGGTCTTGAGATGAAGCCATAGGAGGAGCAGCTGAGGGCACTGGGTTTGTTCAGCTGGAGAAGAGAGGATTGAGCTCAGACCTCACCAGGGACGGTAGCTCCTCCCTAGGGCAGCTCTGATCTCTGCTCCCTGGGCCAGGGACAGCACCCAGGAACGGCTGGAGCTGGGCCAGGGCAGGCTCAGGCTGGACATCAGGGAAAGGTTCTTCCCCCAGAAGGTGCTGGGCACTGCCGAGGCTCCCCAGGGAATAGGCACGGCCCCGAGGCTGCCGGAGCTTCAGGAGCATTTGGACAGCGCTGCCAGGGATGCCCAGGGTGGGATTGTTGGGGTGTCTGGGCAGGGCCAGGAGCTGGGCTGGGTGATCCTTGGGGGTCCCTTCCAGCTCAGGATATTCCATGATACTACGATTCCATTACTTTGCTAAAACCCCTCTCTCACCCACACAGAGCTCAGTAGGGGGTGCTCTGGGGTGGCTGTTCCAGCCTCTTCACGTCTGCAACCTGACTCAATCCAACTTGTCCCTCAATAACTTCTGTCACTCACCATGTAGGGCCCCATACGGCAGCTTTCCATTTTCAGTGTATCCCTGCAATAAGGCAGGAACTGTCAGTGAAGAGAGCACATTGCTTTTCATTTTCAGGTAGCTGATTATATGGGTGGGGCCTCCTCAGCACATGTCACCTTCTCCTCCTCTTCTGATGACAGTCTGAAATCTTCACCTTAGGGCCATTTCCTGATTATTTTTAAGATTCCAGGGCCATTGGGATTTCCTGTCTGAGCCTTCTGTGTGATCAGACCAATCCACTTACTCCAGGTAACATCAGTGGCATGAAGTATGGTGGGAACTTTCCCTTTGAACACCCAGCCAAGCACTGATAGCTGGGGTGCCAGAAGGAGCTGTGCTTCAGTGCCAATCACTTCTGAGTGTCCTCTGTGTTATCATGTCATAAACTAATATGTCACAGTGCACCACAGAACAATCCTGACCCTTCTCCTTGCTCTCAAAAGGAGCACTGTGATGGGCACAGAGAGTATACATGAAAATATAGACAGGGTGAGGGACCACACCCACATGAACAGACCAAGCAACGTTGTGGCCAATTGCTCTGTACGTAATACAAGAAATGCTTAGATCAACTTCATTTCCAACCCTCTCTGGCCAGGTCTGTTGTTTTCTCAAGCCGTTGGTGTCCCGCACTGGGCACCAAAGAAGGATGTTTTGGTTACGACTGGTATTCTCCAGTGCAGTGTTCCCACTAAAACACTCCAAGCCATGTGCTGCTCACTTACTGCCCTCTCCCATTTTCCCTCCCTCTTCCCTCTGCAAGGGAATGGAGCTGAGAATTGGAGGCACAAAAAGCAAAGATCACAGGCTGAGATAACAATTCACTGGAAACAGCAATGAGATAAGAAAACCAACAGTAACAGCAAGAATATTCACAACACAAGTGTACAAAAGAGAGTGATTCATGTACCAAAATGCTCACCACACACCCTGAGATAATGAACAAGGGCCAAAGGCTTCCCCCCGCCCCACGTTTTTTTGACTGGACAGCACTTCCTTCTTCTCAGGAGTCCAAGAGAGTCCTTTGCTCTGCCCTTGGCAATGGCATGAGGTGGTATCGAACAACAGGAAGGTCCTGGCTGAAACCAGGACAGTTTTCAACAAATTTCAGCCCTATGCCAACTAGAGAGTCAGAGATAGAGAGATGAGCAAAAACTGGAAGCAGAGGTCCCTAGTGAATGACTCCTGCAGCATCGCTTACAGAGTCACGTCTGTCCCTCCATGATGAGTGTTGGTCTGAGTGGTCAGCAAGTGTCGCAGCTGCCGGTCGGAGAGTAAAGAAAGACTCAGCGACTCGTAGTCCAGCGAATAGATGGAATTATTTAATTAATAAAGGATGGGGTTTTACGCGTTTAGTTCCCTTAGTGTCTACCTAGATGGCACGAGGTTATTGGACCTCTTGCTGACTAACTACCAGAGTGATTGGTCAGTTCTCACATCGTTCATTCTCCTGGTCGAGATCATAACAATTCTAATTATATCTGCAGGTGCAAGATAGCAAACTCGGTTTACAGAAACCTTATCATGTTTTGCATAGTTCAGCATGAGAAAGACAGAGCTTTCATGAACTACTGCAGAGAGCTGAGGCTTCTTCAGCATCCATAAGCAGGACCTGTGCTCCACAGAAAAGCACTGAGGGAATGGAGGAACCACATCCCTCTGAGCTCCCGAAGGTCTCAGTGACCTTGTCCCTTCTCCCTGCCTGGAAGGTTGTTGAAAACAGTTAATTTCAGTCCATCTCTGTCACTGACAAGTGGGCAAGGAGGAGAGTTCCCCCATTAGCATTCTGCCAGAAGCCTTCGGGACAGTTTAATTTACATGTTTATTATTATTATGATTTAGAAGATTAATGGGGAACTGCCTAAGATTCAGAGGTGACTGGAATGGGAGCTCCACACCCTGGTTTATTTGGAGATCTCTTTGTCAAATAATAAAATATTTTGGGTTGGAAGGGACCTTTAAAGGCCACTTGTACTACCCCCTTTTGCAATGAGCAGGGATATCTTCAGCTAGACCAGGTTATTCACAGCCCATCTGACCTAGCCTTGGAGGTTTCCAGGGAAACTTTTGAAAGCTACAATCATGGAAAATAACAATCCGGGGGGAAAAAATGGGTATGGCCGACTCATCCAGCATAGCCTTCTCAGCAGGTTCACAGTCCCTCCTGCCTTCTGGCCAGGGAGTTGCTGTCTGGAAAGTTTAAACATGATTTTTATGAGCAATTTGCACCCGATGGTCTGCTGCAGACTGTTCTCAGTGCTCCCTGAATGCTGACATAGGGAGGACAAGTCCAGCCATGCATTTCTGCTCCTCTCACATGCCAGCAAGCTTTACCTCAGGAGGAAGTGTAGAACATGTGTAGTTGTCATGGAATCATCGAATGGTTCAGTTTGGAAGGGACCTTACAGCCCCCTGCCATGGGCAGGGACACCTGCCCTTGGAGTAACCAGGCTGCTCCAGGCCCCATCCCACCTGGCCTTGGACACTTTCAGGGATGGGGCAGCCAGAGTTTCTCAGGGCAACCTCTGCCAGGGCTTAACCCACTCTCCTAGTGAAGAATTTCCTCCTAATATCAAAAGTAAATCTCTCCTCTGTCAGTGTGAAGCCATTCCCCCTTTTACCATATATCTGCAGCAATGGAGAAATATGTATGTAGCAACTGTAGAATATTCTACAATAAACAGAAATGTATGAGGTTTATGGGACTTCAGGGTTTTCTTCTAACACATCCTTTAATCTCATGGCCCTATGAATTGTAGCAGTTCTGGCCTGGGGTGTCCTCCATTATTTGTGGGTCAGATAGGAACCATTTAGGCAGTTGTGTATCACCTGCTCACCGTACCAGAGCAGTGGCTGTGTCCCAGCAACCAGAGGTAAAGGAGAAAATCCTTATCCCAGCCTGGTCAGGCAAGCCTGCAAGAGGAGGGAGACTGTGTCATCTCCTGCCATGGGAAGCATCACAACTTAAACACACAGGAGATGAGCCAGAAAGGACTGGATCCAGAATGTGGAGGCTTCCCCAACAACCCAGGATGTGCCAGCAGGATTTCCGTGGTCTTCCTCACGCACCATATCAAGGAAGAGCATCTGGTCCCTCCCGTGGTTCCTGCTAGAAAACCCAGGTAAGAAGCAATATTTTGGAGATTTTTTCACAGGTGTCAATGTGCAGCTGCAGCTTATTCAGGGGTATCAGGGAGCCCTTTGTTCAGGCAGTTCCCTGGGAGCAGAGGCAGGAGTGTGGATGCACATACCCTTCTCCATGATGTGTCACACAGCTGAGCTGCTCCCTTCCTCCGGCTCTTCCCTGCCTTGCACGAAGCCAGAGTGCTCCTGCTCTGGAAGAAGTAAAACAAAGGAGAGAATGGAGCTCTTCATTCATCTGTGATGGCTGCAAGGGGAACAAAAGCCTTGGCTCAAACTTAGAAATTTCTCAATGCCAAGAGGAGCTGAGCTCTTGGCACGGCAGAGGTTTTGGACCCAGCCATAGCTAGAGAAAGCGAGTCAGAATAATGCCTCGAATGAAAGGGAAGCACAGGCCTCCTGGTAGCACGTGGGTCAGGCTGAAGAACTGCCAGCTGCTCTTCCCTGGCCCTGCAGGGACTGTGTGATCGATGGTATTTGGCGTCTTTCATCTGCAGCCACTAGGTGCTGATTCCAGCCAGGCTGAGCAGAGCTCCCCTCTGCCAGTCCAGCAGATACATCTGCTAAGAGAAGTGCCTCACCAGGGTCTGCAAAAGAAAATCCATTCTGCACTGAAGCCCGGAGAGCCCACAAGGAGCAGGTCTTTGGCAGACAAGTTCACGGAAGAGTTAAAGCACCGCATCATGCTTTCAGCAGAGAGGAAAAGTTGCTCTCCTGCCTGTCTTTTCATTTTTTTTCCCCTCGCTCTTAAAAAAATGCCTCATTTTCACTTCAGTGAAGCTGGAGAGGCAGGAAATAATACAAAGGCTCTTTTTACAAAGCCCCCTTCTTTCCTTTGTGGCATCTGTGCTGAAGTATCTGTGATGGTAACAGCCTCTGCTTTCTCTTCACAGGACTCGGATTCATCAAATATTCCCTCTCTTGAGGGCATGCGATAGCGGGATTCCCTCTCCCAGCTCCATTGCTTTTCCAGTCACACTCTGAGCTGCTTACAGAGCTCAGCCAGAGAAAAAGGAAAACCAATTCTGTTTGCTGCTCCCAGTGAGAAGAAGGAGCTGTGGCCCCCCTCAGCATCCCCAGCCCCAAGGAATCTCCCCCATGGGCAAGCCAGACACAGGGCAGTTGGTGACAGTAGTCACCCCCCCAGATACACTTTCCAAATCACCATTTTCCAGGCGTATTTTATCCCCTTTGGATTCCTCTAATCTAAATAATTAATCAGCACTGAGTCCTTCTCTCTTCACTTCACAGGAGTGGTGGGAGCTGGTTATGCTCCCTGTGCAGCACCTGCCCCCACCAGCCCTGACACAGGCACAGCATTGCTGACACAGCCGCTGTTCCCTCTGTCCCCTCAGGGCCCCCCAGGCCCAACTGGTCCTAGGACCCCAGCAGATCACTGTGCCTCATTTTGTGGGTTCATCCCGGGGAGCACAGGCTGGCAAAGGTGAGGGGTCCTCAGCTTTCCCCTCCATCCCCCAGGACCCCCGACTCTACACCTGGTCAGCAGCTCTGCTCCAGCACCGTGACATCTGCTTGTATGGCAGGTGACAATGACCTGCTGGTCAGCTCGGAGGGGAGCCATCCCGCTGACCCCTCAGTCTCTGCAGGCAGCCACGGACCCTGAGGGCATTGCAATTCCCTGGCACAGCTCATGCCACTGTCCCTATTGTCACCCATCCCCCAAGGAGAGCCTGAGAACAACCAGCCTGCTGGACACACGTGGGCACAGAGCCATTCTGTTGCTGTCCTGCAGCCCCTTCCCCTCTGCGGGGCCGGGAGCTCATCCCCCTGGCCAGTGTGTCTTGGGCCTGGGGATGAGAGGGGAGGGTGTCTATCCCAAAGCGACCGCCTCTGTGACAGAGGGGATTCAGCACAAGAGTGGGGAGGTGTCATGCCCCAGGCACAGGGAGGTGCCAGGGCACCAGGGAACATCCCAGCACCTTTGTTCAGAGTGGGGAAGCAGCCCCAGGTTATCCCCAGGTCCTGCAGGCATCAGAGGCCACGGCAGCAAGGGCTTGAGGTGACCTCAACAGCATCTGCTGGATCTGCAGCAGCACAGGCAGTGCTGCAATGTCCTCCAGCTGCCCGGGGCATGTGTGCACACACAGGTACCACCCTGTGAGCCACCGGCTCTACTCAGGAGTGCAGGAGCTCCCTGACCACTGCTCTGGCAGCTGCCGAGTCCCAGCGTGGGCTCTGGGTGCACCCTGTGCAGCTCCTGCCCCAGGGAGGTGCTCTCACCCAGGCACAGCAGAGCAAGCACCAGGCCTGGCTCAGCCCTGGAGGCTGAGTAGTGCATGCAGCACGATGCTGGTGGTGATGGGCAGGATGCTGCTGCTGGGGGTCTCTTAATCCCTCCTTTCCCCCTCTGGCCCATCACTACTCTGGAAAATCTCCTCTCAGCACTCTCATGCTGACCCCAAGTTCTCCAGGAGATTGCACTCCTGCTGTTTTTCTTCCAGAATTACCATTTTCATCATAAAAGTGCTACTGTTTTCACCTCTCCTTGGTGCAGACACACTTTGTTCTCTTTCATGTTTTAATTTTCAGGTTCTTCTCCAGTATTTCCACTGTAAAAATTGACTTAGAACAGCACATTTCACCTCCTCCCACAGGTTCACACAAGTGCAGTTTCCCTCTCCAGGCGGTGGAGGAGGACATCCCATGAACCACTGGCCAGGCTTCCCACCCTCCAGCAGACCTGGAGCATTGCTCCTGTTCCCCAGACAAGGAGAAGACAAGACTGGAGCATCCTTCCCCAGGGCACCCAGTGCATGTGTGTCCAGAGACCAACTGCTCCAACCAGGGGGAGCAAGGGATGGGCTACAGAAATGATGGATGGCTCAGGAACCGTGTGAAGATGTGAAGACCAGAGAATCCTCACTCAGGTCATGGCAGAAGGGACCCACTGGGGGTCAGCATATCCAGTCCCGTGCCTGTAGCTCCGCCCTGCACCTCAGCAGCTCCAGGTGCTGCATTATCCCTATGGAAGTACCAGCTGGAGCTACAGAAAACATGGATGATATCCAGTGTCATTGGCCCAGCACCTGCGTTCCTGCCTGTGACCACACGTGCTTGAAGGGCCAGAGTGGACCTGGCACAGCATGGACAGGGAGGCTTTCAGGGTTAAACCCAGATGGGGAAAACAGTGGAAATAGGAGCTTTTGAAATTGCACACCTGCTCCCTCCTTCACCAGTTCTGCCTGATTTTGAAGAGGATAAACCAAATAAATATATTCTTTTTTCCCAGGACAAATATCTTGATTTTTAGCTGATGTGAAAAAAATATGTGGATTTGTGCTCACAGCTTTCCTTTAGCCTCAGTGGGTGTCCTCTGGGTGAGGGCAGTCAGCCCCAGAGCCAGGCTGACTGGAGAAGGAGCAAGAAAAGTTTCTTCATAAAATTTCATCCTACAAAAACAGCAAGGATGGACCCAGTGTCCCTCAGTCCGTGATGAATCCCCAGGAAGATTCCCACACCAGGCAGCACAGCTCTGCCATCCAGGTGGCACAGAGAGATGCCCAGCTGGGTGGGAAAAGTGGCTGCAAAGGGTGCAGCAGCTGAGAAGGTGTTTCAAGTGTCCTCCGAGTGTGGGAGCCCAGACCTTAAGGAGCAAATGCAAGGATCAGGGAGCCCCAGCCACGTGCCCAAAAGAAACAGAACCTTGGAGTTCTCCACTCTTGGTTCATCTGTACCACAAGCCATGTCTTCTGCAATAAACTAATGCAAAACCGTCACAAGTTATTTACATATTTATGGAGTATTTACCCCAAACCTCATAATACTACAAAAAAACTTGACCATACAGCTAGTAATTTAAATGAAAAAATGTTATTCTTACATTTTCATTGTAATGTCACATTCCACAAAATATTATGGGTTCATGAGGCAGCCATGGCTCTGCTAATAATTAGAATACACTACCACTTTGATGAGACAGAAACATCTTTGAGGTGCTGAGTTGTTCCCAGCACCCCAATTAGAAAATGTCAAAGGGTTTTAGTCTCTCTACTGATTGTGCAACATAAGTCCCACCTTTTGCCTCCTTCCAGACACTTGGCACACAGCAGGACATAGGTGTTGTCACCTCCTGGTCCCCCTCAAAAGCTTCGGTGTGTAGGTGCTTTGGGCTCAGCACAGCCAGTGCCTCTGTGGCACCAGGTGTGAACAAGTCTCAGTATCGGGAGGGGCTGTAGAGACAACAGCCATGGCAGAACCTGTGAGGGAGGTGCAGAGAGTCTGGGTGTGCTTGCAGACCCAGGGTGGGAGCTCTAAAGGGCAGAGATGGCCCAGGGGATGGACAGGCAGAGGGGACAAGGTTTGTGGAGAGCAGTACCCACAGGGTTAGTCAGGGCCACACCTGCCCTCTCACCTCAGGTCCCTCCTGCTCAGCCATACTGACCCCTCCATCCCATTTCCCAGCCCCCCAACCTCTGCTCCAAGTACTCAACTCCCTCTTACTTCACCTTCTACAGCCCAGCGCATCCTGCTGGTTCCGTCACATAAACACTTCACCGGCCATTCCACCTCCTGATCCACAATCAGTCCCCTCAGCCCCATTCCAGGTGTATGTCCCCCAGTCCTAGGTCATTCTGGCTCATCAGGCCCCACGGTTCCACCAGCAGAGAGCCATGGTTGCTCTGCTCCCAAGGTGTACCTCAGGTTAGATTCCAGCAAAGGCATTGGGGATAGTCCTTATGCTGCTCCCACCTCCTGCAGTGCCCTCTGGGACTCGTCTGAGAGCCTGTGTGGGAAGTGGAGATGCAGGAAGAAGGATCCAGTCCTGCCTGAGCCCCTCAGTGCTGACAGGGGATTCAGTGAAGCTGTCCCTAGAGAGCTGAGGGGTTTAGGACACCCCATGACACATCAGCTCTCTGCTGACCAAGCACAACTAACCCCCCACAGCGAAGGCGTACAGCCCTCACTGCCAGGCAAACGGGCATGGCACATCTCTTACGTTTGGGCGTTTTGCTAGAAGAGGAAATACATCTTCTATTCACCTGCTCACTGATCCCAAGAGCTGAGGGAAGCTCTGTCTCTGAACAGGCTGCTCACTGAACCCAGCATTCGGGTCAGCGCAGTCACCCAACTTCTGCAGCCCAGCCCCAAAGCAAGTACCCCAGATCCTCCCAGAAAGGCAGGTGGCCACCCAGCAGTGGCACCACGAAGGGAACTGAGACCTGCAGGGAGAAATAGATGAAAGTGTTGTCACACCTCGAAGGAGCAATTACCCTGGGAGGCAGGGCAGCAATGAGCTCTGAAGTTATGACAAATGCCCCACAGCACCCTCCAACAAATAACCAGGATGTGAGAACACAGAAGGGAAGTCCCAGATGAACGGGGAAACCTGCCCTTTTCTCTGGAATCTTTCGTGCCACTGGGCTCATTATGGTGTTGGCTGCTGCTGATGCCAGGGGAAGCCAAGGCAGGGCCCTCGGGAGCAGCACATCTCTGCTGGCAGCACATGCCTCGTGCCAGGCTCACACCCACAAACACCTGGAGGCCCAGGCAGAAGAGAGCTGGGGTGCACAGGGAAAGGGATGAACTGCAGGTAATTAAACCAAGGAGGACATAACCAGCCAGGGCAGGACAGAGGTCCGGGACCACAGAAATGTGAAATCCCAGAATGGTTTGGGTTGGAAGGGACATTAAACCTCATCCAGTGCCAACCCTGCCATGGGCAGGGACATCTTCCACTGTCCCAGGCTGCTCCAAGCCCCATCCAGCCTGGCCTGGGACACTGCCAGGGATCCAGGGGCAGCCACAGCTTCTCTGGGCACCTCGTGCCAAGGCCTCCCCATCCTCCCAGGGAAGAATTCCTCCTCAATATCCCATCTGTCCCTGCCCTCTGGCAGTGGGAAGCCATACCCCTTTGCCCTGTCAAGGATATCCAAGGCTGCAAAGCCAAGAGGTCCCACAGCTGGTCTTAACTCAGCTGGTGGCTTCACATTGCTGTAAGTGACATCTGCAGGTGTTGCTACCTGCTGGCAGCAGGAACAGTCTGCCAGGTGTAGTGGGAAGGAGAAGAGAGTTCCTCAGGCACTGCAGAAATCGGCTGAGAGCCTAAAATGCACCTGTGGCTGCTGCGACATTCCGTGGTGAGCAGCACACCCTGTGCAGCTGCAGTCAAAGGGAAGGGGTGGTGCTGGAGGGGACTGGGGTGACAGGTGAAGACAAAGGAAAGCAGTTTTTGGGGACACTGGCAGCAGGAGTGGGGTGCTCCCCATCCACCAGTGCCAGCAAGTGGAATGGTCCTTGTGCCCCTGGCCCTCCATGGCCATCCTTGGCCCAGACTTCAAGCCTGGCAGAGTTTGGGGACAGTGCTAAGGGTCCAGGATCCCTTCGTTCTTCCCTTGGCAGGAGGAGGGTGATGCAGCAGCTCCTGGTGGTCTGAATGACCCTCCAGCCCTAGGAGGGCAGCGGGAGTCAGAGTCACAGTCAGAGAAGGTGACAGCCACTGGTTGTGACCTCGTGGGGCATCAGTGACTGGGCTGACGAGAGCTCAGACAGGCTGGACCTGCTGCCTCCCGGAACCGTGGAGGGGCTTGAGATAAAAATAAACCTTACCAGAGACAACTGGAGGGAAATGTGGGCTCGGCTCTGTCACACAGTGAAACTCTGCCATGGCTAGGGCAGGGACAACGCTCTTCAAGGGATGAAGCTGCAGATCTGCCCCAGCACACCCAGCTCACATTTGGGCTCTATGGCTCTCTGTGCTCCCCTGCACCCACACAGGGTTCAGCTCTGCTCCCTTCCCTCCTCCTGGCTGAAGCACTGCATCCTGCTGCATTTGTGCCAGTCTGAAAGCAGACCATGGAGCATTGTCACTTGGAGTTGTGGCTTCTGCAGAATTTGTTACGCTCGTCTTTAATTGCACATAGTGAAAGTACACACAGGAGAAATCATAGCACAAGAAATTTTGGGTCAGAAAGAAACAACTGCTCGATTGGCCTCTTAAAAGCAAGATGCCTCTCAAACACAGGAGTAGCACTATAGCAAGAGAAAAAACTGTCCTTGTCATTCAGGTGTACAAGAGCCCATCTTTAGGAAGAGAGAATGCTTTATTTTGGATCAAAAAGGATGACCCCAGGGATCCTTAGCAGAAGCTGTAAACTATATCATAAAAGTGAAATAACTTTTACCCAGGCTCACAAAAAAAAGGTAATGCCTTCCTTTAAAGAATATTCTGTGCAGCTTAAAAAATTACTCTTATTAAAATGAATCCATTTCATAAGATCTTTATTCCTCAAATGTTAAGTAGAACATTTAGAACTGGAAGAATGTATCTCTGAACACCCTCTTTATATCTAAATTCATGTTTCTGCATAAAGGTCAAAGCGTTTCTGGGTGTTTTTTCCTTGATAAGCTCCTTCAGAAGTGTTTATTTAAAAATGATCTGCTTCCTCATGTTATCCTGACATAATAACGCCTGTTGCTTTTGTTCTGAGTGTGGGAGATGGTGGTGTACAAGTGTAGCAAGGCCATTTGATGTCATAATTGGATCTCAAAGCGGGCACTGTCTGAGTACACAGTGGAGCAGAAGTGGGCCCAGCCCTGAGCTAAGCAGAGTTGTGGACTCCTTACCTGGCACACAGACCTGTGGTACCTGGGCTGCCTCCTTTAGGTGGCAAAAGCCCCTCAGCCACTTGTGACCTTCCACTGCTGGTTACAGGTGCTCTCAAGGGGGACAGTGATGCTGCCCAGTACAAACACAGCAGGACAGGACACACTCCCAAGGAGTTACATAAAAAAGACAAACACAGAATCAATTGGACTGGCAAAGATGCTTGAGATCATAGAGTCCAACCTGTGTCAACCAGACCATGGCGCTGAGTGCCACACCCAGTCCTTCCTTAAACACCTGGAGGGATGGTGACTCCACCACCTCCCTGAGCAGCCCCTTCCAATGCCTGACCAGCCTTTTTGTGAAGAACTTCTTCCTAATGCCTAAACGATGTCTGCAATGAGTGATCATTGTTCTGTTTCAAAACCCTCTCTAAAGTTTCAGTTTCTCAAAAACAGTAGCTAGGCTGAAAAGTCATAGAACAAAGATTTGTCCATGGGTAAAGCAAAGTGTCAACTGCTTTAAATTCCTGATTATCTCAAGGGACATTTGAGAGAGTGGACCAAACCAGAGGTGAACACTGCAGATGCTCTGGGACTCTCCCACAACAGTAACAGAAGCCATTGGGGTGATGTTGCTCACAGACAAAGGTGCTCTGTAGCCACGAGCAGGTCAAAGCATCCAGCCAGGTAAAGGATGACAGAAATCAGTTTCCTTTGAGCCCACATAGTTAACTCTTTTTGGATTAAGTGGCCAGATAGCTAAAGCAGAGAGTGGTAGACAGAGAGGAGTCATGGCACCATCGGGTTTTAATGTCACACACCACATTTTTTCCTCAGCATTCAGAGCAATAGGAGGCTGTCAGCATTCTGGCAATGAATCAGAGTTAATGTATTCTCATAATGAATTTATTGGGATAATGAAATGATGTTGTAATTGAAGGTATTAACATCTTCTCCTGTTAAATACTAACTTGCTTAGACCATGTGTTCCTTGAGAAAACATATGAGCTAATCTTGGTAAACACAGAGAAATAGTGGGTTTTAATTCGGGTTTAGGACTCTCTGTATCCAGATATTTGGTGGGTTACAATACTACCCCTTTGAGTGACTTATTTAAATGACTGATTTAAATGCTTTCTTTGGTTGCACTGGATTTAACTGAGATTAATCAACTTTACATTTGCAGATACTATTTAGATTATGCGAGATAGCTAAAGAGGATTCCCCAGCCTTTGAATTTGGCTACTGTGCCTATCTGTAAGCTCATTTAGTTGTCTAAAGTGTGTGAGGGGAAGATCACCAACAAGTCAGGAAAGGATGTGCTTTGTCCCTGCCTGGCAGAGGAGAGAGAGACCCTCCAGGCACAGATATTTTTGTCTCACACTTCTCAATTATCAGCTCCTAGGAGAGCTAATAGCTTCAGCCACTCTTTACATTCCTGTTCTGTCTCCTTTCCTCAATAATTAAAAAATCCTGTTCATTAACTGTGACTGTGGTACATGCCCGAGCTGTGGTGGATAAGAGACCAACTCTTGGGATCAGCCGACACGGAGGAGCACAGCCTCTGAGCATTCAATTGTCCCTTGGTTAAGTTTAAGCCTTTTATTAAAAGACAATTATTGCCAGCCAGTCAGGAGATCCCTAGGAGAGCTGAGCTGAGGGCAATGGCCCCAGGAGCATCAACCTGTGGGATGAGAGGAAACCTTCAGTGTGACTTCAGTCATCACATCTGCAGTCACACAGAGCTTTGGCGTGTAGGAGTGATACTGTGTGAGGATTTCCACCAGTTCTGGGAAGAGCCTTCCTATGTGCTTCACCTGCACCCCTCAGAGGCACTGAGGAGGTCTGTGACCTGAAGGTACAGCCCAGACCTCAGCAGCAGTATGAGAACAGCAGGAGATGCAGGAGTCCTTCCAGCAGCAGATTCGGTTTGAATATTGCCTTTGATGCCTGGGTCAGAAGGCACAGATATTGATGTGCCTGGAAAATGAAAATAAAAATGTATTTTGGTAAAACAATATAAAAATCCAGACCTATATTTGTCCAGGCATCACAGGGACATGCTGGGTCCTCGTGGGGAGTTTCCAGCAGGGAGGTCACAGCAGACTCCCAGGGCAGCACCTCTTCCATCCCCCTAGCTGGAGCCCAGGAGGAGCGAGGAAGGTTCCTCATGCAAGCAGGGATATTGTTCCTTTGGTCTCCCTTGGCCCCTTCCTGCTCAACCACTACCCTGGCAGCCAGGAGCTGCTGAAGGAGCCCAGGGATGAAGGAGTTGCCTGCACCTCATTTACAGCTCTGTAACTATTTGTTTGGGTGGCAGGCACATGGGCCATTCTCTGGAGCCCGGGATTGGTGTTCCCCACTCTCCAGTTCAACATCACATTCTGCCAAATTGCAATATTTCTGTAGGTCTCTGCTTAAATAAATTTTAAAAACTAGTTGGAAGAATAGAGAGGTGCAGAAAAAAGTTACAAAGTTGATTTAAGGGCCAGGAAGAACACCTTCCATGCAGAGATTTAAAGGCTTCAAGCTGGTTAGCTTTTAAAAAAGAAGACTGAGTGGTGACTTCATCATCACATATAAACTCCTTCAGGGGGAGAAAATATCTTGCAATAAAGACTCTGTGACTGCAATGCGAAGGGCAGAACAAGAGCTGGGAGGTGAAGCCAGCAACATTTAAATTATAAATTAGACAATTTTTTGGAAGGAAAACATTTATCCACCACTGAAAGTAGCTTGAAGAGTTCTTCCTGAAAGATGTGTTTCACTTAAATGCAAGTCACTGGATGGACTGCATGATGAACCCGGTGAAATGTATGGCCTGTGATTTACAGGAAATCAAGTGTGGTGATCTAATGCATCTCTCTGGCTTTAGTCTCTGTGAATCTATTAAATAAAACCATCATAAAAGCTGCAAGCCAGCAACAAATTCCTTCTCCTGAAAATGAAAAACAGATGGCTGGAGCTCTCCTGGAGGCACATCCGATTCTGGAGAGAGACAGACACATCCCTGCAATGTCCAGAGGGAAGACTGGGGGAAAAACTCTTTTCTACCTGTGTCAGCTTAGCGCAGGTTGAAATGGGTGAGAGCAAAGACCCAGAGAAGCTGTGGCTGCCCCTGGATCTCTGGCAGTGTCCAAGGCCAGGCTGGACGGGGCTTGGAGCAGCCTGGGACAGTAGAAGGTATTTCTGTCCATGGCAGGGGGTGCCACTGGCTGAGTTTTAAGGTCCCTTCCAACAAGCACGAGTCTGGATTCTGTGATCCTTAGGCTTTGGAGGATTCACAGCCCCTGGTGCAGGGGAAGGCACCGATGAGCTGGGCATGGGCAGCAGCTCAGCAGTGTCACAGCCCCACTCGGGAGCCTTTCTGCAGACAGAGACAGTGCAGGGGCTCTGAGATGGCACCCAGTCATGCTCTCAGCTCAGGGCTGACCCCTTTTAGGGGTTGAGACTCTGGGGACAGCTGAGCTCAAATGGGGGTGCACAGCCCAAGCTCCCAGGTGGAGCGAAGGCCAGGATCGCTGCATTTTCGCCAACATGACCCACAGCTGTGGCACAGGGTCTCCTGCTAACTCCAGGGCAGGTCGAGAGCCTGGAAAAGACGGAGTTCCACATCCCCTCTCCTCTCTGCACCCCACTTGGAGCACTGAAGAAGACACACTAAGCCAGGAAGCCCTTCCCTGGGTGGGTGGCAGAGGATATCCCTGTTACCCCATCCTCTGGAAGCCATGGGTGTGCTTAGTATTCACAGCACAGCCCAATTATTTATAACAGTTATTTTTCATTTTGAGTTTCGAGGTATAATAAAGTGGTTATAAAACTGAATTAGGGATAGAGAAGTTTGATTAAGGGAAATTATTTGAAGATTTCAATAGAAGGAATAAGGTGTATGAAAAAATGGTGCTGTTGGAGGGAAGAGATACACTGAATCAAAATCCTTTTAACTGTTCTCCTGCCCCAAGGGCGGCCATCCCACCAGCCCTCATGTTCCAACAGGAGGGCTTGGGTTTCCCAGGGAAAAAATGCATGTTCCCACTGTCTCTGAGGGTATCACAGAGCAGGGAGGGCAGGAGGAAATACTCCCAGCAAAAGGAAACTTGAACAGCCAGATCTGGAGTGCAGTTTAGCGTGAAGGGAAGGACGACTGTAGGAATTTTATGATACAACACTTCACCTCAGATATTGATATAAAAGTGATGGACTGGAAGTAGGCAGAGGAGCAGACAGATGGCTCAGCCTTCCTACACGCAGGATGGGAAGGAAGGGACTGGGTAGAAAGACAGAAAACCCCTGATTTTTCACTGTGGTAGGACCTGGTTTCTCACACGTTGGTGACAGCACCTCCTGAAGAGCAGATGAGGCTAAAAAGCCATTCCCACTCGTCCTCACAGTTAGGGCCCCCTGTTCATTCACAGCCTGGAGCATTGGGATGGGAGGCATGGACTGTCCTGGTCCACAAGGAGATCCATGCTTCTTCCTGCCTACCTCCCCGCCTGCAGTCCCCCAGACCTCATTCCAGCTGCACCAGTGCTGCTGCAAGGTACTTCGAAAGGGACGGACCAAATTTGGTTTTCTCCATAAAACAAACTTAAATATATATCATTAAATAAACTTCCATTGTAGCAAAAAAATTGATGTTTACTTGCACTGTGGGAGGAATTAATATGTGGTTTTGCAGTGTCTTTATCCTTCCTGACATGGGCAAAATCCTGGATAGAGGAGACCTCTGCCCTGCTGCTGGGAGAAGCTCTGCAGTACCCAAAGCCTTCACCTGTATCACATTCATAAAATCATAGTGTCATGGAATGGTTTGGGTTGGAAGGCACATCAAAGCTCATCTCATTCCACCCCAGGCACGGACTGGGACACATTCCACCAGAGCAGGTTGTCCATGTACATCAGACATTCATCCTGCAAGGCTACAGTGGGAATGTGCAGCTGTATCCCTGCCGTCCCAGCCTGTGGAGAGGCAGACCCTGTGTGAATGCACCTAACAATGCCAAGGGGCTCTGCAGGGCTGGAGACAAACATGGGGATAAACCACTGCTCAGGGTCCCCAGAGCCAAGCAGCCTCTCTTTACCCAGGGCATTTGCCAGGGACAAAAGCAGCTTGGTTCAGCCCTGCTCCTGAGAACTCCACTTTATCCTACTTCTCTACCCCTTGCCCTGTGCAGGGCACCCAGGGTCAGATCTGGCCTTCAGGCAGGAGGTTATCTCAGCAGTCTGGGCTCCGGCTGCAGCTTCTGCTAGACACAACCTTCTGCAGTGCCAGGATGATACTGAGCAGCAACAAGAGCCAGGGGGATGGGAGGCCACAGCAGTGCAGGAGGAGCTGGGGAGCATGAAGCTGTGCCAGGGTAGGAAAATTTCTTTCCCCAGAGGGTGCTGGGCACTGCCCAGGCTCCCCAGGGAATGGGCATGGCCCCGAGACTGCCAGAGATCCAGGGATGCCCAGGGTGGGATTGTTGGGGCATCTGGGCAGGGCCAGGAGCTGGGCTGGGTGATCCAGTGAGTCCCTTCCAGCCCAGGATAGGCCATGATTCTATGAGAAAGACAGAGAGCAGGACTGAGAGGTTCTAGCCCATCTAAAGCTACCTGCTCCACCAAAGCACTCTGGGAGCAAGCTCCAGAGAGTGGGGCAGGAGCAAGCACAGGGCTTGAATAGAGATGGGAAAACACCACTGCCAGCTCTTTGGGATGCAGATAACCACAGCCAGCAACTTCCCACTCGGAAAGGAGGCAGAGGATTCATCAAAGAACAGAAGTCAGCAGGACTGTTTTTGGAAAGAGATGATAAAATTGCTAATAATGAGGCAGGGAAGACAGGAGTGGAAATATTCATGTGCTGTGTTGAGGGGAGCCTGAGGATTTGCTGGCTCTCCACAAGAGCCAGGGAGACTTTCCCTCCCTGCTGTGGAGAGTTAAACACAGACTCTCACGGGGAAGCACTTCCCAGCGAATCACAGCAGACAAGGTACCCTAGAACCCCATAAGCTAACAAGGAGATATCGGACCTTTATTACTTTTGACTGCATCACAGACAACGGGGAGCTGAAGGAGATGAGGAAAACACTGATATTTTACTTTGCTGCGCCCCATGAATAAAGTAGGTCTCTCATCAGAAATCACTCACAGAAAATAACAGGAAAGCCAACAAAAGTTTCAGCTGATAAAGAATTAAATTATAGAATTAGCACCAACCATTGTAATTGCAGGCAGATTCCTGGAGGGCTGCATGGGAAAGGACAGGAGCCATGCCATTGCTTTGGGATAAAATTGAGGAACAGCACCAGCAACCAGCACAAGGACTCTTTGCTTTTAGGAAAACAGTGGGGTGAGCCTTGGCTCAGTGAGCTCTGATGTGCCCAGCACCAGCAGCTCTGGGGCTGCTCCACACAAACCCACTGGAGCAGCTCCTCACCCTGCCCATTCCGGGGTCGTCTGAGGGAAAGCACTGGATAGGACTGGACAAACAAACACTAAAGATGGCTCTTCATAGTAGAGGGAAATTAAGGATATGATTGATAAATTCACTTTTTAAAACAAGCAGATCTCCAATTTCCACTATTAGACTGGATGGGGGAAATGAGGACATGGGATAATGTGACAGATTGGTCATTTTGGGGAAATGAACACATTTATTTCAACTGTGCTGACAGGCAAAATTCACCTTAAATTACATAACACAGAAATTTGTCTTCATCATCCATTACCTGGGAGTGTGTAAGTGAAAAACTGTCACCAGAGAAGCAGCCTACACTTGTCTAAAGGTTCAGGGAACTGGCAGGTTGGTTCTGCAGACAGGAACGTGCTCTGGGAGGCTGCCCAGTGTCACAGCATGGTGCTCTTCTGGGCAAAGCCCCTGCAAAAGGTGGGCAGCCCCCTGCTCTCCTCCTGCCCCCAGCACCTCTGCTGGTCCATCTCCCACACCCACTGGATCCAGGGCATCTTTGTTTGAGCATCGGCTTTGCAGGACCTACATCTCTGGTGGAGCCAGCCAGCTCCTGTCCCTGTGGTGACAGGCTCAGGTGAGCCATCATCACCGGGCGCTGGTGACATCAGGCACTTCTCCAAATAGTCACTGTATTCAGAAATTCAGCAAAGTTTTCTTCCACGGGGTGAGTGCCACCTGGCAGCATCTGGACTCTCCTTTTTTCCTCTCCTGTCATGGAGATCTTTTTACTTGGAAATTTTGGCTGCTTTGTCAAGAGTTACAGCTGGATCTTCCCCTGCATTGTTTCTCACTCCCCTTCTCCCTGTGCTTCCTCCTTCTCAGATCTCAGTCACAGCCCTGTCTTTTGTCAGCGACTCAGCAAGCCCCCAAAATTGCAAGATTGGCTCTTCTCTCTAGATCAGTCACCAGTAATCCCATGATTTAGTCTTTTTTGTGTGGCCCCCGCTTAAAAGCCTCTCGCTTCTGTGGCTTATTTTCTACATGGGCTGTGCACTCCCCAATTTTCTGTGCCACAGCTGGGTGCACTTAGCCTCTTCTGCCTGACTTGTCTGAAAAATGTGAAACTCTTCAGGAGCTTCAGAGAAAGCAATTGTCAAGAAAAACTGCCTTCAAACATTCCTTTTTCCCTGGCAGCCGTTTCTTGAGGCAAGATGAGCATGGAAAAGTGTCTAAGCGTGCTCTGGTTTCAATTTTTTCATAGGTTCAGAATTTAGGATGCTCTTAATTGTACGTAATTTCTGGGTTTGCTCCTGGTACAAAAATAAATACAAAAAAACCCTGAAAGTTCAAAAAAGGTTAGAGCCTGAACACCAGCAAAGGCTAAAAGTGACTTGGTTTTGGAGAGACCTCCTTATAATCTGCAGAGTAGAGCCCTGGAATAGGTGATCAGAGAAGTCCTCCTAACCAGGGATTTGTTAATGGTCTGTTAGGTGAGCACCTATCAGTGCGATGCACTTTGGAGGGGAGATGGCCAGACAGGTTCATTTATTCTTCATCCTGGTTTTCTGTATTCCTTTTCATCTGGCAACAGAAGCTTGTAGGGTCCCTGTCAGATGTGTGTATTCAAAGCAGGGGAGGCAGGGAGGTTCTTTAGCTTTACATCAATTTTTACTGAAAAAGTTGGAGAACCAACAGCACTGAAGCAAGTCCAAGATCCATGATTTCCATGTCATGTCCTTTCCATGTTGCATTTGAGTGACGGGGATGGAGGGTGGTGACATAACCTTCTGTGTGCCAAAACTGGTCCTGGGGGGCTGACTTCGTTTCAGGGACCAGGAGGGATATTCACTGATTCATGGAATGGTCTGGGTGAGAAAGGACATTAAAGCTCATCTCACTGCATCTCCCTACCATGGGCAGGGACATCTTCCACTGTCCCAGGCTGCTCCAAGCCCCAATGTCCAACCTGGCCTTGGACACTGCCAGGGATCCAGGAAAAGTCACATCTTCTCTGGGCACCCTGTGCCAGGGCCTCCCCACTCTCCCAGGGAAAAATTCCTTCCCAATATCCCATCCATCCCTGCCTTTGGCAGTGGGAAGCCATTCCCTGTGTCCTGTCCCTCCAGCCCTTGTCCCAAGTCCCTTTCCAGCTCTCCGGGAGCCCCTTTAGGCACTGCAAGGGGCTCTGAGGTCTCCCTGGACCATTCTCCCTTCTCCACCTGAGCACTCCCAGCTCTCCCAGCCTGGCCCTGGAGCAGAGTGGCCTCCTCTGGACTCCTCCAGCAGTGAATGAACACAGTGTTTGCTCCCTGCCCTGGGAGCTGCTTGAGCAGTTCAGTACTCACAGGTTGTATTCGGTCCCAAACAGCATCTCCCACTCTACCTGAAATTTGCAGACACCATTTTGCTTTCACGTTTTATTTCAGATATGAAGTAATTAATGAATTCATCCTCAGAATGTTCCATAATCTAAATTTTCATTGCAAATAAAAGTTTATAGCATTGATGTTTGCTGGAGGAACCGGCAGATGTGAATCAGAGGCAGCAATCTCTTCCCCACACCTGAGGGCAGCCTGAAATAACATCGCCAAAAAAGCTCTCAACTGCCTTAAAGGGACAAGGCAATGAATTTGAAAACAAATAACATTAATCATTTCCCAGCTCATTTATCGATCACAAACAGTCAGACTTCACTATCTCAGAGCACACAGGGACAAACACAGATCATGAAAACATCAAGGGTTTCCTTGTTGCCTTGTGCTCCCAAAGTAAAATTCTGTGATGCTTCTTGCAAAGTATCAAAAAAACCCTTTTCACTAAGTTACCTTCCTGCTTCTTTTAATATATTGCAGCAAATATTCCCCAAGTCTCTGCCTTTAACAGCCCTCATTCCCAGAGTCTATAAATGATATTATCTTTGCTCTTTTGGAGACTTTAGAGAATTTTCATTCTTGCATATTTTTAATTGCGATAACTTCATTTGCACACATAAAACTAGTGTTTCCACCATTCGAAGATGATGCTAATTGGATGAGCAGACACTTCACCTTAACTTTTAAAATTCATCTTCACTACAGCCCCACTAGAGAACTAATAAATCATTATTCCAAAGTTCACAACACACAACTTCCCATGGCCGGGGAATTAGAGACATACTGATGTGCTTGAAATTAAATGCTGACACCTATTGGAGCATAATGCTTTCAGGTGCCAGCAATAAATACTCTTTCATCATGCTGGTTGTGAAGCCATACCTGCTAGAAAAGCAAAATCAAAGAAAAAATAGAAAGAAAGTGGCTCATTGCTGCATCAGATTAAGCAGTGGCCTACTTGAGGAAAGGCAGGCCAAACAGGACTTTTGTAGCACTGATTAGTACTGATTTGCTAAAATGCATTAACAGAACTTTTACAAAACCACTCCAGTTTCCACTGGACCATGATTCAAGATCTGAGCTTTGCTCCTTCCCTCTCCAGGCTGGATTTTTTTACTGAGCACTTGGAGGGGTACCAGCTCTAAAGAGAAAGGCTTGATCTCTGATTTCTAACACCTCAGGCTCAGCACCATGTCCCCGTCCATGCACTGTCACAAACCCCAGGGTCCTGGGGGGCACCTCTGAAGTGCCTTTTGACACCACCTCTCTGAAATCCAAATGCTGCTGGACCTCTTCTAGATCCCACCAGCCGAGACTGAGCCAAAACTGTATCACATTATCTGGGCTCCCAGGGATGCTCAATCATTACCAAATTCCTACTAAATTCCGAGTAGCGAGGTCACAGAATCATAGGGTCATAAAACAGTGTGGTTTGAAAGGGACCTTAAGTTCCATCCAGTGCCAGCCCTGCCATGGGCAGGGACACTTCCCACTGTCTCAGGCTGCTCCAAGCCCCGTCCAGCCTGGCTTTGGACACTGCCAGGGATCCAGGGGCAACCACAGCTTCTCTGGGCACCCTGTGCCAGGGCCTCCCCAACATCCCAGGGAAGAAATTCTTCCTAATCTCTAAAGTAAACCTCATCTCTTTCAGTTTGAAGCCATTGCCCCCTGTTCTATCACTGCATAACCCAGCACCTCCAAGGCCATGCCACTATGGGGCTTTGCTGGGAACCACAGCCCTTGTATTGGTCCATACTGGTTGTGCTCTCACCAGCCCTGGACAGGCAGCTACCCTTGCCTAGCCATTGACTACTGCCTCTGATGGCTCTTTTCCACCTCCTTTCTTGGCAGCCCCACCAGCTCTGTGCTCCTACAGATATATTTCATTCCCTCCACTGCTTTCCTTTGGAATGCTGTGTTTTTCACACTGCGAGTCCTTGTTCCCTGTCCCATGTTTTGGGGCTCCCTGGTGTTTGTCCCTTGCATCTGAAGGGGCAAAGAGGGAGGAAGTTTGGAAATGCCCAGGTCCAATCTCCCTGGTTGCTTTTTTCCAAGACAGGCTGAAAAGGTTTTGCTGAGCAAAAAAAAAGGTAGGAGTGTTTTTCCTGAGGTTTTTCATTCTCTTGGTACACCCAGCTTTGTTTGGGGCAGGCACAGCGATAAAATCACCAAATCATACCATCATTATGGTTGAAAAGTACAAACCTTAAGCCAGCACAACGGTGTTCATCACAAAACTGTGTCCCCAGGTGGCACATCCAAATGTCCTTTGAACATTTCCAGGGATGGTGACTCCACCAGTGCCCTGGGCAGCCTGTCCAATGCCTGACCATCCTTTCTGGGAAGAAAATTTTTCCCGATAACTAATCTAAAAGTCCCATCTGTATTTCAGCTTGGGATCTCCTTTCTCTTCTCAGAACAGCCTGTGTGTGGACAAACATTCATGGCCATCATTCCCCTTTGTCTCAGGCTCTCCCAGCCCCCTTCCTACGGCACATGCACAGGGACTATGGGCTGCTCTCAGGCTGCTCCCATAGCACCCAAATTCACGAGCTTTTGGACACATTGTCTCTGCCCAGCTGGGGATTTGGGCATCAGCTACATCCCTGGATATATCTGCCAAACATAGATGGTCCTTGGCTGTCTCTTAGAAACCCATCTAAAACCAGCCCTGCAGCCTGACAGGGATTTCCGTGGCACCTGATGTCCCATTTGAGTGGTAGTGCAGCACAAATAAATTCTGAAATAGGGCCAGGGAGGGAAGAGACATGAGGCTGGTTTAGCTGGAGTGCAGAGGCTAAGCAGGGATGCCGGAAGGACAACTTTCCCTGGAAGAGGCAGGAGCGATGCCATCGGCTGGCACGAACAGGGTGAAAAAGGACAAAGGCAATCGCTGGGGAAATCTGCCTACAAAATGCATTGCTGGTGAATGACAGGTAGCAGAATAAAGAACTTTTAAGCATCCAGTGTATGTATCACTGTCAGGTCTGCCGTGGGGACTGTCCAGCTCAGTCCTTGAGTCACACTTTGCCCTTTATTGTCTTCATTAGGTGGATGCACGTGTCCCAGCAAATAAATGAATTTACACACATGGGGGCAATAATTATGTTTTCACATGAAGGGGCAGGGTGACGACTCTGAAGGAGGAGAAATGCTTTGCCATGAGCTCCGTGATCCCATCAGAACTGGGAACAACAGAATTGGCTTTGTCTGGCAGGCTTTGTTCCATGTGCAGCCGCGTCCTTCCTGTCATGGGCTTCATTATGATAATGGGACATTTATATGATAACAGCACCTGGATCCATTTGGAGCTTTGTTTCTGCCTGGTGCTTTGCAAATCCCAAAAGGGAGAGCAGCCGCAACATCACAAGGAGACAGGATCTACGTGTTAGTGGCTCCCCTGGATGCGGCAGGGTGGTCAGTGTCTGGAGCCATGCAGGGCCAAGAAAAAAGCCCGTCCCTTTGAGAAGGACCCATGAAACCCACAAATGTGCCAGAAGGACTGGGATGAAGTATTTCAAGGACGCCCCATGGCACACAGGTACCGTGCAGCAAACATCACCATGGCAGGGGCAGATGTGACAGGCACTGGGGAGCACAGAGGCAGCAAAGAGCCCCAGCCAAAGTGATACAGGAGTGGGGTCATATGTGGTCATGGGAGGGCTGATTCCCACTTCACCAGTAACTCTGGAATGCAGCAAAACCTTACAGTAACTTAAGCTGCTCAAGATCTATAAGACCACCCCAACAATTTGTCCCACAGCTCAGGTGCATGAAGCAAAGCCAAAGTTCTTGTCGGGAAGGCTAAGGAAAGACTGTATCCATTGCAATTACCAATCAGAGAGAAAACACAGGCTCAGATCCTTCCTGCTACTCTAATCCCTCAGGAGGCAGCAATAAATCCAAGGATTTGGCTCGTCATGTTAGTGTGCAGCATTTTTTCCCTCCTTTATTTTTTAATCTTAGTGAACATCAATGGCAGATATTTGGGATAAACAGCTTTGCCAGTTTCCCAGTGCTAGAATGCCCATTTCTTCCCCTTCCAAGTGTGACCCGGACCACTAAAAACTCAGACATGAGAAAGCAGGGGCTTGGTGGAGACACACCAAGTGCTGCATGATCTGCATTTCTGTCCCCTGTTATGGGGCGCCATGGCTGTGGGACGCATCCACCCCCCACCATCTGTCTTCTGGTGAAGCTGTGGTCCAGAACACACCTGCTCCTCCCTGGCTCAAGACACAGAGGCTCAGGCAAGACCATAAATCTCCCAAGTGATCTCCTTTTACCAAAGGAAACAGGCCCAGAATAGAGGCCAGATCTCCTGGGCACAGCCCAGAGCTGTCCCAGAGGTGCTAGAGCTGCCTGGGCACACCCTGCACCACAGGCTGGTGAATGCACAAGCCGGGCGCTTTTTCCAGAGCCATCTGAAGTCCAAACAGCAGCAGGTGTTGAAGAGCAGAAGGGATCAATCAATGGCACAAGGGACCGGCACAATCCCCCTCAAAAGCAGCAACTTCGTCCCTATGAGTTTTTCTGGTGTGTCAGGAAGGACTTTGCTGCCCCGTGTTTGAAGGTCACTCAAAGATCACTGTGCAGAGACCAACACAAACTTTCACATAAATGCAGCAACCCTGAGCCAAAAAGCTGCTTTTTTGCTGAAAAAGGGTGCTCATACACCAAGGGTGAACCAGCACCGAGCATGCTGCAACCATAGAAGGACTTGTGGAAAAGCCTTTAAAGCAGCAGAGAAAACAGGTGCTCTGCTCTGCAAGCTCCAAAACATCTGGCATTGCAGACTTCACCAGCTTCCATTGTAAGTCTGCTTTTAGTTACTTTTAACTGCACCTGGCCCCTCGACCTCTCATTTCAACTCACACTTGCTGCCTTGGGGTATATGTATTTTTTAGAGCAAATCAACCACGTTTTAAACAGCCTAGGAGACAACATTGGAAATAATTTAGCTGCTGTCTTTCAGATCTCTTTGAACAATGGTAATGTCAGCTGCCCCAAGTATGAACCTGAAATTTAACAAAGTGGTAGATCATCTGTAAGGAAAAGGCAGTTTGCCTTTTGTCGTTTTATTTTTTCCTTTATTTAGTGTCTCAGTCAACATCTAAAAGAATTTCCCATAAATCAAAACTTGGAAAGAAATAGGAAGCCACAAAAAATGAGTGAGATGTGGAAAACGAGACATGCCAGTGGATAGAGGGTACTTCATATCTAAGAAGCAGCAGGAAAAGTGAGTTCTTATTACCTGTGCAGTCCTAATTCCAGCATACCCCACCTTTGGAGCACTTGACTGTCCAGTCAAGGCAAATATTTGTAGCCCATACTCTGAACAGAGGACACTTCCAGGGAGCATCAACCATCAACAGAGCATCAACCCTCCTCAGGAATGAAGCAGGAGGGTTGAGCAATAGGCTTTGCACCTCAATCATCCAGAAGCCAAGGGGTCTGACTTATAGGGCCCATGAGAGGTATCTGATTTATTTCAAACACATTTATGGTTCACATAAAGCTTTAAGATGGGATCAAGTTTGGTATTTTTTTATTCCATTTTATCATGTCTGTACACTGTACATGTAAATATCCAGCCTGAATTCAGAGGGCGTAAACCAGGGGAGTCCCTTGGAAGTGAGTGATGTTCCATTGACTTCCAGCCACTGAGGATTTAACCAGTTTTCTGCTAATAAATGTCCTGATAGGTACATTTTTATTTGTGACTGTATTAACAGGAGTCTGCCAGGCTGCCAAATAACTGCAAATAACTGCCGGGGACAGCAAAATGCTGCTCTTGGCAAGGTTGTTTTCTATCCCCAAAACAACCTCACTGGCTATGAACAAACCAGAGCATGGACTGGGGAGAGGAAGGATGGGAAGAGGGAGAAAGAGGGAAATACGAGAGATCATAACAGGAGGAGAGAGAGGGGAAAAGGCTGAGCATGGATAGAGGGATGTAGAAGAGTCTAAAGCAACAGGATGAAGGAGAAGCCAAACAGAGCTCAGGCCCACCATGCCCCATCTCCTCCTGCTGAGCACAGAGGGTCCAAACGGCACTGGGCACTCAGGTCAGGCCGAAGGGGACACAGAAACTATGAAGGAGAATGGAATGTGGGGGCTGCAGTGAGCGATGTGAGGGCTTCAGACTTAAAAACAAGTCAGAAACATCAAGATATTCTTTAAAAGGGGGTCCTATTACACCAATCAGACCTTGTCCTCCCTGGGCCACAGACACCCGTTTCCAACCCTCTCTGCTGAGCTTGGGTGCCTCAGCCAGGAAAGCTCCCTGCCAGGCTCCAGGGAGGGAGCTGTCTGGGAGCAGCAAGGACAGCTTTTTCCTGAGGGAACTTTAAAAAAGCACTGGGCAGGTTTAGATGAGAACTTAGGAAGAAATTCTCTCCTGTGAGGGTGAGTAGGTCCTGGCACAGGGTGCCCAGAGAAGCCGTGGCTGCCCCTGGATCCCTGGCAGTGTCCAAGGCTAGGTTGGATGGGGCTTGGAGCAGCCTGGCATGGTGGGAGGTGTCCCTGCCCATGGCGGGAGTAGGATGGATGTACTTTTAAGGTCCCTTCCAACCCAAACCTGTCTGCGATTCAATGATCAGCTCTTCCTGAAATGAGTCACCAAACTAAACTTTGCTTTGCTTGGCTCTCTGGTGACACAAAGGCTAGTGCAGCATCTGGAAGGTGTCACAGCCCTGCACACCCACTCCCTGGCTGCAAGGATATGGATATTTATATGTGAATATGTATGCAAATATCTAGATATAGATATGTAAAATTTTATGTACCTATATAAACCTTTTCTCCTCTGCAACCATGGACATGTGTGAGGTGTGACCCATGGAGCAGAGTTCCAGAGCAGAGAGAAAGGTGAGCCCTGGCAGCGGAAGGACAATGGGGCAGCACACCAGCAGCGGCTCAGCCCATGTCTCAGGGGTAACCACTGAGAGCCTGCAATGAGACACAGCGGCTGAGATGTGAGATTTGCTCACCTCCCAGACCTGGGGCAAGATGCAGACGCCTCAGACTCGCTGTTGTTTACAGGACCTGGTTCTTTGACCAGGCTCTCAAAAGGCTGCAGACATTTCTGCCATCATGAGCCTTTTGGCCATTCAGCCTCTGCAGGCCAAAGGAACACCCAGCCCACCTGATCCACTGGAAAATCTCATCAGTAAATATCTCCTATTCCCTTGCTCAGGGAAAACTGTGGACCTTCGCTGAAATTTGGTATGGTTTGAAAGACTGATGGGGAAGGAAAAGATCGCATATGGGCAGCAGATCCAATATAATCCCCACGGGCGGAGCTTTGGAGATGGCTGATAAATTTTTTAGGCAGCAGCAGAACATGATCAGTACAGCAAAACCAGTGAGGTGAGTTGGTGTCTCAGCACTGCCCGTGCAGGGACAGAGGTTTCGCTCCTTGACTCTGACACTGCACCAAGTCCAAGTGTTTGGGTGACTAGAAGCTGCTGTCCTTCAAATAAAAGCTAAAACAGAAACCCTGGCTCCTCATGGACATCAAAGCAATCAAGATGGCAATGTCTAATCTCAGCCTCCTCTCTTTCAGTTTGAAGCCATTCAGCCTTGTTCTGTGACTCCAGATCCTTGTAATTAGTTTCTCTCCATGTTTCTTGGAGGCTTCCTTAAGGTACTGGATGGCCAGCAGTAGATCAACCCAAGAACAAGCTGAGGAAAGCAGGAACTCACCACTGGATTTCAGATAAACTCCCTGTCTTGCTCAGCGGTGACCTGACACTGTACATCCCATGATCCAGGAATACTCAAGCCCAACAAGCTCAGCAGCACCTCCCTTGCTGTGACTAGTGGAAGCTTCTGCTGGGCTTTGCAGAGGAGGTCCAAGAAAACAAACCCAAATGTGGACTCATGCCTGTCACTTCTTGCACTTATTTTCTAAGAATCTTCTCTAATTGAGAGTAATCCTTTTCCTTTTCTGTGTGTTGATTTTCGGATCTCTACATACTGTTATTCCCAAACTGCAAACATTGCTCTGCCATTTTTCTTTTTCTTTTTCAGCCTGGGGAGCAGGAGGCTCAGTTGTACTATCTGAAAGATTAGGCAAATACAGAGGGTAGGATTATTGGCATGGAAGTACTCCAATCCTGCATGCAGAGGGGCATGGCTCTTCCTGAGCAGGGCTCTGAGGCAGCTGGCACTTCTGCACTGAGCTTCCTTGCTAGGATGCTCCCCTTCCTTTGTGCTTCTGAAGGAGTCTCAGCAAGTCCAAAGGATGCAGGATCGCGGTGCCACGGTGTTCAAACTCCACTTTGCCTGTGTCAAGGCCCTGGTGACACATTGGTGCTCAACTTCCATGCTGCCAGGCTCTCAGGAGGGCTGGCAAATTTGCCAGTACTTCCCTTAAGAAGGAAATTCTCTCCTGTAAAACAGTGGCTGCAAGACACTCTGTGTCCTGGCTAGCTAAGGCCCTCATACTCAATAAACCAAGCACTCTGAACACAGCAATGCTGTGCTGGGAGCTTCCTGGGCAGCTGAACACCACTGCAGCCTTCCACCCCACCAGTGTTGTCAGGAAATGTTGGAGAAACCCCTCACCTCACCTCACAGACCACAAGATGCTGCTGCATGTGTGCAGGGCTGGTGTGGGCAGCCATGGCTTGGGATGATGGATACTTGTGTGCAGGTATGTGCAGGTTTGTGCAGGTGGGAACAGTGCCACGTGGAAGCAGAGGCCGCATGTGTGTAAATCTCCGTCTGTGTGTGTCCGCAGGTTCCAGGCAGAGCGGGGAGCAAGCGAAGCATTATAAATGTTAGGAGTTCACACAATTAATGCTTTTCATGAGATGTAATTTATAGACCTCTCCCTTGATGTTTCAGGAGAGTGTAAATATAGGAAAGCAGCCCATAACTTAAAGGCAAGAATGTGCTAATTAAGCATGCTAATTAGGAGACAGTGAGCAGGAAGGGCACAGACATGGTCTAATCCCAGGAAGCCTCTCTGAGTCCCTGCATCCTGCCCTGGGGATGTGGTTGCTGCGTGGGGCAGATGCTCCAGCAGGCCTCCAAAGCCACTTCACTGTGGGGCTGCTCTCGTCCTGCTGGGAGGCAGTCAGGAAGTGACAGGGTGCAAGGCACTGCCACAAGCCTGGTCAGTCAGGTCAGCAAGGAGGACACTTCTCCCCTGGTTTAATAACAGACAGAGCCCAGAGATTCCCTCACCAAGGATGTTCAAAGCCAAATCTATCACTGGGAGTTCAGCCTTTTCCATAGCAGCCCCATTTCCTAAACACCCCCGACCATCCAAGTTTTGGATAACCCAAAGCTTTAGGGAAATGGAGCAAGTGTAGAAAGTAGGAAAATGAGCTGTGTGCAGCATTTGGAAAGGGCTCGTGTTTGTTGGGGTTGTGTTTATCTATAACTGTTCTGAGAAACGAGTTGCTCTTCACAAGCCTAGTAAGGATGTGCCAGCTTTCTCCTGACCAGCTGCAGCTGGACCTAAGGAAGTATCTCTGGGAGCTTTGAGGGAGAGGAATTTTCTACCTGAAGTACTGAGGAATCCCCACTCTAAAGAGAGTAAGACTTTTCCTGTTGCAAGTTACCTGCCCCTGAGTCAGCACAGAATCATGGAATGGTTTGGGTTGGAAAGGACCCTAAATCTCATCATCTCATCATCTCATCATCTCATCTCATCTCATCCCTGTCCCGTGCCATGGGAGGGACTCTTTCCACTAGACCAGTTGTCTCAGACCCACAATCCAGCCTGGCCTTGAACACCTCCAGGGATGGGTGTGCTGTCACCCCTGTCACCCAGCTGGCTCGTGAACACTGAAGACTCAGGCTCCCCTGTTGCCACCCCAGGTCCTAGACCCCTCCCCAACTACAGCAAAGTCCTCTCTAAACAAGGTCACAGGTGCAGAGGATGTGACAGCAGCTGCGTTCTGTACTTGGTACTAGGGCTTTTCTTTCATTGTGTGCTTCATTTCTCCCCCTGGAAGGGACGTGGTGGCTGCTCATCCCCACAGCAGCACAAGGAGAAGGCCCCGGCCGGGGGAGAGAGATGCCAGGCTAGACCAGGCACCTCGCCCGTCCCGGGATGCTCCCGGGCAATTGACAGCAGGAGTCGCTGAGAGGCGGGAACGCCTGCTACTTGCGGAGAGCACCGGGCTCCCGTCTGCTGACTAATTACCAAATGAGGCTGCTGACTAATTACCAAATATGGCTGGTGACGGCGAGACGTCGCACGCAGAGCTGCCGGAGCTGGTTGCAGCTCGGGTCCGTGAACACAAAGGGCATCTATGACAGAGGGAGCTGCAGTTTCCCAGGATTTCAGAAGTGCTTTTTTTCCTTCTATTACAACATGTGAACAATGGTCAAGAGTCTTACTTCTCCATCCACAGGCCTCCCAAAAGAAAGGGATTACAAGTGTACCATTAATATCACAGTGAGGCTGGCAGCAAGTCGACAGATTTAATCTGGTGACAAGATGAGTGGCACTGGAATTCTCGCATCTCCCCAGAAAATGAAAAATGGGTTCTGCCTACTACTAGTAAATATTGTTGCTAAGTGAATAAAAATTCAAAAGGGAAAAAGCAATTTTCCTTCTGTTCATATTGTGCTTAGTTCTCAGTACACTTCATGCAAGAGGCTCCCCTGGCTGATGGATTCCTCCTAGATTATATCATGCCTTTGAATGCATATGCCCCAGCTCTTTAAAAGCCTGTTTGCCAAGGCCTTTGCATTCTGTGTTAGTCTGGTAACTGCTGACATTTGAAAGATGCTGTTGAAGAAAAATCCAAAAGGTTTTTTAAGAAAAGGAGACAGACCTAGCAAGTAGAGGGAGATTAAAGATGTAGTCAACAGCCAAAATCAAAGTTTTCATGAAGTGGTAATGTCAGGAAAAGTTTACAAGGCCTAATAGAGGGTTTGTGTGTCATGAAAACCCAAAATGTGGGTTTTTTTCCTCCTAGCACGCCACATGAATTTTTCAAGGCTCTGGCTTCTCTGAAACAGCAGAGCAGCAAGCCAAACGTAAGCTGGTGAGAGCTGGCAAAGGCAGGGGCTCTGCCAGGGTCAGGTGTGGTGGGCAGGTGGGAGGAAGCCTTTGAGCTCCAACCCACAGCCCTCCAAGGAACAAAGAGAATTCCCACGTGTGGCCACTGGATTTGTACTAAATATCTGCCAGAAAGGCTGTTATCTGCCATCAACACTGGAAAAATGCAGCATCTTTTCAGGGCTTCTCCAGCTTTGAGTGAACATTTATAGCCCAATGCATCACTTCGGTCCCACTTTTTGTGGTGGCCATGGCTGGTGTGGGGCAGGATGGAGGGACTCGGGGAAGCTTTCTGGGATTATACCATGTCTATGCTCACATAAGGTAATGCTTTGCCTCAAGTGGTTTGATGTTGAAGGTTGGAGGCAGCAGAGCAGGCCTCTACACCACCTCCACCACCCCCAGCCTGCACCGCGCCTGTGGGGCTGAGAGGGCAGAGAGCAGACATGGCATCCTCATCCTCTCGACAAGGGGTGGGAGACATCCCCCAGGCACAGCTGGTATGCCCTTGCAGACAGGACAATGGCACAGATCAAACACAAGGCAAAACTGCTGGGTCAGAGCACCTGCTGGTCTGGGTGGGCCAAGAGAGCGGCCTGGTTGGTGATGACAGGGAGGGATGGCCACCATCCCCAGGGCTGCCAAAGGGAGCCCGGCACTGCCCTCACAGGAGGCAGTGACACTGGCACGGAAGGGTCCCCCTGGACATGCAGCTGCAGGATGGGTGACAGTTCTGCAGTGCCTGTTCTCAATAGTAGGTGATGTCCATTCTAGACCGACCCTCCTACACCTGCCTACACCCCCCTGCCATGGGTCAGCCCCATCACCAGCACCGAGAGAGCTCTGCCTCACCCCCTGCACAGACCATCTCCACACGTGTCCCCTTTCCTTGGAGACACCAGCATTTCACCCATCTCCTTAATCCACAAATCATTGTCTTCACCAGTCAAACCAACCATGGCCAAGAGACCCAAACTTGGGCCCATTCCTCACCTCTGCAGCAAAGCTCTGCCTTTCCCAACACCTTCCTGGTCTCTCTCTCTCCCATCACATCCATCTTCCCGACCATCCAGCAAAAGGGAGCACAGAGGGGTGAGAGTAACTGATCAGCACCAGGCTGTGCTGTGTCATGGGCTGCCATGTGAGAGGAACTCAGCTCTGCCTACACCTCCCGTTCTTTCAACAAAAAGATATCAAAAGTAAATCACATCTGTGACCGCTACACTTAAAATTGCCTCCAAAAGCTGCATTTCTAACCCTTGGCTAGAAACCTCTTTAGCAGCTGTACTTAACTATTGCTGCTCTCCTGCCTTGGCCTGGGCTGTGCCATGGAAGAGGTGAAAAGCTTTTTTACTTAAGATAAATTAACCCACTCCAAAAACTACTATTCAAAGAGCAAGTCCAAATCTGACTGATGCCTGCTAACCTGGATCTCCATGTCAAGCTAATCAATTTTAGTCAAACTTTGCAAGAAAGTTCTAATTAGCTTCCAGAGCATGCTTATGAATCCTCAGAGCTCTGCAGCTGGGTGAAATGCTAAAAATAGGATCTCTCTGGAAACCTCTTTAGCACTTATTTTGTGGGGATGTGACACTGGTGTTGCATTGTGTTCTGTGACCTGGGGCAGGACACTGGGTGTCATGGGGAAAACTGGAGGGAGAGAATATCCTTAAGAAAAGTATACCTATCGCTGGGTCTGGCTTCTCAGCCAAGAGGGTCTGCTCCCCGCAATATCAGGTCCCATTTGACCCCCCAGGCATAAGTCTTACAAAGCTCACTGGGCATCCCCTTCTCTAGGGGTGCACCTGCCCTTTGTGGATGTGGTATTGCCTCTGATATGTGCAGAGCTCTCCCCTGGGGAGGAGGATAACACGGGCTCTGCACCACGTGTGCAGCCCCTGCTGCCTCTCTCCTCAGTGCAGTCACAGATTCCCTCCCACATTCCAGTACCAATCCCTCAGGATAATGAATTCCACTCAGATCAGGTATCGCCACCCTGGGTCTTTATTTAAATGCAAAAGATCTTGAGAACAGCTCACTGCCAGTGTGGGAACATCAGTGATGCCCATGCTCTGCACGAAAGCTTTAGACACTCAGAATGCTCCTACACAACAGGTCCTGGGAATTGCTCTTAATTTCTGTATTCGTTTATTGCTATTTACTTCAGAAGGGAAAAATTGTGTTACGTGGCTAGAAAGTCACAGGGCAGCAAACCCGTGAGTGCCATGGCCGCGAGGAAGCCACGGCACTGATGAGCAGTGCCTGATCCTAACTGCTTTTAACAAAGCTTTTACTTTAAAGACTCAGCCAGCCTATTCATGTAATTCCCTATTATGCTCCAAGAATTGACACTGTAAACACTTCCAGGCTTGAATGATGCCCACTGGGGGCTGTTGTCTACTCAACACTTGTCTTCCTCAATTATCAGAAGGACAGGGAAATTTGGTGAGGCTTTAGGGTGAGCAGCTTCCTCTCCTCACCTTCTTTGACTCCTGGCATCAGTGCCCCTCTGCCTAGGGATGTTCAAGGATATGCAGTGATTCACTGCAAGCCGTGGATGTTTATTCATCACTGGCCTTTCAGCCCCTTGAATCCCTTGTTTCCAGATGTCATTTCCCTACATTCAGTGTGTTATTTGAATCAGTGGCAATGCTGATGGTAGCTGTGGAGACCCAGCTAAAGGGCTCCAGTGGCCTCTTACCTAAGCACCTTGGGGAACTTCAACTGCAGAGGAACCCCTGTCTTTTATCTCCAGATAAATATCTCCACTGCTGGGATGAGTGAGGGTGAGTCAGCCCAGCCCCACGAGCATCTTCCCGGTCTGGGAGCCACTTGAAGAGATCCTGCTCTTGGAGCAAATACAAGCCAGGAGTGATTGCTCTTGTTGACACATTCACAGCAGTTTTGCCCCAGTGCTAGGACCATGGCAGGCTCGAACATCTCAGGGTGGTGCTTGGAGGCCTGATCAACCATGTAGGAGAATAACTGTGAAAGAAAGGAGTGGGAACTGCTCATGCTTTATCATCAGAGATAGCTGGTCCTGCAGAAGAGATTGTCCTCTACTACTGGGAAAAGGTGCAGAATATCCGTGGGAGAGGGACAGTATCAGAGCCCAAAGTAGAAAACAGGTGGGAGAGCCAAGTGAGTGTCACACAGTGTCAGAATTGGCCAACACAAGGCAGCTCCACCTGCCGTCAGCACTGTGCAGGAGGGATCCCTTGGCCAAGACATGCCAAGCCCAGAGGGCCCCTCACTCCAGCAAAGGCAGAACAGGAGCTTGTGGTGGAAACCAACCCCAGCCCCACCAGAGTTGGAAAGGAGGAGTTCAGGCACACTGAGATTCCAGCAGTGTGGAGGGAGGGCGATGTGCAGGCTGGTGCACAGCCAGAGGGTCTCCTACTGCTGCCCACGGTCCCTGAACCTCTTCTCTGTCCCCAGGAATGAACCGTGCTGTCCCTGCCACCCCAACGCTGTGTTGTGCAGCTGAGTGTGGCCAAGGCTGTGCTGGCCAGACTACTGAGATTTCTGGTGCTGGCTGATTGTTTCTCTACCAGTGACCCCAAGCTTCCTCCTCCCTTTTCCTTTTGGGCTGGTGAATTGGAGCTGCCCCACTGCCATTTCTTTCCTTCTGCAACCGGGTAATTGCCAGTGACACCTTTTAAATCACTTCGGGGAGGTTTGATGAAACAAACTAGATGGAAATCAAATTTCAAGTAACTGGTAGGAAATTGAAAAGAAAAATGTTTATGGAGCAATTTTCTTTGCTTCCTCGAATGGTGGAAATTGTTACTGTCACTCATAAATTATTAATTTCAATTTGCCCTGTCCTCTTTTCAGGTTGCGTCTCTCCAGGAGCTGGGGCTCTCACTGAAGGTGCCCCAGAAGTGCTCAGGTGATGGTGGTAGACAGCACCTCTCCCTTGCACCATGCCTTTTGGAGGGGGTCAGTCCCTTCAAATCAGTCCCATGGGGGCTTTTGTTTGGCCATACTGATAGAATTAGTCCTGTGAAAAGCAGGCAAAAACACGCACAAGGCTGGGTACAGGATGGGTTTGGGACCTGTATTGAATGGAAATCCACCTCTGGATTGGTTAACCTCTGGAGTGGTTAACTTGGCAGGGAGGTGTTGAGCTGGAAGGTGGGAGGGAAAGCAATTACTAGAGTGAAAGTGGCTCAAGGACTCCTGTAATTATTTGTAGAATTACTGGAATGAGAGCTAGGAGGGACTCTGGAGAAGCAGATAGTGTCACACTCCTCCCCAGTGCCACGGAAGACAGAGGAACTCACCACCAGAAGTGACTTACCTGGTGTGACACGAGACCCTCCACAGCAGGGAGGTGGATTGAGAGCAAAACTAATTGGAAAGGACACAACATTGACGGAAAAATAGGAGTAAAAACAGGAAATTTTTCTTTGAGGCCAACAGCCATAATTCCATAATCAAGTAGAATTTGGTCAGATGCCCATAGTCCTCAGTGATGAACGCAGATATCAGAAATCAAGAAAAAAAAGCAATATAGAACAAAATGGAGTATAGGGGGAAATAGATAACCATTGATTTTGAATTAGAAGTTATGAAGTACAGAAAATTGATATGAGAAGCTACATTTATCAGTTAAAAATACATGACTCAGGGAATGAACGCCAGTAAGGAAGCAACTGAAATGCTCTGTGAACAACAAAAAAAACTAGTGCAGAGGTTTTGTTTATAAGAGATGACCAAACTCTTTATAGGGCAGAAATAAAATAGGTGTTTCTGGGCTGCCTTGGTGTCTGTATCACAAGAGGATGCTGAAAACTCAGTAGCATTTTTAAGATCAAGGCAGGTGTTAAACAGCACTGAGTGGGATGAGTGACACAACAGGCAGCCCTGGAGAGGGCTGTGCAGGAGCATCCCCTCTGCATCTTGGATCACTGGGGAAGCTGGAGCATCCCAAAGGAGATGGCAGGGTGGGTGACGCTCCTTCTGAGCACCAGGCGCGGGCAAAGACAAAGGAAAGGGATCCAGGAAGCAGCTGAAAGGCAGTTGGAAGATTTATGCCAATCATTTTTTTTAATGGAAAAGAGGTCTTGTCAGCAGTCATTTCACTCACAGAGGAGATTCCATGCATGGCTGCTGGAAGTGGCTGAACAGACGTGATATGTTCCAGCCTGTGGAATGTGCCTGACTCAGAGCTGCACAGCTGATTAGGAACTAGCACTCGGCTGCATCTGGGAGACGCACGTGAGACTGGGAGTCAGGGAAGAGCCCAGGCAGCAACCCCTGATGGGAAGCTGTCATTAAATCAGTGTTTCTCGTAATGTTTTGGAGCAGAAGGCTCAGAGTAGTCAATACTTTCATCAGTGATTCAAAGAGACATATTAAAAATTCATTCGTAAAAAATCTGTTGCTGACACAAAGCATGGAGAGTGATAAATTCCATGGAGCTCTCAGCAAGGCTGGGAACAAGCTGGGATCTCCCAGGAGATGGAACCCTCTCCCACGTGTTGTGTTACAGCCCAGTGCTTCATCAAGGAGCCCTAAAGGGCTGGACATGGCCTCTGCGGGTCTTTGTGAGCATGTGGACAGAGGGAGGAGGGCAGTAAATGTCACCTTTGTGTGTCCTGAGCCCAGTCTGGCTGTGCACAGATGTGGCATTTGGAGGTGAGAGGGATGGGAAATGAGGGACTTGAAAGAGCTCCACATATCTGTCTTGACAAATACAAAGTCTGCGGGCTGGCTCAGTCATCCCACACAAAAACTTTCCTGTGGAGGAGATACTTCGCACTGGAAGGAGCTTTGACTAGCTGGGAAATGTCCCTGTGAGTGGGAAAGGGAAGCAGGAGCTTCCTCAGGTCTCCACCTCTTCTGGGAAGAGATGCCGTCCTGGGGATGCTTGAACTGAAAGCGATTGACACGACACTGTAGGAAGTCTGAGTGGCTGAAATGCAATGGGCTGTGATTAGCTGGAGACCAGGAAGGCACAAGGATCCTCACTTGAACTTGTGTGTCACTTGTTTCGACTCCCCTGCTTGGAACACTTTGCTTACAAGGATCCTTGCCTAGCAAAAGCCTCACCACTCCTCCAGGACAAACTCCTTGGAGAAACATCCATATCCCTTAAAGAAATGACTCTTCACCACAGCTTAGAGGCCAAAGTCCCACTCAGAACTGCATTTTTCTCCAAGAAAATAAGGCATCTCTTGCAGATGTGTGGGATTCAGTTTACACTGTTCCCCCACCTTTCCCTTGTCCCTGGCCACTGCCTCGGGCTCTCCCTATTGGTTCCTGAACCCCAACTCTGCCCGTGTACCTCCCCTGCGACCTGACACAACTCCCCTGCACTCGGGCCACGTGGTCGGTCTGTCTCTGGGGGTCGCTGGGTCAAGATGTGACCATTAAAGTTCCTCTGAAACCCTCATGGAGAGAACCTTCTAGCCTCCTTCGTCATCACTGTGTGGTAAGCCTGACAGCTAAAGGAGCAAGAGTGCAGGGCCGCCTGGAATGGACTACGGGAGGGCAGAGAAGGGCTGCCCTGCCCTAAGAACCCCCGCTGTGCTCCCAGGGAAGGCTGTAGTTTGCTAGACCAAACCTAGCCACTACAACACAGATGCACTCAGGCAAGTCTACCAGCAAGCCGTTGGGCAGCTTCCTTGGGCACTTGCTGAGGGCAGTGGCAGCTGAGCAGAGAACTTGTCACCCCAAACTCTCCCCAGGGAGGGTCTGCCACTACACTCAGAGCATCTGCAGGTGGGGCTGTGCCTCCAGAGCTTGCTGCACCCCGGCTGTCAGCACAAACCTTAATCAAGTAAATGGATTTATCACAGGACAGCAAAGCTTAATGCTGCCATCTGTGGATGTGGCATCAGTGAGAAACCCCCTCTGGAGCCAGGCTGCATCCCCAGGGTGAGACCCTGTGTCAGGGATCCATCATAGCAGAAGAGGGAGAGGTCGGGAGAGCCTGAAAGCAGCAGGACCTCTGGGACCAGCCCAGCTCTCTCTCCTTAAAGCCATCACATGAGACACCAGCTGGACTAAAAGGAGGGCAGGAGAAGCAGCCTGAGAGGTGAGGGGCAGCAGGATGTGTAGTTCTGGGAGCAGCTCTCCTCACAGCCTGGATGATGCTGAAGAAGAGTCATTTGAGCAAAGATTGAGCAAGAACTAGAATAGACGTAAGGGGTCTCATTATGGCACACAAGCCCCTGTGTCCGCATGCTCTGCATGTCGTGCCCAGCCCTGGACTGCCTTCTGGACCAGCCTGGGCTTATATCACAGCAAGAGGACAGTAATGGGTGTCCCTGTCAGCAGACAGACCACTAGAATAGTCCATCAGGAATTGCTGCATACTAGCTCCTGGCCAGGAAGGTACAGGGAGCTTCCCTCTCTTGTGATTGGAACTTCCCATCTGCTGGTCAGCCCCAGGCTGAGTCAAGACCAAAACAGATGTGAGCTGAGCCCATGAGCTCAAGATTGAAAACAGCTCCAGATGGAGATGACAACCAGAATTGCCTTGATGACCCAGAAAACAATCTCTCCATTACGGACAGGGCACACTGGTGGTCTCTGTTCACAGGGAGTCAAATGCACTAACCAAATATTTGCAGAAAGCTCAGCTATCAGAGAACTTTCTGTGTTTTTAGCTCCCAGAAGCCTTGTCTCCCACAGCAAACAGTGAGCATTCAGCAAAATCCCTCTGCTGCAGCCTCCTTCAGGAGCAGTTCTGATGTGCCCCAGGTGTCTCGGTTCTCCATGGGCCCAGCTTTCCCAACAAGGGTGGGAGCCTGGTCTCCACCTCCCTGTGGAGCAGCACCTCCAGCAGCATCCATACTGGAGCTTTGCCTGTAGTCAAGTCTTGGTTTTCTCAGCAAAGTTCTCTGCTCCTCCCAGCAGCATCACCCTGGGACAAACCTGGGGCTGCCCACAAGCAGTAGCCTGTCCTGGTGTCCTGTCCTGGCCAAGGAGCTCAAGCGTCCCTGGGGATGTTCCAGCTATACAAACTTATCATGATGGTGCACAGATGGGGTGGAAGGAGTGCATGGTCTTGAGACAACCCTACCCAGAAATCAGGAGTCCAAGGGCACCTGCCATGAAGGAATCTGCAATCTGCGTATGATGCCCCTCCTTGGTCTGAGAGCAAATTCAGATGGTTGAAATCTCAGTTTGTGCTGATGATGTGGTTTAAACCAGGAAAATAGAACCACTAGAAGGAAGTGTCAGAGCTGAACTTCTCCTGGAGAATGTCAGGCAGAGCCTGGGGCCTGGAGCAGCTCAGCCATGAAGAGAGGTCAGACAGCCTGTGAGTGCTTTTTGGAGAGGGCACAGGCCAGAAGGGCCTGATGATGTGATAAATGATCTAGAAAAGAGTGACTCGCTGTATCTGTTCTCCCTGCCTCAAAATCCAAGGACACCCAGTGAATCTGGAAAGCAGCAGCTCCCATGGGGAGAGGAAACATCTTCTTGCAGAAGGTGCTTGTGGGCCTCCCAGTACCTGAAGACAGTTTAGTCTCAGAATTTAGCAAGACAGAAGCAGGTCTTGTACATCTACACTGGTAAAAACATTATTCAAGTGCTGCTGAGCACAGTAGTGAGTCTGGCAGAGACTCTGCCAGGTATCTTGGGAGGAAGCCAGTCTCCAACTCCAGAAACCAGACTTATCCCTGGCACTGCACCTTCTCCTGCAGCATCAGGCCATGTCCCCTTCATCCTGGAGGTGAAGGGATCTAGCAGGACCATGCTCTGAGGGGTGTGGTGACCAGCATCCAACACATTGACCCCTCATGTACAGCACCTACAGAGTGACCAAGGCAAGAAGGGTTCTGAGTGCCATGGACACACCCAGCCTGCTGCTGGGGCCAGGCTCAGGCTGGATTTTGGGTCACGGGCTCCATCCAGCTGGAGTTTTGGAGAGCAGAGACTTGGAAGCAAATGATGACAAAGCCATGTAGCACAAGGGATGAGCCCCTGGCAGATCCTTCTGCATTACTGCTCACAGCCAAGCCCAGCAGCTCCAGCAGAACCACAGAGTGTTTTAAGTAATAAGGGGCCTCTAAAAGGCCAGTCCGACTCCCCTGCCATGGGCAGGAACACCCACCACTATCCCAGGCTGCTCCAAGCCCCAACCTGACCTGGGACACTTCCAGGGATCCAGGGGCAGCCACAGCTTCTCTGGGCACCCTGTGCCAGGGCCTCCCCACCCACACAGCAAACCTACAGCAGGAAGTCCCTTCAGCAGGACCATGTCTCCCACCTTCCCAGAGCGTCCCAAGCTCATGTGAGCCCTTTCTGCTCTCAGATGGGAGATGTCTGTCCCCACAACAGGGCTGCTCCTATCTTGGGAAGGTCCATTTCATGGAGCACTCCCTACCCTAATGCTCCTCACTGCTCCCTTCATCACTCAGAAAATGCTGCTGAGATACAAAAGGGCTTTCAGATATCAGAGCTCTGCCTGCAGGGGTCACTTATTAATTAGTCACTTCTTGGCTGCCTTCTTCATATGCCTGTGGAGGACACAGTCACCCAATCCCTCCCAGAGACACAGCCTGGCGGTGTGGATGGTGTGGGTGGCAGTCCCCAGGCTCCTCACAGCCATCCACAGGCTCTGGGGCTCTGAGGTTTGCTCCAGGCTGGCCAGGAGGAGCAGGAGGAACAGGAGGAGCAGGTCAGCAGCACCTCCTGAGCTTTGGATCCCGATCATAGCTGTGACTGATCCCAGACTGTGACAAACAAATCAATAAATACAAATTAAATTACAAACCCATGACCAACAGCAGGGTCAGGCAGGGCCAGTGCCTCCTCTTACAGGCACAGGGCACGTTAATGGAGGCTCCCATTCCTAAGCCCTGCAGCAAGGAAACTATCCCCAAATGGCACTGCCCTTCAGAAAGAAAGGGAAGAGCCAAATCTAGTGCACAGGGGCTGGAGGACAGTGATGGCATTTGTAGGAGGGGGGTGCTCAAAGCACAGAGCTGGAGAATGATCACCCTCTTTCCCATTCCATCTCATCCACAGGAAATATGCAGATTCTTTAAAAACTTTTTACATGAGAGAATGACACTTTATTGCTTCACCTGGACTATCTTTAGCTTAAGGATTTGTTTTTCTTGTCACTTCTGTCCAAAAATGTTTGTTCTCAGCGCTGGCTCTTCTCATTTTCCTCTTCTAGCACTGAGCCCCCCAGCAGCACTGGCCAGACAGATACTGGTGGTGTCTAACTTTCCAATCTGCTCTGTGCCCAAGGTAATATTTGCTCTTGCTGAATTCCAGTTTGAGGAGATCCTGAGCCTTTCAGGACCACTGGGAAGCAGCTGACCTTGTTGGCACAGCCCCAACTCTAGGACAGTTTCCCAGCCAGGCAGGACCATGATGATCCAGAAGCCTGTAGCCCTGTGGGTGACCCCTTTGTGGGGCAGTCTGGACCATTGTTGTGTCCAATCCCATGGAAAAGGAAGTGTCCATGTGAGCAGTCTGCTGCCTGTGGCTATGGCTCCCAGAGCCGGGTTTACTGAACAGGTCAAAAACCTTGGCCCCTCCACCTCCCCTACACATTCCTCCCACTCCTTCCTTGCCTCCAGCCCAGCTTCACCTCAACCTCCAACATCCCTGTCAACTGTCAGTCCTACTTGCACCCTCCTGCACTGTCCCCCTTTCTCACTCCTGCTCCACGTCATTCAAGTAGTTCTGGAGCTGCATTTAGACAACTCCATGTCCACAATTACCCTGGCCAGGCAAGTCACAGGCACACCACCAGCACTACCAAGACCTGATGAGACCATGGCACACCCATCTGCTGTACAACCTGCTTTCCTAGGTGGTTGCTCAGCCACTCTTGGGCTGGGGGCAGGGTTTTTTCTGAGTTCAGGAGCACCTAAAGCACATTGACCATTCTCCCCCAGGTGTGATCTCCCTGCTGACTGCAGTCATTTGTGAGCAAACACACGGGCACCTCATGGCCTGAACTTGCCCTTGCCAGCCCAGTTTGGTTCTCCCCGTTTCAAGAACAAGGACAGGAATTTGCTTCCAGACCTGCAGGCAGTTCAGGCTACACCCCACCTGAAGCTGCAGAGCCCAAGCCGTGGATGCATCACCCCACTGTACCACGGGCCTCCTGCACCCTCTCAGCACCCTGTGAATAATTCATCACATGCCCCAGCCCTCCCCTCTTTCTGTTCTCGAATTAGCCATGAGCAGATTGTGGCTTTCTCGAATGAATTTGTTACTTGTAGTCGTTCCTGTGAACATTTCCAAGGCTGTGGCTCATTTGCAAGCAGTAAATAGCTACAACGCGGGTGTCCTTTGCCGGCCCTACCAGCCTCCAGCTCCGGGGCTGCCCTGGAGGGACTTCTTGCCTTCCCACCCACAGGATGCTGTCACAGGAAGCTGCTCCTGCTCCTGCCCCTTGGGCTCAGGGCTGTGTGGGGACTGACCAACACTGGGCTTTCAGCTGGAGGATCACAGGCAGTATAAAACCACTAACACCACACCAGCTCCATGAGTCTTCTCAGCCCACTCCCAGGCAGGCACATTCAAGGAAAGAGAATTTATAGGGAAGTAACGAGGTGCCAGTGCATCCTTCAGGATACAGAGCTGTGGGAGACAGTGTCCAGAGTTGCTGTGTGGTGGAGCCTTGCCTGGGATGTGCCTAAACCCAGCAGATGTTTGAAGAGATCTCAAGAAGGGTCATGGCCGGTGAAGAGGGGCTTTTCTTTTCCTTCTCTGTGTATCAGCTGCACCCTTTGCAAAAGTTTGGGGGAAGGGAATATCCGCTTGCTCATCTGCATTGCTCATGTTGTTCATGTTGCTCATGTGTCCAGAGAAGGCAACAGAGCTGGGGAAGCAGCTGGAGCCCAGGAGCCGCTGAGGGAGCTGGGAAAGGGTCTCAGCCTGGAGAAAAGGAGGCTCGGGGGGACCTTGTGGCTTTGCACAACTCCCTGACTGGAGGGGGCAGCCGGGGGGGGGTCGGGCTCTGCTCCCAGGGAACAGGGACAGGAGGAGAGGGAACGGCCTCAGGCCGGGCCAACGATTAGACTGTGTTAGACTGGATATTGGAAAAATTTTTCCACTGAAAGGGTGGTCAGGCACTGCCACAGGTGTCCAGGAGGAATTTACAAGACATATAGATGTGGCACCTGGGGCCATGGGTCAGTGGTGAACACAGTGGTGGCTGGGTTAATGGTTGGACTCAATGGTTGATCTTAAAGGACGTTTCCAAACTTAAGGATTGTATAATTTCAGGATTCCACATCTCTTCTCAGGCAGGCTTTGCTGGCCACCCTTAGGGCCCTTGCAGTGGTGTCCTCCAGGACTGCAGGGGAGGCTCTGGGAGGCTCCCAGCTGTGCAGGCTGGGTCAGGACTCCCTGTGTGTCTACAGCCCCTCTGCTCTAACACTGGAGGATAAAATTAATCTTCTCTTAATACAACACGTTTTCATGACAACTCACTAAAGGGGCAAAAACCACAGTCATAATAATGCACTAATCTCTATACTTATATCACATCTCTGACCTATCAGGGAACTGCTGAATTACTTCCCTAATTAGTTTGCTCATTTGTGAGGGATATGACATTACTCTCCAGAGAGAAAAGTATAAATGAGAAGTCATTTCTTGAAGGTAATACCATGAAAACAGCAGTCATATAAAGGATAAACAGGGATACAAAAATCTGCTATTATAGCACATTTTCCTTCAAGACTTAACAAATCTCCATTTCCAAAATGGAGGGAAAAAATAAAAAGGGATATGACTATAGTCTGCTCTTACTCCCAGTCTGGGCTATGTATCAGTTTCAAGAGGGAGTATCTGACTCCAATTTCTTTTTTGAATGTGGTCATTAGCTCCAAAGAAATTCCCAAATCAAAGCCCCTCTCCTATGTTCCTGCTTGCCTTTGGGCTCAGAAGTGTCACAGAGCCCTGCTGCCGCCAGCATTTGTTCCCAGCCCTCCGGCTGCTCCTGGCCATGCCACCTGTGCTGTTGCTGTGAGTGAGTGTCATGGTTTAGCATAGCTGGGAATTGTAGTTAAAGAAGGCTCCATCTGCCAGGAAGTGATTCTTTGCAAAGAGGTGCTTACAGCTTCTTCTAGACTCAACAGAACCAATCAACTGGCTAAGTTGAATATTGGCAACTTTTTTAAACCACTTAGAGAGCTTGACACGCCTCTGTGATCCACATTTTAAGAAGGAACAAACCCCGGGAAAGCCTCTCTTGCTTCTGGTGGTCGAACAGGTAACTGGGGGGGAGGGCCAGGCTGGGCTGGCTTCTGCCAGACGGGGGCGGCTTGGCTGAGATCGCAGCCGTTCTGCTCGCCGGACACCCCCAGAGGCCAGGCTGGCCCTCACCCCTAGAGCGGCTGGAATTCATCTGAGGCTACTGCCCGTGAGGATCATGTGACCGAGAGATAGGGGAATTCCAAACTCCAGCTGCAAGGTCCAGGTGAGATTAACTCTCTTAGTGCTGTAAGATTCCTCCAGACCAGATGAAGCGTGCAGACATCAATCCTCTCCCAGGTCAGAGGAAAGGGAAAGGTGAAGTCGAGTGAAGAAAACACTATAAAGATGCCCAAGTCAGTGAAGAAGAAAGAGCTGAGACTCCGAGGGAGGAGAATGAGAAGGTGCTTCAATCTTAGAAGCTGAAATTCTGTTGTAAATCTATGGTGATGGATTATGATATATTAAAATACCCATCGTAATTTCTTGAAAACATGGGGGGGGTGGAGCGTTCAAACTGCAACCATGAGCAAAAGTACTTGTACTAGAACAAGCAAATGCTGAAGTAGCTGTAACTTGCTGTGAGCAACAGTACCTGTGCTGAAATAGGTACATGCTGAAGTAGCTGTGATTTCATGAGAAACTTGAGCAGAGATCCTACAAAAGAAAAGGACCTCTGTTCCTAGAGATGAAGATACTCCCAGAAATAGTGTTCTTACGCCTCTCAGGCACTTTGCTAAGTGAAGAGAACTTCTGTGTCTGAACAGCTGATCCTTAAAAATGGTACCCCATTAGCTAAAGCAACCTTCGAAAGCAGTTGTGGGGAAAGCTGAAGGTCGGGGGAAGGGACTTTTACATGCAAGCAGAGAACCGTCCCGGGTGGCTGTCTTGCTGTGACATTGAAGCTGCACGAGATTGTTTTGTGTGGAGATGTTTCCATAGTTTGACCAAGAGAGACTCCTCTCCCTAAGTGAACTGAGGAACAGAAATTATTATATAGGTGAACTGACTAAAAATCTCAAGGGTTGTGTGGGTTTTTTTTTATGTTGTCAGTAGAAGGGAGGAGAGGTGGGGAGAGAGAGGTGTTCTGAAGGTATAGTCTGTCTTTTTTTTCCCCTCTTTTAGGGCCATTAATAAACGTGTTTATATTCTTTAAATTTTGTGCCTGCTTTGCTTTTCCTCCTAGTGCGTATTTCATAGAAAAGACATCAGGGAGGTAATGCATAATCTGCCCTCAAACCATGACACTAAATTGGTGTTTCTGCCTGGTTTACGAACTGAACTTGCTACAGTGAGCTTCAGCGATGACCAGGAAAACCGCCCCAGCTCAGACTCACCCAGGGTGCTTTTTCCTTCCTTAGCAGTGAATGTTTTCCCTTTGAGGCCTGCTGAGCATCCCCACCTCAAGGCACCATGGTTTCCACACTGCAAACAGGCTGAAGCACCTCTTTGTGCATGAAGGACACCTGGATGGGATTATTCCCTGGGGCCTTGTCTTGGGTTGCAGTGAGGATTACCATCCTCATGAGCTGCTGAAGCTAGGTGGGGCAGTGTTTCCTTGCCTCCTCCCTCCAGACTATTGTTCTGTTAATGGCCCATTAATGTTCTGCCGCATGACACAGAGATAACTCCCTCCGGACTATCTTCTGTTAATGAGCCCATCAACACCGGGCCTCATGACTCATTATCCCATTGTGAGAGACTCCACCCAGAGGGAGGAACCAAGCATTCCATCCTAGATAAAATCTGGGTTTCTGAACACCACGGGGAGACTTTCCACTGGATTCCCAGAGGACAGGAGCTGCATAGCCACCACCGGACCTTCTGAGGAAGAGCAGACCCTTCTACTGGACCACTGCTTTGAAAGAAGCCATCATTTCAGGAGGACTTCAGCCACCATCATATTGGACTGCCACCGCCACCCTAACAGGGTATCAGGTTGTATTCTGACTCTGTCAGTTTAACCCACTGTTTGTCTACCTTCGTGGTTTTTTTGGATTTCCCTATTACATTGTTCTGCGTTAGTGCCTCCCACTGGTTTGTTTTCAAACTAGCACAGCCCTGCACTGGCAGAGGTCACTGCCGGTAATCAGAGGTCTCTACAGGTGACATGGGAGCAGTTCTTTCACTCCTTCCCTTGAGCCATCCTCATAGGAGACATCATTTTGCGCAGGATGGCAAAGCACTGTGGTGGGAATGGCCATCCAAGAGAATGGAGACAAGGGCACCACACCTGCACCCTGGGAATGCTCAAGTATTCACTACCTTTGGCACAGCTTTATTAAGGAGATTCTGAACAGGCTCCATCCCATTCCTTACCAAAGCTGTTCTGTGGCACAGAGCATCCTTGACCCTGGGACAGGGAAGAATTGCCCAGCTGCTGTTTGCATCCTGCTCACACACAGCCCCAGGAGCTCAGGGACTGGATGGCTGTAGATGTACAAAAAGCCTCTGCTCCCACCTGAGGACACGGGGAGGGCTGAGCTGGCACTAGCACAGGTTGTCAGAAGTGAGGAGTGTCCGCTCTCTTCTCCATGCTGAGGAAATTACCCCTTTTCTGGGGGAGAAAAATCACTCTCCAGATTGTCCCCTCACTGCTCCCTGCAAGGTTGCCTGCATCACCCATGGCCACCAGCAGCAAAAAGCAGCCACTGCCAGCTCGAGGCACAGCCACCACCAGGGTGGGAGTGGATTTATGTTCCATGGGGAGCTGAACACCACAGAAAAACATCTCTAGAGAAGAGGCAAGAAAAGGCTCTTGCCAGGCAAGAGCAAGATCATTGCCAAGGCAGGGGGCCACAAGGGGCCTCCTGCCCCAGACTGAGGGCTTCATCCAAGAATGGCACAGAGAATTCTCAGTGTTGTGCCTCTTCCAGGAAAGTCTCCATGGGAGCACAGTGGGTGCTCACACCCAGGTCTGTCCATTTGGCTTTGTACCATTTCTGCCAGACAAGGAATTTCCTAGAAAATTAACAGTGTCTTGCCTGACCATGCAAAGAACCAAAAAGCAACTTTTCCCTGATGCTTCTCTGGATGCAACTGGAACCAGCAGCTGTGACAGTACAGCAAGAGCAGCCAGCTCCCTCTGTACTTTCACCTGTGTCCCAGCTGCCCCATCAGCTCCCAGCTGACACCCTCTGACAGCCCCAGTAGATGAGAGTCATCAGCAAAGCCACATGGCTTCAGCACAGCCCCAGAGCAAGGCAGGCTGAATGGGCTGAAAGGACATGGTCACCTACCTTTGCCTTTCTTGTGCCTGCCCACATGCAGGCACAAGAGAGGCAAATCCCAAATCCCATCCCATGTGGCATTTTGCTCACAGTGTTTAGATTCGCGTTTTGAAGGGCCTGCAAGGATGAGAAGGGACACTTCGGTGGGAGGACATTCCCCAGAGAGAGCCCTGCACTCGGTGTAGCTGGAGAAACTCATGCCTGCTCTCGTGTCCTGCCTACCCATATGCTCACATGTCTGGTGCATATCATGTTATGCCATGTCATGTCATTCATGTGTCTCCCTTGTCAGGAGCAAAGACACCAAGGGATCTGTCCCTGGGGCAGTCTGCAGGTGCGTTAGGAGATAAGGATCCTCTCCTACCTGGGAGCCATCAAAGCAATGGTCCCAGGGCCCCTCACAGCTTCCCAGACTCTCCTACTCCCCTGGCATCCCAGGACCACCCAGCTCAGCACCTTTTTTCACCCTTTCCCAGTGAACCCTGGAGCCAGGATAGGACCCTGCTGAAGGAATAGGAGAGCGAACAGGGGAGAGAACAGGAGAGAACATGACACCAGAGAGCTGCTGTGTCCCTACTGCGCCTTCTGCCCAGAAAAACCTGAGCACCCCCAGAGCACGGCAGGAGCAGGAGAATGGAGAAATTCTCCACCCAGCTCTCCAGAGACCAAAGCACCAGGTGTGGGCTGAGTGTAGAGGGCATAGCGCAGGAATCTGAAGCTGAACTGTGAGCAGCAGGATGAGCAGATTAACAGCAGCAGCAGTGAGGTGGGGGTGGCTGGGCAACAGCAGAGTAGAGGTGCAGAGGGGATGGTCCAGCCCAACTTGCACAGATCGTGGAGCTCTCATTGCTCCTGAAGAGCTTTTTACTAAGATGTAAATAAAACCATTCCTGCAGCCTGGAGACATGGCCATTGGGATGACACCTTTGGACCTTTCTCCGTGACATGGCCTGGCATCCCCTGTTCCTACTGGGAAGGTACTGTGCAGACTGGAACATGTTCCAAGCACTGTAATTGCCCAATAAAACCATGTTTCTTCACCATCCGCTTGAATTAGTGCCTGCAATATGTTTGAAAGCTTTATAGCCCAGTTAATTGTGAAGCAGTAACAGGAAGGGGCATTATGGCTTTAGGAACACAAGTTGCATCTGTATCTAATGATACTAAACTGTAAGAAGCCTCCATTCGAATAAAGCAATGGCTGCTCTAGTGCCTATAAAAGTGACGATTGCCGTGTTCTGCAGAGATGCTGAGCTTGGGTGCAGCAGGAGCATGGACACATTGCTTGGGGCAAGGACACTGCCCAGCTCCTGTGGCCATTCCAGTCCATAGGGCCGAGAGTACCCACCCCCGTGGTGGCTGGTGAACATGTTGGGGTGACCAGAGGGGCTCCCCCCGAGGTGCATTGCTCTTTGGGATGACCTGTCCCTGTTTGAATTCCGCGGTTGTCTGCCAGCCTGGTCACTCCCCCAGAGCTCTCCCATTGGTCCCCGCTCCCTGGTCCTGCCTTTCCCCTGGCCCCAGGAAAAGCCCTGAGTTAGCCACGTTGTTCATATTTGCCTCTGCATGCTTTGACAGTGAAGATGCAATAAATCCTCCTGCTGGAATGCAAGCAGATACCCTTCCTGACTCATTGTCACTGACTTAACACTGAATTTGCCCACGCTTCTGTGGGGGCACGCGGAATCCCACAGAGCCAGGCAATTACAGTATTACACCCCTGCACCCCAGAGATCCCACTATATGCCTGCTCTCCACACTGGCTGTTATCCCACAGTACCCCAGCCAATGGTGTCCCATGTGCCTTTGAAGGAAAGGGCCACCACCCCCATTCTGGCCACTAGAAAGCTCACACCTTCCCATCCAGGAAACTGGGACTGGGGACCTGCCCATGCCTCTTCTCATAGCTGGTGTGGATGGAGATGCTTCTGTGGGAGTGGGAACCAGAGCATGAGTGTCCCTAAGTAAGACACGCTCTGCGTTTTCATTAGGAGGACATGGATTTGGGGCTGGGGAGGGTCCAGGGCAGCAGAGCACTAAGAACAGCCCATGGTGATGTTCAGGGACTCAGCGAGGTCCTTGCTTGGCACCTGCAAATGGTTCTTCTTGGGAACCTCTCCTTTCTCCACTCACAGGAGCATCTGGAGTAGCCCCTGGATGGAATAGGGATGAAGAAGCTGTTGGTGATGTTCTTCAGCTCATCTTCTGGACCCACCATCAGGGGACATGAGAGTATTGAGGGGCAGGGACTGCACAGCATCTCCCACACCTCAAAGCCTGTTTGGAGAAACATCTGGGCTCATTCTTGTGCTTGCAGGAGGGAATTTCAGCTCTGTCATGGATCCTTCCATATCATGGATCTTACCCCAGAGAGTCCAGTTCACCAGACAGGGCCACTGATCCAACACAGCTCCTGGTGACAAGGACCGCCCTAGGGCAGAGGGCACAGAAGACCCACCAAGGGGGGCAGCAGTGGCTGTGGCTGATGGCAGAGCAGCTGTGATCATTTCATTGGGTCTTCACAGTCCATCCCCCCTTCTGTGCACCCCTGGGGTGTGCACCCACCTGTACAGGCACTGTGCACCCCAGTGCTTGGACACATGGGGGTATCACCACAGCAGCAGGGCCTGGAAGGGCTCGAGGCTAGTGGTGGCCATGGACAGAGAGCTAGAGCCCCATGGTAAAGCACAGACGAGAAATCCAGGGACACAAAGAAGGTCCTGGGGAGTGGCACTTCTTGCTTCCAAGCAAGAGCAGAGTAATCTTGCTCCTTTAGGGGCTTGGCCATCCATGGAGCAATCATGGGGTGATTATTTGTGACCAGCCTGGCGTGTCTGGCATGACTCATGAGCCTCCAACAGGATCTCAACAAGCAGAGAACCAAGAGTCAAGGTCAGGCCAAGAGCCCTGACTGGATGGAGACCCCCAAGAGCACCCTCTCCTGCAGAGGAAAAGCCTTGGCCCTGTTCTTTGGGTGCAAAGGGTGAGTATTCAGCACCTGCAGGGGTGGGTGACAGGCAAGTGACAAGCCTGTGACTCCTTCCACGTTGTGTTTGCAACTATATCAACTGTTGAGATTAATTCAATGTGCAGTAGGGAAGTGAGTTGCCAGTGAGTTCATTTAGAATTAGATATGCAATCAATGGAAAATTAATACAATTAAGTTTCAAATTGTCATTTAATAAAACACCTTTTTGCAAGTGGAATATTAAGTGGGACATAAACGCTGTGACACTGCTGGAATGTGCTGCTCTCAGCCAGGGAGGAGTTTGTGCCCAGCAACTGTGCACACACATACCCACCACTATAACTCGTTAGACAGACTCTAATTATGTATTTATAGTTTACAGAAGTTTCAGCTAATTGCATAATGCCTCTCAAAAGCTGCTGCAAGGCTCTGCTGCTGTTGTGGGGCATTGGTTGTTACCGACATACCCATAGCTGAGAGTGCTCAGCAGATCTGCTGAGTAGCACAAGCCTCAAATCTCCCTGCCTGATGCATTAACTGCATGCAGGGACATTTCCACTGATAGTTCAGGCAGAAAATGAATAGAAAATACCCCAATTCCTAGTTTTTCTCATGGATTTGGAGAGAAATTGCCCCAGCTTTCCAAAGTGATGTGCACAGGCCAAGCCTGGAGCCAGTCCATGAGAGGACAGTGATGGGACACAACTGACTGTTCCCAAAACCATTCCCAGAGAGTTTTCTTGGGTCACAGTGTGAGCACTGGTGTTTTTGGGTGAGCAGGCACCACAAGGGATGTGCAGGAGGACCTGGAAGTGCACAGGGACACGTGGCTTCAAGGGGATGAGGACATGGGCAGGGACAAGGGAAGGAGATATGGAGGAAGGATCACAGCCCCAGCAGCTTCCACACACCTCAAACCTGCAAGATTTAGCTCACAGCATCTCTCAGCTCCCTTCTCCACTGACCTCAAAGCACAGTGGGGCAGAGACCCAAGGCTCCCTGACAGCTCCTTGGGAGGCGATTGTCATTGACGCCAAATCTGATAGATCCTTAATTAAGTTGTTTGTGCACATTTTTTATTTCTGGTCTGACTCATCCTAGGGACTGTTTTACCACGGGCTCTTTTCTATGTGCTGCTCTCACCCAAATTCCTGTCTCTCACCAGCGCCGCTCTCCCAAAGCGAGGGCTCCTGCTCAGCAGGTAGCTCACTGGGGCACCTGCCCCTCACTGCCCAGGCCAAGGCAGCTTTTCCCACCACTCTGCCCTTCTTGCAGCTCTCTTCTGTTCATCTCCCACTTCATCAACAGAGGATCCAGCCACCGACTCAGAGCTGGGAATGGCACCACAGGGACTTGGCACAAAGCTGGACAGCTGCAGTGAGGAAGGGAAGGTAATTAACAGCAATTGCTTGCTTGAAAGATGCACTATTGCATCTCACTTGCACAGCCTGTGCAGGGCCTTGAGCTGTCAGGGAGCGCCTCAGAGTGTGTGAGTGGGAGAATAAACCCACGCAGGTCCTGGTGGATAGAAATCTATCCAGCATTCAGCATTTCTGGGAGCAGGAATCCAAAGCCCTCTCGGAGCCTGTCTGTGGTCACACACCCCCAGCCTGGCGTGTGCCGTGGGACCGCACAGCAGCAGGGCCCCACCCTTGGCACCCTCCAGAACAGCAATAAAAACACAAACTGAGACTTGGGGAAGCATCACCACTGCAGCAGGCTTATTATATAAATCCCAGAAAGAGTTGCAGCTAAACATGTTATTAGGTTAAATAAAAATAAAACACATTCTAGAAAATGTTTTGAAATTTATTGTGTAATTAAACTATTAATATAAGGGTCTTACTTATTTGGATTGGAAATTCACACAGGTCCTCATCTCACTCCAGTAATTGAAAAGTGTGCTCATCATACGCAGTCATTACGCATTTTCATAAACATTTGATGAACAATAACTGTGAGAAACATAAAATATTGGTTTTGTCCTTCAACTGTAATGGCCATATGGAGATGAGCTGTGCCTCCGAGTCAGCAGTTGCGGCACATCCTCATTAATAACAACGCTTGCTATTTTTACTGTTTACAGCACAAATGCAGCCCTTTAATGGGGGGGAAGAAGGGCGTAATCTGTAAGGCCTTTGCAGTGATTTGTTAGAGAGCTGATATGCCCACATTTGTTTGTGATTCAGGGTGAGCTATAATTACTCAGTATTCTGGACAACTCTCCTACAAGATGTCAATTTATGTGTAAGCGGAGCAAGGCAGTGGCTGGGGACATCTCAGGCCTCTCCCCTGCACACACGCACATATAGTTTCCTTAGGTTTGCAAAGAAAATATTTTCCAAGGCAATAGAGTGAGGTCCTGCCCTGGAGGCAGGGCTGCTGGAGCTGGTGGCTGAGCGAGCACATCGACTTGGTGGTGGCCAAAGCATCCTTGCCACGCATCACTGGCTTCCACAGGCACCTCATTCAGCCTGTGCTCACCAGGCTGGAGATGGAGCATTCCCTTGACTTCCCCTCACTTCAGCTGCCCCATGCTCATTCCTGCTCCCGCTCCGTGGCTGAAAGGGAAAGGACCAAGGTGATGCACTCAGAGGAGAGGAGGCTTGGCCAGAGCAGGTGATAACCACCATGCACAAGGTTTGTGCACACACAGAGCACTCTGGAACAGCTGCCAGCACCAGGGGAGGTGGCTGGCTCTGGTCTCTGCTGCCAACAGGCTCAGCTTGGCTTTGCACCAGGCTGAGCAGACCCACAGACATGTCCAGCCCCAGCAATAGGGGCTGGATGAGGTCACTCCAGCTCCTCCACTCCCAGCTACAGCTCCCACTGCCCCAGGAGTTCCAAGCTGTGCCCAAAGACAGGAGCCAGGACACTTGTGTTGCCCACAACACCCTCCTCTTGGGCTGAATTTTACCACAAGCCTGGAGTGCAGGGCCAAGAGCCTTCCCCAGCAGGTTGCTGTGGCAGCAGTGTCTGCACCTGCTACCCACAGAAGTGCTTGTAGTCTAAAAAGAGACACCTTGTAGTCTAAAAAGAGACACCTCAGATCAAGGCCATCCCTTGAAGGCGATTTTCCCCATGGCCCAGAGCATCCCAGAACCTGAGGCAGAACAGCTCTGTCCAGCAAACCAGCAGCTATGCACCAAGGACCCCCTGGACCAAATTCTTCCATTCAATTTCAAGTCTGAGGAGAGAGGTAGTTTGCACCAGGACTGCTCCACAAATCAGAGGAGGCAGGAGAGTAACCAAAATCACAGCCACCTCCTGTTCCCCCTCCCAACAAAACACCCAGATCTCCTTCCCCAAGCAGGCTAGGGAGCATAAAACCACACACCAGGAGTGCCAGGCTGTGGCAGGAGAGCCTGCAAAATCTGGGGATGAATGTCCCAGGGCTTGGATGTGTTTGTCTCCCTGTGCAAAGCATTAATGAACTTTCTCCCAGGGCAGGACACAGATTCAGATGCAACACTTCCCCTTCAGCACTGAGTCCCAGGCCGATGTCAGCCCTGCTTGGATTTATGGCTCCCTTTGCTCGTAAATGTCAGCACGGCCATGATGGATGCGGGAGCTGGGAAGCACTCCCCCAACTTCGGGAGATTTCTTTATTTTTTTCTGATCTTTTACAACAGCCATAAACCAGCTGCTGATTAGTGACGGGTCTTAAAACTTTAGGCAAAAGCTGTTGAAATCAGCTTTAAGTGCTAAGCTTCTCCCAAAGCAGAGCAGCTTAGCATTTCCTTTTGAGGTCACACATGTGACGTGTGGCCCTCTGAGCCACTGCTCTTCCCAGGGCAGGACTGGGCAGCCCTTGCAGCCCACTGGGTCAGGGGCTAGCTCTCCCCTGCCTGGTGGCACAAGCAGCAGATGCCCCCAGACAGGTGCTTGTGGCCCAGGGTCCCACATTGTCCAGTCTGTGCCAGACAAAGGGCAGAGCCTTCTCTTCTCTCAGACCTTGCAGAGATGTGAGGGGCAGGACAGAAGGACAGCTCACAATGATGGGCACTGCCACCTCTCCCAGAAGGGGAGAGTCCCCTCCAGCATTCCTCTGGGCTGGCACGGTCGCCATGGGGACTGGCCATTGCTTCCCAGTCTTGATCCAGTGGTCACAGATGATGGGCAGAACCAACAAGGACATGGAGTGAAAAAGGCTGTGCTGGGAGAGCCTTCCCAGCAGAACAGTCCCTACTGCCCCAAGGATTTGGCAGGCCTGGTGATGATGTTTTTGTAGCCAGAGGGCTACTGCAATCATGTTTCCTGAGGTATTCATTAAGTATTGATTGCAGAGGCCACAAACTTGCAGAAAAATTTGCACAAAATGACACAGAACATGGTTTCACATTTTGGGATGGGAAATTGTCTTCTGGTGCTTCTGACTGCCCACAGTTTCTGGCTTCCTTCTACCTCCCAGCCCATGGCTGAGTTCTTGTCTCCATCCAAGCCTCCTGCTAACTTTCCCCTGGCTGCTGCATGGGGCTGCAGCTGTGGCCTCTCCAGGCTTCCACAGCCCCTTCAGATGCACTTTGGACTGTGCAACCCTGCTTCCTTGGCTCCAAGGGTTTTGCAGGATACACAGTCCCTTTTCCCACTGCCCACTGTTACAGGCAGCAGATTGTTGTGGGTTGGCTTTGGCTGGACACCAGGTGCCCACCAAAGCCTCTCCATCACTGCTCTCCTCAGCTGGACAGAGGACAATATAACAAAAGGCTTCTGGATTAAAACAAGGGCAGGCAGAGATCCATTACCATCACAAGCAAAAGACTTGACTGAGGAAAATATGATTTATTGCCAATCAAATCAGAGTAGGACAATAAGAAATAAACCCCAATCTTAAACCTTCCACCCACCCCTCCTTTCTTCCTGGGCTCAACTTCTCTCCTGATTTCTACACCTGTTTCCCCCCATCAGTGCAGGGGGACAGGGTTTTGATTCCTACCACACATTGTCTCTGCCACTGCTTCCTCCTGCTCCAACGTGGGTCCCTCCACAGGGTTGGTCCTTCAGGAACAGGCTGCTCCCATATGGGTTACCCACAGGGTCACAAGTCCTGCTACCACTGTCACCACTGGGCTTGGTCTTGGCCAGTGGCGGGTGCATCCTGGAGCCAGCTGGAATTGGCTCTGCTGGACATGGGGGAGGCTTCTCACAGCAGCCAGCCCTGGAGCCTCCCTGCTACCAAAATCTAGCCATGCAAACCCAGTTCATGGATGATGGATGGATGGATGGATGGATGGATGGATGGATGGATGGATGGATGGATGGATGGATGGATGGATAGATGGATGGATGCATGCATGCATGCATGCATGCATGCATGGATGGATAAAGGGATGAGTGAACAGACTGACTCTGGCTAGAGAACAAGTGTGGCATTTTGGGCACATTTCCTGAGGTGATAACCACTCTTTAACCCACCCCTCCTGCCCTCCCACTCCCCATTACACATTCAGGCTCAGACCTGGCAGGTCCCCGTCACTTACTCCAGAGGGAGGAGGGCTCCACTTCCCTGTAGGATCACTGCTTGGACCATCTGTCCTCTGTCCTGCATCAGGCTGGGCACGTTCCCTCCCTGCTGCTGCTTCTCTCAAGAAGAGAAGTTAGTGAAGATTTATCATGGCATTAAACCTTAAACTGAGCACATTTGAAAAAAGAATGATTTATTCATCAAAAACATAGCTTCGTTTTATCTGCAATTATTCTCAAGTTAAGGCTCCATTCAGCAAGCATTTGGCTGAATAAACAGCAATTTTTTATATCTAAACCATCCCATTTTGACATTCCATCACACAAACAAATGCAGGAGGACATAGCCCACCCAAAGATCATTTGTAAAGTTCTCTGGATACGTTTTTTTTCCAAAGTGCTGTTCTGGGGTAGTTGGGTGGGGGCAGCTCTTCCATCCTCTGACCAGTATGCAAGGACCAGTTGGGTCCTGTGGGGCAAAGTCATCACCAACAGCGGTTGATTGGTTTTGAAATTAAAAGAGAGAGAATCCAAAAAACGACAGGTGGCTGCACAAACATGAACAGAACAAACACAGGGGGATGCTTTTCCACCAGCAACATCTATCAGGAGGGCATCCCAAGGGAAAAATCAGAAATACTGGACTGGGGGAAGTTACTAAAAGAGAGTATATGAGGTGCACAACTGCTAAAATTCCTGCTGCAGAGGAACCACAGGACAACAGTAAAAGGCCAATATTGCTGCATCAGGAGCACTTTAGTGTCCTGAAAATCAAGAAAGAATCCTATAAAAATGGGAATGAGGGGTGAGTAAAAATGAGTATAAGGATGAGTATAAAGGGAAGGCTCAAGCACATGGGGGCAGAATGAGAAAGGGTAAGGAGCAGGGAGAGTTACAGTCAGGAAGGGGCATAAAAGGAAAGGAAATAAGTTCCAAAATATACTGGAAGTGCAATGAAAAGAAAAAAAGAGTCAGCATTCGTGTCTCATGATGAAAAGGACCAAAGGGATGACACAGAGGCACAAACAGTGACTTCCTCACCGTGGCAGCACAGCGCAAGCCTGTAACCAGTACCCGGAGCCATCAGCATTTAGCAAGAGAAGCTCAGTGCATTGACTAGTCAGGGGTCAAGAGAAATCGCCCTGGAAAATGTAAGCAACCTCTGAACAATTAGCAGATGATTGTGACAAATTTTGAAGGTTTACGGGATCCTGGGGAAGTGCAGAAAAAGCACTTTTTCTGTGAAAAATAAAAATACATAAAAAAAGGAAATCAGGAGTTGGGGGAGTTACAGATCAGCCAAGCCGGCTTCAGTTCCTTGAAAAATTTTGGAACAAATTATTGAACAATCTATTTGTAAGTACCAATAATGTGATAAAAATAAAGGATAAAAACCAGCCAACACAACTCTACCAGGAACAAATTATGTCAGGGTGATCTAATTTCCCTCCTTGCCAGGGTATTTGGTCTAGTGGAGGAGGAAACAATGAATGCAATCCATTAGGCAAAGCCTCTGGTGCATTCCCAGGAACAGGCAGGGAAGTCCAATCTGAGTGAAAATATGGGAGAAGGGTAAAACTGAGAGCAATAGGTCCTTCAAGCAAAGCTGGGGGTCTGAGAACAGGGGCAAGGCGGGTGACAGTTCCGTTATCGTGGTCTGGGTGCCTTTTATTTTCCTACAGCGTGACTGCCGGACATGTCCAAATGCAAGGGTGACACCTCTGTGGACTCCCAAGACACCAGGGACCTCCAACCTCTGACAGACACTCAGTGGTGCCAAGTTTCCCTTGGGAAGGACGGTAGAAACTTCTTCAAAACACCTGCAAGTTAAAGCAATTCCTCTTAACTGGACATTTCAGGTGATTGGAGGTGCATGGCTTTGAGTAAAGTCCTGTTAAATAGACACAGATATAGATATAGATATAGATATAGATATAGATATAGATATAGATATAGATATAGATATAGATATAGATATAGATATAGATATAGATATAGATATAGATATAGATAGATACATATTCAGATGAAAATAATCTATTATTGTTATTTAATTCTGGTTCATGCACTGCAGCCCCACTCTGAAATCTCCTGGCTGTTAAGCAATGACCAGCAGCAGTGTCAGCTCTGTCACTCAGCCCTGGGGCAGCATGAGGAGAGCCTCAGGCAGCTGCCCTGCTGCCGTGAGGGGTGATGCTGCAGGATGGAGCTCCCAGTTTAAACCAGTTCAGCACAGACCACCAGGAACCACCCCCACCACAGGGAGCAGAGGGTGAGCTCCAGCCCTGCCTCCTCATCAGAGCAGACGGTTTCAGAAGAGCCCCCCAAATGCTCCTCTCTGGGCAGCCCCAAACAACAAAAAAAGTCTTTGAACCCACCCTATGACCTTTGCTTTCCTTCTTTTTTTCTGCCAAGACCAGAGAAAATACCCCATTTTGAGAATAAAATAGTGCAGAAAACTAAAATGACACAATCTTGGAGTTCAGTGTCATGCACAGCCCCTCAGCCTGAAGAGGTTTGACAGTTTGTACTGAGGGGAAGATGCGATGCTGCAATGTTTCTTTGGAGAGGAAAAAAAAAGAAAAAAGGATGACTTTTATTTTTAGTAGTTTAGCAGCCAAATTGTTGTCAGGCTGTCTGTGCTCCGCTGAGCAATGCAAAGTGTTGGCTACAGCCAAGAAGAGATTTCTCACAGAGCAAAATGTCATGATAAAACCAGGTTTCATCAGAATCCCAGCACTCTTTATGGAAAGAATTGCCAAATTTTGGACAAACTTTATATTGTTTATCTTTTTTTTTTTTGTTACCATGATGCACTTACAGGTGGAGAAATATGAGACTGGGCCTGAATTGCTTTTTTATTTGGGAATATGCCACATTTCCCTTTTGTTCTCTGGTGATGCTGGACAGCTAAAGGAGGTCTGGGAATCCAGTTCTCTTACATTTTCCACCACCACCCAGCTTTTCCCTTCATTGTTGTCCATCCTCTGCAACTAGAGATGCTTCCAAAAGAAAACAAAACTGGATTCTTATTTCTCTTTGTCCTCTGGCCTTGGACATTTTCCCCATTGCTCCAGGACTTGACACTCTCATTACTGATTCACAGCACTCTGAGGTTGGGGAACCTCTGGAGAAGGTCCAGTGCCATCCCTGCTCAGGCAGGGTCACCTAAAGCTGGATTCTCTGGGCTATAGCCCACAGGCTTTGGGATATCTCCAAGGGTGGAGAGCACTGCTTCTCTCATGAGTGGTTTAGCCATCCTCACAGCTCTTCCCTGGATTTAGTCTTGTACTGGGAAGCACAGCAGGGTGCAACACTCCAGATGCCACCACGTCTGTCTGTAAAACCAAACTGGTACCCCAGTAATTCCCGGCACCAGAGAGCCAGGCTGTGAGAGCTGTGCCTGTCCTGGTGAGACACTCAACCATGACTGTACCCACCCCTGTCCGGCTGCAATGTCGGCCAGGCTGGCAGATGGGCACATTGCAATGTGGCCAAGGGGACTCTGGAGTCTGGGAAAGGGCAGCCCCTTGGGCCAGCCAATGGTGGTCCTGTGGGTGCCAGGAGGGAGCAGGCACAGGCAGGAGTTGCGGGAATTTTGCTGAGCCTGTCCTTGACACCAACACCCACGAATGTCCCAGGGAGAATTTGTTGCTTCGGGTTCCTCATAAATGCCAAGTCAGTGTGTGATGGATGGGCTGGGAACTCCTTCCAGGATCTCGCCACAGCAGCTCCCGGGAGCAGCAATAAAACTCCATTGCCATTTGGGCCAGGATGGAGGTGTATGGGGGACAGCCTGGAAAAGAGCCTTTTTGGGGAGCCCTGCACCAGCCAGGCATCCGTGGGGTGGGGCAGGGCAGGGACAGGGCTGATGGACCCACCTTGGCCTTGCTGATCACTGCTCCATGCACATACTCCTTCCTCCTCCCACCCTCTGCACCTATATGTACCCCAATAAACACCCTCCTCTGCCCAAATCCCCCTCGCATGCACCTTCAGGGTGCGCACACACACACACTCTCTGCACAGCCCTGCGTGTACTCACCTCTGCTCCCCAGCACGCCCCACCTTCCCACACGGGCACTTGGCACTGCTGGGGCTGCATGACAGCGTGCAGGGGAGGAGGGCTCATTCAGAGAGCTGCCATATCCCATAGCATATGAACAGAGGACAACCCAGATGTCCCCAGCCCACCTGGCCCTCCCAGCACCCTGCAGGAGTTCCGGTGGGGGCAGCTGAACACCCCTGCCCACTGCTCACCCTGCTGCCTGACGGACACCAGGACATCTCGGCTGAAGAACAGCCGGATAACTGGAGTTTTCAGGAGAACTGGAGGGCCCCCAGAGCTGTGCTGAGGGAGGAGTGGGAGGAGAGCAGGGCAGAGGCTGGGGGAGCCTGAGGGGCTGAGGCGGGATAAATTCACGGGAGCAGCCGCTTCCAGAGCGGGCTAGACCCTGGGCTGGGGATAGAGACATCCAAGGGAATGGAGCAGGGACAGCAGGACGAGGCCTCGGTGCCCGATGGCAGCCGCACATCGCGGCGTCCCCGCGGTGGCGCCGGGACCGGCCCAGGGAGCACCGGGAGCGGGGCCGCAGCGCCACCCAGCGGCCGAGAGGTGCCACCGCCTCGGCCCCTCCGCGTCCTCCCCGCTCCCGTCATGGAATCCGGGAATGCTTCAGGGACCTGCAATGCTCATCCAGTGCCACCCCTGCCATGGGCAGGGACATCTTCCACTGTCCCAGGCTGCTCCAAGCCCCAATGTCCAGCCTGGCCTTGGACACTGCCAGGGATCCAGGGGCAGCCACAGCTTCTCTGGGCACCCTGCGCCAGGGCCTCCCCACTCTCCCAGGGAACAATTCCATCTCAGTATCACATCCGTCCCTGCCCTCTGGCAGTGGGAAGCCATTCCCTGTGTCCTGTCCCTCCATCCCTTGTCCCAAGACCCTCTCCAGCTCTCGTGGAGCCCCTTTAGGCGCTGGAAGGGGCTCTGAGGTCTCCCTGGAGCCTTCTCTTCTCCAGGTGAACACCCCCAGCTCTCCTGGCCTGGCTCCAGAGCAGAGGGGCTCCAGCCCTAGGAGCAGCTCCGTGGCCTCCTCTGAACTGTCTCCAACAGCTCCACCACCACACCCAACCCACAGCCAGTCCCAGTTCACCCTCCTGGCTGCTCCCAACTGTCCCCTCAACACAGGACAGTCAGGAACCTCTGCCACCACTATATGGTCCACCCAAAATCATGTCCCATCTGAGTTGCTGTCTTGGGTGGGTGATGTGACCCAAGGAGGGGCAGGAGCATCTACTGAGGATCACATTTGCATCATGGTGCTTTAAGCACCTCTGCTCCAGGACAAAGGCACCCCCCCAGGGATGAGCAGCCCCTTCCTGACCATGCACAGGTGTGTCTTTGGCCTCTCGTCATCCTCTTGATGAAGAACGCAAAGTCAGCAAAGCAGGGAACACAGTCAGCAAAGCAGGGAACAAGACACCTGCACAGGCAGGTTGATCGAGCTTTTTTCCTGTTTCTGGGTAAGAAACACAAATCCATTCTCTCCAAAATCCAGGGGAAACGAGATGCCACAGTGCTCCCTGGAGGGAAGGAGAGGACAGCAAGCCCACATCAAATTTGGTGATGACTTCTCCAAACTTACAGTGGAGCAGGTTCATCTCTCATCTTCAGCTTGCTTTTTTTTTTACCTTGAATTTGCTGCCTTTCTCTTTATCGGGAAAAAATAATGCCCGAAGCATAAAGACATCCTTTTAGTAACACAAAAAAGGTTTAAACCCTTGGAATGACTCAGATCTAATCTCCTTGTTTCTCCACAGGTGAATTTTGAGGCCTTTGGCCTCAGCACCTGGGGACTTTCTCAGTGACTCATACGGTCCCCATGGAGTGCTGTGGGGTCCCTCCTGGTGCAGAGGAGCCCAGGACTCAGCACAGCCCATGAAGGTCCTCCTGCAGAGCTCTTCAAACCTTGCAGGGATGGGTTGGCATCCTCTGGCAATACCTGACTGGAAGAATTCATGGGGTGGGAGATGGAGTCACAGCAGGCTCCAGCATGTCCCTTGTTAAAAGCAACCTCATGTGCATCCCAGAGCCAGCCAGCAATGCACAAACACAGAGTAGCTCTTTGCCGTTGGTTTCCAGTAACCAGAGCTTGCAACAAGATCCCAGCTCCCCATTTCCATCAGGTGATTTACCTGTGCTATGTCAGGGTTGTTCTGGTGCTACCACAGATGTGCAGCATCTGCTGTGGACAAGCAGCCAGAGGATCAAAGCCTCTGGGCTGCCTCTGGTAGTGGGGTGGGTTGATGGACAGCCATCCCCACAGGATGCAAGACCGCTGCAGTGTCTGCTTCTGAAATATCCACAGCTCCAAAGACAAAAAAAAAAAAAACCTTGGGAAAACCTAGAGAAAGTCATACGTGGTGGTGTTAACATCACCTCTTACACTGGCAGAGCCTGACCTGGCTGAAGCAGAGCTGCAGAGGGGCCCTCCAAAGCACAGAGCAAAACTGTCAGCACAAGGAACAACCTTTCCTGGGTCTCTCTGCCAAGTCCCACCTGGATTCACTCCAACTTTACCCTTTAGGCTTGAAATTTTCCATCCGGGAGTATTTTTCTTTCCAAGTTCCAGTGCAAAGAGCCACAGCCAGAGGGACAAGAAGCTGGGGCAGCCAAACAGCCCGAGAGCTGCTGGGGGAATGCTGCCCTTCACTGGCAGATGAGGCTTTGGAGAGAGAGCTCATTTTTCCAGCTGTATCAGGAGCTCTAATGAGAGAAAATTACTTTGGCCTGCATTAAGAAAAAAAACCTCTCATTCCAGTGGAAAACTGTCACGTTGCCAGCTTGAAGAACAGGGACTTGAAGTGTTGCCTTCTCCTGTCCCCAGGAAAATCTGCGGAAATTTGGCTGGTGGCATTGAAAAATTATTTGAGTTCTCACAGTATCAAGGTGTGAGTTCCGATGACAGCTGCTAGCACTGCTGTCCCAGGCCCAGTGTCCCCTGGCTGTCCCTGGTGGAGCATCCTCCAGAGCTCTGGAGGGGCTCTGTCCTGTGCTCTCCCCTGTCCTACGGTGGCTGTCATGGCTGTGGGACAGCAGCAATGGGGCTCAGCAAGGTGAGCCTCCCCTGTGGATGCCATGGCTTGAATCCCTCTGAGGAGGGATGCTCCCTTTGATACTTCCTTGGGCAAAGAGTTAAAAAATTACCCATAAAACTTCAACTGGAAGAAACTTTGAATGAGCAAAATGAAGCCACACAACCACCAGAGTGAAATATTCAGCTTTGAAAAAAAAAATATATAAAGGGTAAAAAAGATCTATGAGTAGGTCAGCAAGGATCTGCAGCCTGTGCAGTGAGCAAGAACCTGTGGGTTTGGATGTGGAGTTCAGGGCTCTCTGAGCATCCCCTGGCCCTGTGGTGCCCATCCCAGCTCCGGGGCAGGGACTGGCTGGAATGACAGGACAGAGCTCACAGAGGAGGTGGAGGAGGAGGGAGACACAGCAGATATGGAGCCTGGACAGGAGCAGATGGAGATGGAGAGCAGTGTCCAGCTGATCTGTCAGGTGACAGATGGCCTTCATGCTGGCTGGAGAGGGAGGCAGGGCCAGTGCTGGCAGCCAGCAACTGCAGCCACTCTTCCCTTTTTCTCCTTAATTTGTCTCAGAAGACCCCTGTATTCCCCCGCTGGGCTGTGCTCAGCTGCACAGAGGTTGTGGTGCTGGTTGGAAGGGTGGGGGCCAGAGGGCTCTCGTGTACCCCCTCGCCATCTTCAGGACACGACAAGACACTCCTGACACAAGAACCCAAACTGAGAGACATTAAACAACCCCAGAAAATAAATCTATTTTCAATTCTATTTGCTGTATTTTTTCTTTTTTCTGCCTTTTTGGGATCTTGCACAGCGTCTCTGGGACATGAGAATAAGGGAAAAGCATGAAAGTTCTTACAAAGTATTTGTCCTTGTAAAGGAAGAAGGTGGGAAAACAACATGAAAAAGAGGGAAAGGGAAAGGGAAAGGGAAAGGGAAAGGGAAAGGGAAAGGGAAAGGGAAAGGGAAAGGGAAAGGGAGAGGGAGAGAGAGAGAGAGGGAAAGGAGGGGAGGGGAGGGGGGGAGGGGAGGAGAGGAGAGGAGAGGAGAGGAGAGGAGAGGAGAGGAGAGGAGAGGAGAGGAGAGGAGAGGAGAGGAGAGGAGAGGAGAGGAGAGGAGAGGAGAGGAGAGGAGAGGAGAGGAGAGGAGAGGAGAGGAGAGGAGAGGAGAGAAGAGAAGAGAAGAGAAGAGAAGAGAAGAGAAGAGAAGAGAAGAGAAGAGAAGAGAAGAGAAGAGAAGAGAAGAGAAGAGAAGAGAAGAGAAAGCTTTTCCCCTTCTCTACAGACAGTTCAGGAGTACAAGGCAAAAATGAACATTTTTTTCTTCCATTTTGTTTCCCCGGAAGAGAAGTCCAAGTGCCCCTCATTGCCACCTGCTCATAATTAAGCACACAGGAAGTTAAGAAGCAAAACTAAGTGACACTTGGAAAAAACAAACATCCATCAGCTGCTGTGAGCTGGGAACCAGCAGGAGCTGTCTCTGGCAGGGGCCATCCAGGCTCTGTGGCCACAGGGCCCGAGCTGGAGCTGCAGCTGCAGCTGCCCTCAAATCAATCAGGTTTTGCTGTGAGACAACTCTGTTTCCAGAGGCTCAGTAATCAAGAGCCTATTTTTAGAGAAATGAGCCACCACATTAATCAATAAGGAGCAGCCAGATCCTCAAGGGTAAGGAGGGTTGGAGTTGCCTTGCTCCAGTCTCAGGAGCTTGTTCCCAGTCCCATGATGTGTGGTTGCCCCCAGGTGCTGCAGGGAGCTCTGCCCCATGTCCCCACCTCGCTGGGTTCCCACGGGGCACATGGGACCTTTGGCCTTCCCAGGGGATGCTCCTGACAGGCAAGGGCTGCAAAAAGGAGTAGAGGGGCTCCTTAGGAATATCATCTGGGAGGGGTTTGGAAGGATGCCTCTTGGCCAGCTGGCCTAGGAGCAGCTGGTTCAGGTCTCAGCAGCAGCTATTGGGGGACAGGAGGGGCACAGCCATCCCCACCACACGCTCCTGCTGTCCCTGCCAGGGCTGGCTCCTTCTGCCTCCCACCATCTCCTGCATAGCCCTGGTCTGCCCAGGAAGAAGAGCCAAGCAGCCCCTTTCCTGGGAATGTTCCCCCAGCACGAGGTGTTTAAATCATTTACAAAGCGCTAAAATAGAGCTGGCTCCCTTCCAGGCACTCTGGCATCCAGTCTCTGTAAACAACTCACCCGCCAAGGGAGTCAGCCAGGAAAAAAAGGTTTTTCATGTCCATTCCCCAGGCCCCCCTTCCACAGAAACCTTCCAGCATGATCCTTTCTCAGCTGTAAGAGCAGCAAAATTGTTTCAGGTCTTCACTGACATTCCTTTTCCCCCAAGCACACTTGTGGACATCTCACACGACTCCCTTCTGCCAGTGGACGGAAAAAGAGAAAGACTCTCTGCAAAAAAAATAATTGGCTGATGTGGTAAGTCTGATGTGTCTGTCCCTGCCTTGGATATTTCCTAGGTTCCCTTTCAAAGGCAACTTATTTTTTTAATAGCATTGACCTTTATGGAGACAGGAATTCACCTGGGTATTTTCTCATGGCTTCTGAGCTGCACCCAGGGACTCGCAGGGAGAATCAAGAGGACATTTATTTCTTAAGCTGCAAGTGATTCACCAAAAATCATTGGGATGCAAGTAGAAAATGCCAGGGATCAGAACACAGCCCAGCTTTCAAAATCCCAACCATGTTGGGAGAGCAAGGTCTGGGCTAGCCAGGAGATCAGCTGCAAGAGGAGCCACCCAGCATCTCTTTCCACTGCAGGGTCTGCAGCAGCTCTCAGCTGCTCTCCCCAGGGCCCCCAACCCAAAGGAACACCCCAGGAGCTGGAGCTCCCACCCTGTGACTCCCCAGATGACCAGCAAGTTCCCAAAACTCCTACTCTGGTCTCACGGAGGCAAGACATGGAGTGCTGCAGCCTCACCTGCTTGTGCCGCACCTGGATGGGGATCACCCCTAATTCTGCTGGAGCAGCTGAACCTCCTGGTGCCTCTGCAGCACCAGGTGCAAGGGGAAGGATGCAGTTCCCTGGTTGCTCAGCTGTGAGAGGGAAGGCTGGGGAACTTCATCCATCCTGCTTCCTCCATCATTCTGGCTTCCTCCATCCTGCTGCCAGAGTGTGGTCCATACTGTGGTACAAGTCAGCCACCCCCAGGAGGGTGACACTGAGGCTGACAGGGTGCTTGGGGGGGGGGGGTCAGAGAGTACCAACTCATTATTCAAACACACCCCATCTTAAGGCTGGGAGCTCCTGTGCACCCCAAAGGGGATTATCCGCTCAGAGTGGGCAGTAGTGGATCTGGAGTTCTCCCTGAAGAGTTGCACAGAGGAAGAAGCCTCTTGTGAAGAAAAATAACCCTCTACAAGATGAGAACCCGCATATGGCTGCAATTTGGGAAGCGCTGTCCTCATGCCCACCTTCTCCCAGGTTTTGCCAGTGGATCCACATCAGACTCTGACCCACCCAGCTCCTGCCACCCCTGCACCTGATGCTGCAAGGGGCACCTGTGGCAGAGGCAGACACCAGTTGAGGATCCACCCCCACCCACAGGGTGTAGGTGTCCCTCCTGCATGCTGGCCTGCGGTGGGAGTGATTTGTTAGCGTGGGTGCTGGGCACAAGTCAGGCATATGGTCAGTGAGGAACACCCGACAGAGAAGGACCTGAGTCAGCACTCTCCAAGGAAACCTCAGAGGAGCAATGATGGAAGCACAGAGTGCTGGGGCAGCAGGCCTGGAGGGCTCACAGGGCTGTGGGACAGTGAGGACAGAGCCTCAGCCCCGAGGATGGGGCAGGATTGCCCCTAGCATGGCACGGGGCTGGAGGAAGAGGAGGGTGAGGAAGGCTGATCCCACACTGGGGGAGCACAGCCAGCAGCTTCCAGGTCCTGTGCCCCTGGCCACTTCGGCCACGAGGCAGGAGGAGTGATCATCCCACAGCTCTCCTTCCCAGATGCTGGGAGCGGCTGCTGTTACTCCTTGCCATGAGGCCTCTGCTGAGGGCTGGCCCATAAAATATGCATGGCGTGTCCTCCCCTTCTAAACTTCATTTCCTCCTGTGCCAAATTCCCTCCTCACCTATTTGTCTCACATTCAAATGTTTCTTCACGTTCTACAGCTTCTCAAGCCATCCATAACAGCTTCTCCTGGATTTATTCCCATCGCTGGTGCAGCCAAAAGTGCCCATGGAAGGACTTGGATGTGTGTTATCTGGCGTGGGCCATGTTCCCCATGTGGGATACAGCAGTATGGTTATATCCGTGCTGTGTGTTCCAGCCATGGACTGGACTGAGCTTCCCATGCCAGCTGCAGCCACTGTGAGCACGGACCGGCCCCTCTGTGCTAGCAGCACCTGCCTGGGCATGGTGGGGACAGAGACAGTGGCCCCGAGGACAAAATGTCACAGCCTAAGGGGATTAGGAGCTGGGGGTCAGTGCTCTGCAAGGCTACGGTGACCCAGGAGGGTTTGGCACAGTCCTCACAGCAGCCTGGAGCATCCCTTGTTGGTCTCCCTACCACTGGCAGGGCTCCCAGCTCAGGGATTTCCTGTTTCGGGTACAATCATCCTGAGAGAAACCCCATCAGATTTCACTTCCACCAAAAAGTGGCTTTTTTACATTTCATCTCTGAGTTTGGGTCTGAGAATAAAGTTTCTTCAGAAACTCAGACCTGGTTTTGCACCACAAACTCCCAGTCCCAGCCGGATGCTGCAGGGCTGCAGCTCTGCTGGCACAGCAGGCAGCGCTTGGAAGCTTTCCCTGCTAAGACCAGGCGAGTGTTTCCCAGGGGTGACTGGTGCCATTAGAGCCTTTGAAGGGAATTTTCTCTGTGACACTGGGCTGAGAAACAAGGTTCAAACTGCAGCCCAAGAATTCGTATGTGCAGTCTCATCACGGCAAGGAACTTCGGGTGAATTATTATTATCTCTAAATGGCACAAAAGAGTTAACACAGCTTTGAAGGAAGTGGGTGCTTTTCCAGAGCTTTGTACCCAGCTCTGTCAGAGGCAATGCCACTGTCTGGCTGTCTCCGTGGAAGGACAAGATGTTCCCAAAGAGAACCTTACAAATGAGCTCAGGGAATCTCCGTGGTTTCACTGTTTGTTACAGCAAGTGTCAGTGTTGGGGACGGCAGGAAAAAACAATTGCAGGAACTAATTTTCCCAGCTCCTGCCTGCGCTGAGCATTCCCAGCACAAGATGTCACTGAGGAACTGAATTTGGACAGCTCTGCATCAGCCCGGCGTCATCCTCCGGGAGCCACTGGAAACGGGACTGGAGAGATGGGCATGGAGAAGGAACATGGTCACAGAGAGAGGATGTGGGCACAGAGAAGGGATGAGGGCACAGAGAAGGTGCACGGGCACAGAGAAAGGATGCAGCTGTGATGCTGCTGTGAAACAATCCTGCAAACAGGAAGGGAGGTACCTGATCTCCCAGGTCAAGACTCGGGAGCGTTTCTGGCCGCGGGTTGTCAGGGAGGTGCTCGGTGATCTCCGGAGCTCAGCACTGGGTGTGCCGGGGAGGAACAGCTGAGGCAAACCCCTGCTAGGAACAGGACAGGCACTCGCCCTGCCTGGGAAGATCCCGAGGTCCTGCCAGCCCTCTCTGGGGCTCCGCGGAGCAGGCGAAGCCAAACAGCCCCAGCCCGTAGGGAGCCAAGTCTGCTGCCTCAAGCACCCCAAGCACCTATGGACTCGGATGAAATGAGCTAGAATCCAGCTGAAACCCCCAAATTGTTCATGCACACATCAGGAGGAGCAAGTGCAGGGGCTTGAAACATCTCTCCCATGATAGGTCCCGCAGGTCTGGGATCCCCTCCCCAAGTTTTTCCAGCTCCACAGGCTGGACATACCACAGCCTGCCTCAGGGATGGCTACGAGGGAACAAGGACCCTTTGAGGCATCCTTGGGTCCTCTCTAAGGCTGCCCTGAGCAGGCAGTAGCCCCTTGGCTCTGCAGGGTTGGCCCCGGTGCTCCCCACAGGTCCCCTTCAGGGACCACTTCAAGGTTCCCTTGGGACCTTCATAATTTTCCCAAGGGCTCCTCCAAAGGCATGAGGCTCTTTTTGCCCTGCTCCCAGCACTACTCCAAGGAAGAGAGCTCCCTTCAGGCCCCACCTAGAGCTCCCCCCGAGCCGCACCTGCCACTCCAGGCCCTTCCTGGGGCGTCCGGGGAGGGAGGTGTCCCCGGGACCGGCTGCGTCAGGGGGATGGAAATGGGGAAGGCACCGGCCAGGGGGCTGCAGGAGCGGGGTGCACTGGGCAGGGTGGCTCCAGTCCTGGTGCTGGCCCAGGTGACGGTGCCAGTCCCGGTTCGTATCCCTGACCCGGTCTCTATCCCAGTGTCGGTCTTGGTCGCAGTCCCAGTCCCGATCGTAGTTCCGGTCCCAGTGCCAGTCTCGATGCCGGTGCTGGTCCCGGTCCCTGTCCTCGTGTCGGTGCCTGTCCCGGAATCAGTCCCAGCTCCAGTCCGGATCCCGATCCCAGTTCCCATCCCCGTGGCGGTGCTGATGCCTGTCTCGGTGCCAGTGCCACTCCCATTCCCAGTCCCGCTGCCGGTCCCGGTGCCGATTCCAGAATCAGTCGCAGTCCCGGTCCCGGTCCCCGTCCCCGTCCCGGCGCCGGTGCTGAGGCAGTGCTGGGGCGCGGTACTGGTTCCGGTGGCAGCAGAGCGGGGCCAAAGGCGGGGCGGAGCGGGGCCGTGGAGCTGGAGGCCCGGGGGCGGTCCCGCGCAGGCCGTACTTAAGGCGGCGGCGGGGGGCGGCCCCGCCGTGCCCATGGCTCTCCCGAGCGCCGCCCGGGCGCTCCGCGCCGCCGTTCGCCGGTGCGATGCCCCGAGCCGCTCGCGCTCCGCGCCCGCCGCCGCCCCCCGCGGGTCCTCCCCGGCGGCGGCGGGCACGGGACTCCGGCCGGGGCCACCCCCTCCCCCGCGGGGCGCTGAGAGGGGCCCGCCGCCGCCCGCCGTGGATTTCGGGGACCCGCGCGAGGCGTTCCGCAGCAAGAGCAGCGCGGAGCTGCTACGGGGGCTGGTGGTGCTGGGGCTGTGCGCCGTGGAGCCGCTGGTGCAGCACAACCGGGAGGTGGGTGGAGGAAGGGGTCCGACTTGGGGGGGCTGCTCCGGGGCGGGGCTTGTTACCGGAGAGTTCGGGGGGTTACCGGCTCTGGACCGGCGGGGCTTTCGCTCAGGGACCGCCCGCTCCGGTAGGTGTCAGTCCCCTTCTGGAGAGGCTTTTTGCTTCGGGGAGTCCCATTTTGGGACTGCGAGTCCCGGGATGGGGAGTGCCCCTTCCGGACGTGTCGGTGCGGGATGGGGGTTCTGTCGCTCCAGGGGTGACTGCTCCAAATGGGGGGATCTTTCGTTCCGGGGAAGTGCCTGTTTTGCAGGATGTTGGTGCGTGCCAGCGATACTGTCACTCCGGGGGTGCCGGTCCTAGGCTGGGGGGGCTCTCACCCTGGGGGTGCCCATTTCGGGACTTGTCATTCCCCTTCCGGGGGAAGTCTTGGACTGGGGGTGAGCCAGTCCTAGGTCGTGGGGACTTTTCCTTCGGGGATGCCGGTGCGGGACGAGTGCTGAGCCGCCGCTATCCCGCAGCTGCTGCAGTTGTGCCAGCGGGTGCTGGGGCAGACGCTGTTCGAGCGGCTGATGAAGATGACGTTCTACGGGCAGTTCGTGGCCGGAGAGGACCAGGAGGCCATCAAGCCGCTGCTGCGGCGGAACCAGGCCTTCGGCGTGGGCGCCGTGCTGGATTACAGCGTGGAGGAGGACCTGGGCGACGGGCGGTGAGTGCGGGCCCGCGGGGCTGAGGGCGGGCCGGGGGCGGCCCCTGGCCGCGCTGCCATTGGCTGCACCCGCCCAGCCCCCCGCTCCCATTGGTTGTGAGACCGTTGGCGTCACGGCCTCGCCCCCCCATGCTACCGCCCATGGTCCGCACACGGCAGGGGATGGCAGTGCCCCGCACACGGCAGGGGATGGCAGTGCCCCGTACACGGGGGTGGCAGTGCCCCGCACACGGCCGGGGATGGCAGTGCCCCGAACACTGGGGTTGCAGTGCGCCGCACACGGGGGTAGCAGTGCCCCGCACACGGGATGGCAGTGCCCCGCACACGGGATGGCAGTGCCCCGCACACGGGGGTGGCAGTGCCCCGCACACGGGATGGCAGTGCCCCGCACACGGGGGTGGCAGTGCCCCGCACACGGGGGTGGCAGTGCCCCGCACACGGCGGGGGCTGTGTCCTGTACACGGGGGTGGCTGGGCCCCCACTGGGCCGAATCGCTCCCCCCGCCCCTCTGCACATACCGGGTGCTGCCCCCCTGTCTGCTGCACCCCCTCTGTCCCCATTTATTCCCTTGCACACACCGGAGTGCAACCCCTCCCCGGCAGTGCTGTACACCCCGAGCCCTCCTGCACACCCTGAGGGGGGGTTCCCACCTCTATCCTCCATCTCCTATGGGATGCTGACCCCTCCATTCCATCTTCCTTCTGAGGTGCTGCCAGCCACGTCCCATTTTCCCTAACCGTCCTGGGGCTCTGTGTCCCCCACACCCCCCTGCACACAGTGCGTTGCTGTCACACTTGAAGTCCCCCTTTCCCCTCCTCGCCCCCCCCCCCCCCCGCATTGGGATGCTGCCCCGCATTCCTGTCCCCTCCATCCCCCACCGTACAAACACTGGGATGCTGCTCCCCACATTTTGGTGGACTCAATGATCTTGGAGCTGTTTTCCAATCTTAACAATTGCATGATTCCACGACTTCCACCCTCCACCATTTCCACCCGTCTCAAGCTGGGGTGGTGCCCCCCGTTCCCGCCCTGCTCCCCAGTCCCGGGCAGCTTTCACTGCCTCCCGCCCTCTGCCAAGAGCTGGCACCAGCCCAAAGCTGCCGGTAACTTTCCATTATTCAGGCTTCAGTTCCGGGCAGCTCCGCTCTCCGGATCGATGGGCCGCTGGCTGGCACCCCACGGTCACGGGGGTGGGCGGTGTCCCCCCACCCACGACAAGGGTGGCCCTTCCGGAGGACACTGGCTGGGGATGCGGCGTCCCCTGGGCAAGGCTGCACAGCGGCAGTTCCTGCTGGCAGCTGGGGACACCGTCAGAGTGTCACATGCTTGTCACGTGGTGTTAAAAACACAGCGGAAACGGCTTTTTAGGGAGGTTTGCGAGCGGGGTGTGAGCCAGGGTGGTGATGCAGGTGCTGCCGCTGGGAGCCTTATCTCTGGTCCACACCCGGGCACTGCTTATCGGGGACCCCCATGTGCCATGGCGGGTGCCACTGCCCCTCGCTGCTGCTGCTGCGAGCACGGGAGCTGTGCGGGAGAAGGCAGGGCTGTGCCATCCCAGAGTGGGCTGCAAACTTTGGGGGTTTTCTAGAAAAGCTTCAAAACACCCCGCTGCTCCCTGGCAGGGGGGTGGCTGTTTTGAAGGTGTGTAGCCAGGTGTTTCTCCCCTGGACACACAACCTTGGTCCGGGTATAGTGTTCGGCATTCCCATGGGGCTGAGCAGGCAGCATCGGTGCTGCCAGGCTGGCACTGCTGTCCTCCATGCCCGGCTGAGCCTGAGCCAAGGGCTTTCCTGTGGGTGACCATAGAAGACTTTCAGACAGGCTCTGCCTGCACCTGTATCCCTCCTGCTGATGGGTGCCTGTGGTTTGTGAGCTGGTTGGGCTGTACTGCTCCCCCCCGCTGCAGATTTGGGATTTGCACGTGTGGTACTTCTTGCTAGGTGAGTTCTGCCTGTGCGGTGTGGGCCATTCACATCCAAGAGAGTTCCCAATGCATCCCTACCCAAGCCCTAGTGGGATTTGCCTGGATATCAGGAGAAGGGTCTTCACCCAGAGGATGGCTGGGCACTGAGCAGGCTCTCCAGGGAAAGATCACAGTCCTGAGGCTGCCAGAGCTCAAGGAGTGTTTGGTCAATCAGGCACAGGGTGGGATTGTTGTCCTTTGCAGGGCTAGGAGTGGAACTTGATGTCCTCATGGGTCCCTTCCACCTCAGGATGTTCTATAATTCTATGAACAGGGACAAAGCCCAGGGTAGCATTGGAAGGGTTATGTTGAACCCTGTCCCTTGCCAGCTGTCATTCTGGGTCCTCCTTGGTTCTCTTTGGGGCAAAATCCCAAATTCTCAGTGCTTCTGCCAGGGCTGGTGCTCAGTTGGGCTGCACATGATTGAGAGGGGTGGGCAGTCCTGGGTTCATGGCTGCCGGACTCCAGAGCTGTCCCCTTCCCTTTGGTGAATACTTCGGGATTGTGCTGCTGCTAGCCAGGAAGCAGAGGTACAAACCACAGCAGTCAGTGGGCGTTGTGGCCTCTTGGTGCCATCTCCTGTTGTTCTTCTGGAGCAAGCCAGAGATAATGGCAGGGAAATGCCCCTTCCATCCCAGCAATGGGCTGTGACACCTTTTCCACAGCCTTTTCGGCTGGGAACAACAATGCAATGTGGGCAAGAACTGGCTTATCCTGCCTGCTGCAGGCCCCTGCCTGCCCTGCTCAGGCTGGTGTCCAGAACTTTGTCAGCTTGTCCCAGGAGGCCTCAGCCACGTGCTGAAGGCTGCTGCCAAGTCATGGTGACACAGCTGGAAAATAAGTGTCCTGCAGGCAGCAGAGGGCTGGGGGCTTTAGGGTGGGTGCAGCCCTGGGTGGGGGGTGGAGAGGCAGCACTGGACAGGGGCTTCTGGTACCCGTGGGGTGAAACAGAGAGCCCCCCCATAGTGGAGGTGGTTGTAGCCTCCTGGCAGCCTTGGGGCCATTGCTGGCCCACAGGCATCCCAAGACTGCAGGTAGGTTGGGGTTGTGCTGACACAGGGGAGGGACAATCCTGCCCCGAGCATTGTCAGATGCTCTTCAGGCTCTGCCATGCAGAGTGCGGACTTGGCTTCCTCTAGAAATTCCTTGTGTGGAGATCTGACACCTGCCCCAGTGTGGTATCACTGTCCAGTCTGGCCAATCCTGCTCTCAGAGCTGCCACCTCCTCTTCTCCTCCTGCTCCCAGTGCTGCTGCCACCCCTGCCCAGTGATCTGTCAGCATGTCCCTGGGATCATGGGGCAGCTTCTATTTAGCTTGAAGCTCTCCAAGGCAGTCCTGTGGTGGTCCTGGGCTGGTGCGTGCTGACAGCTCCTGCATGGAGTACGTTGACGGTCTATTCTGCCAAGAGCTTTGCTTTATTCCTACCTGTGGGATTTTAAGCACCACCCATAGCTCCAAAATGGATTTCATGTAACCATGAGTCTTTTCCATGGATGTGGTAATTCAAGGACAGCTTCCCCCTGGTCCCTCATCCCGTTTGCCAGACACGCTGCTGAGCAAAGCAAACATGCTGTGCTGCTGGCATCCTCCGGGTAACCTCCAGGGCCAAAGGGATTATTTCTGGTAGCGGGACCTTTGTGCTGCTCCTGAGCTAGTTTACTTAGCCTGATCCAAAACTTCTGAAAGCCCCATCTGCTGTGTCAGCCGGATTACCCTTCCCAGCCATCCAGCAGGTCGTCACAACCTGCTTTAGGTGAGTGTGAGCTCCCAGGCCCCGAGCTCAACCTCGAGGTTGTTCCTTTCTGGATACAGCCTGCCAGGAGCGTCTGGACAGCTCCTGGAGATGGGACCTGCTCTGAGAGACTTGCTGTAGGTTTGCAGAAGGGATCATCAGGTATAAGCCGGGTTCAGTGGCACTTGGTGGGTGAGGGAATGGCTTGCTGGCCAAGATTAATATTGCAAAGTGAGCAGCTGATATCCAGGACGAAGTTATTTCTTCAGCTGGAAGGAGCTTCCTTTATTTTGCTTGATGCAGAAGAACAAAGTGAGCACCATGGCACTGCTTTGAATACCCCCCTAGAGGGCAAAGGAACGCCTGGTGCAGTCATGCAGCAGGAATGCTGCTGGGAAGGGTGTGTTTGTCTTCAGGAACATAAAACCCTCTAACTCCAAGGGTGCCATTTGCTAATTGAGCTGTGTGCCTTCACTCCAGCCACTTGTCCCCAGCACCTCGGATCTTGTGCCCAAGGTGTACCTTGGGCTCAGAGCTATCCCCTGCCCACAGGACCCATGTCTCTGTGTGTTCTCATGTCACAGCAGTGTTCAGCTGAAGCTGTCCCCTATGCCATGCCGCCTGCTCCAAAAGGAGCTTCCACCTAGCAAGGGCTTTGCTGACAAATACCATTTCTGAGTGTATGATCTCTCCTCCTTCCTTTCCTCCACCCTCTGTATTCAGGGACAGAAAGCTGCTTTCCCTGTCCTCAGGTGAGTAAAATCAGGGAGCAGAACCTGCTAGACATGGTGCCTGCTGCTCCCCATGAGCTCCAGCTGCTCCTGCCCTGGCTCACCCCAGGCTTTGTGGCACTTTGAGCAATGTGCGGCTGTTCCTGGCTCCAGGGGGCGAGAGGGAACAACTTGTTTCTGGTTGTTTCTGCTTCCAGCAGCCCCTAATCCCTGTCACAGGGTTTCCATGTGGGAGAACGTGTCCTGGGACCATGCCATGTGCCTCTCTGCTGTCTTGTCCAGGCCTGCTGGCTCCGGATGGGTGGCTTTGCTGCTTCCCTCGCACTGTGCTTCTTCCCCATTGGGCACAGCCAGTTTGGGAACAGTGATGCCAAGGCAGAGACCTCCTGGAGGAGATGGCTCTGCTGCCACTCAGGGCTGCTCTCCAGGGTCTGGCCCTGTTCCAGGTGAGACCCTGAGTCTGTGGCTGGGTTTAGGGTGTCAGCAAGAAGGCTTAGCTACTCAAGCTCAGGAAGGATCTCGTGACTTGGCCAGCATCCCTCAGAGCCCTGTTATCTCCATGGCAGAGAGTTTGGGCTTAAAATGACATCAGAGGTCAGCTGGAGTTGAAAATTTGACGTTTTTTGTGAGTTGTTGGCTGAAGCCAAGGCACAGAGGAGCGTGGGGCAGCAGGGCACCCTTGGCTTGATGTGCTCGGGGTCTGGAGAACCTCCGTGCTTCATGGTCTGGCTGCTGGTGCCATCAAGATGAGGAGGCAGTGGGTTGAGGCTTGGTGTCACCGCAGCAAGGACTGTGAGCAGGTTGGAGATGGAGCATGCCAGCCCCACAGGACTGACCTTATCCTTGCTGTGGGGTGGGCTGTTGGACGGTAGCTCTGAACCCTGGGACAGGCCATCCTCACTGCTGCCTCAGGGCTCCCAAGTCTTCCCTGGATGGATGGTGAAGCCCTGTTCCCTTCCACAGGTGGGTTTAGGCATCTGACCTGCCAGTTGGATCCCATTGGCAATGGGATGGCAAGGGAACAGCAGGGTCCAGCACCAGGATGGCAGCACAGGAGCCTCAGAGCTGCCCTGTCCATCAGTGTAGGGTTGCAGGGGGTTGCTGACCTGGCCCTTATCTTCCCTGTTTCTCTTCTTAGCTCCCGTACCTCTGCAGCCGAGAAGGAGATGGGAGGTGAGTGACAGGAGATAGCCTGGAAGTCTGGGCACTGCAGGCCTGGTGTTGAGGAGGAAGGACCCTAGTACCACAGCCTCAAAAAATGAGCTGGATGAAGAACAATGTGGTTCCTGGCCCAATCCTGCCCCTCAGCAAAGACACAGCCTCTGCTCTGGCACAGAGCAAGCAGGGCCCATATCAACGCTGGGGGCTCTTCTGAGCTCCAAGCTGGAGCCTCTCTCCCCTTCACCCACACTGAAAGCTCCTGGGGAGGCCATAGGAGCTTGGTGGGGCATGGCCCATCTCCATCCTCTTCCACCCCAGGAGCAGAACAAAGGGAGAAGCAATACCGAGCCCATCAGGCATTTGGGGATCACCATGGTGGAGTCACTGGTGCCCACACCTATTTCTACGCTGATGAGGCCAAGTGTGACCAGCACATGGAGACTTTCCTCCACTGCATTGATGCCTCAAGTGAGTGCTCCACGTGTCCTGGACAGCCCCACTGTGCTGGGGACTGCCAGGATCCCTCAGTCCCACCACCACTGTATCCATCCTGCCTGAGGGCTGACTGCCAGGCTGACTCTGTCCTTGTGGCTCCATCCAGGTGGCAGCTCAGAGGACGGCTTCTCTGCCATCAAGCTGACAGCGTTGGCCAGACCCCAGTTCCTGGTGAGTGCCAGAGCTGTGACCGGGTGTGGTGGGTCAGAGCCAGGGCCACAGATGATGCTTCTGCAGGGTCAGGTGCCAGGTGGCATCTCTAGTAATGGCAGAGAGGAGTGGGCACCAACAGCCTGTCCCCTGTGAGCCCAAGACCCCTGGAGACCCTGCCTCAGCTTTTGGGGAGATACCAAGGGCTTAGAAGTTTAAAGGTCCCAACATGAAGGGGGATGTGTGAGGTCTATATTGCTTGGCTTGGCCAAGGTGCCGTGCTCTGGGATCAGCATCTGCCTCGGGCTGGGTGTGAGTGATCTTGCAAAGCCCTGGCAGGACAGGAGGCTCCAGCCTGGGTATCTCACCTGGAGCTCTGTCCCCACAGGTGCGGTTCTCAGAGGTGCTGGTGAAGTGGCGGAGGTTCTTCCACCAAATGGCCATAGAGCAGGGCCAGGCCGGTTGGGCAGTGCTGGACACAAAGCTGGAGGTGGAGAAGCTGCAGGTGAGGCACGTGATGCCTGTGGGAGGAGGCTGTGCTGCAAGGACACACTGCTGGAGGTGGCCATGGACACAGAGGTGCCAGAGCAGCCCTGAACTGTGACACCTCAAGCAGATAGACCCCTGTAGCCGCTGATGCTCCTTTTGGTGACAGGAGGCACTGGCCAACCTTGGCATTGTGAGCAAGGCAGAGAGCCAGCAGTGGTTCACGGGCGAGAACCTGGGCATGAGCGGGTAAGCTGCCTGGGAGCTGGGGGTGCTGCAGGGTGGGGACACTGCAGGACTTTGTTCCTGTCCCTGGGGCAGCAGCAAGGGGAGGTCTCCAGAGGCCAGCACTGGCTCAGCACAGCAATGGAGCATAGGGGAAATTTTGGTGGAGGTGACAAGACAGGTCAGGGTAGCACATGTAATGTATCCTTCTTGCTGGTGGGGTTTGGGAGCTGATAGAGAGCCCCCTGCCTTTGCAAGACACCAGCAAGGACCTGGCTCTCTGCTCCCAGCACTGTGGACCTGCTGGACTGGAACAGCCTGTTCGACAGCCGCACCAAGCTCTCCAGGCCTCTGCTCATCCCCAGTAGGAAGGTGGGTACCCACCTTTGCCACCCCCAGAGTGGTCCCACAGAGTGTTTGTGGAAGTAGGGCGAGGATCTCGTGCTCTTCCTAGTGAGTGCCGGTGGCGGCAGTGCTGGTGGCAGAGCTCAGCCATGCTGTGACCACAGTGCACAACCACCAGGCTGGCAGGGTGGGTGGGCGACCTATCACATTGTGCTGGCTGGGGGGCTGGGGTGGGGCAGCAGTCCTGGATGGTTCCCTCCAGGGGCATTTGTGTCCTCCATGGGCAGAGCTGGGTGCAGGCAGGGTGCCTCAAAGCTGTTCTTGTTTCAGACTGGGCAGCTGGAGCCTCTGCTGTCACGCTTCAGCGAGGAGGAGGAGCTGCAGATGAAGCGGGTGCTGCAACGCATGGATGTCCTTGCTAAGGTGAGGGGGCCCTGGGGCTGGGGGACCCACAGAGGGGGACACATGGAGCAGGCAGCCATATGAACCCAAACCTGTGTGTCATTCACCCCCCAGAGAGCCATGGAGAAGGGCGTGAGGCTGATGGTGGACGCGGAGCAGAGCTACTTCCAGCCAGCCATCAGCCGCCTCACCGTGGAGACCCAGCGCCGCTTCAACAGGAGCCAGCCCATCATCTACAACACCTACCAGTGCTACCTGAAGGTGAGGCAGGCATCTCCCAGTGCCTGCTGGTGCGGATGGATGGAGACCTCAGCTCCTGAAGCCGTGGCAGTGCAATGGCACAGCTGCTGAGGCACAGTTAGGGGTGGCACTGAAGCAATGACCTTGTGCCATCTCTTCCACCTGGTCACAGGAGGCTTACAACAATGTGACAGGGGACGTGGAGCTGTCGCGCCGGGAGGGCTGGCACTTTGGCACCAAGCTGGTGCGTGGTGCCTACATGGAGCAGGAGAGGGAGAGGGCGGCTCAGATGGGCTACGAGGATCCCATCAACCCAAACTATGAGAAGACCAATGAGATGTACCACAGGTAGGGGACAGCCCCAGCCACACTGCTCCCTGTTGCCCCAGTGGGAAGAGGCCTCACCAGAGGCCCATCTTGCCTTTCAGGTGCCTGGACTATATCCTGGAGGAGATAAAGTGTAGCCGGAAAGCCAGCGTGATGGTGGCATCTCACAATGAGGACACAGTGAAGTTCACCCTGCACAGGTGGGCGCTGGGCAGGCAGCGTGGTGAGGCAGGAACAAGGGGCTTGAGGAATGTGGGAGCCCAGCAGAGCTGCAGGGAGATGAGCTGTGGTTTGTCAGGTCCCCCCTGAGCTTGCCTGGGGCAATCCTGGCTCCCGCCTGGTGCTCAGGGCTTTAGATGGGGCTTGGAGCTGGGGTACAGCATGGTGGCCCCAGTGGCTGCAGAGCTGGTCCCATCCCCAACTCAGAGGCTGTTGTAAAAACAAATCCCTCAAGCTGTACATCCCAGCATCCATCTGGGACATGGTCAGTGTCATGCTGTCCTATTTGGAGATGATCTCCAGTCCTCTGGTGGGACACACTGCCCTGGTAAGCTCTGTTGTGTCTTCTCTCCCCCTATGCAGAGGCTTGTTTTGCAGGATGATGGAGCTGGGGATCCATCCCTCGGACAAGAAGGTGTGCTTTGGGCAGCTGCTGGGCATGTGTGACCAGATCACCTTCCCCCTTGGTGAGTGATGGGAGTGGCGGGGGGGGGCTTGGCAGAGGTGCTCCAGCCCCACCGGGACCTCTGAACAGCTGCTGTGGGGTCTAGGGAAGGAAGGAAGGAAGGAAGGAAGGAAGGAAGGAAGGAAGGAAGGAAGGAAGGAAGGAAGGAAAGGGAGGGAGGAAGGAAGGAAGGAAAGGGAGGGAGGGAGGGAGGGCCTCTCACAGAGCAGGACTGAGCACAGTGTCTTGCTATGGGGAGTGCTGTGACCCCTGTGTGGGGTTTGGGGAAGATGTAGATGAGGATGTAAGTGAAGAGTCACATATCTCTCCTGGAGTTCCATGAGCCCATAGTGGCTGGGCAGGGACATTCCCACTTTGGAGTCTGAGCAGAGATCAGGGTGCTCCAGGGTGGGGCAGACACTGGTCCCGGCAGACAGAAACCCTCTCCTGTACCTCCTCGGCCTGGGAGTGTACCTTGGCTCCATGGGAGGTGCACACCAAGTCCTGAGCTCTCTGCTAACAGGATGGCACCAGCCTCTTGTGTGACCTCTTCCTCAGCCACAGGCCCAGGCAGTGAAGCAGCACTGCCAGGGGCCTAGACAGAGGGACACAGAAGGGTCCAGTACCCAGCCCAGGTCAGGGACTGATCCCCCTGCCCACACCAGTGTCCAGAGCAGAGTCCCAAGGCCAGCAGTGCAGCAGGAGGCAAACTGGGCAGTTGTCCAGTGCAGATGCTGCTCTGTCCTGGATTTCTCTTGGAAGCGGGGCTTGGCTGCTTGTCTGCAGCCTCCTCCGGTCATGCTGGAAAAATGTGTTAACTTGATGTTTCTGGTTGAACGCTCCTTGAGCTGGCCCAGCCCCGGCTGCTGACATTCCCAGGGCTCCTGGTGACCTCGGCCCACTCCCTCTGGCACTTTCCCAAGCTCCCGGTGCTGAGCTGGGAGAGATGCACTGCTGCTCCCCCCACCAGGCTGTACCACTGGATCCCCCTCCCAGTGCCCAGCCACAGCCTCCTGCACATCCATCTCTGCTCCATCGGCACAGCCTCAGGAGCATGGGAGAGCAGGCAGGGGAGGGCAGGTGGCTTTTTTTTCTTTCCCCCCTCTTTTTTTATTTGCCGCCCCCTTTTTTTTCTTCACCCCCCTTTTTTTTCTTCACCCCCCTTTTTTTTCTTCACCCCCCTTTTTTTTCTTCACCCCCCTTTTTTTTCTTCACCCCCCTTTTTTTTCTTCACTCCTTTTTTCCTCACCCCTTTTTCTTCCCCCTTTTATCCCCTTATTCTCCCCCTTTTTTCTCCCCCTTCCTGTCCCTTCTTCCCCCTTCCCCCCTCTTTTCCCCCTTGCCCCTTTTTTTCCCCTTTTCACGTATCTTCCTCCTATTTTCCTTTTCCCTTTTCATGTTTTTTCACTTTCTTCCTCCCTTTTTTACCTTCTTTTTCCATTTTTCCACATTTTTTGCTCTCTCGGCACTTCCCTGACCTGCAGCTTCTCTCCCTGCAGGCCAGGCTGGCTTCCCCGTGTACAAGTATGTGCCCTATGGGCCGGTGAACGAGGTGCTGCCTTACCTGTCCCGCCGGGCCCAGGAGAACAGGGGCTTCATGCAGAGGGCAAACCGCGAGCGGGACCTGCTCTGGAAAGAGGTCAAGAGGCGTCTCCTCACAGGAAACCTCTTCAGCCACTGACCCCAGCCCCATCCCCATCCCCAGGGCTCCTGTGCCTTCAGCCTGAACCACTGTCACCATTCCCCATCCCAGTTCTTCTGCAGCTCCCCCTGCCCCCTTTGCCCTGGGAGAGAAGTGTCCTTGTTGCTGTCGAACCACTCACACCTTCCAGTGGCCTCTGGGTTCGCCCCAGCTGGCACTACCCCACAGATGTCCCTCTACCATCCCACGGCCTCTCAAGCTGTCCCAGGGGAGATGCTGGGGCTCTCCTGCCAGCTTGCCCCGTGCCTTGATGAACACTGTCCCAGACTTTTTTTCCCTGGCAGGATTGCACAGAGTGATTTATCCACTTGCCTTGTACCCATGGGCTCAGGTCCAGGTGGGCTGGGTGACCTGGGGACAAGCTGGCCTCAGCCAGAAGCTCCTCCAGCCCCTGTCAGGGTTGGAGCTTTGCCTCAACCAGACCTTTGAAGGGGCAGGATCATCTCCTGTTTCCTGTCCCAGGCAGCTGCTACCTGCCTGCTCACTGGCTTTGCACTGACCAGAGCTGGGCAGGTCCGGGCTCTCCCCCATCCTACTGGGATAAGCTGCCTGGAGTTGTCCATCCTCAGGCACACGTCCAATGGAGCAGGAGGGGTGAGGGGAGCGGGCTGGCCCCATCCCTGTACCATTCCCGTCCTGCCCACTGTCCCTGGCTCAAATGATGGACCAGGGGCAGTGGGAGCACCAGGAGCTGGACCACAGCTCGTCTCTGCTGTACACTGGATTGCAGAGAATGGAAATTATTAAATCACAACTGTTCCTGCTCCTGTCTCTCTCTCTGTTATTGGGCAGCCACATGTCCCAAGGCACTGCCGTGGTCTCAAAGGGGGGTTGGTGCTGCACGCTTTGGCCTGAGCCACAGCTTGGGGAAAGGAGTGAGGCCAAACTTCCTGGGACAGGGACTGGAGAAGCTGTGGAGCTGCCTGTGATGGGCTTGGGGGGAGCTGGGAGCCCTGGGGCATCCCCCTACCTGCAGAGGAGGGGGTGGCAGCATGGGAGAGCCTCAGACCTGCTTTTGGGGACATGCACCCTGCAGACTTTCACACCTCAAATTAAGGGCACTTTTTCCTGGGCTTTGCAGGACCACAGGCATCTCTGGGATTCCCTGCCTGGAGCTGTGGCAGTGTCCTTTTTTCCTGGGTCAGCCCCTCTACTTGGTGAGCCACCCACACCAAAGGGGTGATGTTTGAGCTTTCCAGAGCTGTTCACCCCCTGCCTTTTCTCTAGCTGAGACTCTTCTGCCTTAAAAAAAAAACCTGGAGGGAAGCAGGGAGCCTTGCTGGAGCATGGGACCAGAACAGCACTGATGCAGGCAGCAGCTGGGCTCCTGGAATTTAAGGGAAGATGGGAGATGCTTTAGGCCCTGGGCTGCCTCTCCAGCCCGTGCAGGATGCTGTGACAGTGGCACAGAGTACCCTGGTGCCCCAGGGCCTGAGCTCTGCTGCTGCAGCTGCACCCAGGGCTGGCTGATGCAGGAGCAGCTGTTACCCACTGTGAGCTTCTGCGAAGACCTCCAGACATCTGTGTAGTAGGGCAGGGAAAGCCCCTCTTGACCCTCTTTTTTGCAGATAATCCTTTCCCCAGCCCTCTTTCTAGGACAGGAGGACAGCTTTACAGCCTGGGTTGGTGGTGTTGTGTGCAGCTGTTTGCAGGGGTTGTGTAGGGCTGCAGGTGCTGCCTCCTGAACACCCAAGGCACAGGATGCCCTTGAAACCCCCAAATCCCTGGTTCTCCCACGAGGACCATCCAGTCCAACTCCTGGCCCTGCCCAGACACCCCAACAATCCCACTCTGGGCATCCCTGGCAGCGCTGTCCAAACGCTCCTGGAGCTCTGGCAGCCTCGGGGCCGTGCCCATTCCCTGGGGAGCCTGGGCAGTGCCCGGCACCCTCTGGGGGAAGAATCTTTCCCTGCTATCCAACCTAACCCTCCCCTGGCACAGCTGTATCCATGCTCAGCCAGAAAACAGCAACTGCCTCTTTTATTTCTGGATGCACTGACCCAACCAACACTCCCATGTCCCAGGCTTTCCCCACTCTGCTCAGTTTTAGCTTTTGCTGCTGTTTTCTGCTTGTCCTGGAGGAAGAGGAGGCACGGAATGGTGGTGTGTGTAGGACCCTGTGCTGCAGCCTTCCTGCTTGAAAGGCTGCTTCTGCAGCAGCGGGGAGCTGGAAGGGGAAAGAGCCATATCCTTGCAGCAACCATCCTGACAGCCTGGGCACAGTCAGGATGGTAACAAGTATCTCATATTGTAGGGCTCCCCGTGCCCCACTGTGCAGTCCTGCCCACCGAAGCAGCCACGGGGATTTTTGAACCATTGACAAAACAGCATCTTTTTACTTAGCTTTGTGTTCGGAAATACTGTAGTGCTGGAGTTTTTGTCTTCTGTGGTGTTTTCCAAAACACAGAAAGACAGGAGACAGGCACCTGGCAGGGTCTGAAATGGGAACTGCAAATAGTGGTGTGATAGAAAGCATGGGCCAAGCTCTGCATGGCCAACAGCCTGGCTGGGGCCACTGGGAGAGGAGGGAGGGGTGGGTGCTACCTGTGGGCTGTGCAATGCCCCAGGCCCTGGCAGCACCAGCCAGCCCAGAGCACTGTGAAACCACTCTGGCTCTTCCCCACAGCATCCTCAGCTTCTCCAGTCTCTTATGCCAGCTGGCAGCATCTTCTGAGGGACGTACTTATCTCCCTGGCTGCAGCCCAGTCCCTGCCCTGCTGTGGATTACACTGGTAGAAATGGAGCAGTCGAGATGCGCTGCCTGCTGGCCAAGAGAAAGAGAAGTTAAGTTTATGGAAGCCAAAAAAAAATCCAAAACCTGGCACATCCTCACACAAAGCACCAGCATAGTGAAGGCAAGGCAGTGTGATCCTGCCCTGGCTCATTGTGACCAGGACAGCAGAGGACAAGGGCTGCTCAGCACAATGCAGGGGGATGAAAAGAGCAGGATAGGAAGGGAATCCTAGCTGTGGAAACAGCCTGAGTGAGGCTACAGCTCGAGGCGGGCACAGCTGCCAGGGGAGGCACCACCACCCAACCCGGATTTCTGCCTAACTTTGGAGCTGACTCTCCTCATTCCACTTCCCCCAGCAGAAAGGGATGCTGAGCTCAGCCTGAGGCTGTCATCCCAAGGGAGCAATTTGTGCCCCTATGGTCTTCACATTCCTGTGCCTGTGAGCAGGACAGGGCAGGGGGGACACGGATGTGGAGGCAGGGGGAGATGGGCAAGGGATGCTACTTCCTAGTGCTGCTGCCAAACACGTGGAATGTGCCAGGGAAAAAAGGAAGGGGGAGAGGGGCTGCTACCTAGTGGTCACATTCCCACTGGTAAGACCACCAGGGACTTTCCATTGCAAGTCACCTGTCTGAGCCGGAGAGAAGCCTTCATGCACATCAGTACTGCAAATACTGAAGATGGAGAGAACCCACCAAACGCATTTATTAAACAAATATCATTTATTTATTATTTATCCGTGCTTGGTGTATGGATCCCAACGTGCTCAGAACTCCCTGATCCTCTCCAGAAGGATGCTGCCCAACTCATGCCTACTGGGATGGAGGCTCCACATCCACAGGAGATCCCTGGAGGTGGCCCTCAGGCAGCTCTTTGGGAGATGCACTGTCCATACACCTTCCCCGGTTCTGTGCAAGCCATCAGCATTCCTCACGGGACACATGCAGCTGTTCAGCTGGATTTGCACAACCTTAAGGGACATGGCCAGGGTGTCCCCGTCCACGCTTCCCCCATACTGTTATCAGGTGTCCTGGAAGCTCAGAGAAGCTTGAGGCATCGCTTGCAGTGACCATTAAGCTGAAAATCCAGCTGGCACTGGGTGGTGACCAAGGAAGCCCTGGCCCATTCAGTGCTGCTGCACTGTCAGGCTGAGGAGGTTTATTGACAGGGCTGCCCCACCATGCTAGAGGTGTGGGACTTGTTTGGGTGCCCAAGGTGCCCCCCTGATTACCAGCTGCGTCCTTAGAGCAGGTCAATCAGTGGCTGCTCTGAAGCCTTTCTGTCCCTGTACAGGGTTCTTGGCTCCACTGCTGCAGGCACCACTTGGCTCCCACAGGTCCCTGCATGGCTCCCAATAGGCTGGTCCAGGCTGCCAAGACACATGGAGATGCCGGACCACCGGCATCTGGCACTTCCTGGACCTGCAGGACAGCTGGACACTGGGGCTGTCACACACCTGGGGCTACCAGACCTTTGGGGAAGCCAGATCCTGGGGCTGTCGGGCACCTGAAGCTGCTGGATCCCTGGGTCAGGTGGATACTGGGGCTTTCATGCTCCTGAGGGCTGCCATACTGCAGGACAGACTGACCCTCGGGTCCTTGGGCACCCAGGACTGTGGGACCCCTGGAGCTACTGGAACCACAGGTCAGACAGATCCCAGGGCTGTTGTGATGCCGGATCCCAGATACAGCCAGAGCCTGCGACTGCCAGACCCCCGGGTCAGTCAAAACCCGGAGCTCTTGGACACCCACGGCTGTCGAACGGCTGGAGCTGCTGGATCCCGGGACAGCCAGACCCCGGGGGCCATCAGACTGCTGGGGACTCCCCGAGCTCTGGAGTTTCCAAACCACCGTGACAGCCGATCCCTGGTACTACCGGATCGCGGGCCACCCACACCCCGGAGCCACTGGACTCCCAGGAGTCCCAGGACTCCCGGGAGCTACTGGACCCCCCGGCTGCGCTGGAAGCCAGGACTCCGCATCCTCCCATTCCCCCTCCCCGAGTTCGGCGGCGCTGCCCACCCGGTGGAGCCTCTCGGGGCCGTCGGGGCGGCGCTGCCCGGGGCCGGGGCGGCGGCGGCGGCAGCGGCCCCCGGAGCCTGGCCCGCCGTCAGGGGAACCAATGCGGAATTTCCTGGCTGGCGGCGGAGCCCCTCCCGCCGCTGCCGAGAGGGGCGCGGGGGAGGCGGCGGCGAAGCGATCGCAGCGCGGCTTCCGCCCGCCGAGCGGCAGCGGGGACCGGCGGGGTCCGGGGCGGGCGGGGTCCGGGAGCGGAGAAGCCGGGGCGGGGGGGGCAGCGCCGGGCCCTGCATGGGCTCTGCCGGGTCCGGCCGGACCCCGTCGCTCCGCCGCTGATGGCGGCCCGAGGGCTGCGGCCGCCCCGCCGCGCCCGGGCCGGGGCCGCGCTGCTGCCGCTGCTGCTGCTGCTGCCGGTGCTGAGCCGCGGAGCCGCACAGGAGCTGAGCCCCCGCGGCAGGAACGTCTGCAGGGCCGGCGGGTAGGAGCGGGAGCGGGCAGGTGTGCAGGGCGGGACGGGACCCCCAGCGCCGTACGGGGCTGGGGCCGGGGCCACGGGACAGGACGGGACGGGACGGGACGGGACGGGACGGGACGGGACGGGACGGGACGGGACGGGACGGGACGGGCTCGGCGGTCCATCCCCCATCCCGGGCAGCCGCGGCTCTGGGCGCCTTCCAAGACAAAGTCCGTCCTGTGCGCGACTGAGGCGGGGGGAGCCAGCGGCGGGGAGAGCGTGAGGAGCTGAGCCCGAGCGGGGCTGGGGACGTGGGGGCCGGTCCTGATCCCCGGGGGGCTGCGGAAAACCAGTCCTGGATGCCTCCGGAGCCAGTCCTGGATGCCCGGGGCCGGTTTTGCTGTAGTGAGCTGGGTTTGGGTGTCTCTGGGGATGGGGTCGTCAGAGGGACGGAGGGCAATCCTGCAACCCTGGGGCAGGGTCTGCGCTGGGGAGCCGGTCCTGGGTGTCTCCAGGGGCCGGGTTGCACTGGGGGGGCCGACCCTGCACGCCCCCGGGCCGGTCGCAGTGCTGAGCCTGGGCTGGTGGGATACAGGATGCTCTGGTTATCATGGTGGAGCTGCTCCAGGCTGCTGGGGATTGTGGAGTTGGCAGCCCCAGGACCCTCGTGTTTGGCTTCAGAATGTGAGTGCTGGTACTGTCTAGCTGTCCCGGCAGTCACATCCTGCCTGCCTGGCTGGAGGCAGGGTCTCAGGAGGTGGCACTGACTTGTCCCCTCTCCCAGTGCTCTCTGTGTCCCACAGGTCCCTTTGCAGAGCATCACCTCAGCCGAGCTTCTCTGCGGTGCTCAGGCTCAGTGCTGCCCAGGCTCCTGGGCCAGGCTGGCCCACTGCCTCCCGCCTGGGAGAGCTGGATCCCCTGCACTTGATGGGGGGCCCAGGCCATAAATGCACCTTTACATCTTGCCCATGAGGTCAGATGAGTCCACAAGGAAAACATGTGCTTTGAGCAAGAGGGGCCGCATAATAGCTCCATTCAGCAGGGCCACAGGGCACTGGTGCCCCCTCCTCAAATTACAGCCAGAGTTTCCTAAGGAGGCATTTCACGAGCCAGAGTAGCCGCAGCTCCCACCCGTGCTGTTCCTCGACAGGGAGCCATCCCTCCTTTGGCTGCCCATGACCTGCACAGCAGAGCTGCCACTACATCTTGGGGTGACAGAGGGACCTTGAGCAGTGTCCCCACCCTGTTCCTTGTATCCTGCCACACGTGCTGGGGATGGGGTGCCTGGGTGCTCCCCCTTGCAGAAGGACTCCCTCATCCTCACTGGATGAAGGTGGGGGAGATACTGCACCAGCACCACAGGGCTCGGACTCGCTCACTGTGCCAGCTGTGGGTGCCATGGGGTATACAAGAGGCACTGGCTGTTGAGTGGGACAGGGTGGTGGTGTCCATTCTCCAGTAGGAATGGGACCTGAAGGCAGCCTGGGAACTGGGGTTGGTGGGGCAGGGACAGTCTCTAGGAAGCTCAGATGATGTTTACATAATTTTCCATCCCTCACCCTTCTGCAAAACCTTCTTGCCTCCCCACCCACCCACTTGGCACCCACCCCCATCATTATTGTGTACAATAGACATGGAGGACACCCCATGTGTCACTGTCCAAACCCACCCCAGTGGCCCCAAGGCCCTGATGCTGTAGGTCCTGCCCTATGCCTGGAGCCACAGGCAGTGGGGCTGGAGGTGACTTCAGGAGGAGGTCCCAATGTCCTCCACCCAAGGCTGGTGGAGCTGCTGGTTGGACCCTTGGCTCTGCGAAGCCCATCCAGACATCCTATGGAGATACCACCACGGGTTTCAGAGGGCTCAGGAGACCTGGCTCCCAAAGTAGCAATTCAAGGAATAATTTAGGGCGGAAGAAAAGGTCATATTCGGGGCTCTTTTGGGTTTCGTGTCCAAAATTCAACTTGTCCTTAAGTTTGAAGCTCTTTGACAACTGGTTGCCCACTGGCATGACCAAAGGTACCAGTCATGACAGCCTGGGCACTGCTTTGTCCTGTCCTGCTCTCTTGCTAACATTCTCTTTTCCAGTCTTTGGTCTTTTATTTTTTCTCTGCCTGAAGGTTTCTATTTATGCCCATGATCCTATGCCCACCTGCCCTGGGGATGTCTGTCTGTCTGCACCCTGAGGCTGGGGTCAGGGAGCTGCAGCTGGCATCAGATGGGGAGTGCCAGTGCCTGGGACTCAGTAGTCCCAAGAGCACTGTGTGCCAGCTGGGTGGCATCAAGTGATGGGTGACACAGAGAAGGATTAGCACTGGGGTGGTGCTTGGAAAGAGCAGCGGGGCAGAGAGGGAGAAGCACTGGGGATGGGGAAGGTGCCAGTGGTTCTCTGAGCACCAGGGGTATGCTGAGTGTCCGCTGGGCTCCTCTACAGCTCCATCCACTGGGTTGAGCCAGGTGGTCTCACATGGGACCACAGGTAGCAGCTCCCAGCTGAGCTCCAGAGTCTTGCTCCTGCTTCCAGGGATGTGAGCCTGCTCCTCATTGTTCAGGGCAGGCTGTGGTGGTCAGGGTAAGGAGCCACCCCTCCTGCCTCAAATCCATTGGTAAAGTGATTTCAGGGAGCAGTGTAGGATACTAATCCACAAGAAAAATATTCTATCTCTGTGAAAAGCCTGGGATCATTAGCTGAGATCCCAGCGATGCTCAGCATGAGCAGGACATGGCCGTGGGTCGGGGGCAAGGCTGGTGTGGAGGACTCATCCCTGCAGGTGGCCGCTCCAGATCTGCCCACATCCCACTCCTTTTCCACCACATCAGCTGAGGTCTCAAGCCCTTGCCACAGCTCAGAGGCAGCTTTTCATTCTTTTTTTCCCACCATTTGTAGTGCTTTGAAGGAAAGAAAGTATTTGCATTGTGGATGTCTGCAGTGCCATATCCATCTGGGTTGGGAGCAAGTTTTTAAACACATCTCCCAATTTTCCTTTTCCACTGGTCAGGGGGCACATGGAGCAAGCCCTTTGTCAAGGAGCTGAGGCCATGAAACACCTTTTAGTCCCACACCCTGATGAGCACTGGTGGCCTGCAGCCAGCACGGACCCTCTGTGGGCTGGCTGTGCTCTGGGACCAGTCCTTTGGGAGCAATGGTTTCCCAGTGCCGCATCCTGGTTACCTCTCCTTGCCACAGGACCAAGTTTATTTGCTGTCAAAGCTTCTGATAAATGATGTGGGGGCTGAGCAGGGTGTGGGAGGCCATCAACAGGCACAGGGAAGGAGAGATTAGCTATCAGGGAACAGATAAACCCAAATCCTGTGATGTGGTGGGCTGGGTCCCAGTTGGGGGTGGTCATGGTGCCGCTCACCTCCTCCAGCTCATGGCAGAAGTTTTCACCTCCTGCCACCATGTTCCAGTAACTCCTAGCTCCCCACCATCAGCTCAGGGCTTTCATCACAAAGGATACTTTTTGGCACATTCCCCATAATGCCTTTCTTGGTGGCCAGGCTGGGCTGTTAGAGGCAGGTTTCCCAGGTGAAAGGGTTTTCTCTTGCAAACCTGTGATGGTTTCATTCTAAAAGCCACCAGACTGAATTTCTAAAGGGTGGAGTGGTGAAAGCAACCCCAGGTGGAACAGTGAGGCTTTGGCCATGCCATGGGAGGGCAAGAGCACCATGGACCCATTCCCGCCTGTCCCTGAGTATCCCAGCACAGCTGGCAAAGCTTTTTGGGGGGCCCAGCCTGAAGTCTCTTGAAGAAAAGGACCTTGACTCCAGCCCACCCAGTCCTCAGGTAGGTGATTTGGTGGTTGGCCCCCCTTTGCCATTAACCCCATGCATCCCCTCGCATGCTCAGTGGGAGCAGAGCCCCACATTGAGCCCTGGGGTCCCCATGGGGGGCGTTTGTGCTGCTGCCATTGCAGCATCTTGCGGCTGCTTCCACAGGCTGCATAGATGGAGCTATTTTGGGCTCCGGCTGCAAGGCATTTTTTCCAGGCCTTGAGTCATTTTTGTGGTTCTTTTCTGCCTCCTTTCCAACTTTTCACTGTCCGCCATGAAAACGGGGGACACGGTGCTCCTGGCTGGGCCATGTGGGTGCTGCCCACCGAGGGACCGGGGCGGGAGCTGCGTCCCCAGGACTCCGCTTTGGCCGAGGGGCTGCTGGCAGCTCCCTCCCCGGCCCCAGGACGAGGCGGTCTGGCAGCCAGACGTGGTCCTGTGACTGCACTGGGTTTTGAGCGAATACTTCCTCACTGTCTCCTCCTCTTCTGCATTTGTTACATATAAAGAGGAAAAGAAGAAAAAAAACGAAAAAGCCAAATGCATTCCAGGCTGCGCCGCCGGACCAGCCTGGGTGAAGTTTTCCTTGACTGCAGCATCCGCCTGTGCTGTTTGTGACCCTCCAGCATCGCTCTCTCTGTGAGACCAGGCAGTGTGGGTCACCCAGAGGATGAGTGGGTGGCTCCAGGGATGAGCAGGGGTCTACAAACAGGGATTTCTGTGTGGTCATGGGGAGTGTACTCCCCACACCCAATTGCAGCATCATGCATCCCCAAACATTTGTTTGAGGGTGTTCTTTGACAAAGTGTGAGTGAGGTGTCACCATGGGTCCCTTCCCAGCAGAGAGCTGAGCATCCCTGGCTGAGCTTCTGAGTGGGTCTGAGCCCCCATCCTGGTCAAGCTTGTGCCAAAAACATTCTGCCTGATGATCCTGTGCCTTGAACTCCCTGGAGGTGGTGGCATTCCAGGACTCTCAAGAGCTCAGGGACACATTCCAGCTGCCTGCCCCTGCTTGTACATAGGTACATTCCCTGGGAGCTGGCTGTGTTCCAGCTATTCCAGCCAGGTGGTTCCAACCTGCCTTTGGGGTGCCATCCCCAGACCACCAAGCACCAAGCCTGGGATTCAAGTCATGTTTTCCCCTGGGACATTTAGAACCTTCCCTTTTTTCCCAGCTTTTGTGGGGGGTATTTGGATTTTTTTTACTGTAGAGGTTGCAAACATGACTTTTGCTTTTTCATCATTCCTTATTAATGGGAGGAACTGGCCTTGTTCTTACACCAGATATCACCTTAGTGGCTGGTGGGGCATCCATGGAATCCCCCAGCAGATCCATTAACTCACTGTGTGCTGGAGGAGTCAAGAGCTCTCCTTCCCCTTTGGAAGTGTAGAAGCCCCCAGCAGGACCTCTCACCATCAGGTCTTCAGTGCTCCTGGTGGGTTTTTGAGAAGCACCAGGACTTTCTGAGAGTTGTAACTATTTGTGATGCTTTTTTTATCCCTGCAGCTCCTCGGTGCTCATGTGCTGCCTGGGATGGAGGCAACAAGGGAGCGAGTGTTTAATAGGTAAACACCGGCATTTTGCTTCATTGGGCTCTGCCCATTCTTCACTGAGCCCACCTGGCCTCACCACCACTGTCAGGGGCCACCCTGGTGTGTCCTGTGTTGGGCCCCCTGTCCTGGGGACCTGCAGCCAGAGTCCTGCCTCCTTGCAGTGCTCCAAGCCAGCACCATGTGGATGGAATGGGTGCTCAGTCGCAGTGTCAGGGGTCACAGAGCTGTGGGGCTTTCTCTCCTTACCAGCCAGCTCTGGGTCTAAGGACTTGGGGATGCTGCTCAGGGTCCCAAGGGACAGTGAAGTGTCCCCCAGGGTGAAGGTACAGCTGCAGGGATGGGACTGAGATTCCCCACAGATGCTTCAGCAGTGTGGGTAGCTGAGCCGGAGCCACTGGTGAAGCCAAAGCTGCCCAGACCAAGCATGTGTCTATCGTGGCCCCACTGGGGAGAGGCTGCTGGGGTTGACAAAGACCACTGAGCTTGGACTCGGGCTGTACAAGATTCGCAGCTCTTTACTGGGGGCCACAGCATGGATGCTCAGCATGAAACCTTAGGAGCATGATTCCCTGCACTGCTGCCACAATGAAGGCAGCTGCTTTGGGGCTCCCCCACAGTCTTGGCTGGCCACAGGGCTCACCGTACTCTGGGAGAGCTGGAGGTGGCACTTTGCAGCTGGGACCAAAGCCCACATAACCAACTAACCCACTGTGCATGAGCCCTGTAACTGCTCGCTGCATGCATTGGGAACAGGATGTGGCCCCTTTGGAAGGGAGAAGGACAGCATCTGCCAGGACAGTGGGGGGAGGATGGTCCCACAGCAAGCTGTCCCCATGTCCTGCCCCCTTGACCTGCTCTAACCTTTAGACTCACTGCTCCTAACATGTGTAATCTGTCTATTTTAGGGATTTCTATAATATCCATCACCATAGGTCTAACAACTCCCAGGTAAGGTGGTTGGGATGGGTGGTTGTCTGTCCCTCTCCCAGTGCCTAAGGAAGCTTTTCCAGGGCAGTGCGGGATCTGTGAGCTCTGCCTGCACCGCAGTGCTGCCTGTCCCTGCTGCCTGTCCCACGTCCTGCACTTGCCTGGCTCCAGGCATTGGCCTCAGCCTGAGGTCCCCTCAGCAGGAGAGGGGAGCTGGTGCTGAGCCTTTGGGGGCTGGTGGCCACGTGGGAGAGGCAGTGCTGGGGTGGCAGTGCCTACAGCCCCTCCACTCCCTGTCCTCTTCTCCCCTCTGGCAGTGCGGAGCTGGGCAAGGGATAACACCATTGGGTGCAGCTGCTGGCAGGGACGGGGCTTGGCTGGGACACAGGAGGCTGGTGGCCAGGATGGGTGGCATCCTATCTGGGTGGCAGAGGTGGAGCTGAGCTGGGTGACAGGAGGCTGGTGGCATTTTTCTGGCAAGGGTCCCATCCAGCCCAGGCAGCTGCTCCCCAGGATGGTCACAGTACCACAGCTCAGCAGGACTCAGAGGGTCACTGCACAGCCCTTTTTCTGCTCTGGAGGGATCTGGAGGGCTTCAGGGAGCAAGCACTGGTGCTCATGCCTGCTGTCTGTCCATCTGTCCAGCCGTGTGCGAGGGGAACTTCACCTGCAAGGAGAACGAGGTGTGCGTCAGGCCTGGCGAGTGCCGCTGCCGCCACGGCTACTTTGGTGCCAACTGCGACACCAGTGAGTACTGGCAGGTGCCTTTGTGTCCTCAGGGGGTTCACCAGGGTGGACCTGGCTCATCCTGGGGTAACTTTCCAGAGCAGATCATCAGGGATGGAGCTGTGAATGCTCTTGCTCTGCCCTTGCCTGTCCTCTGGCTCTGTTCCCAGGGCACTGTCCCTTTGCTGGGGTCTCCTCTTAGATCCAGTGCACCGGGGGGAGGATAAAAAGAACTATGGTCAAGAGGTGCTGTTGGGACTGGGGGTCTCCACTGGTGCCTGGTGGTGGGGTTGTCCCCCTGGGCAGTGCTGAAGCTGATTGCTCTCCCCACAGAGTGTCCCCGGCAGTTCTGGGGTCCTGACTGCAAGGAAATGTGCAGCTGCCACCCCAACGGGCAGTGCGAGGACGTGACGGGCCAGTGCACCTGCAACCTCAACCGCTGGGGCCCCAAGTGTGAGAACATCTGCCTCTGCAAGCATGGCAAGTGCGACCAGAAGACGGGCAAATGCACCTGCGAGCCCAACTGGTGGGGCCCACAGTGCTCCAGCTCCTGCTATTGCAGCCACAACTCTCAGTGTGACCAGCAGACGGGCAACTGCCTGTGCCAACATGGCTGGTGGGGCCGTGGTTGCAACAACCAGTGCTCCTGCAACAACTCACCCTGTGAGCAATTCACAGGGCGCTGCCAGTGCCGGGAGAGGACCTTCGGGCCCCGCTGCGACCGCTACTGCCAGTGCTACAAGGGCAAGTGCAACCAGGTGGATGGGACCTGCACCTGCGAGCCAGGCTACCGGGGCAAGTACTGCCGCGAGCCTTGCCCGGCCGGCTTCTATGGCCAAGGTTGCAGGAGGCGGTGAGTGGCCAGCCCTGCTGGGTCTGATCCGGCACCGGTGGGAGGTGGCAGCAGGAGGATTTGGGGTCTGCTGGGTGATGGGTTCCCCTCGGCTGTTTTAGGTGTGGGCAGTGCAAGAGCCTGCAGCCATGCACCGTGGCCGATGGGCGCTGCCTGACGTGCGAGGCGGGCTGGAATGGCACCAAGTGCGACCAGCCCTGCTCGCCCGGCTTCTACGGAGAGGGCTGCGAGAAGCTCTGTCCCCCCTGCAAGGACGGCCACACCTGCAATCACATCAATGGAAAATGCTCCCACTGCAACCCAGGCTGGATCGGAGACCGGTGAGTGTGGCTGGGTGCAGTGTTGGGTTCTGGGAGAGCAGTGCCTGGCTTCCCTGCTTCTCCCAGGGAACAGGGTCATTGAAGGGTTCTGCAGCTCTGGACCAAATCCTGAGCACTAGAGTTTGCAGGAGAGCATCCCAGCTTGAGTGCTGAGCCCCACTGCAAGCACCCAGGGTCCAAGGGGCATAGGGCAGGGGTCTCGCAGGCTCCCTCCAGTTCCATCACCATGTCAGTGGGCTGAGTCCATGCCTGTACCCCTCTCCTGGTTTCAGAAACCACAAGCCACCATGGTGATATACAGCCCTGTCTCCGTGCATGTGGAGGGATGCTGGAGGTCCCCAAGTGCCATGGGTGCTCCAGCCGCTTGCCTTCATCCCTCCCAGGTGTGAAACCAAGTGCCGGAACGGGACATATGGGGAGAACTGCGCCTTCGTCTGCAGCGACTGCGTCAACGGCCAATGCCACTTTGAGACTGGGCAGTGCCTCTGCCACCCCGGCTCCCATGGCACATAGTAAGTGAGGCACTGTTGAGCACATCTGGGGGCACCTTGGGGCACAGGTGATGCTCAGGCACCTCCTGCCCCCTTGTGTCCTATGCTGTTCCCAGCTGAGAGGTTTCCTGCAGTGGAAGCGCTCATGGGCAGTAGTTCAGATGATTTGGTGAGCAGAGGAGGAAGGACAAGCTCACAGAGCAGCAAAGGGTGTTGTGCTTTAGGAAAAGGCCTGTTTGGCAAAAACAAATCAACAAAGTGGTGGTTTGTTGGGGGTTTTTAAGACCAGGGTGGAATTTCTATCCAAAAATGGAGAGAAAACCACATCTCAGAATAACAAACACCCTCACAGGCATGGCATCCAGGGGTGCTCCTGCTTAAAGCTCTGCCTCTGCCTGGGGTCTTTCCCAGGCCTCCCCCTTTCCCCTGTCCAGGGGCACAAGGGCCATTGAGGGTCTGCTCACATCCCCGGGTAGTGTTTCCCAGTGTGGGACTGAAATGTTGTTTGAAAAGATGAGGAAAGCGTTTTCCACCCAGCTTGGACATGCAGACAGCTCCCCCAGGTCCTGCCAGGTGGTGCTCAGGTTTTCCCAGCAATTAACTGAGGGTGACAGCAAGGACAGGGATTTGGAGCTGGCGTCCTGCCCATACTGGCATTTCACTCAGGGCATAAAAACAGGGGTATTTGCATTTTAGGAGGGTTTCTTTGGGGCTTTGCCAACCACTTGTGGTGCTGGAACAGTTGCTGGACACTGGCACCAGTTCAGGATGCCCGGCCTGGGCATCAAGGCCACCTTTGATAGCAAAGGCAGAGGTGAGAGGGTCTGAATGGTCCCCGGGGGGTGTGGTGATGCTTTCGGCACAGTGCCAGAGGGCAGAATATGGATTAACCTGTTCTGAGACCCTGGCACAGCACTGGAAAGGTGGGGATGGGGGATGCTTGGGATGCAGCCTTGGTGCCATAACCTTGAGCTGAGCTGTGCCAGGTGGTGCAGTCGGGCAGGCTTGGTAACGTTCCGGGTGCTCAGGCAGATCCCTGTGACTATATCCAATCCAGTGGTATGCAGCAGGGTATAATTTTGCTAAAAAGGGGATTTCTGCAATGAAGGCAGAAGCAACGTCCTTGCCATGCAGCATATCCTCTCAGCTCTGTGTCAGGAGGAGGCTAAAGGAGCAGCTGCTAAAATATTTATGTGTGCACGAAGTGCTTTATCTTCTCTGTCTTTCCCAGAAGTGTCAGGACTCTGCTGGGAAAAAATCACCCTCCTCTACTCTCCCGAAATCTCAGCCTGGGGCAGAAATGTGGGGCCAAGTAGTGGGGTGAGAGGTTTTGCCTTGCTGGGGGACTATCCCTGCTCCTGTTCTGCTGCATTAGCTGCCTGGTGCAGGAGAGCAGATGCAGAAGCTCAGCATCCATCCTGGCAGGCACATGATGGGCACACGACAGGCACAGCGCAGGCACACAGCAGGCACGAGGGTTGGCCAAAGTGCCACTTTGCAAGTTGTTGGAGTGTGAAATGGGCTGAGCCACCTCGGGGCACAGCGCCAAGGACTGGGGGCAGCTGTGTCCCCAGGGGAGCGGGTTTGGGCTGGGGCCCACTGGCTCCTTCCAGCTGCAGCCTTTCCAGCTGGGATGCAGCTGGCAGAGGGTTTGGTGCCCAGCAGTGCTGCCAACATCTCCCAGCTCCATCTGGGTCCTGCTCTGTGGTGCCTGGCCCACGGCTGGGGAGGCAGGTTGGGTTGGACCTGCTGACAACAAAAGGCCCAGGTGCTTTGGCATGTGCCTGGCATGTGTTTTCCATGCTCAAGTCCTTGAGACCCGTGGATTGGTGCCCATTTATTCGTGTCTCCATCATCTCTGTGACACCATCAGGAAGTCATTTTACCAGCAGTGGAGATTTGACACCAGGCATAACCAAACTGGGAGGGTCTTAGGGCTGCTCTGTTGTTTTTCCGTCTTGGAAGCAAAAAAAAAAGTCCATTTGGGCACCTTCCCAGCTTGTGGCCACTGTGGTTCTTCCTGGCTTGGTGGGGGGTGGGGCTTGGGATGCCATGGCCACATCACCACTGAGCTGAGCTGGAATCCCTGTGTGTGACATCAGGGTGTCTTTAGATGTGACTGCTGGGTTAATGACCTTCCCTAATTACTGTGCCTAATGGTGAAGTCCCATGCAGAGGGCAGTAAGAATGTCTGAGATCCAGCTGGGCCAAATCCCCCGAGCAATGGGCAAAGCCTCTGCGTGGGTGATGGGCTCCTGATCCCTGTGGATTAAGGGTTCCCCCAGGGTGCAGAGGAGCTGTGTTGGAACAAGCTGGAGGAGTGCTCCCTGGAGCATGGAGAGCTTGGGAGAAGGTGGCAGCCAAGTGGCCCCCACTGTTGTGCCTGGGGTGGGGGATGCACCATTCTCATCCAGCCCTTCCCTCCAGCTGTAACCTGACTTGCCCTCCCGGACGCTATGGAGCCAACTGTGCCAGTGTCTGCAGCTGCCACGACGGCGCCTGCGACCCCCTGACAGGCGCCTGCCACATGGGTGAGTGCCGGGGGCTGGAGGCTGGGCTCTGCCACAGGGTTGGCCCTGGGCTGAGCCGTGGGTCTGCCTTGCAGAGGCCAACCAGAGGATGGGGGTGATCGGGGCAGGGGCCCTCCTGGCGCTGCTGCTCATCCTCCTGCTCTCCCTGCTCTGCTGCTGCTGTGTCTGCCGCAAGAAGGATGAAGCCAGCGGGTGAGTGCTGGGACCAGGAGGGATCTCAGCAGGCTGGGAGTGTGGAAGACTGGTGGGGTCTGGGATTGACAGGGGGATGCAGAGAGCATGCTGGGACAGCAGCTCTGCAGGGAAACTGAGGTAGAACTGTGCTGCCCACATGACACCATGTGGGTGTCTGGGTTGGAGCAGTCCTGCTGCATCATCAGGGCTGATTGAGGTGCTCAGGGTGAACCCTTCCTGGGGAACCCCTTCCTGCTCTCCCTGACTTTGTTTCTTTCTTGTGGGCCATCATTTCACGGAGACCTGCCAAGTCCCCTCCAGTCTCCAAGGTCTGGAGCTCATCTGCAAAGGGAGCCCTGAAATACAGCAAGGGCATTAAGACACAGCCAAGACCTTCAGAACAAACCCCTGGGCCAAGGGATGCGGCCAGGGGGACGGGGCGGGGGGATGCTGACTGTCCCACATGGGAATGGATGATCAGGGCTGAGAGGGTGGGTTCCTGCAGCAAGGTCAGGATGCTGGCAGCGTTTTGGCAGCATCAGGTTAACATCCTGCCATGAGAATAGGAGTGGGGACAGACCCAAGGCAGGGGGAAAGGTTTGTGCTGATCAGCAAGAGATGAAAGGGCTGTTGGAGCTCCTCCAGCTGCAGAAAAAACCCCCTTGTGCTGCCAGCCACTGCACAGGAATTTTCCAGAAGCCTCCCCTTGCAGCCCTGTGAGCTCAATCCCAGCCCGGCACAGCTGGCTTGGAAAGCCTGGGGGCTGCAGGTAATTATCCTGCAGATAAAGCACAAACCCAGCAGGTGAGGAATAGCACAGGGAGAGGGGGAACGGCTCCAGAGTTTCCTCTCTCCTAGACTGCCCAGACCACAGCGTCCCCAGACTGATGGGTGACCCATGGTGCTGGCCCAGGGCCGTCCCTTGCAGGGGGTGGTGGGCATGGCACAGGTTTCCTTGAGTCAACACACAGAGCCACTCACTCCTGTGGCTGTGGAGAATTGCTTGAAAACACAGCCCCAGGAGGCTTCAGAACCAGAGAGCAAATAAAGAGAAGCCATATGTTTAGCTTTGGGTTGGGATGATTTTTATTTTTTTTAAAGATCTGGGGGTTTATCAGGCATTGCAGGTATTTTGGGGCTGCGCTGCCAATGGCCGTGGTTGGATCTGGCCTTGCCACCATCCCCTGGCACTGCTCTACATCCTGGTGTGGCGCAAGCTGGTGCCTGGGGCTGGCAGCAGCCTCTGTGGGTCCCCAACTCCTTCGGCCTGGGCACGCCCTTGCTTTTGATCCGCCCCATTATCTCTCCAAAACCCCTTTGCACTTGTAGCATCCCTGAGCTGCTGCCTCTCTCTGTTGCCCATGGAGGCTATCCCCACCACAGGAGGGGAACAGTGCCTGTGACAGTGCCATTACCTTCTCTGCAGCTCCAGCCAGGATCCTGCAGCAGCCAAGAAGCCTCCGAGATGTTTGTGTGGGCGGTTCAGTCAGATTGGGATGAAGCTCCCACGCATCCCCCTGCACCGCCAGAAGCTACCCAAGGTCATGGGTAAGGTGCTGCGGTTTGGGGAGGGTGCAGAGAGCCAGGTTTTACTCCTGTCAGGGCAGTGTGTGTGGCTCACAGCATCCTTTGCAGCCCCAAAGCAGGGTGGTGAGCATGGCAGGGACACATGGATCCCTGGAAGCATTTCAGTGGTTGGTATGAGTTGCCTGGCTCGCAGGGGCTCAGCCCTTTCTATCTGCAGCTTCTGGATCTCCAAGCACGTTTTGCTTTGTGAGGATGCAAAGGTTGTGCCTGGTTCTGGAGATCCGCTGAGTAGTTTTGGATTGACTCTCCTGAGGTTCCCCTGGAAAGGAATGGTCCCTGTCATTCAGCAAGATGCCTTGCTAGTGCTTTTGATCCTGAGGTAACCCTGCCCAGCTTTGCCTGGAGCCAGAGCATCTGGGGTAACGCCCACCCTCCTGCCATGTGCAGCAGAGTTGAGGATGGAGGGGCAAAGATTTGGGTTGAGCTTCCCACTCTGCCCGGGCACAGAATTAGCTTGTAGGGAGCTACTCATACCTAGCAAAGCCCCTGACCTGACACTGTCAGGTCTGTTGGGGACCCCCTGTACCCCAGCAGCTGGGGAATGCTGTCCCCTGCACTCTCTGGACTCTCCTTGCACCTCTTCCCAGCATGGGGAATTGGGGTTCTGCTGCAACCCCATGGACTAAAATTGGTGTGAAGGCAGCAATCCCCACCCCATGCTGCGATGCGCTTCAGCCCCAGCCCCTCCTCCTGAGCCCAGCACTTCCCTGGGCATGCTGTGATGGTGGAACCCCCAGAGCAGCCACATCTTGGCACACTGTGGCTCAGCGTGACGCTAAATCCCTCATCCCAGGCAGGACACAGAGGTGACCCCCATCCCTGCACACCACACACAACCTTCAGCATCCAAGCTGGGGGGATAACTCCTCACCACATGGGGCACAGCAAAGCCCTGCCTGGAGCAGGGTGTGCCAGGACCCAAGAAACATTCCTGCTGCAAGAATAACAGAGGATCATAGAGGCTGTGTTTGTGGAAGGGGCCGGGAAGGGCTTGGAGAGGACAGAGGGTGCCTGTGTGCAATGAGGGCAGGGGGGCCGCCTGCAGGCAGCTGGCACCAGCCCAGCTGCTCTGTGTACACAGGGCAGCAGTGGCCCCAGGAAAGCCTGAGGGTGCTCAGGATGGTCTCAGGTCCCAGTAGGGCTGGAACTTTTCCTGGAGTCTGTTTCAGGGCTGAGGGTTGTCATCTCACTGGAGGGAAAGGCTTTGGTCAGGGCTTGCCGTGTTTTATCCGGCACAGTGGAGTCCATGTGGGTTCCAGCAGCTACCAGTCCCACTGACACCTGGTCGGGCAGTGCCTCCAGCCCCCACTGGGTCTGGGGACCCCAGGGTGACAGGGACCTGTTGGGTTGCCTATGGCAGCTGCATCCCTGATGCCCGGTGACCAGGGTGCCATGTCGTGACTGCACCTGGTGCTGTGGAAGCCACCGTAGCCAGTATCCACTGGCAGAGGCTGCTTGTTCCCCATATTTGTCCTACCCCAGCAGGAGTTGCTGAAGTGCCCCAAAACAAGGGTCGAGTCAGTGCTGGAGGTGCTCAGGACCTTGTGGGGATGTGACAGTGAAACTGGTGCTGGCTGATGCCTGGACAGTGGTTGCTCTGGATCTGCCCACATTCTGGCCATGTTTGCTGGCACCAGGTGGGTTTTCTCCTCTGGGCTCAAAAACCGGTGAGCGTGAGCCTACACATGGTAGAACCTTCCCAGGTGGGACAGCAGGACTTGAAGCCCCACTAAAGCTCATCAGGTGCCTGGAGCCCCAGGTTCCTCCCTCAAAAGCTGCTCCTCAAAGCGCCTTGGCAGCAGCTTTGGATCTACATCTCGCTGGGGATCGCACCTGAGCTGGCAGCCTGCAGGGCCACACCCTGGGCTCACACCAGCAGCCATGAGGCCAGCATTTGGGTACCCTTGTGTGTGGGATTTGCTCCTCAGGTATCAGTGGTACCAGCGTGGGTCTTGGTCACATCACCCTGAAGATGCCAGGGTTAACCTGAGCCCTGCCACCCTATCACATCTCTCCAAGCAGCAAAGCTCACCCTGCCCCAAGGGTGATGCTGATCATGGGGAGCTTGAGATGTGTGGGAGGGGATGGCCAGGAGGACTCCGGGATCCCTCTCTCACGGTTCTTCTGCTGCTCTTCTCTGCTTCTTCACAGTCTTGAGACCAACCATGCAAGCAGGGCTGGGGCTGTCATCCTGATGCTGTGGCTCCGGGAGATTTTGGGGAGCAGTGACAGGCAGGGGTTTGTGGGAAGCATCCAAGTTTCTCTCAGCCCCAACAGCCAGGGAAGAAAAATCCCTGGTGGCCATGCTGGAGCCCCCAAGCCTCCTGAAGCTTTCAGGTGCACTACATATCCTCATTTTATACTTTGGCTGTGTCTTGGGTCTCACTGGAGTCCCAGAGTCACCTCGTGGCTGTGAGTCCCAGCCACTCGTGACGCCTCCTCTCAGGAAGCATCTCCCTTCATCTGCTTCCAGATGGCTGCTTTTAATTTTCTCTTTTTGGTTTTTATTACTAGGAAAGCCATGTTGGAACTGCCGCTTCCCCCTCTCTGGGCCATTTGCTCTTTAAATATCTCTGCTTGGGTTTTTTTTCCCTTATTCCAGGAAGCCAAACTATGCAGGGGTGAGCACTGCTGTCATTTTAACAGCCCTACATGTCTGAAGCCAGATTCCCTCATAATGGATAAACATTCCAGTGGGCACCCCAATAACACTAAAAGTTATTTTATTGTAAAACAGGGACGTGTTGCAAGAATCAAACAGTCCAGGCAGGCAATTACAACATGGCTGGGATGCAGTTGGGGTTGGGATGCAGTTGGGATGTTCAGTCAAAGGTTAAAAATACTTGGAAATACCCATGTACAGCTGGGACCCTCTCTGTGCATGGGGTTTTCATAGAATCACAGAATATCCTGAGCTGGAAGGGACCCACAGGGATCATCAGTCCTGCTCCTGGCCCTGCACAGACACCCCAACAATCCCCCCTGTGCCTGAGAGCATTGTCCAAATGCTCCTGGAGGTCTGGCAGCCTTGGGGCCATGACCATTCCTTGGGGAGCCTGGGCAGTGCCTGAGCATCCCCTGGGACCACCCTTTTGCAGCCCTTCATCCAAAGCGAGGTTCTGCCTGGCCTTGAAGGCAGCTTGTCACTGTCCCAGGGGACAAAAGCCAGTGGAAGGGGATGGGGACAAGTGCATCTACTGCTGCATGGCTCTCTGGGAGGATCGGTCCCTCCTCCCATCTGGGTGCTGCCTCAGTTCTGTGGGTACCCAAGGATGATGCTGAAGCTGTGGGCACCTGGGAAAAAGCCCCTCAGGATGTGTTGGGACATGAGCTTATCCAGCAAAAAGCCTCAAAATTATCAAACTGAGAAAAAAGGTCACTCCAGCCCGGACAACTCTTAAATGCTCATCTTCTCTATTTCATTTTATTAACACTGTTTTTCCTCTGGTGGTTTCTCTCTTCCACTTGGCTTCTCTGTGGGTGGCCCCTTGGCAGAGGGGCAGTGCCAGGGGGTGAAGGGAGGGATAGTCCTACTCAGCTTCAGGAGGGAAGAAGCTGGCAAAGGGATTGAAAAGTGGCAGAATTGGGAAAATGTACATCCCCCTGCTGCAGGCTTCCTTTGATCATCCTTCTGCATCCGTGTGCAAATGCACATGGAAAAGGAAAATGCAGTCAGTGATGCTGAAGTGCGAATGAGTGGATTAAAGCCAGCAGCTAATTTTCTCCCTAAGAAGGGAGTGCCAGGACCCTCTTTGCAAGGTGGCTGTGCCCAGTTGCACAGCTCATGGGTGACCACCAGGACACTCACCAAGTCTTCACGGGACCCAGGCTTTGGGTGGCTCATCCCTCCACCACATCCATCCTCAATTTGGGCAGCTGGAGAGGGGAATAGATGGAAGTGTGAGGCTTGAACAGGCTCTGCTGCCCACAGCCCAAGCATGGGGGATGCTGGTTATCACCACTGCTGGTTGATGGCTTCTGTGGCCACTCGGCTGAGGAATCTGGTGGGACTGTGCAGCAAGAGTTGTCCCCATGCCTTGGATGCTGTCCCTGTCCCTGACACCCAGCAGGAAGTTGGGCAGCGGGGAGCTGTGCAGCATCCCACCCTCCTGGCTGGCAGCAGGGACTTGGGGGTTCAGCAGAACAGGCACTGACAACAGTTCTTGCCCTCACAGTGGCCCACCATGACCTGGAAAACACCCTGAACTGCAGCTTTATCGAGCCACCCTCTGTGGTGGAGCAGCCTTCCCCATCCTGGTCATCCCGCGGCTCCTTCTCCTCCTTTGACACCACAGACGAGGGGCCCGTGTACTGCGTCCCCCATGAAGGTGAGCAGGGAATAGGATGCATCCCCAGGGGACTTCGGGGACATCACATGGGGCCTGCTCAATGGAGAGTCACTCTTGTGTGGTTGGGACTGTGTCACCCTGGTTCCTTGTGCCCTAGGAAGGAGTGCAAGTTCTAGTCTTGACTCCCACACAGTTTCAGAGCTCCCTCCTCCAGCATTTGCTGCTCCAGGGTTAAGAGCCAGGAGATCCCTGACTGGGAGCCTAACTGAGAGGACACTATCCTGCGGGAGCATCTTAGTCCTTCCCCTCCTCAGGCACATCCCACCTGACACCGCTGTGCTCTCTTCCCGCAGAGAGCATGGGTGACAGCAAGGACAGAGGGACACCTGCCAGCCCCGGGGACAAGCTGCTGGCCCCGATCAGCGGGGAGGAAGCGGGCGAATACACGTTCCTGAAGGAGACGAGCTCTGTCAGAGCCTTCCCGGCCGACAGCAGTGAGACCCCCCTGCTCAAGTCCTCAGACAGCGAACGCTCCTCCTGCGGCTCGGGCTCGGCCGGCGCCGCGCTCTACGCCCGGGTCGCCCGCCTCTCCAAGCAGTCCAAGGAGGAGGAGGATGCCATCGCGGAGCCCCGCAGTCCCGGGAAGCCACCGTCCCCGGAAAGGACCAAACCCCGTCCTCCAGACCCGGCCACGAAGCCCAAAGTCTCCTGGATCCATGGCAGGTACAACTCCGGCCAGTCCAATTCGCTGCCGGCCCCCAGCCAGTCCCCAGAGCAAGCGGCCGCCCGGTCCGGCAGCCCCGAGCAAGGCCAGGGCTTGGCCAAGAGGAAGAGGAGCCCTAGCGAGACGTCTGCCAATGTGCAGGGCAGAGCGGAGGACAAGGGCGGCGCCCGGGGCAAAGAGAAAGCGCAGAAACAACCGAAGGAAACCGGCGTCCCCGAGGGCAAATCCAGCCTCGTCGGGGAGCCCCAGTCACCCTCCAAACCCAAGCAGAGAAGCAAAGCCGGCTCGGAGCCGATGGAGAGCATCAACGGGGCGGTGCAGAACGCCTTCCGAAAGATGGGTGCCTTCCAGCCGGAACGGCGGGCCGGGGACACCAGGGATGCTCCTCGCAGCCCCGGCACCAGCAAACCCCGCTCCGAGCCGCTGCATCCCCAGCTGGCCTCCGAGCTGGCCGCCCAGCTGAAGGAAAAGACTCAGAGCCTCAACAAGGGGGACGGAGGCATCCGGACGAACGGGGTCAGTGCCCAGCGGGAGAAGCCCACCCCTCCACAGAAAGCCAAGCGCTCGGCGGCCGCCGGCGGCCAGAAGACCAGCAGACCCTTGCTGCCCACCTCTCCCCATCTGCAAAAACTGATCCCTGGGGCGGCCGACACGGCAGCCGGGGAGCCCAAGTGGGTGGAGAAGCCAAGTGCCGGTAGCGGCCAGGATCAAGCTCTCCCCGCTGAGCAGGCAGCCAAGAAAACCCCCATTAAGAAGCCTCCCAGGAAGAAGAGCCGGGAAGCCGGGAGCCTGGAGCCGCCCAGGGCAGCTCCTGTGCCTGCTCAGGCAGTGCAGTGACCTGGAACCGGGCACCGGCCCCGCACCGGCCGCACCCCGGGAAGAAGGACATTTGCCAGTACAACCAGCGAACGCGGGAGCCTGGACTGGGCTGGGGGCACTGGAAGAGCCTTAAGCCTCCCCTTATCCCCCTCCATCTCACTCATCCCCCTTTTTGCCTTAGTCCCCCCTGCCCTTAGGACCCGGTACCTCCATCTGTGCCCTGCTCCTACTCCCTGCCCGGGTCTCAGTTCGCCCTCCCTCCCCGCGCAGGGCGGGATCGCACGGAGCCAGCCCAGCCGCCATCCCGGGGGGCTCCGTGTGTGGCGTATCCCCCCCACCCCTTTTTTTTTGTAGCAGTATTATCGACCGCATAAGCAGCGCTTGTTGTACTAGACGTGCCCACGGTATATTCTGCAGCAACCGAGCCGCTCGCTTCCCTCGCCCCACTCCGGCATGTCGGGGTCTCGGAGCACGGGAGAGGAAGGGAGCTGCTGCTCAGTGCCCAGGGCAGTGCCAGAGATGTGCCCCACATCCATCGCTGGCAGCAGCCCCACGCCCCGGCGCCCTCCAGGCACAGCTCTCCACTGCCGGTGCATGCCGGAGTGGGGTCGAGCTGGTTTCGACCGCTGCCACCCTCCCTCCCCTCCGCCCCGGCGCTGCTCCTGGCCAGGAGGAAGCACTATTTATGGATGGAGCTGGACACCCTTCGGGCTCCTGCATCCCATCCACTGGAGTTGGAGGGATTAGTTTGGTATGAAAGAGCCTGGCACCTCTGCAGAGCGCTTTCCTAATAAAAATGTATTTCTTCGATAGCTGGGTGCCATCTCTCCCTGCCCCAGCCTTCCCGTGGGCAGGTGACATGCCTTGCTTGGGCACTGCCTGGTCGTGAGTGGGATGCAGTGGGGAGATGGATGATCTTGCAGCAGTACAGGCAGGTGGTAACAAGCAGCAGACAGGGTGGGAAGCAGGTCCCCACTGGGGCTGCTGCTACACGTGCTCAGAGATGAGCCCTGAGCTCCTCTTCCCCCCAGTATCCAGCACTGTCCCAATGGCTGACCGGTCCCACGCTCAGACACTCCTCACTGTAGCCTGGGTCAGACCCTGGGGTTCAAGAGAGCTCTGGCCACTGAGCAAAGAGAGCCCACCCCTGGGTGCTCAGAGTGCTGGGACACAAATGTGGGATGCAGGGCTCTGAGCCCAGCTTTCTAACCCCCTGCCCAGGGGCTGCCAATCTTGGCAGCATTTGGGGTCTCCACACAGCGCCAGGCATGATGCTGCCAGAGGGAGCAAGGCTGGGACAAGCCCAGGGGCAGCCCAGAAGCTGAGGCTTCTCCCACACAGCTTCTGCCCAAGATTCCTAAGCAGGAATGCTTAGGAATGATTCCCTGCCATTAGAATTGGGGCTGTCTGCTTCCAGGGGAGCCGGGAGCATTGGTGCCCACTGCTGAGCCATCCTGAGCTGTGCCCACAGTGGGGGTGATGGCCCAGAAGACCACCAGGCCAAAAGGTCAACCACAGCAATCTCAGAGGTGATGGAGGCAGCTGGTGAACACCAGAATGGGCTGAGACCACATGGAACCAGGACTGCAACCAGCCCAGCACAGCACTCGGGAGGGGATGGGGCTCTGGCCCACACCTGGGCATGGCTCAGCATTGTGGTGCTGGAGCCAACACAGTGCCTGACACTGGCTGGAGAAGCATCATCACATAACACAAAGCTGAAGAATGGCATCACAGCATTGTTTCACAGGCTTCTGGTCACCTTTCAGAGTTCCTTCACTTTCCTTCCTCTTTCCTTCAGGTTTTATTTGGGAAGGTGAAGGACAATGGCTGAAACTAGTCCTGGGGCATCACACAGTGCAGAAAAAGGAGTGGATGAATCAGCTCAGTGTCACCAGATACAAAACAGAGAAAATCAACAGAAAAATGGGGACACCGAATCTATGAGACCTGGGATGGCATCCAAGCCCCTCTCTCTCCACCACAGAGGCCATTGTTGAATGAACTGAAGAGGCTTCCAAGACGCTCAGATTAATAACTACGCATAGGTTAGGAAAGAGAAGGAAAGGAGTTGAATCCAGGCGATAAAAGTGCAAAACTAAACACAATTTAAGAGGAAAGGTTTGTCACAGACATCACATAGTCCTTATACACATCTCTTCGTGTCAGTGCTGAATGGCACTCAGGGGAGCCACCTATGATGCTCGTGATGGTGATCCAGCAGGGTGAATTTGTGAATTGCCCCAGCTTCCTCTTGGGACACTTTCTTGCTCATGCAGGCAGCAAAGCTGGGGCTGGTTCCTCAGGAAAGTTGGGCACTGTAAGCTCTCCCTTGATCCCCAGGCTATCCTGGGACAGCAGAAGATCACCCAGGCATAAGCCCATACATGGGCTCCAATCACAGTCCCAGACACAGGAGAGCCTGCAAGTGAGCAGCCTATGGATAAATGCAAAAATCCCATGTCACAGACAGGCAGGCAGGTCACCAGAGGCTCCAGCCCAACCATCACGTCAGGGTGGCCATGGCAATGTCAGGCTAAGTCTTGGGATTCTCCAAGGGCGGAGATGCCCCAGCTCCCTTTGACTGTTCCAGGGTCACTCTCCTAGGGAGGAATTTTATTCCAAGATTCAACCTGAATCTTCCAAGCTTCAGCTGGTGACTGTTTTACTCCATCACATCATCCAGCACCATCAACAAGGGTTCAACTTCATCATGAAGCTGTGCCAGGGAAGATTTAAGCTGAGTAACAGGGAAAGGTTCTTCCCCCAGAGGGTGCTGGGCACTGCCCAGGCTCCCCAGGGAATGGGCACGGCCCCGAGGCTGCCAGAGCTCCAGGAGCGTTTGGACAGCGCTGCCAGGGATGCCCAGGGTGGGATTGTTGGGGTGTCTGGGCAGGGCCAGGAGTTGGACTGGATGGTCCTGGTGGGTCCCTTCCAGCTCAGGATATTCTGTGATTCTGTTAGTCATTGGCTGTTCTCAGAACCCTTCCCCCAGCCCAGCCCTGCCCCCTCCTCCTGGTGTGGTGTGTGCCAGCTCTATGAGTGTGTTGATATCCCCTGTCCAGGCCTCTCCAGTTTCTTCACATCCCTCTTGAACTAGGAGACCCCATCTGGACACTTCCTTCAGGTGTCTACCTGTGCCCTTCCCAGAAGCTCCCACTATGGGCTTTGCCTAATCTGAGGAAAAACATCAAAAAGCTGATGTTCAGCCTGAGGTTCTCTGATGCTTCCAGGGTCTTTTCAACAGGGTCCTTCCAGCTCAGACACCTCAGAATCTTCCAGTAATGTCCTGGGATGCCATGGGCTGTGAAGGACATGGATGAGGCATTGCCACACCTCAGTATCATGATGGGCTGATGAATCTCTTTTCCAGGCATCCTCCAGGCTTTCTTCCCACCGCTGCACGTTGGATATCTCTGACTGAGATATCCAACGTGACAGACACCAGTGAGGAGATCTTGTTCAGGGGTCCACAAATCAGCAAAGGCTGAAAACCATCAAACATTTTCCCTGTAGCTGTGAGTTCCACCGGGAAATTATGCATACTTGCTGTTCTGAGCTGCTTTCCGGGGCTGTTTCGGGCAGGCAGAAAACTTTGACCTCAGGGAAAAAACAGCTGAACCCAGTCATAATGTGGAGAAATCAGGTTTTCTGCTCCCCTGAGACAGAGCAGGATCCACCTTCCCTGATAGACAGGTAGGGCTTTTGGTGACAACATAGTGGCCATGGCTAAGGAGAAGTTGTAGGAGTGGCTGTGATGGAACCACCATCCCTTTGTTCCACCAGCACCTCATCCATGGGATCAGTGGAGCACAGTGACACTTATGGCTCATCCTCTCTTCCACCAACACTGCAACACTGATCTTCCTCCCATTTCCTCCTGATTTCCCAAAGCAAAGAAAGAGCTGTTGGGTTGGACAATGGTGCATTTTTTTGGCTTGGCCAGCGAGCAGCAATAAAAGCCAGCCTGCTGCCAACAATTCATTTCCTATTTCAGGCCCTACCAAAAATAAACTTGGAAGGGAAACTCCAATGAGAACGAAACACGCAGAAGACAACTCAGGGCTCTCAAAACTATATAGGAAATTTCTCTCTCCGTGTTTGCTGGGAAGGGGAACAGCAATGTCACAGGGAATTTTGTGCTGCATGGAGGGATTGTGAAGGGGTTTGGGCAGCTCTATCAGGATTACAGGGATATAAAAATATATGCAGCTGACACTTCCCGTGGCTATGTTATATGGGGAAAATGGCCATTTCCTTCTTTGTCTCACAAAGTGGATGCACAGTCCTGACTGCCTTCCCCAAGGACACTTGGCTCCAGGGATGGCCAGGCTGGGGACACCGGGATGTCCCCAGGCCATATGGGTGATGTCCTCATGCAGCCACCATCCAGCTGGCACTGGGCTCCCCACTGCCAGGCTGCGTGGACCCCAGAGAGGTGCAGCCACTGCAACGCCACCAGAATCAGTTACCATTCCTCACCACAGCCATCGGTGACCTCATCAACATCCCTTGAGGACAGCTGGTGTTTGAGGAAGGCTCTGGTGGTGTTTGAGTGGCAAGAAATAGAAGCCTTTTGCAGGCCATCAGCTGCTGCTTATGTGCTCTCCCTGTGCCCACCAGCTCCACTCCACGCAGGTAGCACTGAACCTGCAGAGCCGAGGACGGGCATTGTGCTCCTGTGGGATGGTGGCTCCAGCATCAGCCCCCATCAGAAAGGAGAAAGCTGTGCCCCAGGGATCCCTGTGAGCATGGGTGGTGGCTCTGTGACCCTGCACCACCAGCCCTGGCATGGCATGGACACCTTGATCCAACACCCACAGCTTTCCCTTGGGATGGTGGAGCCTCTGGATGGGTATTTGCAGCCTTTTCCCTCATGAGAAAATGGAGCAGGGGGGTAGGGGGTGGTTTGTCTCTGCACCCAGTGCCCAAGATGCCACAAGACACAGGATATTGATAAAAATATATACTCCAGGAGTATATGCACCCACACAAAAATATGTGTGTGTGTATATTATATATATAATTTTTATATGTCAATATACATAATTTATACATATACGTATAATTTATTCCTGGAATGTATAGGAGTATATATTATATATTTGTATGCACTCCTATACACTCCAGGAGCAAATGTTTTTCTATTTCTATATTTATTTTCATATATAGACAACTACACTCTCCTATATACTCCCACAGTACATGGTACATATACTTACAAATATATAACATAGAAATATAAACTTCTATAGTTTTATGTATACAGTAATATATATATATATACACACACAAACACTTATGTACTTACCTATTTTTCTAAGCTCCAGGAACCGAAGGTGAGGACATCGAGGTCATGCTCAGCCTGCCCACAGCATCCAGGTGCCAGCACCATCCCGGCTGGCCTCATGGCAGTGCCACCCAGGCACCTCCCAACACGGTGCCCACAGACTGGATTTTTGACGCTGAATCCAACAAGTGCTGTGCTGGGTACTTCCTGAGGATCTGGGCTTCCAGGGGGCTCCAGCACAGACTTGCAGGGAAACAGGGCAACAGCATGTCTGGCAGGGACTTCACCTCCCAGCACCATCCCAGCAGCAGCTCCAGGCTCTACAAGCAGGACCTGGCACCCCTCTAAAGCCATTTTGTCCCCACTGATGGGCACTCAGGGCTGGGCAAAGACACAGTCACCTCCTCTGCCCTGTCCTGCACTGCAATGCATTGTGTGGGCTTCAAACTGGGGATGCCCCTTCAGCTTATCGAGACCTCCAGGGGCGCCTCTGCAGCCCCCAGCCCTCCAGCCTGAAGGATGGGGTGCACATGAATGTACCTTTAGCAGGGCACAGGGCAGTGCCCTGAGCACTGCGCAGGGGAGGGTCTACAGCCAGACCCCCACTCATAGGCATCAGGTGGGCATGCAGCACCTCCCCAGCTGCACAACCAGCAAACCCTCCTTGGCTCCATTTTAAGAGTCTCCCTCACCCCATGGAGTAGTGGAAGTGTTTCCATGTGATCCAGGACACCAATAAACCCCTGGCCACAATGAGCTGCACAGAGCAAAGGGAATTCTAACACACGGAGCCATCACTGGGCAGATCCAAGAGCCTGGGCCTTTATTTCAGCCTCTGCAAGCATCATTTGGGAAAAATCCCTATTTTTTCAGGGAAAGCACGAGGGCACTCTATCCAAGTGTTTTGAGCAGGAGAAGAGGAATAATGAGGCAGAAGTCAGGCAGAGGCTCTGGATACCTGATTCATCCCCAGCCTGTGCTCCCAGCCGCATCTCGCCTGCCCGTGTTTAGTCTGTGTGGAAGCACAAATCACTGCGCAGTGTCATCGCTCTGCGGATCTGGATTTCATTAGGAGCCACGTGATCGACCCTGGCTGCTGCTGGGGGCTGGCCGCGTTCCCCCGGAGGAACTACGCAGGATGCGGAGCAGGGGTGCGGGGCTGAATGGGCCCCTTGTCTGCAGCAGAGGAGCCGCAGCCGCCTCATTGGGGCGGGGGTTTGGTCTCCTTGAGGGGAGAAATATCCTGAGGGGAAGGGAGTGCAGCCTGCAGCTGTCCCCTGCTCAGCTGGTGACTGCATGGGCATGGCAAGGGGGACCCAAGGACCCACGAGCTGGGGTACTTGTCCCTGCTTAAAGTCAGGCTGCTGACACAGAGGGGCACGGATGCCAACTGGGCAGCCCCAGCCAAGGGACAGAAGGGGCTGGCTCCAGGCTGCTGCAACCCCTGCATGTGGTCATATCCATTACATCTCTTGCATCACATGGATCCTTTACAGCCCATTGCAACCCTTACATCCCGTTGCACTCTCTGAATCCCTTGCAGCCTCATTGCACGCGCATTCTTTATAACCTGGTGCAGCCCTTCCTGCATCCTTTACATCCCTTACATCCCTTGCATCCTTTTCAGCTTACTGAATCCCTTATATCCTGCTGCAAGCTTTGTGTCCCCTGTAGCCTGTTGTATCGCTTGCATCCTGTACATCCTTTGCACTCACCCTTTGCAGCCCGTGGCCCCTGTACACAACTCCCAGCCAAGCCCACACACTTCTGTCTCATCCCAGCTCATTCTCGGTTATGAAGCCCTGTGCAGTGACCTGGGAGCACCTACATCAGCCAGCCGGGAGCCTCTCCAGCACGTCCAGGGGAAGCAGCTCCTGCCCCTTGCCCAGGCTCCCCAGGCAGGGTGTTGTCCACGGGGTTAGACCTGCCACCACACCTCAAACAGACCTGACATCCTTCTCTCTGCAGGTGGCAAAGACATGAGATGCTCCTGGACTGCTGAGCCACAACCCACATGAATTTGCCCTGGCTGAGCTTCCATGTCCTATCCCAGGAATGATGTGCAGTCAGGACACATGGGTGCAGCATCTCCTCCAAGTCCCCATGGAACTTGGCCCAGACAACCAAAGCCTGGACATGTTTTCCGACATGTTTCCAATGATGCGTGCTGCCCTTCCAGCTCAGTAGCCCTTGGTCTCCTGCCTACACCAGCAGCCAGCTGGGAAGGGAGCGTGGAGGCTTCATCCAGCACCACCGAGAGCCAGTGACCACCTCGATCCAGGTCTTATTTTAGCTGCAGCTCAGGGGTGAAATTCCCGTTCAGATATTCAGTTCCAGAGGCCAGAGCAGGGGAAACACTTATACTCTGCAGTGTTTAAATTGGAATAAATCCGGTGAGCCTGAGGCTGATGCTCAGCCATGTCCCAGCCATGCCCTCCCCTCGCCTGGGGGATGAGGTGAGGGCCCACAGAAGGTTAAAGTGTGAAAAGGGAGGGGGCAAGGCTGAGGACAGGTGGCAAAGCCACTGCAGTGGGTGACCACTCAGCCAGTGCAGGGTGGAGTCAGAGGCCTGCTGCTGGAGCCCCTACTCCAGAGGACTGGTGCAGGAGGACTGGAGGGTCCAAAAAGGAGTTGGAGGAGACTTGAGGAAACCATCCAAGCCAAGCTGGCTGAGGAGAGACAGATCCAGCCTTGAGGAGAGCAGCCTCCCTGACCTGGCCCTGCAGGGGGGTTGCTGCTCCAGGAGCACCCTGGCTCCAATCCCAGTTCAGGTGCCAGCCAGGGACTAACTGCAGGCACTGTGGCTTGGGCTGAGCTGCCATCCAGTCACCGGCCCTGGCCATCTCAGTCCATACCAATGCCATGGAGAGCAGAGCCACTGCTGGGATGCTCACCAGCTCTCAGCCCAAGGATGCTGACCTGTCCCTGACTCCACAGTAAAGGCAGTAAAGCCATGTTTGGTGCAGAATTGGTGGTGCATTGGCCTCTTCCAACGACAGCTGGCTGCCTGGTGACACCACACTCACCAAAGGTTGGGGGGGCCACTTTTGGCTCTGAAGTGGTGACTCAGAGCCATGGTGAAGTGGCAGCTCTCCCAGGACTCCAGGCTTGGACAGACATCTCCTGCAGGAGGGTGTGTGCTCAGGGTTCTCTGCAGGACTATTGTCCATGGCAATATGCCCCCATGCACCATGCTCCACAGACACCCCACTCATGCTGTATTTCTTGTCCCCCTGCTTCTGCCCAGCCTCCTCTGCACCAGCAGCATGAGGAAAGCCCTGCAGCTGGTTTGGGGGCTCAAGAAGCAACAGCAGGACAAGATCAGCCACAGATTCCTCTGTGCCAAGGCAAGGAACATCCCACTCTCCCAATGCAGAGGTCCCATGGCCATACGCACCCAAATGTAGCCTCATCCTGCCCAGCAGGAAGAGTCCTATTGAGCTCTTCCCCAGACACTCTCTCACTCCATGGTGGGGGTGTCAGAGTGAGGAAGAACAGAGGAGCTTTCTCAGCTCTGTCTGTCCCTCCATAGTTCAATCCAGGCTCAGTTAAGTCTCTTCCTGGGCATCACAACCCAACTGTTGTCTCTGCTCTCAAGCCCCTGGGTCCAGCTTGTTTCATCCTGGGTGCTGGCATGTTCTGGGGAGCTCAGGAAGGACCTGTGCTTCCTCCACCCATGCTGTGCCACCTGAGCTGCTTGTGTTAGCTCAGCTGTAAACACTGTTAGCTGGTCAGGGGCTACCTCACCTCAACCTGAATCCACTCCGCAGGAGCCTTCTGCACATCCCAACATATCCTGATGTGCTCCCTGCCTGGACATACAGAGCATGGGACACCCCAGGTCACCGTGCTCTCCAGCCCCGGTCCCTATGTGTGCCACCCACCCACCTCCCCTACACTCCCAGATCCAGCCTAGGGCTGCAGATTGTCCCCAATAGGTGACCCAGCTGCAATCCAGCTCACTGAGCTCCTTCCTCCAACCCAAACCCCGTGTCCCTCTGTCCCTATGGCACTCATGCAGGTCCCAGCAGAGCACCCTGTTCTAGCTCCATGCCCACAGTGAGCTTGCCCTGCATCCCCACCAGCATCCTGGCCCAGCAAAGATCCTAGTGGAAAGCACGGCCAGGTACCTCATGGAGCACACACCAGCTCGGATTCCCGCCCCAGGACCCCCAAAATCCCAGCATTTGCGCTGCCAGCCCTGCAGGCTGCAGAGGCAGTGCCCAGAGCTGCCGTGCTAATGAGAAATGCATGGGACTCACATCTGGTAGTGATTGAGCCGGGAGGAGCACTGGGAAGGGAGGAAGTGCAGATTTCCTGCAGCACAAAGGAAGGGAGAGGAATGTCAGTGGCAGAGCAGAGGCCCTGGCTGTCCCCTCCCTCCACCTTCACAGGGGTGCCCAGGCACCAGATCGTGCTTGCTCCTTTGCCAGCACTGCTGGAGATTGTCCCTGGGCATGTGCCCTCCTCTTCCCTGGGCTGAGCCTCTCAGCTGTCTGGCTGCCCCCCTTTCCACCCACAGGGATGCACAAGCACCCCACAGCCACTGTCCACAGCCATGGCCATGCACTGCCAGAGCCTCCTGCATGGCCTCCTCCCTCCAGCCTGCTGCTGCGCAGGGTTCCCACAGCAGACACCCCCAGGCTTGAAAGCCCCTCAAAACAGCCTTGGGAAGGGAGCAGAAGCCCAGTGAAGCCATGAGAGCAAAGTCAAGGCAGGGGCTGCACTGTGCCATTCCCATGAGGCTGTGACACTTGGAGGGGACAAGGCAGGTGACATTTAGGTTCTCACCAGTGCAGGCAGCCACGTCAGTGGAGGCAGCTGGTCTGGTCATGTTTCAGGTGAAGCCTTGGCCACCATACTTGCGTGTCACTGGTTGTCAATGGGATTTTGGATTGTGCTGCTGGGGGAATTCCCTGAGACAGCAAAACTCTGTGACAGCAGGTGGCACACAGAGGGGGATATTTAGCAAAAGCTGCCATCAAATCTTCAAGGAGGAGTATGGCAAGGTGTTGGGGATGCTTTCATCCTGATCCAGGTTATTGCCCCAGCTGAAGCTGGGCAGGACAGCTCATAGCTCTGCATTAAAGGATCTTTTTTTCCCATTACCCAGCAGCTCAGCAGAGGCTGCAGCACTCAGCCTCTGGCTGCTCCAGCACAGCAAAACCTCGTGGTTGTTCCTGAGGAAATCATTCTATGGAGGTGTTGCTACCAGGCTGGGGGAAGGATGGGCAGGGGACAGGCTGGACAGATGGACACAGCAGGGTAATAAGGTCTAAGGAGCCCAGAGGTAGAGAGATCTGCAGTCAGCCCACCTAAAGCCTCTCCAGCACTTGAGATTTGGGTATCCTTTAATGGAAATTTGAGGCATTGAACTGGGGGAACAAAAGTAGTATCTATTCAGGGATGCTTTCAGGATACCCCGTTTTGCTGAAGATGCTCTGTGTTCTCTCACATGGCCATTTCCTGTCCCCTCAAGCAGCAGCACAGCTTCTGTAGTCTTTGAAGTCCTATTAAATCCAGTATTTTAAAGGTATTTTAACCCATTTCAATGAATCTTTCCTAATTCAAGACAGGAACTTTTTCCTGTGCTCTGCTGCCATGAATGCACAGCTCATCCTGCTCCAGTTTTCACCACCCACACCCCAGCACCCACAGGAAGGACCCATCACCATCTCAGCACACAACAGTGTGTATTCAGGGACTGGAAGGGATCTGGACAGCCGCGCAGCCTCATCCTTCCCAGGGCACCCACAAACATTGCCCAGAATGACCCCGGCGCGGTGCTCATAGGAAATGTTCCCCACTTCTCAGGCTGGAATTACTTCAGACAGCGCAATCCCACCAGTGCCGGTGACGCACCACATTTTTGGCCGTGGTTGAAGTTATCCTGTCACCCACTTTTGACTCATCCACTCCAAAGAGGACAAATTACGTCTGAAACGCTCCTGATAAAGTAATTTAAAACATCTGTAGCTGCTTCCAAGCCGGAGCAGCGCGACACTCCGAGATTCCTCCCCGTGCATCCCATGGGATGGGCTGGGGCAGAACCGCCTGGAGATCTCCGGCCGGGGCCCGGGGGGGCGGGCGTAGGGGTCCCGAGGCAGGCGGGGGCGGCGGCCGGTGCTGCCGCCGGTGCTGCCGCCGGTGCTGCGGCCGGTGCTGCCGCCGGTGCTGCCGCCGGGAGCGGCACGGACCGGGGATGTACGGGAATGGCGGCAACGCCGCCAGGCCGCGGGGCAAGGGGCAGGGTCATTGGGGGGGCGTGGCAACGCTTTGGCAAATGGGCTCGGTCATGGGGCGGGGTCTGGGCCGGGATTGGCAGCCTCTGGAGGCGGAGCTTGTGGAGGCTGGAGGGGCGAGGCTTGCGCGGTTGAGGGCGGGGCGGGACGGTGAAGGTGCTCGGGGCCGTGAGGGGGCTCCGCGCACGCGCAGATTCCGACAGGAGGGTGAGGTCGCGAGCGGCCCTGCGCAGGCGCAGATCCCAAGAGGACGGTGGGGGAGTGGGCGGGGGTAATGGCGCGGCCCGGCGGGTTCGAGGCGGCCGAGCAGCAGCAGCAGCAGGTGCTGTCTCGGCAGCAGGAGCGGCATTACCGGCTGCTGGCCGAGCTCCAGGCGCTTGTCAAGGCGCTTCCCAGGTGAGTGGAGCCCGAGGGGGGCCAGAGGCCGCTGCCGATGCCGGCGCTGACCCGGTTTGTTCCCGCAGCGCCTGCCAGCAGCGCCTCTCCTACACGACGTTGTCCGAGCTGGCGCTGGCGCTGCTGGACGGGACCGTGTTCGAGATCGTGCAGGGGCTGCTGGAGATCCAGCACCTCACCGAGAAGAACCTGTACAGCCAGCGGCGGCAGCTGCATAGCGAGCACCGCGGTACCGGAGGCACCGGCGGGGGGTGGTCCCAGGCCATTGGGGGACCGGAGAGGGGAGCACTGGGGCGAGGGGCACAAGGGTGGCCGTCCTGGAGCACTGGGGGGACAGAGGGAGTGGACAGCTCAGGAGGAATGGGGGTAGCACTGCAGGGAAGTGATGGGGATGCTGCGGGGGGAGACGGGCCTGGGGTATCTCTGAGGTGGGGAGGAGATTCGGGGAGCGCTGAGGGTGGGGCGTTGTGGGGGCGGTGGGGGGACACCAGGGAGACAGGTTGGGGGGGCAGTGGGGGCTTGGGGGTGGCACTGTGGGACGAGGGGGGTGAGTTGTGTGGGAACTGGGATGGACGGTGAGGGGGTGGGAGGTGACATTGAGGGGGCAGACTGTGGGACAGTGCAGGACACTGGGGGTGACACTGGGGGGCACTGGGGGTCTGTGGTGGGGACACTTGGGGGGCTAGGGATGACGGCGAGAGGGGCAGGTTGGGGGGCTTTGGGGGTGGAACTGGAAAGGCAGGTTTGGGGGGCCCTGGGGGTGGGTTGTGAGGGCATAAGGGAGCTGTGGGGAGGGCACTGGGGGGAGGGAGGGGTGGAAAAGATGGCACTGGGAGCACCTAGCAGCAGCATGCCCTCCTGAGCCCCCCGTGCCCATGGCAGGGCTGAAGCAGGAGCTGTTCCACCGGCACAAGGAGGCCCAGCAGTGCTGCAGGCCCCACAACCTGCCACTGCTCCGTGCAGCCCAGCAGCGCGAGATGGAGGTGAGCGGGGCTGGGCTGGAGGTGAGGAGGGGGGTTGGGTGTAGAGCTGTGTCCCTTCCCAGGGGTCTCACAGCCCCGTTGCTGCAGGAGCACTGCAGCATCCTCGGAGGCTTTGGCTATTCCTGCTCTGCAGACTCGGGAGACACCAGCTGTCCTGGCTGGCCTTGCTAGCACAGACCTAGGTTCCCCACCCCAGTCTAGAGGCCTTCTCCTCTTGCTCTACCTTTTGTCCCCCCAGGGTAGGGGCCCAGGCTCTTGCCACTCCAGGTGTGATCTGTGAATTGTGGACGATCAGGAGCATTCTCCAAAGGCAATGCTGTCCACAGTATTTTTATGATCCATCATTATCTGGTGGGATGAAGCCTGTATAGGATAGGAAGCAAGTGATAGAAAACATGCAGAAGGCACCTAAGATCTGCCATAATATCGTAACAAGTCAAAAGCAGACAATACTCAAAAGAATCACATTTTACTGAGTAGCACTGATAAGGAGGAAAAGTTATAGTAGTAGTTTCTGAGAGCATCCCAAGGCATTTCGAAAAGATTCAGTCCCAAAGAACTTTTTTGTCACCTGTTGGTGATAGAGGCGGTTTTGTAACGTAAGAAAATGGCAAGTAGCCGATTATGTTAATCAGTGGAGTTGAAATGTGGGGGGAAGTTACTTTGGTCCACATTAGGTGAATGAGAACTGTTTCCTGCCTTGGCCCATGACAAGCACCATGTGAGCACAAACTCACTGTTGAATCTTTTGGTGTTTCCACATTCCTCATTTTCTGTCAAGGTGACTAAAGCCAGGCTCGACCTCTGGTACCTGTCCCTGTTACTTTTGTCTGAATAACTTAGACTTGCAGCAGTAATATCTACTGCCTGTTTTAAATGCTTCCAGTATTTCATTAAATTGCCCAAATATGTCTCACTTTGCTGGTTCTTATCTTCACCTCTGGGACACCTTACCCCAAGCCCGAACAGATGAGAAAAGCCTGCAGACGTCGTTTCAGGTTGTGTATTTCTCCTTACCTCTAGCTAGCTCTCAGCTCCAGCTGCACATCTGATGCAGCCGAGTCTGAGCGGGAACTGCCCAGTCCTGGGCCGTCCCGTCCTTTTTTTACTCCTTTCATGATCCAACCATTCTTCACAACGTATTTATTATTTACTGTTCTATACCAATTAATTTGCACCTATTCTAGACACGTAATTTCTACCTCTTTTTCATTCTACTAATCATTTTATGCCAACACTAAGAGAGAAGATGGAGGAGAAGGAGAAGAAGAAGAAGAACAGGGCAATGCCCAAAATCCTCCATCTTAGACCCTTCATCCTCATATTAGAAATCCTAAAATCTACTTTTTACCTTGTAAAATACTAAACTACTACTCGTTTTTAACTTCTCTTGTTTTGCATTACTTCGCGCTGCGTTGGCAATCTTTCCCATGGACTAAAATCAAAGACGGTGTCATTCTGGGCTTTTTGCCAGGGTCCGGGACCCCCGTGCCGGGGCTCCTGACCTCCCAGGGCAGCCAGAGGCATGCCTTGGGTTCCAACATCACTTCTCTTTGTCTTACATGCTGTGCAACTTCCACTTCCTCTTACCTGCCCTCTGCCTTTCTTCTGTCTTCCTCTCCCAGGTGTTAATAGTGTCACTTTTTCCCTTCTTTATCCTCTGACAATTCTGCTGTAGAGCACTTTGGGAACAGATTGACCATCTCTGTTATATCTGATATGTGTCTAACTGGAGCTGCACTCTGTGGTTAAAGGTTTCCATGACCAGCTCCCATGAGACAGCTTGGGATTGGGCTCCCAGGACAGGTAATCTAAGGTGTAGGTTTTGGATGTTTGGCTTCTCAGTGGAACCCATGGCATTTAGAAAAGCTTAGCCCATCATACAGGGTCTATGGCCACCAGGGCTGAAGCAAAACCTGTGTTTAAGCCTCAGATCTGACCAAGATATGGCACTTTTCTCTAACCCGGAATTAGATGCCAACACTAAACAATGTGAGGCACTTAAATTTGGAGGGGTTTTTTCAAGCCCAAAAAAAGTAATTTCTCCAGCACAGTAAGTGAAGGAGACAATGGCACACTGAGGTGGGTGGGAGGAAGGAATATTTGGGGAATGGGGATTTTAATCTGTTGTATCTCCCACAAAGAGCTGAACCCCTGGACTGAAGAAAGTGTGAGGACAGAGCTTGCTTAGGTTCATTCCTCAGCATCCTGTGGTGAAGGAGCAGTCATCCCTCTGCCTTGCCTTCTCTTGGGGCTGGAGTTGTCTTGAGTTTCTTCCCATTTTTTGCCATGAGATCCTGCCCTGAATGTTTTCTCGGGAGCAGGTTTTGTATGGTCACCTTCTAGTGGATCCAAGTTCTGCATCCTCCTTAATTGCAGGTGGTTCTGTGAAGATTTCTCACTGTGTCATGCTAATTGTGGGCTCTACATCCAGTAGAGGTTCCAAGAGGTAGCTCCTGCCCCATGTGAGTGATAACTGCTCTTTGTTAGGTCACACCTTTTGCAGAGAGCCGTGGATACTCTTGCTGCAGACAGACCTCAGCCCTTCCCCACACTGTTCGTGGCCAAGAGATCTGTCTCACAAATTCTGAATTTTCACCAGGAATTGTGGCACGGTGGAGGCGTTCAGCTCCCCTCCAAGGCCTTTATAACAACCAGCCGCTGCTGTAGGAAATCCTGGGGTTTGTGACTTCTGCCTTTCTGTGCAGTGGGGATAGTTTAACCACATGGATGTTTCCAGCTGAGTATGTGCCTGTGTTCTCTTGTTACAAATGAACAGCGTTGCACGAATTAAATGTTGAAACTTGTGGCTTTCCAGAGAATCACAGAATCAGCTGAGTTGGAAGAAACCTACAAGGACCATCCAGTCCAACTCCTGGTCCTGCACAGACACCTCAACAATCCCACCATGGGCATCCCTGGCAGAGCTGTCCAAATGCTCCTGGAGCTCTGGCAGCCTCGGGGCTGTGCCCATTCCCTGGGGAGCCTGGGCAGTGCCCAGCACCCTCTGGGGGAAGAACCTTTCCCTGATCTCCAGCCTAACCTTTCCTGACACAACTTCAAGCCATTCCCACGGGTCCTATCACTGATCACCACAGAGAACCCCCCTCCTCTTCCCCTCCTCTTCCCCTTCCAAAGAAGCTGTAATTTTGGTAAGTCTCCCCTCAGTCTCCTCCAGCTGAACAGACCAGGTGTCTTCAGCTGCTCCTCATATGGCTTCCCCTCAAAGCCCTTCACCATGTTTGTTGCCTTCCTTTGGATGCTCTCTAATAGCTTATTTGTTTCTTATTTCTTGCAGAAGCACAGAATCATTGAATGGTTTGGGTAGGAAGGGACCTTAAAATTCATCCAGTCCCACACCCTTCCATAGGTGGGGACACCTGCCACTATCCTAGGTTGCTCCAAGCCCCATCCAGGCTGGCCTTGGACACTTCCAGGGATGGGACAGCCTCAGCCTCTCTGGACAGTCTTTGTCAGTGTGTCACCATCCTCACAGGGAAGAATTCCTGCTTAACATCTGATCTAATCCTGCCCTCTCCATTTGAAGGCATTCCCACTTGTCCTGTCACTCTATCCCTTGTCCCAAGTCTGTTTCCAGCTCTCTTGGAGCCCCTTTAGGCACTGGAAGGGGCTCTAAGGCCACACAAGGGCTTCAGCCCTTGGAGCATCTCTGTGGCCTCCTCTGGACTGGCTCCAGCAGCTCCACATCCTTCCTGTGCTGGACTGCCAGAGCTGGAGCCAGCTCTGCAGGTGGGGTCTCACCTGAGCAGAGGGGCAGAATCCACCCCCTCACTCTGCTGCCCACCCTAGAAAAATGAGCCTGTCATGTTTTGTTGGGATTTGATAATTGCTGGTGTTCCCTGTGGCTTGCAAAGGAAGTCTGCTGCTCAGTGCAGCCTGGTGAGAGTGTATCACCTGTGCACACATGGAGCTCTTTACTTGAGCTGTGCTCTGCTTGTCCCCTGCAGTCCGGCTCTCTGCTTCCACTCCTCATTTCCAGTGTGTCTTTGGCACCCATAAGTTTGCTGGGCTCTATTTCTTCTCTGGAGGCAGCACAGAGACTGTCTGCTGAAGGTTGGGCAGATGTTGGTGAGGCAGGAGTGGCCGGCCATGTCCTCCTGGTTGGGGCTGTTCTGGCAAAGTCCTTTCATAATGTTCTCAGTCTGTCAAAAATAGAGCCCCAGCATTCAGATCCTTTCACAAATAAATAGGATCTGTGTGGGGTTTACAGCTCCAGTTTCATATTAGTGTCCAGGGAGGTATCTTGATGAGCTTCAGTGGCCTATGTTATTCTTCCAAAGCTTCCTTCAGCCTCACCTGAGAGGGGCATGTAGTTCTTGGGCTGAGCTCAGCCATAGCTCAGGTGGTGACTCATCAGGGAAAGTGATTCAGACACTGATCAGTTCTTTGTGGTCTTTCCTAGCCTCCAAACACTCAGAGACCACGCTGTTCCCATGACTTCCTTGCATTTTCTTGAGTGGTAGCTTTGCAGGTGGAGGTGTTAAGACCTGGGGCTGTGCTGGTTGCCCAGTGCTATCCTTGGACTCATCAGGAGAGATTCAGGGCCTGGATGTTCTTGGGTTCCAGTAAAAGTAGAGATGAGAAAAAGCCAGGAAGAAGGCAGATATTTCACTCTCACGTTGACCGTTATGTTTTCCAGGCCATGGAGCAACAGATCCGAGAGGAACAGCGAATGATGGATGAGAAGATAGTCTTGGAATTGGACCAAAAAGTAATTGACCAGCAGAGCACCCTGGAGAAGGCTGGGGTTTCTGGCTTCTACATCACCACCAACCCCCAGGTTGGTGTTCAGGCATGGCAGGCGAGGTACTTTGACAAGAGCTTGAAGTGACAGGACAAGGGGGAATGGCTTCCCACTGCCACAGGGCAGGGTTAGGTGGGGTATTGGGAAGAAATTATTCTCTGGAAGGGTGGGGAGGCCCTGGCACGAGTTGCCCAGAGAAGCTGTGGCTGCCCCATCCCTGGCAGTGTCCAAGGCCAGGTTGGACAGGGCTTGGAGCAGCCTGGGACAGTGGAAGGTGTCCCTGCCCATGGCAGGAGATGGGAATGGATGACCTTTAAAAATCCCTTCCAACCCAAACCATTCCATGATTGCTTGACAGTACTCTTGGGGTTAATATCTTTAATTTTTTAAAAAATCTCACTGTAGATAAATTGGGGATGGCTGTGTCAGACAGAACGATCCGTCCTTTGCCTTCCAGCTGGTGTGGGGTGTGTGCTGGACAGACCTTGTACTCAGTTCATAACAAAAGAGTAAACACCCAGGTACCACTTGGCAGCATTCCCAACTTCCTGCAGTATTTTTTTCCATTGTGGAGGGAAGAAACACTGTGCCAACAGCCTGCAGTCCTGTGACTCAAAGGGGCCTGAAAAGCACTAAAATAATGAATTTACTGCTTTTGTATTCAGCTTAGCAGCAAAAACTGCCTTCAAGACTGTTTATTAGGCACCTTGTTCATTCTTGCATGTGACTTCCTGGAGCTGATGATCTAAGGCTGTGATTAAAGAATTGTTCCCAGTTCCCCCAGTGCATTTGCTGTCAAAACATCTGAGGAGTTGCCTGGGTTTGTCCACGTTGTCCTTATGCCACCGCAGGAACGAGAAAACTGAAAATTCCAAAGTTCTGTTCTAAAGCCATACAAGTTTGCAGGGAACACAGAGACAGGCTGTTCTTAACTCTGTTTTTTCAGCTGATTAAATGTCACTTTGATAAAAACCTACTGCTGAGAAAAGACGGCTTAAATGAAGCTAAACAGACATTTTCTAACACGCACCCACACGATTCCCAGTTGTGGAGCCTTGAACAAGCCTCTGATTTTTTCAGTGCTGCTATTCCAGCTATGTAATGCAGGGAGCCCCTTCTCTCCCTCCTGCCCTGCCCTTTATGTTGTTTTTGTAAGTAATAACCCTTACCAGGGTTCCTGTTTGTTGGGTTTGTGTATGTTTGCCTCAGGATAGGTGCCAGGCCCAACCCGGATCTTGGCTTGTGCCTGTGAGTGCTACCAAGAAATCCCCACTGGAATCTGTTCACGCGGTTCCCATCAGCTGATGTGTTTCCCCCCAGTCTGTATGAAATGCCTCCTTGTGCAGGGGATATATTTTTACAAAAATAGATTTTTATTTCCATAGCTCCGTGTCTGCAGGGCTGAGTCACAGACTTACACTCACAAATTAGTGGCTCCACCATGTTGTCTCTGAGCTAAACATAACTAAAGAACGAGCAGATGGCAAAGGAGCCATGAGCTGACGTCAGTGTCTCCACTTGATTGTGGTCCTGGAAAAGGGAGTTTTCCAGGAATGGGGAATGAAATGCCTGCAGGGAATTTGATGCACCAGCACAGCTATGTGTTGCATCTGCCTTGGATCCCACTTAGAGGGTTCCCAAAGCAATCCCTCCTCTTCCTGCTGTTCTGTGCTGGGAAGGGGTCAGGGAGTTGGAGATGCTGTGGGGGATGTGGGGAGGAGCCTGGAGAACTTCCTCTGGGGCTGCTGCCCCTCCTCAGCCTGCAGAACTGGCCAGCCCTCTTAGGCCCTACCACACTTATCATGGTCAAGAAAGAGGTGTCTCTGGATCCTTAAGGAATCCTCAAGCGCTGGGATTCCTAAGACAGCCACAGTTTGCAGCAGGTCTGCTAAGATACTACTGCTCTATGTTTCAGAGGAACACTTAAACAAGATGAAGCCTTTGATTTTTAGTTGCCTGGTTGATTTTTTTTTTTTTAGTTCCCCAAGAACAAGTAGCTCTTGAGGAGGTGGTGCAGGCCACTCTTTCCTGCTTCCTGCAGCAGGGAATGGGGATCATCTCCTTGCATAAACATCTCTCTCCCTTTACAGGAGCTGACTCTACAGATGAATTTGCTGGAGCTGATTCGGAAGCTTCAGCAGAAGGAAGCTGAGGCTGAGAAGACTTTTTCCTGAAAGAGCAAATCTGCTGTTCACTTCCCAGAGTTTTTCCTCTGACTTCCCTCTAAACAACAGACTGTCCATGCATTTGCTTTGTATTGTGTCAGGAAGAAGCTGCAGGAGTTGAAGAAATTGCTGAGGCACTTAGATTAGATCTGGGGCAGGCGCAGAGTCTGGTGCAGCCACGGGGTGCTTGGGAGCCTGGGGATGGTTCTGGCTCAGCTGAAAGCTGATGGAAGCATGGTCACCTGCCAGGAATGTCCTGCAGCGGCGCTGAGGCCATCACTGCGCCAAGGCTGGGGTGAGCAGTGAGGCAGCACACTGAGCTCTGCTGTGTGAGGGTGACCTTGTGTTTAGATTATATAAGGGGGGGGGGGGGAACAATTCCAAGGATGGTTCTGTGTGCTGTTGAGGCAGAAACAACCTCTTAGACAAGCTGACCCTTCCCAGAGTCTCCTCCAGGCTGGTACCAGGAGGAGCATTACCTGTATTAGTTTATCTGTATGCTGGCCAGCATTGTCTATATTAAAGGAGGATTTCAGGGCTCAGCCCAGAGTTACTGGACTGGTGTTTGCAGTGTTCCCACTTACTCAGAAAGCAGAGCTTTTGCTTTGGTCTTTTAAAGCATTTTCCAAATTAAGAGAAATAAAACACTCTGCTCTCCTTTCTGACGCTGCAGCTTTCTGAATGCCAGTGGTTGTGTTTGTCTTGTCCTCAGTTGCTGAGTGTGGGGCTTGTGGTGCATTAGATGGAAGCTGGGGAGGAGCCTGGAGTGTTTCTGAGACCTTTCAGGGTGTTGGAAGAATTTGTGGGTGGTCTGTGGTGCAGAGAGCTGGTCCTGGAGGAGACAAACACAAGATCAGAGCTACAAGGACCAATGAGGCTTTTGGAAATTCGGGGCTGAGGCCCCCGCCCATTTCCATCATGTTCTCTCCTCATGAGGGTGATGCTGCTGTGGTTCAGCGGCTGGAGACAAGACCTCCTGCTTGTGTAGGGTCTTCACCTCCTGGATGAAAATCCCTGTCTGGAAGGTGGGCTGGTGTGGGACCTGCACCACTGCAGGGTCCCCGCAGACCTCCTGGAACTGTGTTGCCACTGTACCCTCATGTGGGAGCTCTGTGCTACACTGCTGGGAAATGGTGATGGGCAAGGTGGGCAACATTCCCCTCTGGAGACACCTTCATCCTCCTGGGAGGATGCAGGGTAGTCACTGCTGCAGACTGGGTGAAGTCAGCATCTGTGTTCGGGTTTGTGACCAGAGCTATTGGCAAGGAAATTGCTTCCTGAGGTGAGGATGAGGAAGGCAGGGGTGAACAATGGGTTCTATGGCAGGAAAGGATGCCCAGATGCTGGGGGTCACACTGCCTCCCAGAAGCTCCCCTTTCCTCTACACAAGAGCTCTGGAATGGCTGGAGCAGCAGCAGAGTGAGGGTGTGGCTGGAGGAACTGGGATCGAGGTTACTGCCAGAGGGTTCAGCCTCACTACCCGGCCCTGTGGGGTGAGGAATGGAGCCCACCTTGGTCCAGAGCCCTCTGTGATCCAGAATTGCTGCTATGTCTCCAAGGAGAGCCAGTGCCAGGGATCATGGGGGCTGTTCTGGCACTGCCATGACTACAGCAGCTCTTGGGCTTCCTGCTTCCACCATCTGTTTGCAGGTGGCTCTGCCAGGCAGCTGATCAGATCCAAGCTGAAATTTTCCATGCCTGTTGTCTTTTTTGGGTTTCAGAAAGGCCAAGGTGGAGAGCTGCAGGGGGTCAGATGTGGGTAGCTGGTGGGAAAGGTTGCCCTAAGGGAGCAAAGCCCGTGGGATGGCTTGTGATCAGGTCAGCAGGATTTCAGCAGAGGAACACTTGCTCAGCCCCCTGAAACTGGACAGTTCAACGTGGAGGATACTGCTATTTTTCCAAGCAAGTGTCATTGTGTCACCAGAGGGTGACACCATCCCACAGCATTGCTCCAGCCACTGCAGCTGTGGTACTGCCGGTAACACGGGGCAGACCTGGTGAGAGCAACCCAAAGGGGCTGGAAGTTCTGCTGGGCTTTGGCTGTCTCAGCTCCTTGGTTCAGTGACCTGCTCAGCCCCCAAAATCTCAACCATTGTCCCAGGAATATGTGTTTGGCTTCAGCCATCCACAGAACTGGACTGAAAGTGCCTGCCCAGAGCTCCATGTGTGCCAGAAGTGACATGGAGAGGGGATGCAACCCAAGGATCAAGTTCTCTGTTCAGGTGACTGACATGAGAGCTGTGGTTCCATGCCAGCCCCATGTTAATCCAGGAGCTGGTAGAAGGCGAGTGATGGGTGGCAGGAAGGGACAAGTCATGTTTTCTCCTTCCTTTTCCTATATTTTGGGCTGTTGATGAGGAGAGCGAGGTCCCCTTCACAGAAGGAGGTCGATTCAGTGTGGATAAAGGTGAATGTGTTCAGGTGGGAGCCCTCAAGTGTTGCACAGTGGGCTCTGAGTTGTGGGTGCAACTTAAGGGTGACGTTTGGGGTGATGACTGGTGGGTCCATGAAAATGTCAGCTTAAGTGCTCAGGATCCATCAGAAAATTAGATGAGTCATGAGAAGGGGATCAGAGAAGAAAATGAAAAACGTGTTGCTGCTGTGAAGCACCTAAATGCAAATCCCTTCACCCTGACAAAGGCACAGTAGGGATGGAACAAGCTCTGCAAAGGCCCCAGGGACACCAGGGATCTGGAACATCTTCCAGCTGAGCTGGACTCCTTTATCTTTGACAAAGGGCACAACAGGGGGCAGGGTGGAGATAAAACTATGAGTGACATGAAGGGGGATTCCACTCTCACAGGAGCATTGCAGGGCACCTGTAACAGGCAGGTTTGGGTGGGACGGGTGACTGCTTGGGAAAGTCCTGCCCCAGCGGGCTGGAGAGGCAGAAGGTTTGTGTTGGTTCAGGAGGAGGTGAAGCACTTCTGAAAAAGAAACACCTTTTGACTTAGAGATGGCCAGAGATGATTCCCCTTCACCTCCTTGCAGAGCCAGGTGGAAGCACCATAGGCTTTTACTCAGGTTTTGTGCTCTTGCCCAGGCCCTGGCCAGGCAGGAGGACTGTGAGCTGGAGGGGCCTGTTCAGGAGCTCCCCCTCCAGCAGCTTTCCCCACACCTCAGTTTCTCCATGACAAACACCTGAGCACAGAGGAGATGCCTGTCCTTCAGGCAGCAGCTCCAGAGCAGAGTGACTAGAGGCAGAAGAACAGGGTCTCAGCCCTTTGCTTCATCCAGAACTCATCCAGTGGATGGGATTTGGGATAACTGCTCCATCATAGAATCACAGAGTAGTTTGAGTTAGAAGGGACCTTGGATTAGAAGCTCATGAGCAGGAACACCTTCCACTGCTGGCCTTGGACACTTCCAGGGATCATGGGGCAGCTCCTCTGGGCACCCTGTGCCTGGGCTTCCCCACCCTCCCAGAGAACAATTCCTTCCCAATATCCCATCTAAACCTGCCCTGTGGCAGTGGGAAGCCATTCCCTGTGTCCTGTCCCTCCATCCCTCGTCTCAAGTCCCTCTCCAGCTCTCTTAGAACCCCTTTAGGCATGGGAAGGGGCTCTAACGTCTTCCTGGAGCCTTCTCTCCATGTGGACATCCCAAGCTCTCCCAGTCTGTCTCTAAAGCAGCACAGGGCTCCAGCCTTTGGAACATCTCCATGACCACCCTGTATCCCGTTTCCGTGCAGCTCCGGCCGCGCACATACTCCCGGGGGGGATGCCCACTCTGGGGCCGTGGGGATCCCCCACGTGTGTGCCCCTCCCTGGGGCTAGGGGTGCAGCCCCGGTACCCCCCAACCTCTGCTCCCCCTCCCGAGGAGACACCCCTGGGGATGAGGCCCGGCCCCCGCCCGGCCCCCGCCCTTCCGCCGAGCCCGAGGAGGCGGAGCCGGGCGGCGGCGGCGCGGAGCAGGTGGGGCCGGGTTCGGTACGGGGCCCCCGGCCACCCTCGCAGGTGAGCGACAACCCCTGGGACCGGGAACGGGCTGGGACCGGCACTGTGGGGAGCGTCCCGGGGGAGCGCGGCCGGGATCGGGGCCGGGGCTCGGCGCCGCCCGGAACCGGCATCGTGGCGGGGCTGAGCAGGAGTGCAACTATCGCCTCTCCCCGCCCAGGATGAATCCGAGACCCCCACACACCCTCCTCGGTCCGGAGGTCGCCACCCTCGGCCACCCCCCGAACTCCGGGGATGCTCCGTGTCCAGTGGTCACTGAGGTCCGCATCCTCCCAGCTGCGCCTGTTGCGTGTGTTGGGATTGGGGACCCCAGCACTGCCAACTCCTCCAGTCGCGGGGACCCGGGTGTGCAGGGCTGGGGGTTTCAGCCAGCACGGATTGTGCCCCTTGTCATCACGGGCCATCACATGGGCCCTGTCATTCCGTCATCTCCCAGTGGTCTTTCCAGGACCTTCTGGCCTCTGAGAGGTGGACCCTGGAGTGGGGCTGCACCAGCCCTCCAAGCAGGACACGTTGTTTACGTAGGTGTGGGGTTTCCGGCACAGGAAAGAGGGCAGCTGGGAGGGAAGAGTGTCCCCAAAGTCACCAATCACCCCATGGAGCAGCTGGAAAGCAGCACCTGAAGGTCCCCAGCGCCATGTCCTCCCACTGTCACGGTGGCAGCTGCCACCGTAGCTGGTCCCTGGCACTGGCTGTTTCTTGGATCTTGCTGGGGACTCCTATGTCCTCGCAGGAGCTGCTCTGGACTTCTGCTGTAGCCTCTGCATCATGCCTGAGCTTTCCCTGGGGTAGCAGCAGGATCCTAGGAGCAGGGAGATGCTTCATGCCCCCGTGGTGGAGTCCCAGCACAGCAGGGTGAAGTTCAGGTAGACGTTGGATAAGGTGGAGAGGAAGCAGCAAGGAAGCCTTCATCAGGGCCAGAGCAGATTGGTTTGGGCTTTAACAGGGAGATGCTGCCCTGGGAGAGCTGTGGTTTGCCTGCCACCTGCCACACAGGCACATGTCCCTGTCCTGTGCCACCCCTGGAGGAGGACACACTCTGTGCTGAGCTCCATGCTGGCTGAGGAGTCAAGGACACCTGGAATGTGCCCTTGTGGTTTTTCCACCCTGTCCCCAGCATCTGATACCTCACTGCGAAGGGAATGCTCACCGTCTCTGCCCCTCTACCAGGTCTCCAGGCAGGGTATTGCTGCTGAGGACCCTTCACTCTGCCAAGGGCAGGGCCCACTGCCTCCAGAATGGCGAGATGGCTGCCCCGCTCCACCGACCTGACCCGCTTCTGCCAGAAACTCAACCGGGTGAAGACCCTGGAGGATGACATGATGGAGACATCCTTCAACAGATGCCTTTCCACCATCGACTTGACGCTGCTGGGCATCGGGGGCATGGTGGGCTCCGGGCTGTATGTCCTCACAGGCACTGTGGCCAAGGAGATTGCTGGCCCCGCCGTCATCGTCTCCTTCATTATCGCCGGCTTTGCCTCTCTCCTGGCTGCTCTCTGCTACGCTGAGTTTGGAGCCCGCGTGCCCAAAACAGGCTCTGCCTACATGTTCACCTATGTGTCTGTGGGTGAAATCTGGGCTTTCCTCATCGGCTGGAACGTGCTGCTGGAGTACATGATTGGGGGGGCTGCAGTGGCCAGGGCCTGGAGTGGTTATCTGGACTCCATCTTTAACCACAAGATCAAGAACTTCACTGAGACCCATGTGGGTGTCTGGCAGGTGCCGTTCCTGGCCCGCTATCCAGATTTCCTGGCGGCCGCCATCCTGCTGGTAGCCACCGCCTTCATCTCCTTTGGGGCCAAAGTGTCCTCCTGGCTCAACCACGTCTTCTCAGCCATCAGCATGGGCGTTATCCTCTTCATCCTCATTATGGGCTTTGTCCTCGCACAGCCCAAGAACTGGAGCACCCAGGAGGGTGGCTTTGCCCCATACGGGCTGTCAGGCATCATGGCTGGCACAGCCACCTGCTTCTACGCCTTTGTGGGCTTTGACGTCATCGCAGCCTCCAGCGAAGAGGCCAGGAACCCGCAGAGGGCTGTCCCCAGGGCCATCGCTTTCTCCTTGGGGCTGGCCACCGGCGCCTACATCCTGGTGTCAGTTGTTCTGACACTGATGGTGCCCTGGCACACGCTGGACCCTGACTCTGCCCTGGCCGATGCATTCTACAGGAGAGGCTACACCTGGGCAGGGTTTCTGGTAGCTGTTGGCTCCATTTGTGGTGAGTACAGGCAGCAGTGGGAGGGAGCTGCCTGCCCCCCCGTCTTGGGGGCTGGGAACAGCCCCCAGTTTGGGTTTGGGTCTGATGGGGTCTCCTTTTTTCTGCCCGTCCCTCAGCAATGAACACAGTTCTGTTGAGCAACCTCTTCTCCCTGCCACGCATCGTCTATGCCATGGCCGAGGATGGTCTCTTCTTTCAGGTCTTCTCCCGAGTGCACCCCCGCACACAGGTGCCCGTCATCGGCATTGTGGTCTTCGGGCTGCTCATGGCCCTGCTGGCCCTTGTCTTTGACCTGGAGGCCCTGGTGCAGTTCCTGTCCATCGGCACACTGTTGGCCTACACCTTTGTGGCTGCAAGCATCATTGTCCTGCGCTTCCAGCAGCAGAAGGGGGATGTCCCAGTGCCGGTGGCCAGCGGCCGGCCCAACCCCAAGCCCCATGAGGGCCCATCTGGCAGTGAGCTGAAGGAGTATGAGTCCTTCTCTGACAAGCTGCAGCTGGTGGACAGGGACAAGAGCAAAGAGCAGCGGGAGCCAGGGCAGCTGAAGGCAGCATTTGAGCCCTACCTGGAGTTCCTCAGCGACTTTTACCCAGGTGAGGTGGTCACGGTGGCCGTGGTGACCCTGATGGTGTCTGCCATCTGCCTCTGCTCCATCTTGGTGTTTGGCAACACTCACCTCCACCTGCCCACCTGGAGCTACTCCCTGCTACTGGTCCTCTTCAGTCTGGGCTTCCTGCTCAGCCTCCTCCTCATATGGGCACATGAGCAACAGCACAGCACCCAGACCTTCCAGGTATGCCCAAGGCCCAGGCAGGGAATCCACTGCAGGGTTGAGGGGAGGTGGGAGCAGCTCTGATGGACCCACAGGGCTCCCAGGCACAGCACTTTGTTGAAAGCACCACAACTGCTGAAAGAGGAGGGAGGGAAGGAGGTAGAGGGTGTTCGGGGACACTGGGTGTGGGGAGTGTTGGTACCTCTGCCTGTTACTCTGTGTGGCCACTGGTCCCCAGGAGGGGACATCCCCAGAAGTTCTGCTTCCATCCCATGGGATAGGGAGATGGCTCCTGTCCACCTTGGGCTCCCTTCTCTGCATCCCCACAACTCCTCCACTCCTCTCCTGCCCCAGCTCCTTACTTTGGCTACCCTTCAGCAATGGGATGGAACTCATTTTCAGCCTCCAAACCGCTTCTATGCCTCTTGTGCTCCCCCTCTCCTGTTTTCAGCCCACCTGAGCCCTGATGTGGTTAGTGCAGCTTCATAACACCAGTGGTGACACCACTTCCCTGCCATGCCTCTGCCCTGGCTCCTCCAGCAAGGACCACGTTGGCTCAGGATCACGCCAGGAGCTTGTTTGGTCCTCATGATGATGCCTGTGTCCACCCTGCCAGCCTGGCTCCCAGCTCCTGACTCCATTGTTCCTTTTCCTTAAAAAAAAGTGCCACTTTTAGAAATCCCAAGGTGACAGTCCCTTTGTCCCTCACATTTGCCAGTGCTGTCTTTTGTGCCTATGATTTTAAAGATGGGGAATGTGGTCCTGCAGATCTCACCCCCGCCAGCTCCTTTTCTCCTGCAGATCCCCCTGGTACCCCTATCCCCAGCTCTGAGCATCATCCTCAACATCTACCTGATGCTCAAGCTCAGTTACATGACGTGGCTCCGCTTCGCCATCTGGCTCCTCTTAGGTGAGTGCTCCCATGGCTGCTCTGGGAGGGGGAACAGGGCTTGTCTTGGCACCCTCCAGCTGCTTTGGCAGCTTCTCTCCTCCACTTACGGGTCTCTAAAGCGTATCCGGCCCCTTTCTGCCTCTGGTTCCCCTTGGGAGATGCAAGCCAAGGTCTCCCAGCATCTTCTGAGCCTCTCTGTGTCCTGGAGCGTTTCAGCTTGTCCCTGTTGAAGTTCAGATCCTCCTTCAAGCCCTGGGCTAGCACCACCCCCTGCTCCTCAGGAAGCCCTTCCCTTTCCCAGAGACTGAGGGTGCTCCCCTTGCTCTTAACATGCTGGAGGACCCTTTTCCTCCTGCAAGCAGCTCACTTAAGCCTCCACAGTGCTCTGGCTTGTTGCTCTGCCAAGTTGCTGGCCACATCCATGCCACATTCCACTGTGATGCCAGCCATGATGGTGCCAGCAGCCAGGCTGTGTTGCAGCCCCTGCTGTCCCTGTCCCCGCTGCAGGCCTGCTCGTCTACTTCGGCTACGGCATCTGGCACAGCAAGGAGAACCTGCGGGAGCCACAGCCCCAGCGTGTCAGCGCCCGCTACGTGGTGTTCCCGGGTGGCAGCCTGGAGGAGAGGGTGCAGGCAGTGCAGCCCAGCTCCCAGCCTGCCACCGGGCTGCCAGACACCGACATCGATGACTGCAAGAGATGACAGCCCTGGGAACGGGGGCACCTGGAGATGGGAGCGTTGGAATCCCCTCCCGCAGTGAGGCCAGAGACCCACCCCCCTCCTCCTGGTCCCTCTGACAGCAGAGCCACTGGGGCTGTCCTGGGTGTGGGGCTCCATCTGGAGAGGATGAGGATGCTCACCCTTCCCCACGTGCTTCTGACAGAATGTGGAGGGGCTGGCTGCCTGCCTCCCCATCCCCTGCACTCGGGAGCTGGGTCTCAGCCCAGTGCCTGCCCTGCTCATGAGGAGCAATGTCCTCATCACCTCTCCCCGAGCACACCCTGGCACTGTCCAGCACATCTCTTGTCTGCCAGCACATCCATGCAGCCAGGGTGCAGAGGTTCCCCAGGGACTGGGACAGGCAGCCCAGTGCTGCGCATCCCGACTCTCATCCTGACTGCAGCCCCCCTGCCTCCTGCAGAGTCCCCTTCTGAAGGAGGCAGGGGCCAATCATGGATCCCCACAGGCACCCCTGCCATCCCTATCCCCAGGGCTGCTCTCCTCAAAGGCTGGGGCTGAGGGGGCTGAGGGGCAGCTGGACACATGACACAGAGAAGGAATATGGCCAGAGTGGGTGGCTGGGCAGGCACCCCAAGAAAGCCAGTGGAGGCTGGCACGGCAGCAGCCGAGCTGCATCTTCCCAGCCACTGGAATTGGCTGTCTGAGGGTAGGCTGGGGGCCATGCCTACTGGAAGATAATGCCATGGCCAGGCTCCTGCCCCAGCCCTGAGTGGGGTATGGGTGCTCAGGACCCCAGGTATGTTGCCTTGTCCCTGGAGGTTCCCAGCGGCATTCCTGGGCTGGTCTGCCTGGAGCCGGCTCCCCACTTCTGCACCCCAGCAGCACCACCTGCCCCACCATGGGGGCTCAGCCCTGTGTGATGTCCCTTCCAGTCTCTCTGGGACTTGGGACAGGCTCAGCAGGTGTTTTTCAGTATTGCCCCCTCCCCAGCAATCATCCCCGTGCTCCGGGGTCACCCCAGCTGCAAGGGTGTCATGGGAGGGTCCCCAGCAGCACTGCTGCAGCCACCCCTAGCTGTTTTGCCTGTAGGCAGCCTAAAGTGGAACGGAAGAGGGTTTCAGCATGTTTTGGAAGTCAGTCAAGCATGAGATTGCCAACATGACAGGCCTTGCAGCATGGACACCCTGCTCCTCATCTTTTGCATGCTGCAAGGAGCTGGGGACTGTGGGCAAGCTGTTCCATTGCTTCTCGCTGGCCAGTCCCTGGGGGGCCCTGGAGAGGCTGTGGGGACTCTCAGTAGGATACGCTGGCTCTGGTGAACCCCTCTGGTCTGCCAGCACTGCTCCGTGTGCTGCCTCGTGCCCGCGCTGCTGCCACCGGAGCTGTGGCCCTGCTTGGCACCTCTGTGTTGTGGCTTGTGAGCAACGGGCTGATTTGGTCATCCTCATAAACACTGTTTCTGCGATGGATCTGGCTCGTTGTGATCTCTGTGTTCCCAAAACTCAAGGTGGGAAGCTGCTCCCCAGTCGATGCTCAGGAAAGCACCCCCAGAAAGTGGGGAAAGGGAGTGCTGCCCACTGCCACCCTGCTGCCACCGGGGTTCCAGTCACAAGGACAAGCTCCAGCCAGACCCACAGAAACCAGGACCACACAGGGCTGGGGCAGGCTAGGACTTGAGCCTTACAGTACACAAACATCCTGGTATTGACCCAGATGGGACTGAACCCCTGCTGTGAGCAGTGAGGACAGTGCTGAGCAGCACCAGGGCAAGGTCACTAAAGCTGCCCAAGGTTATGAGCCAAAGGGTGGGAGAACTTGTGCAATTAATGGGAATTAAAGGATAACCCACGGATACCCCCATCCCCACACTGCTGTTCTCTAGAGAAATGTCCTTCCTGAGATAACAGTCCTTCATGAAAAAGCAAGTGTTCAACAGGCACCTGGGGAGGCAGAGGCTGAACCCTCCTTAGCGACTCAGCTTTAATCTCGGTAATAAATCCATTGTCAGCAGGACAAAGGTAAGTAAAAAGATCCACGGGGACACAGGAAGAGAAGGGAGCCCAGCACAGGGCTGAGGAAGGGCAGTAAAGTCATCACTTTCCTGCCCTTCCATCAGAGAGGGATGGGCTGAGGGTGACATTTATGTTTCCCTGTGGAGGAAAGTCGATGGCAGTCACATCTCTCAGCTCTCCTAGCAGGGGTCTCAGTCAGCCTTTTAAGCTGCAAAAGACCAAAGAGTTATTGAATGAGTCTTGTAACTGTTGATATTTAATCTACTTAAAAACATTCTTTTCTAAAAATGCACAGAAATCCCTGTTAGGCTGTGGCACACAAAGCACAGGGTCCTCCCCAGCAGAGCAGGGGATGCCGGGGATGCAGCCAGCAGGGTATTAAAGGATTGAAATGTAATTCCTGGGCACCTGGGAGGCCAGTGGGGCCTCTTGAGCACACTTGTGTGGCTTTTTTTTTTTTAATAGGATTACAAAATTGGTCGGTTCATGTGTCATACACCATCCTACAGCAGTAATATGCTCTGCACAGAATATGTATTAATTGATTTTTAATTGACTACTCATTAATGCACACAGAAAAAAAGGGGGATGGCAGCAGCCACTGGCACCCAGATAGTCCTTCTACAGGAATTTTTGAAAATTGTATCATCAGAGAAAAAAAAAATCCAAACTAAACAGTATCAGCAGGGCTTTAAGATGGCAGCCTGTAATTGTAAGAGAAAACACTGGCTCCCCCATCCATGCCCCCAATTCCAAAGAGATGTAAAATGAAACCATTCCCATGTGCAGCTCTCAGAACCCTGTTTCATGGAGCTCCAGGAACAGCTGCTTGCTGCTTTCCTGTGGCTGATCATACGCCTGTTTTCCAGAGCAGTATCCTTCTCCAAATTAGCTTAAAAATACAAATAAAGTCCTCTATCGGTGTAATCCGGCTGCAGGAAATCAATCTATTTCCAGAGCTGCAGGGAGGTATGTGGGTCAGTGCTAGAGTGGTCAGTGCTGGGGCTCCAGGAACTGGGAAGGGCTTTACAGGCCATGGGGCAGGAGCAGCTCTGGCACACGTGCTCCATCCGGGCTGGGCTAAGAGGGTTAACATGAGTCCTGGGTGATAATCCCCACAGACAGCGTGGGAGTGGGCAAGCAGCAGGCAGGGCTGGCTAAACCTCTCCAGCGATGCTGCTGGACTGGGAGGACTGGAGGAGTAGCTGGCAGGGCAGTGCTGGTTTGTTGTGACAGTTCCCATAAGGCAGGTGCAGCAGGACAAGGAGAAATGCAAATCCAGAGGGGAATAATACGGGATTTGTACTAGAGAAAATCAGTGCTGGGGCTGCTACAGGGTGCTGTTTAAATGGCAGTGAGTAACTGAGGCTTAGGTGCAGCTCAGAGATGCTCCAGGGATGGACACAAGGACTGGGCCAGTGATGATTTTGGAGGCTTCAGGGCACAGGATCACTGCTGCTGCCCATGCAGCCCCAGGGTTGGGAGCGGTGAGAGCTGCAGAGATCTCTGGGCTGGGGGAGCTCCTACACGGATCACTGGGCTGTGGAACCCCCAGGGATTGCTGGGCTCCTGCTAGGGGAAGCACAGCGGAGCAGGAGTCTCCATGCTGGAGAAACGAAAAGGGGGGCCCCAAGCCTTGGAAGAGGGTGGTGGGTTGCACCCAGGAGAGAGCAGCTCCGTGTCCTAATTAAATCACTTCCCAACCTCATGTTCCTAAATTATCCCTCCCCACTCCCTCCCCCCTCTCCCCCCGCCCGGCTCTGAGAGCAGCACAGATGAGCTGCAGGGCTCGGGGAGGCTGGCTGTAAGTAATCCTCTCATTATCCTGCCATGCTCCCCTCCTCCTCCTGCAGACACAGCCCGAGGATGAGGTAAGCATCACGCAGCATTTCAGGATACCAGCAGTCGTGTATCTGCTCCTACCACCGGCCGGGGAATGGCAGGGCATTAAAAGATGGCACAGAGCAAGGTGGTCTTGTTGTCCCCTCGTCCCTGCACAATGTGCTTACGGTCAGCCACACAGATCCCCAGGTCATTCCAGGAATGTTTGTGTCTCAGCAGTCCCTGCAGCCACAGCTCTTCCCTGTCTCAGCACTTTCCAAGGAGCTGTGCAAGCGAGGGCACAAACGGCGTGGCCCCATCCCTGTGGCAGAGGCTTCGTTCCAACACCAGATGCATCTGCTGCATCTGCTTTGGGGGCAAGGGAGGAAACGGCCATTGCCCCACATTTAACACACCACACAGACACAAAACTGCGGCTACCAGTCTCAATGATCTTAGGGTTTTTTTCCTACCTTACAGATTCTATAAAAGGAGAATAAATCTTGCCCACATGCACAGGAGACATGGAATGAAGCAGTGGGCTGAAACTGCCATGAGGGAGATTTAGGCAGACCAGAAATGCTTCCTGAGGCAATGACAGCTTGGCCTGCGGTTGTGAAATGTCGGTCAGACGCTGGCAGGAAGGAGCTGCAGCAAGCAGCTCCTCTGCAGCCAGGATGGCTGATTTCTCATGATCCCACACTTCTCTTGCTAGGCTGGAAGCATTCTAGGGCAGCACTCGGGGCTCCAATCCTTGCTGGCACAAGAGCCAACGCACCTCTGGGCATGGCAGCATGCTCAATATCCTAAAGGAGATGAAAGTGCTCAAGAAAAATATTTGGAAAACACAAAAAAACCCTTTTCTGTGTGGGGGGAGCAGCTGGAGTCACGCTGGAGGCTCCACTGCCCAGCCCTGCCTCCAAGTTAGTAGCTGCTACAGCTAGAACTTTGGGATCACCTGTGGAACTTACACCAGAGAAGTTCCATGTGGAATCAGGCAGTGAGCTTCCCTGGAGTGGTAATGCTCATTTTCTAGAAACAGGCAGCTGGAGCAGTCCCAGAGTGCTGCAGCAAAACAAGATGGCAGATCCTTCCAAAAGGTGACGGGGGACAAGGACAGTCAAGGCTTCAAAAGGCCACTGAGCAAAGGCCACTCAAGAATTGTGGAAAAATACCATTAGTGGTAATCAATGTGGATTTGTGTAACCTCTGTGCTCTGTCTGGAACAGGACCTGGAAAGAGGCAGCAGTGCTGGTGTGCAGTAACACCTTCATGATGCACCCAACTGCTATCTGGCACTTTTGCAAAGAAAACAAAGAGGAACAAATGGAATTGACACTTGGACACACAAAAAAAGGCTTGGTACTGGAACCATTGAATCCCTTGTGAATAGGGATTCAACAAGTCTTCTGCTGAGTTATTCCAAGACTGGTTCCCAACAGAGAGAGAACACAACTGAGTTTGAGGAAAGAGGCACAGTAATGCCAGCTGGGGAGATCAGCAGGTAAATTGGGAATAACTGGTATTTCCGTATAACAGAACTACTGTTCTCGGAGTTAACTCCCTACATGTTAATTCCTCACAACCTTTGGCAGCAGCTGCCAAAACACAGCAATTCCCTCCAACTTGCCACACAAATCTCCAGGCCAGGTCTGGCTGCCTGCTCCTGCTTCTCCCGGCAGCCCTCCAGGAAGGCAGATCCCACCTCGGCACAGGGCAGGCTTTTGCTCCATGGCCCTCAGCCACCTCATCAAACACATCACAGGACAATGGGATGCTTAAGGTCCCTATCCCAGTGACATTGCCTGGTATAACACTGCTGGCTCACCTGGCGTCTTTAGGTTCCCAAATGGTTTGTTGATAGGTTTATTGAGCCTAAAACCACCCAGCTCTGACTCCAGTGGCAAACAAATCCACGTGTGTCAAAACACAGGCAAGTGGATCTTCTCCAGCTGGTGAATAAGGACAGACTTATGATGGAGAAGGTGAAGCCTGTGCCAGGGGTGTATTGTTTCATAGTACTTTAATTTGCATCTCTTCTTTGGAGAGCACAGAAGGACTAGGGGCAAAGGACATAACAGAAGCAATAAATGGTGAAATATATTTTAAAATATAAGTACTTACACTGATTTGAATCAAGCCTCATAAAGCTTCTGTGTTCAATACACAAAGTTTTCATCTGGAGATTGAGGGGGTGTCAGGATGGTTCTGACGTTTTTAGAGACAGCCCAGATTTAAAGACTGCAGGGCATATTTACAACATGCAGATAGTTTGGACGGACAGTCCTGAGACCAAAGCACAGGTTTGATTTATTAGAGATGTAACTGCAAAATTATTTGCACATTTATAGGACAGATCCCACTAGGTAAATCATAGAATTACTTTCAAATAAAGAAGATAAACTTCACAGAATCACAGAATCATTTAGGTTGGAAAAGACCTCTAAGACCATTAACCCAGCACTGCCAACTCACCACTAATCACCAACATGTGGTCCCTTTCAGCCTCAGAGGCTGGAAAACTGGTTTTTATTTGATGAGTAAAATTTTAGTAGAATAAAAACAATATACAGATTACAAAACTATATTTGTATTGATTTATCAATCAGAAATTAAACCATTCAAAACATTCATTATAGTAATTTTGGCTCTAAAAGGAAAAACTAGAAACAGAGAAATTAAAACATAAGGGTTATGTGCATAGATACTGGATGATTTTTCTCTCTTAGTTCGAAGGTCTGTGTGACCCCGGGTTCTAGATGACTCTTGGACAGGCACAAGGCACAAGGACAAGGCCAACAGCATATCAGCTTCATGTGAGCTGTCACAGTTAAAGAACAGGAGTGAAAACAATTCAAGCTCCAAGCCTTTGGCCGAGGCAGCTGCCCTTGGCTATGGAAATGGTTCCAGCTGATTCTAAATTTAATCCAATGTTTTCTGCTATAGCCATTCCAAAAATCTCCCCTATGAAAAAATACCAAATGAATACCAATGAAACCAAACAGTTTAAGAGTTAAAAGGAAGCTTGGGTTAGTTCATGTACTTCTCTGCAACTGTCTGTGTTACCTCTAGGTAAATAAAACTACAGCATATAATTTCTTTTTCTACCTCATTTACCACAAGCCCAAAGCAGAAGCTGCCAGACAGTGAAGCACCTGTGTTCTCTGACCTCAGGTTGCCAAGACAGCAAAGAGGGACTGAAAATCCAATCACCATGACAAAGCCAGGGGCTGGTGCTCACAATGCAGCTGTGACTGGCCCGATCGTTGTCCAGCTGGTGGAGCCTGAAAGCCGACACCAGGCAGCCAGGGAGCTCCTACAGCCTCCCGGGCCTAGAACCCCGCCCAGATCCGCTGGAAATCGGAATAGGTTTGCTCAGCAAGTGTTCTGTGAGTTTCCAATGAGGCAGGAAAAAAATCAGGGTGTCAACCAGCACAAATGAAAAGGAAACCGTGTCCAGGTCTGAAGACCAGACAGCTGAGGAGAACCGTTGGACTGTAAAAGGAACAGGATGTGAGGAGGACGGGGGTGGTGACAAGCAGCTACTGCAGCCTTCAAAGGTAAACACAAGGAAAAGAAGCAGCACGGAACTGGGAAGGAACCAGGTGGATGGCTGTGGTGTTCCTGGTGGCCAGAAATGGTGAGGATTAAGGTTGTTTTCTCTCCTGTGAGCCAGAGAAGCCCACTGAAGACATGAAGGATGTTCAAGGAGGAGGCTATAGCAGGCGAGATGTGTGAGGATTGAGAGTTGTAAAGCAGTGGATGAAGTGGATGCTGAATTTTGTATGAAAGACACCACCCAGGGAGAACATGGATCTGGTACACAGCATGGGATGTGGCATGGCAGAGAAAAAATTCAGTGTCTGCCTTTATGAGTGTGTACCCATCAAAGTAGATGGAAGCAGAGGGATTTGGAGTACAGCTGCAGGGTGAGACCAGGAGTAGGGAGATCCGTGAATCTTCATCCTGGAGATACGCACGGCTGGGTATGTTCAAGGACATCTGTAGATGGAGAAGGTGAAGCCTGTGCCAGGAACATGCAAAGAGGAACCAAAAGGTTGGAAGGTTAGGGATGAGTGAGGATGTCACAAGAAATGTTGTGCACAAGTGGAGAGTCCAGACGAAAGGATGGAGGGCTTGAGCCCAGCACAAGTGAGCCTGGTGATACCAGTGCAGAAGAAGGCCCAAGGAACAGTTGGGTGGCATCACAAGAGTGCTGTGAATGCAGGGATGTGCAATTAAATAACAGCTGCTCAAAGTCAGGAGCCAAAAGAAAAGAGCAGTAACAAGGCTGACACCAACAAGACCAGCAAAGGGAGTCCCCAAACACAGACTGACATGGGTGTACATAAGTACAAGAATCCCCTCCAAAAAACATTTCAAGCTTTGCCAGAAAAGCAAACACTGGATACAGTTGAACATAATTCATTATGTTTTTAAATTATTAATTTATCTTTCCATTAAAATGATGAAAAATACTTCTGCTGTCACTATTCACGATGTAGAGAAAAAGGTTGTGGCCCACTGTGCCCGACAATGTACCTTCCTGGGCACCACTTCTGCCTGCAGCCTGTGACTACACCTGGAGTGAGTGCCCCTTTAGTTTACTCACAGGTGCTCTGAATCCTGAATTCAACATTTAAGCCTGCATTGCCCCAGGTATCCTTCTCTCTGTCTGAGGCAATTCTAGTTTCAAAAATATTTACAGTTAAACAGAAGCATGGCCCTGACCTTGTGATTATACAACAGATACTACAAAATCAAATTATTTTCTCCATCCACGGATATCAGAGACAGGAAAATTAACTGGAAGGGACCTCAGAGAACTATTCCAGACAAAATAAACTTCACAAAACAAAAAGGTTTATCATCAAAAATGAATAGGAAAGACTGTACTCTTTTATGGTCCAAACAACACATTTCTAGGATGCCGTGCCTGCTGAAAGCAGCTTCAGGTGGGACTATCTGACATGAATATACAGAAGGTTTATAATTGCTTCCTAAAAATATTAATGTAAAAATGTGGAGTACTCCAGGGGAGATGACACAAAGGAAAAATTCTCAACCCAAGGGGCAAGAGGTGTACTGACCCATTTACACATCCCATCCTCCCACCTGCATCCAGGGAAGGAGATGATTCTGGTTCCTGAGCACTTGAAAGCAGTCTGCTGGCAAGTCCCCACTGCTGGCCAACATCACATCACATCACTTGTGGTGAACCCTAGGCTCTGGTTGGTCATTGAATCTCCAACAGGGCAGGCTGGAAAGGGCCCTTGATGTATCCTTGATGTTAAACTTGGACTGCTCCAACACCCAGAGGAGTGACATCATTTTCATTAGTGGGAAAGACAAATTTCCCATCCCTTGGTCAGGGGATCTATGCTGGTTTAGCACAGGCTGGGGTTGTTCACCTGGAGAAGGGAAGGCTCCAGGGAGACCTCAGAGCCCCTTCCAGGGCCTAAAGGGGCTCCAGGAGAGCTGGAGAGGGACTTGGGACAAGGGATGAGGGACAGGACACAGAGAATGGCCGCACCCGCCGCAGTGTGTGGCGAGTCCGAGGGGGGGGCCGAGGCTGCCCCGCCCTGGGGCCGCCCCCGCCATGGCAACGGGGAGGGGAGGGGAGGGGAGAGGAAAGGGAGGGGAGGGGAGGGGAGGGGAGAGGAGAGGAAGGGAGGGGAGGGGCCGGGCCGGGCCGGGCCGTGGTGGGGGCCGTGGGCAGTGCCGGGGGTGCAGTGACCACGGCCGCCGGACTCGGGGCTACTGTCCCCCCGTGCCCGCTTTTCCTTCCCCGGTCCGCCTTTACCTCCTGGGGCCGCCAGCCCCCCGTGTCCGCCCTTCCCTCCCCGGTCCGCCTTTCCCAGCGTGCTCGCCTTTCCCTCCCGGTGCCGCTGTCCCCGCCGTGTCTGCCTTTCCCCTTAGTGCCGCTACCCCCTGGTGCCGCTGCCCTCCCTGTGCCCGCTTTGCCCCCGGTGCCGCCATGCCGGGCCCACCCTGCGGGTTCCTACTCGACTACAAGACTGCCAAGTTCTCGCTGACGCGGAACCGGCGGGTGGGGCTGTTGTATCGGCTGCTGCAGCTGAGCGCGCTTGGCTACTTGCTGGGGTAGGGACCCTGCTCACCGGGTGGCCGGTCCCCGCTGGGGTGGGGACGCTTCCCTCGGGGTGGCCGGTCCCCGCTGGGGTGGGGACCCTGCCCTCGGGGGTGGCCGGTCCCTGCTGGGGTGGGGACACACCCCCAGCCCTCGGGCCCGGCCGGGGGTCCCTCAGAGGCCCCCGCCCCTCCGCAGGTGGGTGCTGCTGCTGCGGAAGGGGTACCAGGAGCGCGATGCGGCCCCGCGTGTCGCCGTGGTCACCAAGGTGAAGGGGTCGGCGGCCGCCGAGGCCGCAGGCCGGCGGCTCTGGGACGCTGCGGATCTCACCTGGCCCCCGCAGGTACGGCCGGGCCCCTGGCGGCGGCAGGGAGGTCACACGTGTGGTCGGTCACCTTGGCAAGGGGATGCCGCGGGTACCACTGGCCTCCCAAAGCCCTGGCAAGGCCATTATTGCCTGTTCCGCCCCTGGTGTCACCCCCCACCGTTGATGGCTCCTTCTTGCTTCCAAGGGAGAAAATGTGCTCTTCCTGGTGACCAATTTCATTGCCACAATCCAGCAAGCTCAAGGAACCTGCCCCGAGGTGAGTGAATGGAGCTGCCCCAGCCCGGCCTCACAGGGATGGTAGATGGAGCTAGTGGTCCTGCTGCTCAGTGGAACCCAGTGGAAGACCAGATAAAAGGAAAAAATGGATTTATATTACCACGAAACCCAATTACCCTCATTCTCACTGCTTCATAGCTCTCCCCAGCTCATCTGCACTTTGCTCTGTCATACCTGCATGAGCCAAGGTATGTATCCACATGCCACCAGAACTGTTTGTGGTGGCCAGGACAGGGGACATGGGGTCTCACCAGCTCTGGATTCCTTGTGTGGTGACACTTTATGACCATTCCAGGCTTTCTGCTGCCCTTGAACAAGGGGATGCTTGATTGTGCTTTGACACACACTCCATGGATACCTGTGTCATGTTTCCTTGATAACTCCCTGCTTCAGGACTAATGTCCATCTTAGTGTCCTGTTTTTAGGAGGAACAGACTACAAGGTCTAGATGGTTTTCCAGCCAGCCAAGACTAAATGGCATATGTTCTCTGGGAGAAATCTTCCCTTTAAGGCTGGAGTCAGGCCAGCTCCTCTGCTGTGCTCTCCCAGGCTGGACCCAGCTCAGCAGATGGGAGGGAATGTCCTTTAAGCTGAGCCTCTGCTGGCACTTTGTACCTGAGCCAAGCACCAATTGTCCTAATGGTCCCTTCAGCTCCTGCTGTGGCCAAATGCTGCAGAGGACGAGAAACACCGGGTTTGGGTTGGGGAAAATGGCACCAGTGATCCATCTTTAAAATGCTGAGAACTCCTAAAGTCCCAACAGTGGGGAAGACAAGTGCTGTAGGGCATTTCAGGGTTCTCACAGGCAGCCGTGGGCACCTCTAGATGCTGGGTTTGCAGTGTGCAAGCCAAGGACACACAGAGCTGAGGATTTCATTCTGTTCCAGAGCTGGGATGTGTGTGGGTGCCTGTCCCAGCCTACACCCCATGCTGGTCTCCTAGAGTTCCTCATTTCCTCGCATTGGGGCCGTAGATGACATTCATATTTGGAAAACTTTGAATATTTAGCAGTGGCAGCTATTGGCTTTGCAGGGAGTTTGAGCTGTCTTAATATTCTTGATGACCAGAGTATTTGGTGCTGGTGAACGAGCGTGTCTGTGGCCAGAGGCAGCACCAAACATGAGCTGAGCTGTTTCAGCAGCTGTACATGCACTTAAGACTTTGCATCCTTTTATCCCTTTATGTTCCAGTGTTTGTGTTCCTTTTCAGACTACCTAGTTCCCTTCTTCCCATGCCTTCTCTTCCTCCCCTAAATAACCCATTCCCTAAACACCCTGTGCAATCCCAAGATGTTTTCCTGCATCCCATAATGACTCCAGACCCCTAGGCAGACCCCACCCAGCCCAAAGATGCTGCTCCTCTCAGATCATGTTGGTGGGTTTTACACCTGAATGAGGAGCTGGGGCTGTCCTGGGGCAGCCCAGAGAAGGCCTGGACAGACCCCCACTTCTGACTCCGTAACTGGGGATTCCCCAGCTGCCTTTGGGCCTCTCTGTCCCCCAGGGCTTGGAGAGGTGGGTTTCTGATGAGCTGCTGACTCCTGTCATGGCCTGGGGTAGCTGGGGGAGGTGTTAGTGGTGTTTCCCCAACTACCATAATCTCTCTGTGTTTGAATAAGAGGTTTTTACTGCTCCTGACAATCAGGTAGGTCCAGAGTAAGGGTGAGGTTTTCCCTGTCTCTTGTAAAACTTGTGTTATGCTGGATTTAGGGTCTGTTAAGCTCTCCCCCATTATGGTACTTTACAAGGTGTTCCGATCTGAAAGGCCTGAGGTAGCTCCTGAGGCTTCCTCTGCCTCCAGGCAGCAGGATACAAATGCTCTGGAGAGCATGGAGACAGGCAGGAAGGATTGCCCCTTGGACATGCCTCTCTTCTGACTGGCTAGGAGCTGGTGAGTGTTCTTTAACTCTTTGGGAAGCACTTGGAGAAGCAGGAGCAGCAGCACAGCAATGAGGAGGGGAGTGACAGCATGGCCTTAGGTAGCTGCACAGCACAGTGACAGTGCTTCTCTCTGTCCTTCCCAGAGCCCTTCTGTCCTTGACGGGATGTGCACAGAAGATGCAGATTGTCCCATGGGAAACCCTGTGGTTCTTGGCAATGGTACTGGGTGTTTCGCTAAAGAAACAAAATCCTGGAATGGTTTGGGTTAAAAAGGAATTTAAAGCTCATCCTGTTCCACCCCTGCCATGGGCAGGGACATCTTCCACTGTCCCAGGCTGCTCCAAGCCCCAATGTCCAGCCTGGCATTGGACACTGCCAGGGATCCAGGGGCAGCCACAGCTTCTCTGAGCACCCTGTGCCAGGGCCTTCCCACCCTCCTAGGGAGAAATTCCTTCCCAGTATCCCATCTAACCCTGCCCTGTGGCAGTGGGAAGCCATTCCCTGTGTCCTGTCCCTCCAGCCCTTGTCCCAAGTGCCTCTCCAGCTCTCCTGGAGCCCCTTTAGGCCCTGGAAGGGGCTCTGAGGTCTCCCCAAACTCTTCTCCAGGTGAACAACTCCAACTCTCTCAGCCTGTCTTATATTGTCTCGTTTCTAGGGATAAAAACTGGGAAATGTTTGATGTTCAACGCCACCTGTTCTACCTGTGAGATCTATGGCTGGTGCCCTGTGGAGAATGGCACCCTGCCCAGGTAATGACACATGAGGAGACAAGTGGGTGTTGGGAGCTTTGGCTCCTTCCTCTCTGTGTTACCAGGAGCCTGACCACACTCACCCGAGGGGCAGCCAGGCTCAGGGAGACCTTTGACATTGATCTCCTGGTCAGTTAAACTCAGAGGACTTCACCCAAGAGCATTTCTTGCACCTGTCCATTGTAGCCAAAATCCTGGGTTTGCAGGAGAGACTGCAGAGCTCAGGAAATGGGGCCTTGGCCACTGTGCAAGACTTGACTTCACTGGTGGTTGTTTTCTAGGAAACTTCTTCTGGCTGAGACGGAGAATTTCACTCTTTTTATAAAAAATACCGTCCACTTCACCAAATTTAACTTCTCCAAGTAAGTACAGCACTTCCCAGCTGGGCTGAGCATGCAGCCTGGTCCAGCCTTGGCGCTGAGCCTGTCATGGGGCTGAGGAGCTGAGGCTTATGGAGCCAGTGGCACCCAGGGCAGGTGGTGCTGGGGCAGTTAGGGCAGGACAGGTGTTGAGGTGAACATAGGTCGCTTCAGCTGTGCTGAGTGTACCCATCTAAGAGCGGTGGGATGGGGACACCTCAGAGAGAGGGACTAATGTCCATTTGCCCATGTAGAGCACTGCGGAGAGCAGGACAAGGCCAGCCATTCCCAAGCTCTCATTTGGGAGTGAAACTAATATTTTTGTCTTTTATTGCTTGCAAAGTGGTTTCACAGAAGGTAAGCAAAGGGCTGCACTGGCCCCATGGCCCCAGGCACACTGACTGTGCTGCCGTCCCATGGCAGGAGACATGGCATGAACTGTCCCTGCTGTCACCCCTGGAGCACTGACTAGAGCTGGGTGCTGGGAAGAAACAAAGGAGCATGAAGAGTCAGAAGGGAAGGCCATGGCACATGCTCTAGAGGATAACTCCATGTGTGATTCCTCTGGGTTTTTCTCCACCCTCTCTCCATCTGAGGCTTTAGGCGAGGCATTGACTGTCCTCCCACCAATGCAGGAGCACTGGTGGGCCCAATCCAATGAGAGGGTTCCCTTTTCAGTCCTACAGCCAGGCTCCATGACCTCCTACACCCCTGCCCCACCTCTCTCCTGTCTCAGGTGCAACACTTTACAAACTACTGACCCCGACTATTTCAAGAACTGCACATATGATCCAGTCTTCAACCCCTCCTGCCCTGTGTTCCGTGTCCGTGACATGGTGGAGGCAGCTGGAGAGAACTTTGGAGACCTCGCACTGCTGGTACTTGTTTTTTACATAAGTATGGAAGATGACTCAAAATTCCCCAAGGATGTGAGCAAGAGGCAGAGGACTGACCTGAAATGCTAAGGGAATATGTGATCTGGGAATGTCTGAACAGTTAATAACTCCGCCAATCTGATCCCGTGCTTCTTCTAGAATAAAATGTGTTTTGCAGGGGGGAAGCATCAGAGTTCTTATTGAGTGGAACTGCGACCTGGACCATGCCGCTGCCCAGTGCCAGCCACAGTATTCCTTCAGACTACAGGACACAAGGTACAATTTCAGGTGAGGATGGTGGGACAGTGGCAACACAGGCCTGTGGGATCACATGGCAGTTGTTTGAGATTTCAGTTCTGATGGATGCTCTGAAAGGAGCAGCGGGGACAGGAAGTTTGCCTTGGTCAGTTCACAAATTACCCTGAGCTGGGTGGGAGTGTGGATCTGCTGGAGGGCAGGAAGCTCTGCAGAGGGATCTGGACAGGCTGGATCCATGGGCCGAGGCCAGTGGTGTGAGGTTCCTCAAGGTCAAGTGCCACGTCCTGTCTTGGGGTCAGAACAACGCCATGGAATGCTCCAGACTGGATCAGGGTGGCTGGAGAGCTGCAGGCAGAAAAGGACCTGAAGGCAAACATGAGCCCAGGTGTGCCCACTTGGGCAAGAGGCCAAGACCACCTGATCTGTGCCAGCCCTGATGTGGCAGCAGGACCAGGGCAGTGCCTGTCCCCTGTGCTGGCACTGCTGGGGCACCTCCAGTGCTGGGGCAGCTCTGGGGCCCTCCTGACAAGAGAGACCTGGAGGGGCTGGAGTGTGTCCAGGGAAGGGAACGGAGCTGGGAAGGGGCTGGAGCCCCAGGAGCGCCTGAGGGAGCTGGGAAATGGGCTCAACCTGGAGAAGAGGAGGCTCAGGGGGGACCTAGTGGCTCTGCACAACTCCCTGACAGGAGGGGGCAGCCGGGGTAGGGGTCAGGCTCTGCTGCCAGGGAACAGGGACAGGAGAGGGAATGGACTCAAGTTGCACCAAGGGAGTGTTTAGATTGGATATTAGAGAAAATCTTTTCACTGAAAGGTTTGTCCAGCCCTGGTACAGCTGCCCAGAGTAATGGAGTCCCCATCCCTGGAGGGATTTAAAAGCTGTGTAGATGTGGCACCTGGGGACATGGTTTAATGCCACATTAATTGGTTACACATAATGATCATAGAGGCCTTTTCCAATGATTCTGTGATTCCAAGGCAACGGGGAATGGTAACTCAGGGCAGGGCCTGTCAGTACAGGGATGCTGTGGCAGTTCCCATACTTTGTAGCTCTGTTGTGTTTGGAGCTGAGCAGGGCATTACCTGCCTGAGGGCAGGGACCTGTGACTATCCCTACCTGAACTGGGCACACTGGGAGCTGTGTGCTCCCTGTGACCAAGACTGGGTGATGAGGGGATGCTGATGCCCCGCTGTTGGTGCCAGTGACTCATAGCAGCACGTGTATGCCCAGTTTCCAGCCTGGAGGACACCCAGGAACCCACAGGCCCAGCAATCCTATGACACTGGCACTCCCTTCCCTCTCTGCCTGCATGGGGCTGCCTTTCTGAGCCATGCCCAATGTTTCCCACAGAACTGCCTCCTACTACTGGGGCTCTCAGCAGCAGCTCTACCGGAACCTGCTAAAGCTCTATGGGATCCGCTTCGACCTCTCTGTGCACGGCCAGGTACCATGAGCGCCTCAGCCCCAGGGCTGACTCCTCACACCACTGCTCCCACTCTACCCCCATGGCTTTCTGCTACTGCTGCTTCTCCCTACCTGGGTGAGCTCTTGACCTCTTTCCAGAGTTTTCTAAGCAGAGCAGAAGAAAATGGTCTCTCCCATTTGAAGAAAAACCTTTTGGTAACGCCCTGAGGAGGGAGATTTCCCTCACTGAGGGTCTGACACGGGGGCTGTGAAGTGTTCTGTAGGCAAGGTGAGATAGTTTGGGCCTGTGGGCATCTCTCTCTGAGGGTCTTCTGGTGGGAGCACCCCGACAAAGATCAACCTGAACTCTACTGAATCAGGACAATTAATCCCTTCTTGATTAAAGGTACCCTCAGGGGGGAAAAGTGTGGCATGATCAAGGCTGGACATGCCCCAGGCATGTGCACTGAGAGCCCAGAAACCCCCTGTGTCCTGGACTCATCCCCAGCAGCGTGAGCAGGAGATAAGGGGGGATTCTGCCCCTCTGCCCTGCTCAGGTACAGTGCTGCCTCCAGCTCTGGTGTCCCCAACACCAGAAGGATTTGGAGCTGCTAGAGTGAGCCCAGATGAGGCCACAGAGATGCTCTGAGGGCTGGAGCCCCTCTGCTCTGGAGCCAGGCTGGGAGAACTGGGGATGTTCACCTGGAGAAGAGAAGGCTTCAGGGAGACCTCAGAGCCCCTTCCAGGGCCTAAAGGTGCTCCAGGAGAGCTGGAGAGAGACTTGGGACAAGGGAGGGAACAGGACACAGGGAATGGCTTCCCACTGCCAGAGGGCAGAGATGGATAGGATATTGGGAAGGAATTGTTCCCTGGGAGGGTAGGGAGGCCCTGGCACAGGGTGCCCAGAGAAGCTGTGGCTGCTCCTGGATCCCTGGCAGTGTCCAAGGCCAGGCTGGGCGGGGCTTGGAGCAGCCTGGGACAGTGGAAGATGTCCCTGCCCATGGCAGGGGTGGGATGGGATGAGCTTTAAGGTCCCTTCCAACCCAAACTATTCCATGTTTCCATGATTGTTGATGCTACTCTGTGCAGCATCACTCACAAACTTGGTGCTTAGCTTTCCAAAGAGGGAGCCTGTGCTGAGAGCGCTTCCCGCACTGAGAGATGTCTACAGCTGGTCTTTCATGCTCAGTAGTGCCCTTTGCACCTGAAGAAGGTGAAGCACAGAGTGCAGGACAGGGTGCACCACTTCTAGGCAGAGAGAGCAGATCTAGGAGCTGTGGAGCAGGAGAGGACAGCTGGAAGAGAAACCACCAGACGCATTTGTGCAGGGAGGAACACATGATATCGGGATCGTGTTTGCTGGGATGTGGTTCCATGGGTGGCAGCTGCAGCAAGAGGGAGGTTCCCGCTGTGCCTGCAGGAGCAGGTGGGTCACAGTAACCTCTTCTGCCTCCAGGTCATCAGGCATGTCAGTCCCTTCTTTGACAGCCAAAGGAGGTTGGAGTCAGCACAACAGTAGTTCCTACAAGTGGGCATGGGGAAATATCCTTGGATCCTTCTGACTTTGAGCATGCTGCCCCGCAAGGCTCAGCCCATACCCTTCTCACCCCTCTGACCACCCCCCACCTGCTCTCTTACCCCTCCTCTGTCACCAGGCTGGGAAGTTCAGCATTGTTCCTACTGCCGTGAGCTTCGGCACCAGCATCGCCTTCTTTGGTGTCGTGAGTACTGCAGATATGCTCTTTTCCTTTGATCTATGGCTTGGGATTTGCCACTTCTCAGTTGTTTCCCTGCTTGCCTGGTCACAAGGCTTCCTTAGTGCCAGCCAGCACAGAGGGGAGATGGTCTGGCAGGGTGTCAGCTCAAGTTTCCCTGTGATCATTCGTAATGACACCACTGGATCGGGATCCTGAGTACTGTCAGGGTCACATCTCATGGAGGTCCAGTTTTTGTGCGGATCCTGGGACAGAGCATCACTGGGGTGCTGCTGGCAGGAGAGAGCAGCTGCTCTCTGCTTCTCCTCTGACTCTGAAGGGACCCAGTGTCCTGTCACTATGGTGGGGCAGCCCCTTGTAGAGCCCTCCTGTGGCTCTCCCCTTCCAGCAGAGTAACAGGGAGGCCCCCCACCTGCTCCCCTTTCCTCTGTGACATGCTCATCCCAGTCCATATGGGACTGTGAGGGTGTTGGAACAGCCCTCCCTGTCCATCCATTGCAGCCCGGGGATCCTGTCTGACCTTCTCTGCAGCTCCTGGGACCAGGCTGGGTCAGAGAGGAGCCAGTGGAGCTGGTTGGAGGCAGGGCTGGCTCACTGCCCCAGCAAATGCCCACAGCTGGCTGCAAGGCTCAGAGGGAGATAGGATGGAAGGCCAGGCATTCCTGTAGGAAGTTTCCCATCTTCAACTTTCGTTTGTCTCCAGGCTACAGTGGTCTGTGACCTGGTTCTGCTCTACCTGGATGCAAAGGCTGACCTTTATTGGAAGGAGAAGTTTGAGGAGGTAAGGATAGGGCCACATAGGAGGGAGGAGGTTTTGAAGGGAATAATTTTGGATTTAATGATTTTCTGCTCTTCAGTTAAAACTCAGTTCCCAAGATCAGGGAAAAACCTGGTGGAGCAGCTCTTAGTCTCCAACTTTTGGGCTTGGTTGCCAGTCTGAACTGGGAGAGGGATCCAGCTGGTGCCAGGAGTCAGGGAAAGTTGCACCATGACCTCAGCTACTGTTAAGACATCAATGGGTCCCCATGGAGACCTGGAAAACTGACCCAGCTTTATGTTTATTCACCCTCTTCCAAATGGAATCTGTTGGGACTCTGTGCAGAGAGAGGCCAGCTCTTCAGAGCACATCCTGTTCTGTGGTTCATTGACAGGTTTATGTGCCAAGCATGATTCTATTGTGGGAATTCACTGCCCTGGTGAATCAGGGAGTCACAGGGAGGCCCCTACAGACCAGGAGAGCTGGCAGCCCTGCCTCAGGTCATCTCCAGCTTTGTCTGGTCAAGTCTTTGGAGCCTCTGAGGACTAAGATCCCCCATCTCCTGGTGAACTGTCCCCAAGCTGCACCATCCTATGGGGGGGAAAATGTTCCTAATGCCTGATCTCGGATCCAGACTAGAGTGGGGGTCCTGGACAGTGAATCTGGTTGCATGGGACCAAGCAGACTAGCCCAGGGCCACCTGGGCTGTCTCCATGCCTGTTGTATACTGATGTCCCTGTTCATTCTGCAGGCAAAACCCCCTAAAGGTAAGCCTGAGGCTGCAGCTTAGGGACATCGGGAATGCTCCACCGCAAACGCCCTTCCCTCCAGAGCCACCTCCAGGTAGATGTGATGGGGGCATGGCTGCAGCTCCGGTGGAGGTGGGCCAGTCCTGGCCCAGGTGGGCACTGCTGGGGTTAGGGTCTGCCTTTCCTGGAGAAGCATGGGCAGCAGCAGCAGTTCTTGGCTCCTGGGGCACAAAGACATCCCAGGGGCAGCTCCCAGCACTGACAGCCGGTGCTGGGGCAGCGCTGTCCACGGAGCTGCCCCAGAACCAGAGCATGCTGGAGAGCAGCTGGTCCTGCTTGGCACAAGAGGCTTAAAGCATTTTGCAATTCTCCATGTTCCAATGGCCATGGGCCTTGATTTCCCTTGAAAAACAGGGATGCAATGGAATAAAGCTGTTCTGGAAGCAGGAGGAGGCTCTGCTCTCTCTCTAGCCCTGGAGGGACTGCAAGGTTTTGGAGTGCTGCTCTTGCACCTCCTGGCACCCTGCATGCTTCCTGCCGGGGTGGCTTCATGTGGGCCACCTGGATTCTCAGAAGCTCCCTGGGAAGCTCAGGAGCTGAGCTTAAGGTTCCAGCCCTGGTACTTCCTAGGGGTGTGCAGTGGTTCCTGTACCCTGGTTCCTGCCTCTTGCCAGGGCTGATGTTCTATGAGGACAGGCACAGCCCTGGAGTGACCCGAAACGTTTCAGAGGGGCTGACCCGTCACTCCCACTTTTCCCAGGGTGTGTTGGCTGGTGCAGGGCAGGGATCAGGTGGGCTGTGCCTGGGTGCTGCCCTGGAGGCTCCACAAGGCTCAAAAACAGTGTCTGTGGGTTTGAGCACCATTTAATGCTCCCAGCCAGGACCAGCTGTGTGGAGTGAAGGGGTCCTGCAGCATCACCCCATCTCAGCTGCCTGTCCCCCTGTGCCCCCCAGCTCCGACTGGCCCCTTGCACCCTCCTGGAACTGCCGCAGGTAGAACTGTGCTGCCAGCTGCTTGGTCATGGTCCTCAGCGCCAGGAAGGCAGCCATGATCTCGATGAGGAGGAAGGCCAGGAACAAGCTGTGCATGGGCACCTCCAGCGGTAGGTGGATGACCTGGCTATCCGTCAGCAGGAAGAGCAGGAGGGGCAGCTGGATCAGGAAGGAGAGGAGCAGGAACCCAGCCAGCTCAGGCACCTGCAGGACCAGAACCTGCTGAGATAGGGCAAGGAGGTAGCGGTGGGCTGGGGGGACCCTCCTGTGCCCCTGGAGCTTCCTGCATCAGCCACTTCTGGCCTTGGCACCTGGGGACTGGGGATGTCCCTACCACACAGAGCTGTGGTCAGATGCTGTCAAATCCCCCCAGTGTTGAAGGGTTACACAGGAGGGATACAGCAGGAGGGCAAGTGGGTCCCCTTTATTCTCCCTCTCCAGGTCCTGCCTGCACCCACGATTCTCTTCTGGGACAGCTCCAGGTAGAACTCCAGAGGAAGGACAGTGATGGACACTTGGGTACCAAGTGAGGGGACATCCAGCTCTCCCAGCTGGGCTGATCCTCAGTGAGCACAGGGGATTTCGTGGCCAGGGCAGGCAGTGCTTACCTTCTCCTGGAGGTTGCCCAGGTAGCCCAGGTAGAGGCGGGAGCCTTCAGCCAGTGAGAGGATGAGGAAGGCTGTGACCAGCAGGAACTGGTAGTGCCAAGGCAGCAGGTGGTACTGTAATGGGGGCACAGCCTTGTCCCAGTCCCGCTGTCCATGCCCAGTTTCCCTTTCCCTGTGCCCCATTCTCTGCTGTCTGTGCCCAGCTCCCTGTGCCCTCCTCTCCATACCCAGGTGTGCACGCTCTGCTAGCTCTCACCATGCTGGTGCCCAGCTCTGCCTACTCTTCCCCCTCTGGTTTAACCGTTCCTGCCTGGAAAGTTCATGATTTCCATCTCTGGCAGACTGAGATGAGCAATCTTGTCTCATGGGGGTCAGGGCATTTTGGGGATCCATTAATTCTGAAGAGGCTCCTCTGTCTCCTGCCTACTTTGTCCCCCACCCAAGCCCAGGGAGACTTGGCAGGAGCAGCTCCCCCCACCGCCATGTGCCCTATAGGATGGTACCTTCAGGTGCAGCATAATCCCTTCAGCCAGGCACCAGACCGGGAAGTAGTAGACGTTGAAGTAGAGCATCACCTGGAGGGGCAGGCTGGACAGCACCTCATGAGCTAGGCAGGATGGGCAGGGATGGGCAGGCTGCTCACCAGCCCCGGGGTCCCCCTGCCCAGAGGGACCCCCCTCACAGCTTGTGGAGGGGAGCAACAGCCCCTGGGTCCCACAAACAGCTGATTGCAGCAAATGTTCTTATTTTTGCTCCCCTCCCTTTTGGTGGGTGGGTTCAGGGACCCTTTGGGTGCTCCTGGCTCAGAGGCACCCAGGTGCTTTGGTGATGTGCTGAGCAGGGTCACATTGATGGACAGCCCCTGTCCCCAAGCCCCTTCCACAGAGCCCCTCTGCCCATACCTGGCTGATAGGTGTGGGCAGTGCCGCTATCCCATGTCTTGTTGTTGATGAAGAGGGAGCCACTGAAGGCCACCAAGCCCCGGCGCAGGCTGTGGGGCAGCGGGGTAGGCACAGCCATGGATGGCAGCTGAGCCCTGCTCGCCCCAGCCCGGCTCAGCTGGGATTAGCCAGGAGGGAATTAGTGAGATGACAGGCCAGGCTAATGCGCATGGCCACACGGCCATTGGCTCCGTGGGGACAGGGTTGCTGAGCTGGAAGGGGAATCTGAGGAAGGAGAATTCCCACCTTGGAACACCAAGCCTATGCAGGAATCACAAGGAGGAATTGCAAGGAAGTCACAAGTCACAAAGTATCTCCCCTCCGCAGCATCTTTAGGGGGTGACAGCAGGTTGTACCTGTCACCGTGACTTGCAGCAACTGCACCCTCTCCCAGCTGGGCTCTATCAACACAAATACTGCTCAAAGACCCCTGACAGATGAGGAGGCCTCATGAGAGGATGGTGCTCTTCACCTGAAATGCTTCTTCAAGGCCTCCAGGCTCATGGAGAATTTACCCATCACTATGAGTTCCCCAAGCCTCACCCAGGCTCAGGAGTGCTGGGGAGGACAGTGGGGTATGATGTGTGACGGGGTGGTTGAGCCAGAGGTGAATGGCAGGGAAAGGGGATGGTCTTTCAGGAATTTCAAGTTTAAAATCACAGAATTATTAAGGTGGGAAAAGCCCTCTAAGATCATCACGTCAAATCATTAACTCAGCACTGCCAGGACCACTACCAAACCATGTCCCCAAGTGCCACATCTACACGTTTTTTGAACACTTCCAGGGATGGGGACTCCACCACTGCCCTGGGCAGCCTGTGTAAGAGCTGGACAAACCTTTCCATGGAGAAATGTTCCCTAATATCCAACCAGAACCTGCCCTGGCACAGCCTGAAACCATTCCCTCTCCCTCCTGTTCCCTGGGAGCAGAGCCCGACCCCCACCCCTAGCTGCCCCCTCCTGTCAGGGAGTTGTGCAGAGCCACAAGGTCCCCCCTGAGCCTCCTTTCCTCCAGGCTGAGCCCCTTTCCCAGCTCCCTCAGCCGCTCCTAGGGCTCCAGACCCTTCCCCAGCTGTTACCTTCTCTGGACACACTCTGTAAGTCTCAGTCAGTTCTACCCAACAGATCTGGTCTCACCTCATGACCTTCAGCCTCTAACCCACCCCATAAGGTGCATCAGAGAAGCTGCCTCAAATACTGGGAGCAAGTGCTATAAATGGGGTCCTTAAGGGCCAGGAACTGTCAAGGAACACAAGAAACGAAAGAGAGGATTCTTTTCCTTGATAAACCTAAAGTGAAATTGCAGAGCTCATTGCCGTATGCTGCGAAAACCAAACGATCTGGGGCTGAAAGCAGGGTTAGACCAACACCTGACTGGCTGAAGTTGTAGGATCACAGAATCACAGAATGGTTTGCGTTAGAAGGGACCTTAAAGCTCATCCATTGCCACCCCTGCCATGGGCAGGGACATCTTCCACTGTCCCAGGCTGCTCCAGGCCCCATCCAACCTGGCCTTGGACACTGCCAGGGATCCAGGGGCAGCCACAGCTTCTCTGGGCATCCTGTGCCAGGGCCTCCCCACCCTCCCAGGGAACAATTCCTTCCCTATATCCCATCTAACCCTGCCCTCTGGCAGTGGGAAGCTATTCCCTGTGTCCTGTTCCCTCCATCCCTTGTCCCAAGTCTCTCTCCAGCTCTCCTGGAGCCCCTTTAGGCCCTGGAAGGGGCTCTGAGGTCTCCCTGGAGCCTTCTCTTCTCCAGGTGAACCCCCCAGCTCTCCCAGCCTGGCTCCAGAGCAGAGGGGCTCCAGCCCTCAGAGCATCTCTGTGGCCTCCTCTGGACTTGCTCCATCAGCTCCATGTCCTTCCTGTGCTGGGACCCTGGAGCTAGGTGCAGTTTTCCAAGTGGGGTCTCACCTGAGTGGGGCAGAGGCAAAGCCCCAGCTGTCCCCCAGGTCCTGCCAGCACACAGGTGAGACATGGGCAGGGTGACAAGGCACAGCCCAGAATCCAAGGAGCAGGAGCTGGTGAAGAGCTCAGGATCTGGGGGCATCTGCAAGTCTGCAAGGTGAGCAACCAAGATGATACCTGGGCAGTCTGGTGAAGATAATTAAGATGGGGCAGTGTAGCTGGGGGTCACTGCATGTGCCCCAGCTGGGCTCTCATTCCTCATGGGAACAGGCAGTTTCTTAAGAAGAGATGGAAACTTTCTGTCCTGGTATGAAAAGTTGCAAGATGTGCCTGGAGAAGTGGCAGAGAACACAACCCAGCCTTGTCCAGTTCCAGGACAGACTCACCACCGAGAAGCATTTGCCAAGGCACTGGATGAGGGGTCCCAGGTTCAACACCACCCCACACCTGTGCAGAGGAGCAATACCCATCTGAGACAGCAGCCCTGCCCCATGACCTGGCACATGTCCCAAGGAAAGCTACAGTCATGACTAGTATTTCTTGTGTCACGGGTGGTATTACCAGCCCTGGTAGAAACACCTCCTCTGTAAAAAGCAGGCAATGGGACTTGTTACCCCCACTGCAGCTGTAAACTGGGGCAGAAGGTCCTTCCTCAGCCCCTGAATGGTCTTCAGCCCTGTGAACATGGGGGTGATACCCATTTTATGCAGCTTATGCCCAGTACTGGATGAGGCACCATCAGAGGCAAAGGAGGTCAAAAAGCATCTTCCTGAAAAACAGAGCACTCTGCCAGTGTGTCCCCAGTGTAGCCAAGTTGTGCTGGGGGAGCTGCCAGTCTCACGCAGCATGGAGAATATATCAGAGAGCTTGGGGAAAACACAGAGCTCCAGGGAATGTCACCTTGTGGTGCCCTGGAGTCCCCTGGCACTCCAGCTGGGTTCCCTGGGGAGCTGCCAAAGTTGAGTCCAATTATCTCACCAGCAGGACGTGGGATAAAAGGCCAGATCTTTGTGGGTAGTGGGCAGAGCTGAGGCAGCACCTGGGCAGCTGCCTCCACCTGGGTAGTGCCCACAGCCCCAGACCACTCTGGAAGAGCCCTGCCTGGGGCACCAGGAGCTGAGCAGCCCCAGGCACCCCTGCCCTCAGAGGAGGACCTGGGGAAGAAACACTGACATTTGTCTTTTGGAACCTGAGATGAGACTTGCAAGTTCCCATCATTTTGTGGATCCAGCAGACACGCAATGGTCCCTGTTCATCACTGTGTGCTGGAGTGTGCACATCCTGCTACTGTCCCTCCTGGTCATTCCACCTGGGAAAAGCTTTGCAGTGAAACTACAGATATGATAGACACTGGTGCACTTCTACCCAGGTGAGATCTGAAAGACTGGAAATAAATACAGGTGAGCTGGACACAGGTGGGAAGTGCTTGAAGAAGTGCTTGAACAACCTGGCCAACCTGCAGAGATGACCCAAGGTCTTGGAAGAAATCAGAAATGACTCAGATCCCAAGAATAGTATTGCTTTAATTCATAGGGGGTAGGGAGTGAATCGAATTAAAAATATAAATCCTCTTGTTTGGGATGCAGGGTAAAACACTGACTGCTGGGGAAAGAGTCACCCCCAGAACAAAGCACTGGAGTCTCTCCAAGGGGGACCCTCAACCCCTACTCTGCTGGGCTGATGGACAAAGGGCTGTGGCTGGCCAGGTCCACTCCTGAGCTGGAGACACAGCTCTTCTTCAGCATGGGGCAGGGAGTAGGACAGCAGAGCACTGGCATGGTGGGCTGAGAAATACAGCCTTGCACTATGCTGGGCAAGTGACAGAGGATGGACAGTCAGAAATGTTCCTCCAGCTACTTTTCCTCAAATAACACCTCAGCAGCAGCACTGATCCCATGATAGTATTAAGGAGAGATATCCCACAGCTGGCTGGAAGGGTGGCCACCCAGCCCAGGGCTGCAGCTGAGCCATCACAGCTTTCAGGTACCCCTGCTACCCCAGAAACAGACCAAGAGCTGCCAGTCCCCCAGCCCAAGCTGAGCCCCCAGAGACAGGGAATGCACCCCAGCCCCTTGGCTGCTCCTGGACAAGAGATGCTGGGATGGGGACCAATGAGCTCCAGAGCCCTCAGCATGGTCAGGGACCCACCTCTGCTGGGGACCTGCACAGGACCAGTCTGGACAACACAAGCACCAGCTGCACAGAGATCACCCAGTGTGATCTCCTGGCCTGCTTAGATGCCCCCTGGGGTGGGTGGGCACAGGGAGAGCTGTGGCAAATGCTGCAGCCATGCAAGGAGGGAGCAGATGTCAGGCTCCACAGGGATGCACATTGGAGCTCTGCTGGGAGCAAAGAGAATTTGGAAAGGAGCATCATGCATGAAATCACAGGAGCAACCAAAGGCACTCGTGCTGCTGGGGTGAGGGGCGTGCGTGGGGCAGACCTGCCTGGGGACCCTCAGCCTAATGGCAGCATCTGAAGCCACATGGCACCTGTGCCCACTGCCAGTGCCAAACCCCACGCTCTCTGGGGGCTGCTTTTCCAGCATTCCACAGCAACTGCAACAGCAGAGCCCCAGCCTAGCAGGCACAGGGGCAGAGGAGCTGTGGGAGATCCTCCTGGGAAGGTCAGTGCACGACGCCAGCAGTTGGTTCATCCAGGTCTCAAACGGAAATGGCTGAGCCATGGGGTTCCCACCGGACTATGGAGCTGCCATCCCATCTCCTCATGGCGAGTGCAGCATCAGGAGGGCTCAGCCATCAGCGGCATTAGGAGCCTTTACCTGTTAGCCAGGACATGTCTCCAGTTCTAAAAGAGAGAAAAACCACAGTATGGATGCTGAAAAAGCCTTAGCAGAGAATTTCTTCAGCTCTTTGCAGTAGTTTGTGAGAGTTCTGTCTTTCCCATGCAGATTACTTTAAACAAGATTACAGTACTGTAAACTTCTTGCACCTGCGGGTTGTTTGGCAGAATTGTTATGGTTCTAACTAGAAAAACATTCAGAGATGGGTGCAAGTATAGAACTTGACCAATCACCTTAGGGGGTGGATGGCAAAACCAATTACCTTATGCCACTTAATATATTTTGCGAACTAACATATAAAAGTCTTCTGAGAATTCATTAAAGTGCTTTCTTTTATCCCTGAGCCTGGACTTTGTGTCATTTCTCTACTCGGCCGCGGTGAGAACAGCAACACCACAGCACTGTGAGGGATTTCTCAATGTGCCCAGGGAAATGCTCTTGGTGTGCCTCAGTGCTACTCCAGTACTTGGTGTTCATCCCAACACCCTGCTCCCTCCTCTGCCCTCACTCACCTGTCACTAAACCGTCCAAAAAGTCACCTGCAGATCTTCAATTCTGTGTAAAACTAAGCTCAAACATTTTATTTATTTATACTTAAAAGCAGTCCTTCAGCTGAAAATCCATGGAAAACCACCAAACCCCCAGCCAAGCAAGGTCCCAGCCAACAGGCAGCTGCCCATTCCCCATGGATCTGTGCGTGATGTGGCTCCTGGCAGTCCCAGCCCTACCACCCAGCATTGCCCCCCATGCAAGGGGGATGCAATACAAGGACACCCTCCATGTAACCACTGTCCCCACATGGGAATTAGGGACATGGCCCAGTCAGGGGGCCAGCTGTCCCTCCTGCTAGCCCCTCACACCCAGCACACTCAGGACCCCAAACCGAACATACTTGCCATGACGGACAAACAGCCTAAAGTTGTGAAAGCAGCAGGAGACAGAGAGAGAAAAGACATTCAGGTTTAATCTGGCTTCCTCCAGCCCCCGAGCCCCACCACAGGGCCAGCAGCTCCTCCCCGCCCCTGGGATGCCCACAAGATACCACCTCCCTCCTAGCCACAAAGTGGGACACCAGCAACCATTTCCCAATGTACTGGGGTGATGGCACAAGAAATTCTTCCCTTTGAGGGTGGGGAGGCCCTGGCACAGACTGCCCAGGGAATCTGTGGCTGTCCCTGGATCCCTGAAGTGTCCAAGGTGAGACTGGATAGGGCTTGGAGCAACCTGGGATAGCAGAAGGTGTCCCTGCCCATGGCAGGGGGTGGAACTGGTTGGGCTTTAAGGTCCCTTTCAACCCGAAGTATTCTGTCATTTTATGAATCCTGTCTCAGCTGCGTGGGCCCACGACATGCTCCCCAACCCAGGGGTGCCCAGGGAGTCTGAGCTGGCTCAGAGCTGCCTGGGGGTTGGGAGTGCTCCTCTCCCTGAGCTTTTGAAAAGATCGCTTTTATTCCAGGTATGGAAACACCCCTGGGACAGGGACCCACATTCCCTCAGCAGTTCTGATTCCCACTCTAAAGGCTTCTTCCCGGCTGTTATCATGTTCCTGGCATTTGCCTTCCAGCACCCACCCTCAGCACAAAGCTATGCTCTTTCCTCTGCACGGTCTTAAGAACAAAGTGAAGGGAGAAAACTGCCCTTTGCCTATGAGTTCCGCTCCAAGGAACTGGAGGCTGAGACACTACGGGCTGGCATCCTGGCACCACCAGCTCTCTGGGCTGGGTTGTGCATAGGGAGTTGTGCACAGACTACACACCCAGTCCCTCTCTGCAGGAGTCAGTTTCTTCTTGACTGACTAGGTGCCCAGGCACACCCCAGCATCAGGCATTGCTTCACTGATGATGTGCCAGTGCCTGAAGGCAGGGAGTATCCCCATCCCATCCTGTCTGTGCAAGGATTTGGGTCCTGGTGTTTAAGATAAACCCCATGTGTGTGGGATGCCAGAACTGGAGGCAGCCAGGAGGCAACACAGGGGGGATGGAAGAAGCAGAACAGGAAGAGAGATGCAAGAAGGGTATGGAGAGGGATCAGTAGGAAAGGCTCATCTCTGCCCAGCACTGTGCTTAGACAGTGCCCTGGCACTGCCACTTCCCACTGCCTGTCTACTTACTCCACATCGCGCTTCCGGATGGTCCTGCCAGCAGCCAGGACCTCAGCCACCTTGGAGACGATTGGGTCATAGTTCATGCTGGCCACAGCCACCACCTCGTCACTCCTAGGGCCAGGCAGAGCAGAGCAGTTAGGGCAGCCTGGATGGCCACAGTTCCATCACCCAAAACCCACCACGATGGAGAAAAGAGGGAGACAAAGAAGAACACCCACTCCAGAGCCAGGCCCGATCCCAAGGTATGAGCACCACAGGGACTGTGCTAGTGGCTGGAACAAGGATAAGGAGGGGGCACAGAGTGGCACAGCAGGCTGGCCCCACTGGTCCCACCGATATTCATGCTGCTGTGGTGAGCATCACTAGGGTGCCTAGGTGATGGAGACAGCTCTGGCACCATGGCATCTGTGGGAAAACACCACCAAAAGTAAATCTGATGGTGGATAAAAATCTGGACACCACGAAGGATGCCCAGCTGTGATCCCTGCACTGCTGCCCTGTGCTGAGGGACTGGAGAGGCAGGTGGTCAGGATTTCCCTGTGGAACACTGAGTTGGGATGCTCTACATCTCCTTCCTGATCCCCACCTCCAAATGGGCAGAGTGGCCCACTCTGAGCTGCTCCACAGGCACTGGGACAGCTGGGGGTGTCCAACCCCTGGGTGCTACAGCCCCAGCAAGGAAGTCCCCATGTATATGGGATTATACATATAATATATATTATATATATGATATATATATAGCATATATATAAAATTATATAATATATTATATATATTATATCTGTTATCTATTATCTATTATCTATTATCTATTATCTATTATCTATTATCTATTATCTATTATCTATTATCTATTATCTATTATCTATTATCTATTATATATATAACAGTCAGGTTGGCTGACTGTTCCCCTAGCACGATCCCAGTGCAGCTGGGATCAAAGGTTGAGTGGAAAACAAATGGAGCAGAAGGAAGAGGATGTAAAACTGATGAAGGAGCTTTGGCTAAAGGTCACAGGCAAACGAGAAGGGCTCTTCTCATCTGTGGTTTGCCAAGGTCAATCCAAGCATAAACTTTCAAAGCCTGACTCATGAAGAGATAACTGAATGTGCAATGTGAGATCAGGGAAGATGTGTGGGTAAGATACTAAACTCTGGTGATATTGTTGAATAAACTGAAGAGTAGACGTACCCACTAAAGCAAGATCTGGTCTTATATCCACTGCCAAAGACCTCTGTGATCAACAGAGCAAAGAGCAGCTGGGGTGGGGAGGGATGTGTGCCTAATTCCCAGGACAAGGAGAGCAAAATCTGTGTTTCAGAGGACACTCCAGCCCTTTGCAGCCATGGGAGCTAAAGCCATCTCTCACATCTGTCCACAAAGCCATGGGGCAGCTCCATCACAGACTGTCTGTTTCAAAAAACTCCCATTCCTAAATAAGCTCACAGCAAATAAAGGAGAGCAGTTTCCTGAGCAGAGCCAGCTCCCAGCTGGGAAACACAAAGTGGTTGGAGAGACCTATCCATCAAAACCAGGGGGAGATGTGCTGTTCCAAGCAATGAATAACCAAGGTGTGCATGGGAACCAAAAGATGTACTCCCATCAGCTGCCCACTGGCTCAGCCTCAAGCCCAGACAGTGCCCAAAGAGGCCAGCCAGGAAGGCAGGTGCAGCCCAAACATTTCTGTCAGCAGGACATGGGGTAGCTGCTCATTTTGCAAAATAACTCATGGGGTGCTGGTGAGCTGGAGCATCCTGCATCAGCAGTGGCTTTTGAACACTTTGTCAGACAGAAAGGGAAGCCAGGAGGAATCCCTCTTTTTCAAAAGGTCTTCAAAGGCAACAAGAATTCCCTTCCTGAACCTGAGATTTGGAGCAATCAGAAGTCTTTGTGAAGACTGAGGGAAGAGGGAAGCACAGTGGATGTGTCTACATGGTCTTCCCTTCCTTTGCAAGATTCAACATAACAGAGATGGGGAGCTGTGAAGAAGATAGCCACAGCAATTCCCTGGTCTCCAAGGCCTTAGAGGCAGGATGACATCTGTCCCACGGGGACATCTGCAGAGTGCTGTCCCCTACACCTCCCAGCACAGGGTCTTTTACTGACCTCTACACAGCTCTGACAAAACAGCTTTCCTCTTCAAACTCTGGGGCAAAAGAAGCCTTATTGTGAAAGCCAATGCTGAGGACAGGCTATAGGAGTGGGAACCCCCAGTGGATCCTGCAACAATCAAGAAGGACCAGGAGGAGAAGAGTCCAAACCACAGGGTGGGCATAGCAGAAGAAAGCAAGAGGAAATGGTCAGCTTGGGACTGTCCTCAGTCCAAAAGCATTAGCACCAACTAGAAGAACTACCACCAAAAAAGAAAGATGAAGAAATGCTCCAGTGGCCTCTCACAGACAGGGAGCCAAGCAGCAGGGGACATGCTGGCTGACCCCCGCCAGCCAGTGCTTCCCAGTACCTCCGGCTCTCAGCATGGAATGCCATCCTGGTACCCACACGCCATCTCCGGGAGCCCCTCCTGGGTGGCAGAACAACACAGCACTCAGCAGGAACCCCCAGTGCTGCCCACCAAGCCCAGTTTTCCTGGAAGCCCCTGTCCCCTGTAGCCACCACGGCACACAGATTGTGGGGCCCTGGCATGGAGCAGGGATTATGCACCTTGCTCAGGGCGTTCCCTTTGAACGGCCTCCTCAGATGTTTAATTAAAGCAACCTGACCTTTCTTTTCTAATTAGGGTTGGGATAAAGAGATAAAATGCTCTCATATGGAAAGGCTGCAGGAGGGGAACATCCCCACAGCAGCTCTCCCCAGCACAGAGGGTGCCTTGGCACAAACCCACCCCTTAAGGCAATTTTGGCCAAGGTTCCAGCACACTCTGAGCTGTATCCAATGTGCAAAGGGCCCTGGGTGCCAGCTGGAGCCCCATCCCTGCAGCAGGTGTTTACCCAAGATGTGTAGGTACCAGGGGGAGAAGGGTGAGCATCAGGGATCCCTGGGGTGATACAGTGAGCCCCATGCCTCTCCAAGCCCAATGCACACATCCAACCGCCAGGCTCCATTCTGGAGCGACATGGGCAAGTGGGCCACCCTCAGGGAGGGAGAAGGCATGGGGTACATTGGAGAGGGAACAGAGGGGCAGTGAGGTGATGTCTGCAGAGTCGGAGCTGGCTGCTGTCCAGAGCTCTCTCCTGATCCCTTCCTGGATGTTTCTGCCAAGTGATTTGATGGCTGAGCTGGGCAGCCCTTTGCTTCCCTGGCTTCCCTCTCCTCATCCTTAATATCAAAAGCACTTGGAGAAACCCCTCTGGTTCCAGCATGAGGATGTTCTGTGGCCACTGGTTTCAGACTGGGATGGACAAAGGCAACAGAAGAATAAACAGCAGCAAATATTTTTGGGATAAATTCATGGTGCACTGTCTTTCCAGTCTAAACAGCCAGCATGGCTCCAGAACAGCTGAGGCAACACATCCCGGCTGCCAACACATCTCAAGGATGCATTCCCAGGTAGGCTCCCAACCTTGGGGGGAACTGGGTTTCACTACAGATGTAACAAGTTCCTGAGTTCTTTCAAACCTTCACAACTTGTGATAGACAGAAGAGCTTTTTGAGCTCAATTTGCCAAACCAGAAGCAGAAACATTGATGCCTGAGCACCCTGTCCAGCACTGGTCACAAATCATTAACATGGTGATGAGATGGGAAGGAAATATTTGATAGGAATTGCCAGCAGAAGCCATCATCTGCTCCCAGAGATTATGAGGTCAAAGGGCTTACATTTGGCAGAGATACCAGGTCCAAAGACCAGTTTAACTTGTACAATCAGCACATCATTTCTCCAGGGCCTTGTATAAGTGTCCCACAAAGTCAGTGTCCAGAGGTGAACAAAACCCACGGACAAAAGCTCTGGCAGAACTATCTTCCAGCGTAGCAGAGTAATCTCTGATAAATGCCTGTGTAGAAACATGGACAAGAGAAACACTTACTTGGTATAAAATGCCACAAACTTCAGTTCATCTAAATCTCCCTGAATGACAACATCATCGAATCCTTCCCCATGGCCTGGAAAGCAAAGCAGAAGTGGATTCAGCAGCAATTCCTCCGGGTTCAGCTCTAAGACAGGGTATTTCATTCCAGCACTAGATGGAGAACATCCTGCAGTGACCAAGAGACCAGAACCAGGAGATGCAGGTCCCAAAAATCATAGAATCATAGGAGAGTTTTGGGTTGGAAGAGGCCTTGAAAAATATCTCGTTCCCACCCTCAACCATGGGCAGGGGCACCTTCCACTATCCCAGGTTGCTCCAAGCCTCGTCCAACCTGGCCTGGAACTCTTCCAGGGATGGAGCAGCCACAGCTTTTCTGGGCAACCTGTGCCAGGGCCTCATCACCCTCACAGGGAAGAATTTCTTCCCAATATCTAATTTAAGTCAATCCTCCATGTTTAGAGAAGTGCACTTCATGGCAGATGGGCTTCAGAGGAGACACAACTCCCTCGGAAGCCAGGCAGGGAAGCAGCCCCATGGCAGAGGTTGGTGTGGAGGTTTCAGAGTGAGGGAGGTGACCCTGGCTTCTCTATCCCAGGACACCTCCAACCAGCACAAACTCTCAGCAGCCCCAGGGAACATCTTACCTGCATATCGGATGCTCTTCCCAAACATAGCTGTCCACAGGTACGGGACAGTGCTGATCTCCGTGCCATGGGCCAGCATGTTCAGCGCAGCGATGCGGCCTGCAAGAGAGCACAGGGACAGGGGAATCGCCACTCCAGGGCAAGCTCCATGCTCTGCCCTCAGGTCACACCATCAACATCCGCAGTCACAGAGTACAGGGAAACCAAGAACGGCTGATGAGAAAACCCACACAGCAACAAAGCAGGAAGCATGCAAGGATGGGCTCAGACTCCTTCCCATGGTGCAGCTCCTACTTGTCACCTCCACTGCTGTGAACCATGTACCCACAGACTCTTTCCCCCCCAGCTTGTGCAACAGTAACAGGGTTGAGAGTGTGCTGAGCTGCTATCCAGATGGGGATGGGATGGACAAATCCTTGGAGGGCATGGAGACTGTTGGGGTATGGTCCCTGCTGCAGAAACATGTCTGGACATGGGGGATGTGTCCAAAGGCTGAATTTGGAGGTGTGATTCCAAAACCTCTCACCCAGGGCACAGGAAACCTCCCTGTGGGACTGTGGCCCTGAGGGCAGCCCATCACACCAGGGGTTCCAGACTGACAAGAGGGGAGAAGGATCAGAGCTCTGCTGAACACTCCCGGGCCAGCCTGGCAGTGTGGGAAGCCCAGCTGGGAACCTGAGCCCAGGCTGGCATTAGGAAGTGTGCTCCTAAGTGTCCCGGGGCAAGGAGAAGAGCAGGTTCCCACAGCCTGTGTTTTGGTTTAACATGGCCTGTTTTTTTGGTGGGGGGGAGGAAGCCACAAAGGTGGTTTCTGTGAGAAGCTGCTAGAAACTGCCACTGTGTCCAGCAGAGCCAATCTCTGATGGCTCTGAAGATGGACATGGTGCTGGCCCTATCAGAGAAGTTGGTAACACCTCTGTGATGACATCTTTAAGAAGGAAATCAAAACCACATGCAGCTTTTTTTTTCCAAGGGGTGGTGAGGCACCATCACTGGGACCATCCCGGTGTGGCCAGGACCATGTGGCCACAGCCATCTTGGCATGGCCCACAGTGAACTTTGCCTGCTTGGCCGCTTTTAGCCAGCCGTGCTGCAAGCAGAAAGGGCAGGGGTGGCAGCAGCAGCTTCTCCTTTTCAGCACCCCACATGAAGAGAGGCGCTGAATGGCGCCAGTGCCAAGGCAGCCGCAACTACCCGCACAGTGGTGGCGGGGACCATGTGGCCAGCGATGAAAACATGACAAGTGATTCCCCGATACAGGACTTAGATGAGATCAACTTCTCAGCGCTGCAAAATCTTGCAAAAATCTTTGAACTGCTGGAATTTGTTGGCAGTGGGTACTTACAAGCAGCAAATTTTTTCCTCCTCATTGGAGAAAGAGGAGGAAGTGAGGACGTGGAAAAAAACAGTATGGCGACACCAAGGTCAGTAGAAAGAAAGAGGGAGAGGAGGTGCTCTAAATGTCAGTTGAGATTTCTCTGTAAGCCATGGTGAGGACTATAATAAACAAATTGTCTCCCTGTAATTCATGAAGTCCATGGGGGGATGTAGAGAACCACTCATAGACTTTGGGAAAAGGTGCTCATGCCAGAGTGGGTGGATGCTAAAAAAGCTGTAATCCAGTGGAAGACCTGAACAGAGAAAGAAGGCTCCTGCTTCCAGAGATAAAGAGGACTCTTGCTTCCAAATTAGAGCAGCTTCTCTTTAGAAGACTACACCCCATGGACTAATGACCCACGCCATGCAGTTTTGGGAAGACTGCTTTGCCCGCGGGAGGGACTCACGTTACAGCAGGTTGGGCGGGACTGATACTCATGAAATTAGAACCACGCTGGAGAAGTTCACAGAAAACTGTCTCCCATGGGAAGGACCCCACAGCACAGCAGGAAAAAGAGACTCCTTTCCCTAACCAAACTGAGGAAAGCTATCAAGTGAAGAACTGACCAAAACCCTCACTCCCTGTCTCCTTGCACTGTTGGTGGGAAAGAGGGAGGGGCTGGGGGGGAAAAGATATTTTAAAGGCTTATTTTATTCCTCATTATCCTCCTCTGACTCTATTAAGTTTATTTTATACTTTTAGGTTTGAACCTGTTTTGACCTTAGAGTGTTTTCTCCTAATCCTTATCTCAACTCATGAACCCTTCGTTATGATTTTCATGAGTACCTGATATTTTAACCAATATCAAATGACAACACAATGACAGGGAGCAGAGGGAATATGGGAAAGTCTGTCCCTGGGCTCCTCTGTGCTGGTGATGAGACATTGCTAGGCAAAGCTTGGCAAGAATGCTGACAGATGAAGGCACAACAGGCAGCATAAGATATACACACTTGTTGGCAGTTGTCTCATTCTTGCCCTGGAGGGTTTGGAAATTTCCTGAGAATCTGGAAAAGGCTCTTTTCTGCAAAGTACCTACCATGCATGTGGGCCATCTGCCAGTGGGGGACATTCACCTTCTTGTTATTCCTCAAGGCCAGTGGAAACGTGACAGCATCTCCAGCAGCAAAGACCCCTGGGATGTTGGTCTGCATCATCTGCAGGGGAAAACAGAGGTGGACATGAGTGGGGTTTGCACTCTACATGAACAAAAACTCCAGAGCTGGAGTGGTCCAGAGCTGCCACGACCCCCCGGAACACAGGACAAACCTCTGCCTGGCTGTGGAACCCCCAGGGGAGATTTCATTCAGCCTTCTTCATTTTTAAATGAGAACACACAGGCAGGGACCTACAGTATCCCTCGGCCAGTGGGTTATACATTAGAAAGAGATATGGACTGGTGTCCTGGAGCCCCTCTCAGAAGTCTGAGGTTTGTTGGTGCTTGCAGATAGAGCCCAGCTTATTGCAGGGATGAGCATAAGCACCAAATGCGTGGCACTGAGCCCTACCTCCCGACATGCTCCTTCGCCCATGGCACCAACTCCCACCAGCTCCAACACTGCTCCCATCACAGTTACTGGTGGTGGGGAGAACGGATGAGATCCTTTAGGATCCTTGAAGAGATGGATCTTTTTAAATTTTTCCCCTCTAAATATCCACACCACTCCAGGACTGCTCAGAGCCAGACCCAAGCCAGAGCATCCAGGTCTCAGGTTTGCACATCCCCACTTGCAGAGGGGGGGTCCCAGGCACTCCTGGTGATGCTCCCAGAATCTTAGCATCTCACAGAATATCCTGAGATGAAAGGGACCCACAAAGGTCATCGAGCCCAGTTCCCGGCCCTGCACAGGCCAATCCAAAGAATTCCAAAATTTAAATTCTACCAGTCTTGGCAGATAAAAGGCCATGAAAAGCCCCTGTGGCAGCAGTTTGGAACCCCAGGGAAGATCATCCACCGGAAGAGCTAACCCTGCTCCTCCTGCTCTCCCTCCTGTGGGGGCTGCCCCTGGGCTCACCTTGTTGACCACAATGAAACCCTTGGAGTCAATGTTGATGCCACTCTGCTTGAGGAAGCCCGTTGCTGGGACTGCACCTGGGCGGGAAGCCAAAGACTGTTGCTGTAGTGTCTGGTGTTCCACAGCCCTGGGGGCTGGCCCCAAAGCTAGTAGGTCCCCGACACCTGCCAAGACAGTGGGGCTGTCCCCAGGGACAGGCAGCAGCTGCTCTGGGAGTGTGGAGCAGGGCCAGGTACCCTACAGAGCCCTCACTGCACCAGCCTCTGGCTCCCTAGGATCCCTGTCCTGCCCAAGCCATCAGTGTAACCTGCCCACCGCCCCTTTCCTTTTCTAGTGCTTGGAGATAATTTTCAATTCAATGCTCTTTTATAGATATTTTGAAAAAAATTATATTATAAAAGGGAACCTTCGAGTTTCCAGCCAGGGCTCCTCAGCCTCCCCCCAGTCTGCACTTTTCCTTCACCTTCTTTCTCCTTTTTTCATCTTTTTTTTACCTCCAGCCTTTTCACAAATCAGAGTAGTCAATAAAAACAACAAAACCAGAATTAAACTAATTCTGTTATTCTTCCAGTCCACAGCATTTTGAAAAGGGGGAAGGAAAGGGAATTCCCCCCCACCCCAAGTGTAAAGGAGAAAAATATCATATTCTATGGGGTATTTTATTTAATAGTATGAGATACATTTTTGGTTGCTGTCAGCAGCAATTAAAAAAAAAAAAAAACACATTAAAAATTCTGTTTGGGGAAGCTTTAATAAAAAACAACTTGAGAGGATGAAACTGCTTTAAATAGGGTTTTTTTTCTGGAAAAAACAAGCTCATTTTTACTTCTGAAATATATTTTCAGTTGCATTTTGTGGTGGGGGCTTCAGAAATGTCTCTTTTAGATATGCAGACTCATATCTCCAGCAGGGCTGGCAGACCACTGCCAGTACCCTAGCCACCCAGCCCCAGGGACCTCTTGCTGCCATGTCCCCTCCAGCTTCTTCTCTGCCAAGCAGTGTCCCCCTCCTTGGCTGTGCACCCACACAACCCTTACCAACACCCACGACACAGACGTCAGCACGCAGGACCTTCCCACTCTTCAGCACAACCTCCTTCAGCTGCAGGAGACACAGGGGGCGGGGGGCACATCGGAGTTATTTTAGGGACAAAGTCCCTCAGTAGCAGCAGCAAGCCAAGCTGGCAGTTTGCCTCGTTTGTGAAATGCAAATTGACCATAATTCCTTAGAAAAGCAGCAGGAGGTGAGTGGGAGCAATGGAGCCACCCTACACACCATACTGGCGCACATTTGCTCACGGGGGCTAAATCCAGGAACATGAATTTCAGGGATAGGAAATAGAGGAGAGCAACACCCCTCCAGAGAAGGGAATGGCAGCTCTGGGGGATGCCACAGCAGTTCCTCTAGGGAGCACCTGCCCACCCCTTACCTTCCCCTCCTGCTCCCGCAGCTCTGACACCTCTGTCTGCATGTAGAACTTCACCCTGTTGTTCTCGAACATCTGGAGGGGGGACAAGGGACAGAGCAGGGGACATCAGGACCTTGAACAACCCCTGGTCCTGATGTCCCGCTGCCCCCAGCACTGCATTGCCCACTCTGCAGGCTTGCCTCGACCTGCACTGCTAAGGGGGTCAGCATCCCCACATCTCCAACACGGCTCTAGAAAAAGGTGCTCCATAGCATGTGGACCATGACAGGGAAGACACAACCCATTCTCACTGACTGCTGCCATCATAGCTTTGTCAATAAATGTGAAGTAAATTAATTAGTGCAATAAGTGAAACAAGCAGAACCTGCTCTGTTACCAACCCCCCCCAAATGGGAAAGCAAGGTCACCTTCATGACAGCACGGCCAACCCTCTCCCCAAAGAACTTCTTGAAGGGGACATGCTCCAGCTCCACCAGGGACACTGAGTGGGCCCTCTCTGCAAGGTAGGCGGCCACCTCCATCCCTGGGGAAGAGAAACAGGTCCAAGCAGCCACATTAACCCACCCAGCACTGCCCTATGTCCCTGGCTGCAGCTGAGGAGCAGCCTTACCCACTCTGACTGGGGAGGCTGGAGCTGCACTCCTGAGACAACTGGGGAGCCACCAGACGTGGTCATACCAGGGATCACACCGATTCAGGTATTCTTAGATGTAGGTTTTAAAGACCAAAGGGAGGATCTGGCCATGAAACCCCAAAGTGCCCTGGGAAGAATATGGAATAAGGGACCTCAGCCAAGGGAAACCTTCCTCCTATGGCTGGGACCACCTCAGCTGTGGTCTGAAAACAGCTCTTGGGAGTAGCTGTTTTCTCCCATCAGAATGGTAGAATTCTGGTGCTGGGAATTTCATGAGAACCTCCACCAAGACATTTTATATCTATGGGTTTTTTTTCGTGGGGGTATTACCTCTAACTGGGCAGTGACAAACTGGGCAAGGGACTTTACCCATCTGCAGGCAGAGGTGGAGGGCTAGGACAGGGACATGGGCTGCCAGGCAAGTGCTCACCCAAGAAGGATGCTCCCACGATCACCACATTCTTGCTCGTGGCCAGCTTCACCACACGATTGGCATCTTCAGGTGTCCGGATGTTGAAAACATTTTCCATGTCCTTGCCTTTGCAGCTGAGAGTTTTGGGCCTGAAAAACGCTGAGGGTGATACAGCTGCTTTTCTCAACTCCATGTGGCTTCAGTCCCCAGTCAGGACTGCAGATACCCCTGCCAGGGCTCCCAGAGCATTCCCAGCTTTCCTTTTTTCACCTTTCTCTGGGCTGGAGACATAACATGGAAAAACCCAAATGCGAGTGGCGAGTGGTGGAGCAAGGGATGCTGAGCAGCCACCCCGGCCCCCTGGGTCCAGGGGAGCTCCTTCTTAGGGCAGCCAGCACAGGACAGGCATTGCTTTACAAGCCTATGCTCAATTTCTGGCAGTCATAAAATTTTCAGAAGCTTAATGGGACACAGAAAACTCGCTCTGTCCTCCAGCAGTGCTTTGGAGCCAGATATTGTAAGTTTGATAAGGCTCTGCAAATGCAGGCTCGTCTCCATTCCCACGGGCACACTGCTGATGCTGTAGCAGCTTACCTGTGCCCTCCCCAGGCACTTACTGGAGCCCATATATTTTTAAATATCTGCCCCCTGCATACCTGACTCACATCTGGAAAAGAGACAGAAGATCCTAAATAATTTAAGTACCCTAAAAAACATCTGCCCAGTGTACCTGGTGCTTGTGCAAGAGGATTTTGAAATTATTGCCAAAGGCTTAATCCTCTTTTGAACCTAACTGGGTGGCTGGTGCACATGGCATTTTGGCTGTGGTGCTGTACACCCTAGTATCAGCCATTCACACCTTGTGGCACTGGCTGTGACTGGTGGCACTTTGGTTTCCAGTGTGACTCCTTGATTTGGCTGTTCTACAGCATCCCTTCCCCAGATGATAAATTATGCAGGAGCTGCATTTGCCCTACTTCATTTTATGACTTGAAGTAAGGAACACAAGGAAGAAGAGCCAGGATGCCTCATTTTCAGCTTAAACTGCCAATTTTGACAAACCTCAAATTGAAAATGAACTGACTTCCAGGGCACAAGTGACAACAGCAGTTGGGGGTGATGCTCAGCATTCCAGCACATCAATACCACTTTTCCCTATGGCTGGACCAGGTTCAGTCCTGGAAATTCCTATCCTGGGGCCAAGGCTCCCAAAGGGTCTGTTAGAATGGGGCAACAGCAACCCCTAATTAAGGCTGCAACAGCAAAGCATTAAGCCTTAACGGCTGAGAAAGATCTTTAAGGTTGGCAGAAAATGAAAGATGGAAATTCAGAGGGATGAATTATCCGGTTGTCAGGGTTGAGTGTTATCAAGGAGTGAAAAGAAGAGTAATGTGGCAAAAGTGCCCTCTAAGAAAATTAGGATACTTCCACTTTGGAGCTGTTGTTAAAGAAAATATGTTCAAGGTCCTAGTACCACCCCTGGAAGTGTCCAAGGCCAGGTTAGATGGGGCTTGGAGCAACTTGTTCTACTGGAAAGTGTTCCCTGTCCGCAGCAGGGGTGGGTCTGGATGAATTTTAAGATCCCTTCCAACACAAACCATCCTGTGATTCTATAATATATGATGTAGATATATATGAAATAGATAGATGATTATATATAGATGTAGATGTAGATACATGCAGACATTTCAGTTTCTCTTGTGTTGCTTGACTTTTCCATACTCAAATTCAGTGTTCAAATTCACCTGCCACATTTCATCCCTTATCCCCAGGCACAAGCTCCTCACATTCTCAGATAAAACAGTTTCTCTTGATCTTTAAGATGTTTGCCCATAGCTTACGTGTTTCCCGTTGCTATCAGCAGCTTGTTGTATTCCATCTTAAACCCATCCTTGAACACAGCTATCTTGCTCTTGACATCCACGGCCGCAACCTAAAATCATTCCTAAATAATGTTAAGGGAAGAAATCCCAGATTTTCACTGAGCTCCCAGCCCAATCAACTTGTCTGTCAGGTTTTAGTCCTCCATGTTAGTTTTAGTCAGTTAGCTGTTTTTAGTTAGTCTGTTAGTTTTAGTTCCCCCTGTCCACAGCTTGGCCAACCCACACCTTAAATATTTCTAGTTGCCTTTTCACAAAAGCTTGACTGTCTCCCAATATAAATAAAATAATGGGGAGAAATATTTGAGCCATCGTTGTCTGCAGTGTTTGAAGGCTGATTATCCTTATCAGATGGTGCCTGGTTCCCCAGATCCACATGAGGAATGGCAGGTAACAAATGATGGTCACCACAGATGGCCACACCATGGTCATGCCCTGGGTGTCCTTCCTGCCACAGGAGAATTGCATTAGCTGTGTTTTGAACAACCACAGGCAATCTGCACTGTGGGGCACAAAGTGGGAGGCTGGGGGAGACACAACAATCACACAGTGGCATCCAGTGAGCCAAGAACAGAGATAGCAGCCACATTCCCTAAATAAAGCCTTTGCATACCGGCACTTTCCTTCAGGTACATACAGGACTCTCCTTACCTGCATTTCTGTCAGGACTTCAATGTCGTAGGTGCAGAAGAACTCCTTGGGGCGCAGGGCAATCTGCTCAGGGTGGGAATCCATTGACTGCAAAAAAGTCACATTTTTCTGATCTTTTTCTGTCAGCTGCTGTGGGTTGAACAGGTGAGTGGAGAAATGACTGCTACCAGCACAAGTCAGCACTTGTTGCATGGAATGGCTCTACAGGGCTGGAATGAAAGCCTGTTCAGGTAGGAGTTGCCACAAGAGGCTGGTCTGGGCTCTGGTGCCTTCTCTGCCGGTTCGGCGTGGGGCTGGTGCTGAGTGGCTGAGGCAGGACCACAGCAAATGCTTCTCAGTGTCAGCAATGCAGCCATAACTGCAGCCCCTCCCAGCACACCCAGGTTCAGAGGAGGGAGAGAAAAGCCTCATTTTGCAACACAGGTGGTGAGGCCCTGGAACAGGTTGCACAGGAAAGCTGTAGCTGCCCCATTCCGGGAAGTGCTGGACTGGAGTAACTTGGTCTAGTAAAAGGAGTCCCTGCCCATGGCAGGGGGTGGCACTTTAGGGATGACCTTTAGAAGTCCCTTCCAACTCAAACCATTCTAAGATTGTTTGGAAAACAGCCAGTTACCAGGGCAAATGGAAGCTAGACGAGCAGTAAGAACAAGCAGCATTAACACGCAAGGATACGCTTTCAAAAGCACCCAAGTTATGCTGCACAAGTTCCACCGAATGCTGAAGCAAGGGGATGGGGCCCATATGTGCACATCTTCAGCTGCAAGATAAAGGTTCTTGCTTTTCCCAGACTTCCCTGGTCACTGGGGTGAGATGTGCATCTTCTTTACAAATAGGGTTGAGCCCGAGCTCATCTGTCCTCCTGACTCTGTGGACACAAGCTCAGACTCAGGCTGAGGACAAGCTGAGCATCAAGTGAGCTGTTGGGTATGCAGGCTGCTCCCTGCTCCAGCGCATCCCTCCCTGCCTGCAGCATAGCACGAACAGGCATGGATACCATGGTCAAGCCCTGCAATAGATCAGCACAGTGCTCAGCAGCAGCATCTTCCCATGCCACCCAGGGATGATGTCTGGTCTTGACCCAGGAGCGACAGGGGATGCAGGAATCAAGGGCTTTTCCATTCACCCATGGGGATGGATGTGCAAGATCCTTCTCCCTAGAGGTGGCCTGGTCAGGGGCTGGAATGAGCCCTACAGGACACTCCCTTACTCCGACTTCAGACAATGCTTTGCTCAGGAGAGACTGGTGTCACAGACTCAAGGCAGGGGCAGAGTCATACAGGTTTTACTGAAAATTCTTTAAATACTCCACATTTACAGAGAGAAACACCTGACCCTTCTGTGCCAGTGTGCAGGGAAGGCAGAGCAGAGCAGTGCACAACCACCATGGCTTTTGCCACTGCTTGGTGCTCTGGGGACAGGAACAGAGACATGGCAACACACAGGGTGTACATCATGGTCCAAAACAGTCCAGCGGAACCTGGGGACAGACTGATAACAGGCATTCAGCAGGGCAGTGCTGCAGTTTCAGAGAGCAAGAGCTCTGCTGCATACAGAGTTAGCACTCCTTCTCCAGTGGCTTGTACAGGTTTAGTCCAACTCACAAAAGGATTAAGAAAAATTCTTTTTTTTTCCCCTACCATCTTCCCAAAAATTCTGCCTTCCCTCCCATGGGCTTTGTGCACCTTCCAAAAGCAACTACAGTCACAGGTGTTTAGTGGAGGATTTAACAAACCATGTACAACATCTCTGGCATGTGAAATGTTCTTAGTATTTAAAAGAGAGAAGAAGAGCCAGTCCAAGACACACATGGGGATAAGTGTTTGGAAGAGCTGTCTGGCTGGGACAGGGACTCTCAGATTCTCCAAGCTCCACAGCACAACCCCTGTGATGTTTGGATGCAGGTACCAGGCAGCTGCTCCTTACCCCAGGCAGGACTTGCAGAAGCACAGAAATGGCCTGAATGCTCCCAAACAGCCATGTGCATGTTTGCCTGTCTTTGAAAATCCCTTTCTTGGGTGCTGGAAGCAGAGTTACGTACTGTGATTGTGGAGTACCAGTCCCCATGGATAAGCATTCCTGACATGAGGATGAACACATAGTTCACCTTGTGTTTTCTGTATAACTCCAAGGTCAAATGCTGCTGTCCAACTTGAGCTGCTGTCTGATATCAAGGAAGGTTCAGGAATCAGCAGCAAAAAATCTGATTAAAGATCATCCTGTGTCTATAAACTGGAATGCAAAATGGGATGTGTGTCAGAAAAAGTGACCTTTACACAGACATCAAGTTACCAAGTTGTGATGACAGCTGAGAATCATCATAATTATGGCACAAAGCATCCCTGGGCAGCAAGAAACAGGCATTAATAACCTGGTAGACAACATCATTTTTCACATGCCCCATTTCATTGCCTTAAAGATTTTGATCCAGAAACACATTAAGAAGATCCATCCAGGTACAAGCTGGCTAAGACAGCTACCATTAGATCTGTGAAGAATCATCATATGAATCATGGAATGGTTTGGGAGGGACTAAAGGCTCATCTCATTCCAATTTGCTGGGATATCTTCCACTATCCCAGGTTGCTCCAAGCCCCGTCTAACCTGGCCTTGGGCACTTCCAGGGATCCAGAGGCAGCCACAGCTTTTCTGGGCACCCTGTGCCAGAGCCTCCCCACCCAGACAAGGAAGAATGCCCTTGTTTTTCTGCTGGAGTACTCTTAATTCAGAGTTTGAACAACTCATTTTTTTGTATTTCGTATTTCAGTCACAAAGAGGGAAAAAAATTCAAGGGAAACAGAGACAGGATGACTGAGGAAACAGAACCTTGCTGCAGCAATGAATAATAGCAGGGAAAGGCCCTAGAGCAAATTTTAGAACTGGGGAGGAATGTGGCATACCCAGAGTACAAACCTTACTGAGCTTTGGTCTGTCATAGGGCAAGTGTCTGTCCATGGTGCACATCACAATCCGGTCAGAGAAACCTTCCTGGCGCAAGGTCTCTGCACAGACCAGCCCAGCTGCCCCTAAGGGAGAAGGAGACCAGTGACAGCCATGTGTATGTGGCATTGGGAGGTTTGTGCCCCTTACTGCTAAACCCACTGGGGATGACACCAAAATCACCATCTCCATCAGCCCTGGCCTCACTTCACAGCCTTTCCTAACTCAAACCGCTTACATGGGAAGCCGGTTGGAGCAGATGCACGAGGCAGAAGGGATGCTCTGTCTATGGACTGTGACATTAATCCTCTTGTCTGTCCCTAAACTGTTACAAACCCACAAAGAGCACACCTGAGGAGTGCTGCTAATGCCTACACACCTCTCACAAACCCCAGGGCACCCTTGGACTTCTCTAGTCAGGGAAGGGTCTGCACACCCAGCTTCTGGTGAATTTATGGCCAAGCACAGAGGGCAGGGAGTCCTCCCTTTTACATGGCCAAGGTGTTGGTTGCATGACTCACTGCAGAGCATTTTCCATACTATTTTTTTAAGGGTTTTTTGTTTGCATGTTTCAATCACAGAAAAAGAAAAGGTTAAATTGAACAAAAAGCTGCCCTGGGACATGCTGTCCCACTGCAACCAGACAGCCTGGCTGGCACATTGCTTTTTCCCTGGCTGAACTGGTGAGACTGGAGAGTTCAGGTGAGAAGCCTGGAGTCTCTTCTCAGCCAAGGAAGCCTCACTCCATGATAAGTGTTTTCAGGGCCACAGATTCTGTAACACCACTGAGAGAAGATGGACCTGGACCATATCATGGTTTGGTCCATCAACAAGACACTCCCACTGATGGAGCTGGGGGACAGTGAAAGAAGAGACAGGTGGGTGGACATCTTGTGCATGCTGCCAGGAGCATCCTCAGCCAGAGCTGATGCTGTGCTGATGTTAGGATGACCCTCACATGAACAAGGGGCTGCAGTCAATTGCTCAGCTGTGCTGGGCATGGCTGGATCACATTTCCTGCCATAGGGCTGGATGGGCAATCTTTCCCCAACACTTCTTCCTCACAATTCCAGCTTTGAAATCTCCTCTGGTGTCCACCAGAATAGACTTTGGTCTTTAACAGACCCGTAAATTTATCTGGTAAAACCTGAGAAAGTTTCTTCAGCAGTGGCTAATGTCTGTGGAGTGATCTCACTGAGGATTGTGCTGACTGTCCAGACCTGCTGCACACCAGGACATTCCAGCTGACCTCAGGGCGCAGCATGTCCCACCCTGGCATTCAGTCAACAAACAGCAAGGGCACAAGGAAGGGAAAAATGTCACCCAGCACGAAAATCCAGTCAGGCTGGTTTTCCCCTCTACTCAGACTGTGAGACACAACTTAGATGATCCTGATTTCCACAACTTGGATCTGGTGACCTTGGGACCCAAGTAAGAATAACCCATGTGCCAGGAGCAGATGTTTCCTCCCAGTCCCAGGCATAGAAGCTCCTGTCCTCCTCCCACCCTCCATTTCACCACAACATGGCCCAGCCTTGGCATCTAACCCATTTCAGAAACTTGGTAGATGGGCTTCACCCCATCAAGTTTTTTACAAAAATGCACAAATGCAACTGGGACAAGAGGAAGGGAAGGGAAGGGAAGGGAAGGGAAGGGAAGGGAAGGGAAGGGAAGGGAAGGGAAGGGAAGGGAAGGGAAGGGAAGGGAAGGGAATGGAAGGGAAGGGAAGGGAAGGGAAGGGAAGGGAAGGGAAGGGAAGGGAAGGGAAGGGAAGGGAAGGGAAGGGAAGGGAAGGGAAGGGAAGGGAAGGGAAGGGAAGGGAAGGGAAGGGAAGGGGAAAGGGCTTGGCAGCTTTGCTATTTTTGGCAGGGATCTGGTATTTCCTGGGAAGTTAAAGAAGGTGGAAGAAGTTATCTTCAGAGAAGCACCATGAGGTAAGAACTTTGGAGCTGCAATGGCATGAGATGGTGATGTGCAAGATCCAAGAGAAAAAGTTGTATCAACATCACAGGGACCTGAAAAGACTTTACACTCATCATCTGTGGAAATCAGGGGTTGCTGATGTAACTGGGAAGGGAGTAGCAGGAAGAGGGTTCAGGGTTCACTCCAAAGCATGGCAACAGGGAACTACAAAGCTCCACAGACTGGACCACAGGGCATCTTTGGATCATCAGCATGTAGGACAAAAAGGTTCAGGAAGACCCTCTGGTCTGATCCTTTGCACAGGGAGGAACACAGGACGGGTGACAAGAGGGTGCAGGGCACACAGACACCTCTTCCCTGCATCCCTGCCTGGGAGGGGACACACATGGTGGTCCCAGCACATGCCACCCTTACCTGCACCAATGATCAGCACGTTGGTGCTGCTCAGGTTGTAGTTGCTCAAGGAGATGCACTTTGCCATCATCTTTGTCCTCCTCTGTGTCTGAAGAGCCTGTGTCACCACCAAGAAGAAAAGTAATTGTCTTTACTTAGCATTACCCTGGGCAGCCAGGCAGGGATGGGGACAACTGCAGTAGTGCCATAAACCAGCTTGGATAGGAAGGGAACAACCACACCCTTGTACTGAACAAGGACTCCAAATCCCTGCTCATCCAAATGCCATTCCAATGTCCAGTGCACCACCCCTTACAAGGTATAAAAGAAAAATAAATCCATCATCTTCTGCAAAGCCATCCAGCTACTCAGAGGTGGGGTGGTGGTGGGGCAATAGAAAGAGCAGGTGAGTCCTTGTGCAATTCTGCACCAAATGTGAGACAAGAATGAAGAAGCTCTGTCAGGAATTTTATCCTGAACCTGAGCAGAGCTTGTATACCTGATATCCAAAGCTGATGGTCCAATCCACCAGAGCACAGCCATGGACCTGTGCCAGCGTAGCCCTGCTGCACAGACCCCCTGTTCTCAAGCATTAGAGGCCAAAATCTGTTCCTGGTAGAGCAAATAGACTCAGTTTTCCCTCATCACATCCCCAGATCAGCTGGAGCTGAAGTGCTGCCATTCAGGTGACATCTCTGGATCTAACTCAAGTGCTACAAGGGCCCACTGGGGCTCTGAGCCACTGGATTTGCACATGTGTACATACAACCATGCATCAAAAGAAAGCTTTTCCCAGAAAGAAAGATGGCAGTGGCCTGAATGGGCTTCATTCTGCACCCCATCAGGGCATAAGAGCCCTTTCTACCCCTGTGTCAGGTTCCTCTCCAGCAGGAGCTGAGGTGTGGGCTCAAGAGAGAGCACAGGTGGCCTCTGTCATCACCATGCCTCATTCAGACAAGGCCAAAAGGCTTGGAAGAGGCCTCTTTCCATGGGCCAGCTAAATTAAAAGTTGCTCTGAACTTAAGGAAACATAGGAAAAGTGCAGGACAAACACCTGTAAGACTTGAAAGCATGAACAGCCCAGGCCAGGTGTCCAGCAGCTGTAAGGAGGCTGTGTGGGAGTGGGACACAACACCTCTGCCCTGCTCCACTTCTACCTCCAGATAGACTGGATACTCACAGATCCCTCTGCCCAGGCCACAGGATCAAAGACAAGCATTTCCCCCCTCTCCCATGCATATACAGCAAAACCAAAAGCATTGGCCTTGATTTTTTGATGTCAGTGGCCCCTTACCTGCTTGCTTGCTCGGATGTATACCTTCTCCTTCTCAATCTTCACCTGAGGGTGACAGAACACAGTGCTGGTTTGCAGAGCAGCAAGGGCTACTCTGGGCAACAGCTAAGGAATGAGGAGTGGTGGCACCAGGTCACCTGTAGGAGCAGCTCAGGCCATGACAGGGCTCATCCCAGCTCGAGGCTGTGGGATCTCCTGCTTCATATCAACCATGCACCAAGACTGACTGTACAACCTGATTTCTATCCCAGGCTTACGTATGGTTTCTCATTTCCACCCCACTACTGCTCCAGAGACCTCCCAGACTGGGCACTCCCAGGTTCCCAGCAGGTGTCTGATGCCTTTGGGTGGGTGCAAGGGAGCTGCAGGGAGGAAGGAGCTGGGTGAGGAGCTGCCCTCCACTGGCAACACCAGCACACCCTTGGAAAATGTGTGGTACATGCCATATAGAATGTTGCTTATCCCAATAAAGAGTCATCTTGTGAGTGACACCAAGCTGAGTGGTGTGGCTGATGCTCTAGAGGGAAGGGATCCATGCAGAGGAATGTGGGCAGGCTGGAGAAGTGGCCCAATGGGAATCTCTTGAGGTTCAACGAAGCCAAATGCAAGGTGCTGCACCAGGGTGATAACCTGATAAGGGATAATTCGCCTTATCAGTCGAGGCTGGGGGATGAAGGAAGCGAGAGCAGCCCTGAAGAAGACTGGGATTGGTCAGCCAGGAGAAGAGAAGGCTCCAGGGAGACCTCAGAGCCACTTCCAGTGCCTTAAGGGACTCCAGGAGAGCTGGAGAGGGACTTTGAACACGGGCCTGTGGTGACAGGACAAGGAGGAATGGCTTCCCACTGCCAGAGGGCAGGGTTAGATGGGATATTGGGAAGGAATTCTTCCTGTGACAGTGAGGAGACCCTGGCACATGTTGCCCAGAGAAGCTGTGGCTGCTCCATCCCTGGAAGAGTTCCAGGCCAGGTTGGAGTGGGCTTGGAGCAACCTGGTCTAGTGGAAGGTGTCCCTGCCCATGGCAGGGGGTAGAATGAGATGGGCTTTAAGGTCCCTTCCAACCCAGATCATCCCATAATTCTGTGGTTTCCTCTGCTGCTGCAAGGACAGGCATCTCACCTGGAACCTGGGTAAACTATCCAAGCCGGGAAAGTCCTCGATGTCACCCGTGCTGATATTGAAACAAGCTCCATGCCAGGGACAGCGGACTCTTCCTTTGGACAAAACCCCTGCAGGGAACATGGTAGAGCAGGGTTGGTACTGCCCTGCAGCTCCCTCCCATCCTCTGAGATGGCACCTCTCCTACAGGACACATGGCAGCTGATCTGGACCTGGATGGACAACAGTGGAGTTGTCTCAACATGCACATTGGGCAGGTTCAGCTCTTTGGGACCGACTGGGATCTTATATGAGCAATTCCTTCTAAAATGCCCTGGATGGCCATGTCCTCCAGTACCTCTGGGAACAGCTCCAAAGTTGTCTGCTCTGGCATATAACCTGGGATATAACCTCACTCTCCAGGCAGAATGGGGCTGCCATCCCCAAAGTCTCATGGTCATCCTTACAAGCCCCAGAACGAGGATGCCTCAAGTAGAGCGCCACCGATTTAGAGCATATGTGTTCCAGAGCAGACCCTGGCACAGCAAGGCACCTGCACACGCCTGAGAGGCACAGGCATGCCCAAAGCCATGTGTTCATTTCTCTAGGTGTTGGCTCAGAGGCTGCTACCTTGGACTTCAGCTTTCCCTGCTACAACACCAGTGCAGAGCATAGGCCACCATGTGGCCATGGACTGGTCTTGAGCTTGTGTCTCTGCTTGCTGAGGCAATAGCAGTGCCACATTTTATCACTACCACGTGTGGAGTGCAGGGGCAGCCCCCCCGCACCTACAGCTGCAGCAAAGTCCCCAGAGAGATCCCTGTGTGACAGCCAGTCTGAGGAATGCACACACAGGTCTCTGAAAGGGTGGTGAGCTCTCACCTCTGGGGCAGCGTGGAGCTCCTCAGCAGGCTGCTCACCCCAGGGGAGGGGCTGAGAGTATGGCTGCTACACCCAGCACAGCTGCTGGGCCAGCAGTGCCCTGTGGACACTCAGAAGGATGCTCCCCTGTCTTCCCCAGGATCCCACCTCCAGCAAAGTGCCCTCCCAACCCCAGTTTTGGTGATGCACATCAATACACAGCCAGGCTAGCACTGCCTACTGCCATTGTTTAGGCTCAGGGCAGAGACCTACCTGAAGCCTGTGCTGAGAAAGTGCCAGGATGCATATTTTTAGGTGCCAGGATGGGAAACCACTGCACCTCATCCCACTTCAGTCAATAACATGAGCAACATTCTTTTGGCTACTGAAAGGATTCCATCAGCCCAAAGAGAGTCCTCTTTCCCTCCAACAAGAAGAAGCTCCAGCCCTGTGATCAGCAGTGGCAGCTGCAAACCAGAGCTGGCAAAGTGCTCTGGGGAGTTTTGTGCAACTCCAGCTTGCTTCCCATGCCTTCCCCAGCCAGAAGATGCCCAGGTGCTGCTGAGTGTGCAGTACAGCACTGCTCCATGCTTGGCAACATAGTCAGGGGGCTGTCCTTTGCCCTATGATGCCCTTGGTTGCTCTCCAGGACATGATGCAGACTGACCTTTGACCAGCGGAGCCCCATAGTGGGGACACTTGTGTCCCACGGCGTGGAACTCGCCACTCTCCTTGATGAGCAGAGCCTTCCCGCAGCCCAGGTCCACTTCCCGCATCCTGGGGAGGAGGAATATGGAAACAGATGGCAGAGCATCCACCTCACAGCAGGTGCCACCACTCCAACCTACGATCCAGCCCTAGTCCCACCAGGCTCCTTTCCTCCTTCAACTTGCTCACTACTGGCTTCAGGTGACTACAGGTGTGGGTCATTCCTTGTCACCAAGCCAGCTTTGGAGGTGGCTCTGCTGTCCCAGCCTGGGGCACATCCAAGCCAGGCCATGGAGTGGCAGCATCTAATTTATCCATCATTGTGCCAAGAGGTGGCTCAAAGCACCTCCCCAGCTGCGGGGGAGGCTGGTAGTGGGAGCAAGAAACCAAACTGGTTTTACTGCAACATCAGCTCCCCTCCTGGCCCCAGCAGCTCAGGAGGCCCCTGCCAGGCTTGTGTTCAGTCTTTCAAACCAAACACAACATCTCCCAAAGCTGAAAACCAGGAGAGGTGACTCTGAACCTTGGGCTCTGCCTCCCACACCTCAGGGGTTTTTGCTCTGGTCCTGGCCATGTCCCAGGGTCGCTTTTCCTGATAAATCCCTCAGGACAGCAGATACCTGTATGTGGCCTTCTTGATGTTTTCCTCAACTGCTTTTGCAGAATGGAGCTCACACAGTGACCTTCCACTGGCACCAGGTTCCTGGCCCCTGCTCTGCTGGGTTCAGTTCTGCTCTGCAGAGGAGCCAGCAAACCTCAAGCCATTCCTATGGAGGGGTTCAGGTTCTCTTTGAAATCTCCCAGTTGCTCACAGAACAAGGGGGAATGGTCTTAAACTAAAAGAGGATCAGTTTAGATTATATATAAGAAATAAGTTTTACAATGAGAGTGGCACTGTAGCAGGATGCTCTGCCTGAACGGGGTAAGATAACTCAAACAATATCCAGTTTTGCAAAGCTGTCAGTGGTGAACTGAGAGGGGGTGTCACTCTGCTTTTGGTCTTGAATTATGCTAAATCCAGTCTGACTCATCAACCCCAAAGTTAAACATTCTGATAGCAAGAGGAAGATGGGGCAGATATAGTAAAGTATCCTTATCTAAAAATGCTAAGCTGGCACAGCTGGCTTGCAGATATCTGACTGACAATCACTTCTTAGTCTAGAAGTCCTGTCCCACTTACAAACAGCAGGTTCTTCTAACATATCCCTTCTTGGAGTGTGTGTGGAGTTTCTTCCCTGGGGTGGGGATGCCCTTCAAGGTTACTCCTCAAGACTGAGCAAAGGAGATTTGCCCACAGTCGTTGGTCTGGGTGAGTGATGTCAATCTCTATTTCATAATTGTGGGGTTTTTTTAGCTTTAATATAATTACCTAAATATACTCTACTATTAGTTTTAGCTTTTATCCTGTATAGTGAATAATTCTGATTAAGATATTTTTTGTCTAATCATTTACCATAATAAATCATTCAGTTTTATACAAATATATCTGTTTTGCCATCCTTATCCCTGCAGGACAAAGTTGTACAAAGGTTCAATCACACCTTTGTCATTCCTTAGACTTAAACCATTGGCAGTTATGGCTAGGATTGGATCTAGCCACACCCAGGCTCCTCTTGGAGAAGGAGTTTAGAAAGCCAGGGGGTCCTTTCTGCACCTCCTAACTCAACAACAGCTTCTCTCACAAACTTTGTCTGAAGCTCCTACTCCACCTGTGACAAATTGACATAGTCAGCAGGATGGCAAATAATTTTGAGAAAGAGAGAAAAGGCTTAACAGAGCATTTACAGCAGACACACATTTACAGAGGACACATATTGACACCGATAATCTTTGGTCAGTGAACAACTGGTATGAGTGGGAAAGGATACAAGAGAAATTAAATAAAAAATGGGGATCACTGGAAGATAAAAAAGGAAGAGGTATCATGTCATGTAGTTGGATTATGCTTAAAGGCTGCATGGTAATGGAGAGAACAAATGATAAAAGAAACTAATAATCTCAGAGAAAAAATAAAAGACAGAAAACATATACAACTGTCTTTACAGTATCAAAATGACCAATTTAGGCAGCAGTTCAAGGAATTCAAGGAAAAGACAAAAGCCTTGGAAGAAAAATTAGAACTGACATTATAAAAAGCCCCCAGGGTTGAAAAAATGTGAAAATTAGTAGTATCGCCTGCAGATTGGGATGGTGATTTTTGGGAAAGCCCTGATGAAAATGCTGATGAGGGAGAATGGAACTCAGATGAAACAACTGAACCTTCACCTCCTAGAGAGGAAGAGGTTCCAGATTTAAAAATGGGACATATAATTAAGGCCAAAGTGTCCAAACAACCCAAGGAGGTCAGAGGAGGAACACTGAACTACACCCTGGGACCCCTGCAACTGGCAAATCTACAGGAAAAATATGGAAGAAAACCAGGGGAGACAGAAACTGAGTATTTGTGGAGAGTGAGTCTCTCTGGGGAAGCTAGAATATTACTGGATGGAACTCTAGCTAAGGGATACTGGGGGCCAGGAGTCTGGGACCTGAGCCTGCCAATCAACCCCATTCAATAACCAGCGGGGCTGCATATTGGGCAAGAGGAATGAATCTTATGGAAAGAGGAGAACCAGCTTCCATACCCATACGGTCACCTAATGAAATCTCTGCTGCTGTTACAAAGGCATCTTTGATGTGAAAACAGAAACATCCCAATCTCCGCAGAGGTGGGTCCTAATATATTAAGACTTCTGTTGAGAGGAACTCCTGCAATGATAAAAATTTATTTAGTGGGGTGATGAGATGGAATTAGAAGAGATGTAATGCATAATGAAGCTTGACAAGATCCCCAGGCAATTATCCCCATATATCCATGGGCAAAATTCTTGCATGGTTTGGAAACCAGAGAAGGAAAATGGGCTGGGAAAACCGTTCTGGAGAGCAAACTCAGGCTGATGAGAGGAGCCTAAAAACTTAAATGCAGATACCTCCAGAATGCTGGGTGAGGACTTTTAAACATACCCCACTTGAGAGAAACAGAAGATCAAAACACTGCTCACTTCCGGGAAGAGCAAAAGGAGCTGTGGAGGACAGAAGTGACCTTAGGAGTTCCCTGTGATGCACTTGGGGGACAGTCCAATGCAGGATAGCAGACTTAGTCAAAGGGATGGGGGGAACACAAGTAATGGAAAGCCTCCACAGGAAACCACCCCCCAACCCTTTTGAGTTAACAGAAACACAAAAGGAAAAAAATACTAAGCTCTGGGTGAATTTTGGGCCTTCCCACCCAGCACATTATGACCTGTCAATGGTCTGATAAAGATGGGCCCCATATCTACTTACCAGTAGGACCTAGAAAACAACGTTTGAAATTTCTAATGACTACAGGAGCTCAAATATCTCAAATCACCCCCACAGAGGCTGAAAAAATAAACTTATGTTTTAAAAGAAAGAGAGTCCATCTAACAGGATTCAGAGGATGAAGTATTATATGTTCCACTGTCAAAGTCCATTTATGGTTACCTGGGGAAAAATTAATGACCTCACACACATTTGCAATCACAGATCATGAAGAAAACATTTTAGGATATGATATCCTTAAAATTGCAATTGCCCAACAGGAATGTTTGGTCATCCAGATGCACAAAAACTCCATATAATAAATTTTCTGGAAAAAATAGAAAATGAATCTACTAAAAATTTAGAACAAAGGGGTATTATATTTAGGACACATACCCCATATAATTCTCCTGTTTGGCCTGTGAGGAAACCAGATGTGAGCTACCGCTTAATGATTGATTATCAGTGGCTGAATGCCAACATGAGACGACTCATCCCAAACATTGCCAGTCTCAGTGCCACCCTGCAAGCAGCTGCACACGAATGGATGGCAGTTCTAGATGTAAAAGACATACTCTTCATGGTTCTATTTCAGGATACTGGAGAAGTCATATTCCTGAATTTTCTATAGAGCAAGACCATTGTATGCATTAATGAGCAAAAGCCAGACTTTGGAGTGGCTTGATAGTCACAAAAGGCTTTACAAACACTAATAGAGGAGTTTAAAATATATTCATCATTTGGGGCAGTTCATTCCAATGATCCTACAATAGCTAAATGGGGTTTTGCTGAACATGGGACTTACTGTAACATGTTCCAGAAAGGCCCACACAGAGCTATACAACCATTAGGGTTCAGTTCTGCAGTATTAAAAGATACTGAGAAGAGATACACTGACTGGGAAGAGGCATTATTATCTCTGACCCGAGCTTTTAAACAAGTAGAAAAAATTCAACAGCACCAATCTGTGCAAATCCAAAGACCTTTTAACCTGTCAGCCAGTATTAAGAAGGGCTGTGCTCCACGAGGTGGGATTGCACAAAGACCAACAGTGCACAAATGGTGTGCACGTCTCAGGAGTCACAGGTCAGATGGATATAACTGAAAGGCCAAAACCTGCAAAATTACAGATAGCCATGATCCCAGATATGCTGGCTTTGCAACATAAGCCTAGTGCTATACTTAATGTTCCTGCAGTTACGTCATACTCTGAAGTTAAGGACGTCTGGTTCACTGATGCCTCAGCCTAACACACTGATGGTAATGGAAGTACAGAGCAGTTACCAAGGGAACATCATGAACCTGTGCCAGGGGAGGGTCAGGCTGGATATCAGGGAAAGGTTCTTCCCCCAGAGCGTGGTCAGGCACTGAACAGGCTCCCCAGGGAACAGGCATGGCCCTGAGGCTGCCAGAGCTCCAGAAGCGTTTGGATAACACTCCCAGGCACAAAGTGGGATTGTTGAGGTGTCTTGTGCAGGGCTGGGAGTTGGACTGGATGATCCTTGTGAGTCCTTTCCAGCTCAGAGTATTTTATGGTTCTATGGATGGGGGTCTGAGCAATCTTGTGTAGTGGAAGGTGCCCCTGCCCATGGTAGAGGGTTGGACCAGATGGCCTTTAATAGTCCCTTCCAACCCAAACCATTCTGATTCAATGATTCCATGGTGTGGTACCCTCGATGAAAGTGTGATTAGTGCAGCAAGAATTGTTTACAACACTGAGCTTGGCAGGTTTTAGGCTCACCAAGCCATACATGCCTCCTTGACCAGCTAAGCCAGGCTGAGATTCAGCCCCATCCTGGCCAAAAGCATCTTATTGCTGATCATGCATCTTGTTTGCAAGCCAGAAAGAGCTACTGAGCACACCCATCTGCTAAATGAGTGATTGATGATGCCACTAGCACTGAAAAGCAGCATTTTGGAAAATCCTTTCTACCACCCTTGGGGTGTCCAAAGGCTGCTCCATAGCCCTCTGTCCCAGCAGGGATAAACTGAGCAATACACACCTCTGCACCGGCTGCATCCAGGTGAATTTGCCCACAGCATCTCCCAAGGATGTAAGGATATTGTGCCTCCTCCTTGGTGCCCAGCAACTCTGGCTCTGCCTGCTGCAGGCTGACTGGGCACAGGCTCTGCATTGCAGCTTCAACACGTGCTCCTATTTGCCAGAGCTCCCATGCCCTGCCGACTATGTACAGACTGGGCTCATGCTGGTAGCCATGTTGGTAGCACACCTGTCAGTGGCACTATCCACTGGAACATGAGTCTTTCAACCATCCATCATTCCCAGGAGGCTGCTCATTGATCCTCTCTGCAGGCTGGAGATTGGGGTGCAGAAGGCTGCAGCACTGAGGCCTCCACTCCTCCACCTGCCCAGACCTTGGCCAAGGACATTTCCACAGCTTTACAGAGCATTGCTGAGTGACACTGATGTTGCTCTGCACTGAGCAGGCATTTACTCTCTGCCCTCTCACAGTGCCTCCACCAGGTCCACCAGACCTTCTTCTCAGCATAACCTGTCTCTTCTCACCTCTCGGATGCTCCCTTTCCAACCAACAGCCTCGACATACCATGTGCAATCCATGGTCTTGCCTGAGGCACTGAACCTCTTTCCAACGCAACTACCAGCAGAGCTTCCCCAGAGCAGAGTCTTCCAGCTAACCATGGAGGAAATTGAGAGCTGAGGAGAGAGCCCTCGTTTTGTATGGAGCTTGACAGGGAGAACAGAGCAGCTATTCCCTGGAGCCAGAAAGCCTATCCCTACACAGCCTGATGTTTATCTGGAAATCCTGGTTGCTCCCATTGTATGGAGAGGACCATCTCTACAGCACGTTGCCTTTGGGGTGCCAAACACATCACCATGGCCATAGAAAACCCCACTTGCTCAAGGAAGTCACTGACCATGTGTGATTCTGGAATGCTATTCATGTACACCAGGTTTCAGGGTGTCAGAAGAATGGGACAGACTTTCCATGTTCATTCCTTCTCAGATAACATCCCAACTCTATCCCATTACTTGCCCCCAGGCTACACTGACACTTGCCCCACTCTGCTTCAAAGCCATGGAGATGAAAATGGGTCTCAACCCACCAGCACTCCTGTTACAGCCTCAGACCCACCTCAAGCCAGATTTCAGGCAAGTGCTTCACCTGCATCAACTGTCCAATGACAAATGCTCAATTTCCCAATTTCCTTTCCACCTTGGGTGAAAACCATCAGAGTTAACCATGCCTGCCCTTTGCCCCAGTAATTTGACCACCTTGCTCCTCAGAGATGCAGCTCTGCTCCCTCCCCAAGTAGGACACAGCACTTGGAGCTCTTCCCTCCACACAAGGGGAACGGAGCAGTACAAGTCCTACTGCATTCCTCAGCTGATAAAACCTGTTCAATGGCAACCATTACTGCCTGAGAAGATATGATAAGATAAGTTAAAGAATTTACAGCTTATCCAAGGAGCTGTGTGAGCTGAGAGTCAAAAACAAATCCTGGTGTCTTCAAGCCAGTACACAGCCACTTGCAAGTCTCCCATCCTGCACTCACTCCAGAGTGATCCAAAGCAAAAACAATGATTTACACTGCCCTGCACCCTGCTAAGCTGTTTACTCAGTTGGGAATTTGTCCTGTTGTCCCACCCCACTCCCCACTTGGGAAGCACCAGCTAAGTCTCAGCTCTGGCCTGCAAAGAACCTTTGCTCAAGAGCTGTGGGAGCATTTTTCAGCTGTGGGGCTGTTTTCTGTCCCTCCAGTTAGCCTGCTGGGAGGCTGGCTGGGTACAGTTGCACCAGGTTATCCTCCAGTATCTTTCTGGATCTCAGTCCTGCTGAGGCCATGCTGGTAGCAGAAGGACAGAAAGGTTGGGTAGAAAGCATACCCTGTGCTTGCAGACTCCACTAATGCAAGGCAGTGGTGCCTGAAGCCTCATGCCAGCACCCTGCACTGCTGCCATGCCCATGCGCACCCCCTGCCCAGCACACTCCTTGGGAGAATCATCTTGGAAAATCCCTCTGGGTACCAGCATGAGGGGACTCCTCTGGCTTGGCCCCCTGCTTACATGAGCTGTGGGACCCTGTCACAGCACTCCTATCTTGACCTGGACTCAGCCGGCCAGAAAACAGCTATTCTCAACCTAAAATGTCTGGTGTTGGCATGTCTGCTGTCACACTCGTAACATGTTGCAGCAGCTGATGCACATGGGACTGGCTTCCAGACCGACGCCAGTTCCTGGCCCTGGCTTTAGCTGAGGAGTTCCCTGCTATGGCCACCTGCAGCCAAGTATGTTCTCACAGGCTGCAGCCAGCTCCTCCTCACCTTCCCTGCAGCCAGAAGAGCTCTCCAAATCTTTTCATCTATCATACTCCCTTGCTCCGCAGTCAATCTAGCTATTCACAGAATCACAAGGTGGTTTGTATGGGAAAGGACCTTAAAGACCCTATCATTCTACACCCTGCCATGGGCAGGGACACCTTCTATAGACCAGGTGAGGCTGCATCTTGACCCTGGAACAGAACCCTCCCTGTGCAACCAGTATTTTCCAAGACAGTCTTTCCCTTTTGCTTCACTCTACCTTCAAGGCAATTCCAGTTGCTGCCTGTGCTCTGCCCTGCTCCTCTCCAGCCCTGCTGCCACTGCTCACCTGCACATGTGGCAGTAGGTGACCCACACCCCCACATGTCAAATCTCCTTGAGGGATACATTGTATTTCTCTGTCCCTCTGCATCACCTACCAAATGCACCGACATCCTTGAGCAAAAACAATCCCACAGATGGAATTTTGTCTTTGCTTGAGGCAGAATGGATCCAAACTGACTTCCTTAACACATTCTTCACATGCACCATGGGGACTTTATCCCCTTCTACGGTACATGGAGGTTTTGATTGGGCAGGGCCAACTCGATTGGTGGAGCCTCTGGCATCAACTGACAATGTGGCCTTCACTAAATATAGATCCCAGTGTCTAAAGGTCCCACCACCCACTGATTTTGATGTAGTTTTAAACAGTGCATTGCACCATTCTGCTTTCCCAGGGGCTGGTGCATGACACGGAATATGGTACACCCACTCAATACCATGTTCAGTGTTTTTAAACCCAGCTCCTCTGAACCGTAACAGAGCCCAGGTATTTATAAGGCTATTTTTGAAATGAGTCCCATTGTCTGATTCAATTCTTTCAGTGCTGCCACGTTGCCACAGGTCTTGTTTTTCAAGGGCCAAAATGGTGCTCCAGGCAGTGGTGTAAGGCATGGGGTACATCTCCAGCCATCCAGTCGTGCCTTCTACCATTGTCAGCACATAACACTTGCCTTGGCAGCAGGTTTGCAGCAGTGTGGTGCAGTCAATCTGCCAGGCCTCTCCATACTTATATTTAGACCACCACGCCCCAGACCACAGGAGCTTTACCCACCTGGCTTTCTTGATCACAGTGCGCTTTTCACAAGCATGGATTACCCAGGATATAGTGCCCATGGTAAAGTCCACCCCTCAATCATGAGGCCATGTTGCATCTCTTCCTTGATGGCCTGAGGTGTTATGGGCCCACTGAGCCAGAAATAATTCACCCTTATGATGCTAGCCCAGACCTACCTGAGACACTTTAATCTTGGCAGCTCGATCCACCTGCACACTCTTCAGTGCCTGACTCTTATGGACATGTGCATTCACCTGACAGGCTTTGACAGCCAACTCCTCTGCCCAGGCAGCGATGCCTTGCCACGGTTCAGCAGCCCAGATGGGTTTCTCTCTGTGCTGCTAGTTTGTCTTCTTCCATCACTCCAGCCACCCCCACAGAGCATCTGCCACCATCCATGAGTTAATGTATAGGTAGAGTCTTGGCCATTTCTCTCATTCAGCAATATCCAAAGCCAGCTGGACAGCTTTCAACTCTGCAGCCTGACTCAATCCAACTTGTCCCTCAATAACTTCTGTCACTCACCATGTAGGGCCCCATATGGCAGCTTTCCATTTTCAGTGTAAATAAGTGCAATAAGGCAGGAACTGTCAGTGAAGAGAGCACATTGCTTTTCATTTTCAGGTAGCTGATTATATGGGTGGGGCCTCCTCAGCACATGTCACCTTCTCCTCCTCCTCTTCTGATGACAGTCTGAAATCTTCACCTTAGGGCCAGTTCCTGATGATTTTTAAGATCCCAGGGCGATTGGGATTTCCTGTCTGAGCCCACTGTGTGATCAGACCAATCCACTTACTCCAGGTAACATCAGTGGCATGAAGTATGGTGGGAACTTTCCCTTCGAACACCCAGCCCAACACTGATAGCTGGGGTGCCAGAAGGAGCTGTGTTTCAGTGCCAATCACTCCTGAAGCAGATCAAACCCCTTAACAAGCTGCCAGTATCTCTTTTTCATTTGGGGTGTAACAGGCCTCAGATCCTCTACATACCTGACTCCAGAACCCCAGGCATTGTCCTCGAGTCTCCCCAGGTACCTTCTGCCAGAGGCTCCAGAAGGACCATTCTTCCCGGCTGTGGTGTAGAGCACATTTTTCTTATCCTGTCCTATCCTGACTGGCCCAAGGGCTACTGCATCAACAGCCTCCTGTTTAATTTGTTTCAAAGCTTCTTGTTCTTCAAGACCCCACTTTAAATCATTCTTCCCCTGTGTCACATGATAGAGAGGGCTGACAATCTGACTGTACTCTGGAATATGCATCTTCCAAAAACCCACAACTTCTAGGAAAGCCTGTGTCTCCTTCTTGTTGGCTGGTGGGGACAAAGCTTCTATTTTTTTCGGTCACATCCATTGGAATCTGACATCCTTGAGAGAATGCCTTTCCCTCACACTTGACAGTAGCCACCTCCAGAGGTGAGAGTTTCTGTTGCCTTCCCAATCCCCTTGTCAGTGCCCACATCCCAGCACAGGGATCCCAGTTCCTTGGTTTTGCTACCATTCAAATCCATATTGTGGGCCATGATATCCCAGCACTGGAGCAGCCAGGTCACCAGGGGCTCTCCCAACTGGCAGCTGAAGTCTTTTTGGATATCTCACAACTCACACAGGCATAGGGACCAGGTGATTGTCTCTGGCCTTGCCTCTTCCTCCTGTTGTGAGAGCCTTGCTTCCTCTTCATCCCTCACTAAGAGAGCTGATTTTTGCCTTGGATGTCTTCTTCCATATAGGGGCAAGGACTCCTGGCATAGGCTGTTCCTCTGGTTCAGCTGCAGCTGGAGTACCCACGGTGCCTGTTGCTCTGCTTTCCTCTTCCTCTCCCTGAGGGTGCTGTCTAGTATGGAGCACTGTTTGATATATAGTAGCCAGGGCCCAACACATTGCATAACTTTGCACCTCTCTGGAATTGCCACAGCATTTTTCTTTCAAATATTCTCCCACTTTATCAGGATCCTGTAGTTGCACAGGGGTGAACTTCCAAACCACTGGAGCAGAACAGTCTTTCAAAAGCTCACCCATTTTCTGCCACATTACATACCACTCATGACTGTCCACCCCTGGTGCAGATCTCTGAATGACCTTCCTAAAAATCTCTTTTGTAACTCTAAACATGGTGTGGACCACACTGAGAAGACCTGGCAGAGACTTAGCATACAAGAACATGCTTTCCTTGACATCCAAGGGAAATTCAAAATCCTCAAAAGCTGTTGCAACAGGCCTGAAGAAGGAAAAGGGGATGCAAAGCTGGGGAAAATCATCCTCCTGTTCCCCCCACAGACTGGGTACGATTATTAATGGACTTCCAGAGGCAGCACCCCAGGACAAAGCAGGAGATCAACACTGAATTCACATCCCAAATGGCCCTCATTGTCCTCAGTGTTATCATGTCATAAACTAATATGTCAGAGTGCACCATAGAACGACCCTGACCCTTCTCCTTGCTCTCAAAAGGAGCACTGTGATGGGCACAGAGAGTATACATGAAAATATAGACAGGGTGAGGGACCACGCCCACATGAACAGACCAAGCAACGTTGTGGCCAATTGCTCTGTACCTAATACAACAAATGCTTAGATCAACTTCGTTTCCAACCCTCTCTGGCCAGATCTGTTGTTACCTCAACCCTTCCCACTCCATATTGGGTGTCAAATAAGGCTGCTGTGGTTTAGGAATGGAATTCCCCAGTTTAGCACTCCCACTAAAACCATACTGCTGCTCACTCTCCCTCCCCCACCCCGCCCCACCTGTGGATGGCTGGAGGAGAATTGGAGGCACAAAAGGCAAAGATCACAGGCTGAGATAACAATTTACTGGAAACAGCAATGAGATAAGAAAACCAACAGTAACAGCAAGAATATTAATAACACAAGTGTACAAAAGAGAGAGTGAGTCACGTGCCAAAATGCTCACCCAGAGCTCAGAGCTCACCACCCCACTCCCTGTGGCTCGGAACCAGCATTACCCCACTGTATTGTGCCCCACATTCTGTCCCCCACAGCTACTTAACCAGAGGGAACCACTTCTCCCCACAAGAGACTCCTTTCCCCCACCCCTGGCAATGAGATGAGGTTGTACAGAACAACCTCTGGGTTCTGGCCATGCACCTCCTGGCTACTGCAAAAATTAACCCTGTCCTGGTTGGAACCAGGATATAAACCAAGCAATCTCAACTGCTCCACATCATGTGAAGATTTAATCCAACAGAGTCCAGTGCATCCGTCTGAAGATGGTCTAATACATAAATTCCCATTGCAATGAAAAGAAAAAACAGTTTATTCCTGGATGAACTTACCTAAGAAAATGAATTTATGGCCCATGAAGCCCCTTAAGTTTAGCACAAAGTAGCCTATAGCACACGGATTGTTCTTGGATACTATCACAGGTAATACTTCAATTTAAAGCAAACAGCTGCCAGACTCCTGCTGTGTCCCACATACCTTACATTGCTCCCTCACTGGAACAAAAGCTGTTCCAAACTATTTTCTTTTACATACAGATGGAGCCCGCTGAAATGTCAATGGAACCTGTACTTCTACCCCAGCAAAGAGGCACTGACCTGTAAAGCACAGTGACTGAGACAGGCACTCTTTAGACTTCAGGAAATTAAATCAGGACACTGAATGTGCCCAGCTGAAGCGTGTTCTCATTTGCAAAGATCTGAAAAGCTGCATCCTTAGTGAAAGAGCAAATTTATGAGCTCAGCTGGAAGAGTCAGGCACTGCAGACAGGATGGAGCACATGACCCACCCCATCAGCTCCGCCCATGCACTTCTCCGGCTGTTTTGTAAAACCACTAAGGCTATAAATTTATAAGAAAATGTCTAGGTTGGTTAAAGCAAGTTGAGTGGAGCCTCCTGAGAAATTCTGTTACAGAACATCACCTCTTTCTGAGACAAGTCCCAGTGCAGATCATGCAGGGAACAGCAGACCTTCTGGTAAAAAAGAGTTGCCACTTGTCCATGATGTAATTTTTTAAGATTAAAAAAAGTTTACTTTATCATCTCCAACAACTCTAAATAACAAGACAGGGCATTCAGATTGGGTTAGAAGGTCTCTCAAGTTTTATCTGCAAAAAGTTTGGGCACTTACTGTCCATTTTCCAGGTCCTTCACATGGCACACAGATGCTTCTACCACATCCTTTGGGTTGTGGTAGGGGTTGCTGGCAATTGGATGCTCCTCAAGATGGTAGTGCCGGGCAGTCCCATTGACTTTGTAGACCAGAGGGCTGGCTTTCCCATTGGGTGACATCTCCTCCTTGCTTCTCTCCTTCTCAGGTATCACAACTTCAATTTTCACTTCAACTGCAGGAACGAACCAAAATCTTTGTTAAAATGAAGCCAGAGGTTTTGCTGCTGTTCACTGTTTTATCTCTCCTTCCTTCCCTGAACTTGGAAACAGACATCAAAACAGATATTTTTTGTTGACTTGACTTGGAAGTTAAAACATTTAACATCAAGCTTGGCTGAATTACCTGAGTCCATTATTCCTCTGTTCTTTCTGCATCAGGCACTTTGCATTTGTAAAGTACATATTCTTGAAACTGGACATGAGTCATTGGTGCAAAACAACTCTCAGCTACAGTTCTTGTTCTGCTTAGTGGCAAAAACCTTCAGGCAGCTCCATATGAGACATGCCAAGGTCTCTGGGGCTCAGACAGACTTCAAAAACCCCTTTAATTGTTTGTAGGTAATGATAACTGAAAGAGAAAGCCAACACTGCATGGTGCATAAAGCTGCTTCATTAGATGGAGACCAATTAATAAGGAACTAGAAACATCCAAAATTATTTCCACATGAAGTTTTGAGTGTAGAGTGACTCTTCAACAACAGGTTGAAGAGAAAAGTAAGGATGGTCCATTTTTCTCATGTGTACACCAGTGAACAGGCCTGACAATAAATCATCCCTGTCCTGGGGACCAGAGGACCAAGGGACACATGGGAGCAGGGACAGTGGGGAGCAGAGGCACGCTCCTCGGTCACCCAGGTGAGGACATGCAGAAGTTACTGTGAGGGTGGGGAGGCCCTGGCACAAGGTGCCCAGAGAAGCTGTGGCTGCTCCATCCCTGGAAGTGTTCCAGGCCAAGTTGGACGGGGCTTGGAGCAACCTGGGATAGTGGAAGGTGTCCCTGCCCATGGCAGGGGGTGGAATTGGATGAGCTTTATGGCCTTCTCCAGCCCAAATCATTCTGTCATTCTACGTTCATCCGAGCTCCCTGAAGGGCAGCGCTCACCCACCCTCCCCACTGACCAGCCCAGCTGCATCCCCACCCTCCACCCCATGGCCCAGGCTGAGCAAGCTGGGCACAGCAGCATCAGAAGCCACTGATGAGCTCTCACATCACAAAGTGGAACACATCACTTTATCTCCTAGGGACTTCATAAAGTTAAAGCCATTAACATTAATAATAAATGCCAGAGAGTTATATAGAGAGCTAGGGGAAAGTGACAGAGACTGTGAAGTACATGGGAAATCATTGAGCTTTCCCCATCATGAACAGGAAAATCTGTGCAAAAGATAAAAGTTAAAGTTCACAAACTAAACAGGTTAAGGAAAGGCAGAGGAAGGGTAAAAACAAGCCCTGCAGTAAGGCTTGTGAATGGCAGGGATGCTGAGTCTTCCCATCCTCATCTACTGTCCCAAACCTTTCATTGCAAGAATATTGAGAGAACGATGGAAGAACAAGTCAGGGAGAAGGTCGTTTGTTTTGGAAAGGAGAAAAGAAAGTGGCCATGGCCCTGGAGGCAGGCATCTGTCTCAGAAGTCCTGCAAGTTTCTGCTGTTAGTGCCAGCTCAGCAAGGCAAGGGATGGGTGGCTTTTTGACAAAGTGCCAAATCCCTGTGCTCACCCGGGCAGGATTCACCAGGGGTAGTGACAGACAGATCCAGGAAAGTGGTTTTCTGTGCATGCACACTGAACCAACAGAAAACGTCACCTTCTGCTGTGCTCTAGCAGCTGTAGGAGCTAATGCAAATTAACATGGCCAGCACCATGCATTAAAAAAACCCACATTTCTATGATCAAATCTGTTCCGGGAGCTTTAAAGAAGCAGCCCAGCTGCTGCAGGCACCCAGTGAAGAAGCTGCTCTCCATAAGCACTACTTTCCTAGGGCATTGGGAGAAACAGAAATGGATTTTCTAGGACGGAGTTAGGAAATATAATGAATACCCATTTATGCCAGTCCCAGTAAAATACTTTTGGACCAAGAAACAGGAGGCTGATGTCATATGATTTCACAGCCAATCTGCAGAAAATGTGGCTGTGCATCCTTGCAGCCAGACTGCAGAGCTAGACCATGTTGCAGGATGAGACAAAGGTTGGGCAAAGCCGGTGGCTCTGAGCCCTAATGGTGAGGGGGATATAGACACCAGTGAATCCACCCTGAAGAGAACAACTCCCATCTCTCACTTGGCTGATGCCCCAGGACTTTGTTTTCCAGAGCACATTTGGGTCAGGTAAGCACATGGACTGCACACTGTATCACAGGCATATGAACCTGCAGGGATGAAGAGGGAGATGTAACTGAGCTTTTCCCTTTTTCCTCAGTCAGAAAAACATATGCAGGAAGCAGCAGGTCTCTGGCACTCAGCCATCCCCACTCAGAACCCACTAACACTGCTGGACAAATGTCCAGAGGAAAAGAAAAAGAGTTATAAAATCTTCCCTCTCCTATTTCGGGCCCCATATTTCACCACTTGCCTCTGTGGGAGGCATATCCCACCTGCCTCTCAGCAAGCCTTTTTACCCCCATCTCCTCCTCCTTCTCATGCCTCTCAGCCATGGGGAGAGATGGGAGTAACCCCTCACACATGGGGCATCCCTCTGGCCAGAAACTGCATTCCCGAGGGATGATCCCTCCAGGAATCCAGGGCTAAGCAGCACCTGAGCTGATCCAGCAAACTGGTTCAGTTACCATCAGAGAAAATGACATTTAAATGAAATATTTATAAACCCAAGTTTAATTCTGAAATCTGATTGGTACAAAGGGGCTGGGGCCAGTGTGCTCCAGCTCTTTGATAGTCATACCCTATAACTGCTAGAATAGGGTCTGGGCCTTAAAGCAAACTGTTTGGAAAGTTCTAGGCATGTGAGTACAAATCTAGACAACCTCTCAGAATATAGGTAGAGATATGGATATAAATATGGATATTGATATATAAATATGGGTATAAAGGTATAGATATAGATGATATAGATAAAATTATAAATAGAGAGTTATATGTGTATAGGTATAGATATAGATGAGAGAAAGAGACAGAGATGTGCCTGTTTGCCCTGTGCCACCAACATCCCTTATACACATACATATGTGTGTATGTGTTTGTGTGAGTTCATGCACATTTTTAAGACATCTCTATATATACACACATACATAAATGAAGAACCAGAAGGCCAGGGCTGGAAATATTTTATAACAATATAGAAAAAAAGCAGAGGAACCAGCTGAGCATTAACAAGTCTTCATATCACACATCCACGTACACCTCAGCACTGCAAGCTCTCACTACCCAAAAATCCTGAGTCAGCTCTTCAAAGTCACAGAATCACTTAAAATACAGACTCTTGACAAGACTATAAATTTTGACACAATTCTTTTCTCCCAGGTTTTCAGCCTTTAGGTCAAGCACTGCTGGGATCCTTCACATACACTCAGGAACCATGTCCCAACCCGATTTATCACAGCTGGCGCAGGTGTTGTTTTCCTATTGTGGTGATGATGTTCTTGTGTTTTGCCTTGATGTCATTCACATAAGCGGTCAGTCCTTAATATCCCATTACATCTCCTGTAAATTTATTCCTTCTCCATCACTATTCACAGCCTTGTGGGACAAGTTAAAGCCTCTGCTTGCTCCTGGAGAGGTACTTGAGACATAAGGCTAGAACTGTTGACATAGATCCCAGAGCAGGGTGCTGGCAGGTGGCTGGGCCAGTGCAGGGTCACAGGCATCATTTTAAAAAAAATAGGGCAATTAGACACCCCAAGACTTCTTTATCACAGGATTGGGTTCCCAGTATGGCTCAAAACTCTTCTGGAGGTTAAATTTAAATTATGGATATCAGGCCATTGTACCTCCAGGTCCCAGATAAAATACTAGAAACCAGGAAAATACTGACTTAATATGGGAAGAGAGAATTGACATGAGCCAAGGGCTGACTTGAGCCAAGGGAAGTCTGGATAAGATGAAGATGCCTGGCCATAGGGGGTGGAGAAGCTGAGCTGGCAAGGGGAGAGCAGTGTGTCTGCCTTCCCCAGCCCCAAAACCCTGTGACGCCTCAGGGTGTGCCGCTTCAGGGCTGCAGGCACAGGACAGAGGAGCGCTGAGGACAGGGAACAGTCTGGTGCAGGCTGTATTGTGCCAACAGCTTTGGGAGCAGTGGAAACCAGAAATGCATCAAGGGATGATGCTGGTGGGACCAGCAGGCACAGCCAGAAATCTCAGTTTACCCCAGCAGGGTATATTTTCCCAAAGCCAACACAGAGTAAATCCATCACCATGGGACATATCTGGGGTTCACTGTGCCCTGCCAGAGCTGCATTCTCCAGGTATCCCCTGGGCTCGCCCACCCTGCCTCAACTACAAGCTCCAATGATAGTAACTTCAGGTGGTCTCAAAGAGACTTCAAACTATTTCTATGGATCACTTCTCCCCTCCTTCCAAGGCCAAGCTGGACGGGCTTGGAGCAACCTGGTCTAGTGGAAGGTGTCCCTGCCCACGGCAGGGGGTTGAAACTACTTGGTCTTTACAGTCCCTTCCAGCCCAAACTGTTCCGTGATTCTATCGTTCTATTAAAAATGACATATCCAATGACAAAACCACCATGTCAAAAGTGCCTGGCTCTGCTCTCCCTCTCCAGATGCTCTGTCAGCAAATGCTAGTCCAAAACCAGGAGGTAGGACTTGCCAGCCAAGGATGGGGACAAGCTCAGAGCCAAGCTCAGGTCACACAGCCAATGGCACCCCCTCCAGCACCCTCCAGCATGCAGCATCCTTGGGAAGGGAACACATTCCCTGATAAATGCACCCTCCGTGCAAGGGCAAAGCCCATGCCCAGACACCCCATGCACTGGGAAGCAACTGCTCTGCCCCATCATCAAACACTGAGCCCAGCAGAAGAAGAAGAATCACAATTTATAGGTTTTGAAACCACTCTCCCATACTCGGTGCAGAGACAGATTTGCCACAGCTCACACAAAGCTGGCACACGATAGTTCCTGTCACCCATTATCCTGACCTGGCTGCACTGCGGGAGTGGGTGCTGGGATACCACGCAGGCTGCCAGCTGGCAGCTCATCCCCAATGCATCACACGCCCGAGACAAACCCAAGGAGAAAATTATGCAGAGATTGAGGACTAGGCCTTCAGAAGAGGATCCGGCATCACGGGACTGCAGCGCTGGAGATAACAGCAGATTACTTCACTGTTTGAACGTAAGTTCTTAATTAAACACTGAAATATCCAGACTGGGACAGGTGCTGCAGCAGTAGCCAGACCTCATGGCTGCCCAGCAGTGCAGTCAGCACAGCTATTTAGGGATCCAGGACTCCACTCCCCAGAGCTCTTGTATCACTCACTCATCTGCCCATCAAAAGGTGATATGTGTGCAGTGCCAAGGTTATCTTGAGGGTGCTCAGGGCAACTGAGGGTCTCTCTTGGAATGAAGGAGAGGGAGCAGATAAGGACCTTGTGTACACCTTGAAAAAGTGTCTGAATCAATTCTGTTCTCTTCAGGCTGCATCCGAAATATTCCGTTTATGTGGAAACAGCACTGATGGAGCAAATAGCTCTATTCTGTCCCTGCTTCTTATTTGGACAGGGAATAGGTGAATTCCTACAAATAGTAGGAATATTCCTACTAATAGTCCAGTACTCAGCTCTAAAACTGTACAATTCTCATATGAAATGTCAGTGAAACCTTTTTCTAGAACCAGCAGTATCCTCAAATGCCTCTGTTTACCTCCTTGCATTTGCAGGTTTTATAAGCCTGGGATGAAGCCCCACAGTCAGTGCTGAGCTACCCAGGGGCTGCAGAAGGCTTGTGCGAAGCCTTTGAAGACACTAATGCAAACCAGAGCTGAGGGATGGAGGTGCATTGCAGGGTGGCATTTTCAGGCATTTGGCTCTGCTATGCAAATACAGCTCTTCACAAAAATCTGCAGCTCAGGACAGATGCCCGCAGAGCGCTGGTGTTCCAACACTGGCCCAAGATTACACAGTTTTGCTGATGGGATACAAAATAAAGTGGAGCTGATAGCAGAGCTTGTCACAAGTTTAGTCAACAAAGGCTTTTACTCCTCAAACATTTCAAGGAAACATATAAATAGGACTTTCACAGAGAAAACTTACAGGTCAAAGTGTCCAGTGCCATATTATCCTGGCGCTGACCCATAACATAATCACAGTACAGGTCAAGGGCAGAAAACCACCTTTTCTCATTGTGCCTTGCATAAAGGCAAGGACCTCACTCCATGGATGTTCAGTGAGTCACAACTTCTATAGCCCTTCCGACCTGTTGAGTCCTTCAACCCGAAATCCCTCCTGCCTCAGGCAGTGAAGACAAATTACCAACAAAAGGTCCCCAAAAGATATCTTTCCACCCACAAAGGCTACACAGGGATGCTGACTGGTCTGATAGATCAGCACCATTATCTGATTCCACTTGCCCTGGGGCACAAGGAAGTAACAAGGACAAGGTCATCCTAAGCTCCCTCTGAGGTGGCCAAAACAAGCTGCAGGATGGCAGCTGGGACCTCTCCTCCATGGCAGCTTTGGGAACACTGACAGGACCAGCCATTGCTCCCTGGGGTCCTGTGCTGGGGCCATGCAGATGCTGCCAGGAGTGATGAGCGTGGGTGATCACGCAGTGCCTGCTCAGGACAAGGCTGAACATTGACACTTCCACACAAGACCCTCATCATCCAGCCAGTTTGCCTGGGCAGGTGGCACCACAGCCCCTGCCCCTCCCACAGACACCCAGCCTTCCCCAAAACCATACAGAACAGGGAGCCCACCCAGCCCAGCCGTTGAAAGAATGTGTCAGCAAGGGGAGAATCCTTGATGTCCAGGTGTCTACAGCTGCTTTCCCCACCAAAAGCAGCACAGATGGACAAGCTTCACCAAGAAAATAAAATTCCAACAGCACAGCAGCCCCAGGGCCTGGCCTGCTCCTTCCCAGGTCATTCCCTTCCCACAGGGAAAAAAAATAAGGGCTGGCAAGTGAGTGAAAATGTTGTGGCAGAAGGAAGGTGCTAGAGCCCCGTGTGTCTGTTCTGGGACAGCTGTCACCCAACCCTACACTGAGGCACGAGGCAGGCAAGTCTGCTCCAGATCCGGCAGAAAGGTAGAAGCAGGAGGGTGGTGACAAGGACATGGGACCAGGCAGAGCTGCCTCCCTCATGGTGCAGGCTGCCACCCCCCTACTACTCCCCTGGCACTGCTGCAACCCCCCACAGCTCCCTGCCTGGGAGTGAGAGCACTGAGGAATTTGGGGGGATTAAGAGCCCAGTAATCCTCCCTGCAGGAGCCGAGCATTAACATTCCCCCAGCCAGCGTCCACTGCTGACCTACTTCTCCCACGGGGACAGTGGGATGGGGGCCCGGCATCGGAGGGCAGTCACCTGGTTTGGGCTTGGAGAAGCATCCTCCCATGGCGCCGGGCAGGACGGGCAGCGAGGGCGGGGGTGGGCAGGTCAGGGAGGGCACAGGAACATCCTCGCATGGTACAGCTCGCGTGTCCCTGCTCCGGCGTCGATCCCCACCTGCGTTGGGTAGAAAAGCTCCGTGAGAGCTGGTACGGCCGGAAGGCGAGTGCTGCAAGGAGGGGAAGCAAACCCGTGAAAGCGCTGCCGCCTGTGCCCGCAGCTGCCAGCAGCGCTGCAGGCACACACTGTGGGCACCCCAGTGATCCGAGGGACATGGGGACAACGTGCTGCTGGGGTCACCGTGGTGGGAGACAGTGCTAAATTCAGTTATGAAGTTTATAAATTCAGTCATCAAAGTTAATTACAAAAACCCTCATAATCATTTATGGCCAGATTTTAATAACTTCCCAAAGCCCTGCCTTTGGGAATTAAAACTCTAAGCACACAGGTCACAGCCCAAATACAATGACTGAACCATAAATACATTTCAGTTGGAGTTTTTATGTTGTTATTAGAAGATGGAAAAAAAGAAGTCTGCTCTACTGCACAGTCCTGTAAGTTCCCCTATACCAGTTATGCTCATTCCTGCAGAAATGCGATTGGCTCAGGAACAACTAATTATTAAGAGAAAGGGTTTTTTATATCAGACCACTGTAAAATGGTCTCAACCTCCTTTTTTTACACTATTAAGTTGGGGGGTTTTTAAGTTTTTAAGGTCAGGTTGTGTTTTGCTTATTAGCTTTGACTTGGGGTGTTCTCACATTTGGTACAGACTAAGAATTCAGATAAACCTTTCCAATTCTGTTCCATCACTGAAAACAGCAAAAAGTCATCCAACACACTGGCAATAAAATCATATATTTCATCCATTTCATTGATTCCTACTTGAATTGAACTGATTTACTATGGTTTTGCCATATATTTTTCAAAAAGCCCTCTGATCTGGGCAGGAAGTTAAAAACAATTTCCAAATGATTTTTGAGACAGGCAAAGTAGGCTTTTCTGTAGCTTAGAAAATGCCTCGAGATCTTTACAGTGAGAAGAAATTAGAGAAGTTCCAGGAGAGATACCAAGCACCTTTTCTCCTTAGCTTAAAATATCAACTCAAAATATCAAGATGTATCCCTCTGTTTTCAGCTATATCCCTCCAAAATATACTTTCAAACTCCCCCTCCATGCATAGCATCACCTCTGCCAAGCCCCAGCTGTGTTGCAGAAGCAGAGCCTGGATCACACTGAACAAGCAATCCAAGCTATAGAGGAACACAAGCCCGGTGCCTTGCCCATGGTGCAAAGCAGGCATGTGCTATTTGACACTCTGCAAAGAGGGATTATTAAATGCAGAGGGAAGAGCCAAGAGCTCTTCTTCCAAGAGCATCCCAGGAAAGTAGCATGACAATGTTTATGTAAGAGCAAATGCAAAAAAACAATGCCATGTAAGAAAGTGCATAAATGCAGAGGAAGATTTGGGAGCAGTGGGAGAAAATGGAGTGGGGATGTCACATGCAGTAGCTGCTGTAGGGCCCTTTGCCAGAACCAGCAGAGAGAGAGGGAAAATGGCTTTGTACCAGGCAAACTGATTCTTGAATCACTGATGTATCAGTGATACAGGACAAAAATTTAGTGCATATAATAAAATACTGTCACTGGTGCCTTGGGAGCGAATCAGTCCCCACTAACCCAGATCAGCTCCTTGCAGTGGATTTCCTGCAGCAGAAGTGGACAGACACTGTGGCAGCAAGACAGGATCATGCTCCAGGCAAGCAGTGCCCTGGCACCATCACAGCATTCCCTTGGGATGCTGTACATATGGGGGAGCACAGCAGGGACCGCTGGACAGGTGGTGCGTTGGATGGCAGAAGGGTGGCTCCCAAATGTGCCTCACCAGAGCATCACTCCAACTTCTCCAACCCTCCCAGAGATACTGATGTGGGACTGGTTTCTAGCTGGTCTGGCTGGTTTTAACAAGGCCTTGGGGGGATGTCAGAGTTCCTGAATGTCGGAATGTCACCCATTCATCTGAGATGCCTTTGCTTTGTTTGGAACTTAAAGATGGCAATCTGCAGCCATCCCATCAAGCCCACTTCACATCTTCCAATTTCTCCACTGACAGTCCCTCCAGCTCTTCCAAGGCACTGAGACATGCACACCTCCCAAAGCAGGTCAGAGGGAAGTGTTTGCCATCAGAGGTGTCCCTTCTCCACTCCTAGAGTTCACCAGGCAAAACCAAAATTGTTCTTGGTAGGATTTCAGCTGATGCCATCAGAGGAGAAGCCATATGGCTGCTCCCAGCCTCAGTCCCAGCAAGCACACGGAGATGCTTCAGAGTCACCTGAGACCCAGCTGGTCGCAGAAGGGCACCAGCCTGCCCTGCCAGATCAACTCAGGGGACACAATAAAGCCATGTCACTGTTAGTGGCATCCAGAAGTATTGATCCAGAGCTGGATCCTGCAGGATTCATGGCCAAAGCCATAAGCTCTGTTAGGAGAAGGAAATAAGCTCTTATACAACACAAGGTAGCTGAACCCAGGATCACCTGTAAAACCTTTCTAGGTCCTGAAGAGCGATGGTTTGACCTGAAAAAGGTGTCCGTGCTCAGCAAACCAGTTCATCATCTGTTCCCTGAACAAAACAACACTCTGTGGCACACAGCTGAACAGGAACACTTCCAGCATCTGCTCAGAGAGGGCAAGAAGGAATGGGCTACCAAAATACAAGGCAAGTATTGTGGTGCTGAGGAACATACTAGTCCCATCCCTAAAAACTCTAGTGTGAATGAGGAACTGGCCCTACACCAGGCTGTTTGCAGAACTCCATCATCCACAGAGAGCACTGGCCAAGCATACAACCAGGGACACCAGCCTGCTCCCAAACAGGAGAAACTGGGAAAATGATCCAACAGGAGAAATGTGGGAAACAGTCTAGAGCTACTGACCCTGGGCACTTCCCCTGCACAGCAGCAAAATATGTAAAATATGGCAACATCAAGCTTCAGTGCAGGCTAGGGATATCAAACCAGACAGCCCACCTGGCTCAGCTCAGTGTCTACTGCCCTGACATGGCCACAAGCAGGCAGGAACAGGGTAGGAAGACAGGGACACTCCAGCCCACATTTCCTGCTGGGCTCAGAGCAGGATCCAGAGCCTGCACCACTTCTGAGCAGTGCAGTGCTGGCAGAGCTATTATTAGCACTGTGCTTCTGCTCTCTGCAGTGCCCCAGGCTCCTGTTCTAATCAAGTGCTCTGCTGTGACTCCAAAATCCTTTCCAAGAACTAACGTGGCAACTATATAACTATAAAAGTGTATTCATACACTGTAGGTATAAACAATGATTTTCCCCTGAGCATCAATTTGTGTTTATTGCCCCAGTATCATTTCCTCACTTGGCACCCAGGTCCCTCCCATCCAGCTGCAGCATCTGTCAGCATCTGTCCTGCTGCTGTAAATAATCCTGCATTGCCTGCCTAGAAATCTGGCACGGATATGAGCATCGAGCTATGCCCTGTGACATGGACATCTCCCAGAGATGCCAGTTTGCAGGCCCAGCTAGCTCCAGCTGGAGACCTCTGTTGAGCACTGAGCAGACACACTTGTGCCACTGTTGACAGAGTCCCCTTAGCCGTGATTCATCTGCTGTGTGAGAGGGCCCTGGTGCACATGGACACCAGCTGCCCCTGTGGCCTCTCCAGGCTCCTCCAGACCCCCTCACTGAGCTTCTGGCTGCACACTCACCTTTTTGTGGACATCACCCTGACCCCCATTGCCCTGGCCACACCAGCCCTGAGTGCCACCAGAGGAAGAAGACACAAGAGGACTGCTTCTCATTTCCTTCCCACTTGCCCAGCACAAGTCCCCCCCACCTGGTCCCCTGGACAGATTAGAGGAGGGTTTCTCCACCTCTCAAGGCAGCTCTGTCCCCTCCCCATCCCACTGAACCACTCCTCTCAAGCCGTGGACCCAAATTTCCTCTCCTCAGTGATGTGGGAACTCCCAGTGTCATCAAGAAGACGACTGATATGATCTCTTGGCACCAGGGGCTCCTAAGTGTGAGGCCAGAGAAGGCAGGTGCCAATTCACCACATGCTCCCAGAGAAGGGACCCTGACCTCGGGCTGAAGCATGGAGGAGACAAAGATGCCAGAGCAGCTGCCAGCTCCTGAGGATCCTGGATGTGGCTACCAGAATAAGAAACATCTCTATCTCTGGGTCTTACAATGCCAGATCCTCCAGGCTTTGCACAGCCCTGGTCCTCTCACAGCTGCATCTCCTCTGCTGCCTTGTCCTCCTCTTGGGACAGACCCAAGCCAGCCCTAGGTCAGCTGGGGACACAGTTCAGGTTCCCAAGGCTCAGGAACATGACCATCATTCCAAGGAATCCAAACAACAACGGATACTCCCATCCTGCCACCACCAGCATCCAATCTCCATTCTCCCAGGGAGCTCAGGATCATGTGCTCAGCCAGCCTTTCTCCTCTCTTGATTTCCAGGCACTACTACTTGGACTGGCTCCCTCCGACAGCTGGAAACGCCTGAACGATCTCTGCCATGAGTCCAGCAAACCAGACTCCAAGGACTTTTGTCTTCTCCACACAGGTGAGCTCTCTGCTTCCTTTTCAGTGCTCTGCAGCAGGATCTGGAGGAAAGCTGGGCAGCAATCTGACAGAGCACCTAGAAGACCTTAGAGTAAGTTTTTGAAGAACCAGTGGAATTTGGTGAACAAGTGGGACATCTGGGATCTGCTCTGTTCCCAAGGAGATTACTTCTGTCTCTTCATTGACATCACCAGTCTGAAGGAGAAGGGCGACAGGTTCATGGAAAGCCAAGGTCCACACAAGTGAGGATGAGGAAGATCTCTTCTCAAACACACACCAGGATCTCAAACCAGAGGTAAGCAAGAGATACTCCCAAAGACATTCTGTCAGGATGAGGAGAAGAGCTTCCCCAAGGTCAAGGGAGAACTCCGCAGTATTGGGGAACTAATGAAAACCGCAATGGAGAGGCAGGTAGTGTAGGCCCTGGGGTGGCTGTTTCCCAAAGAGAGTGAGATCAAAGGGCCGAACAAAGAGACATGACATCCCTCAGCAGCTTTTAATGCAGGGAGTATGGGCCCAACACTATTTATGACAGGACCCACTAACGTCTGGGGGTCCTCAAGGGCACCAGACCTTTTCAGACGGGTATCAGTGGGAAAGATTCAGTGGTCTACAAAGAACAAGAAAATCCATTCCTGGCATCTGGAAACCATCTCAGACCTCCCCATCCACACTACATTTGCCAGATGCAGCACCCATTAAAAATGGGAACAAGAGATGTTGAAAGATTTCACTTCCTCAACACTTTGGAGCATTGATGGTCTCCTGGTAGGACTGGAAATTTTTCCTCCCAGGATACTCTACTTCTGGAGTATTTTGCCATGCTGAGAACCCCTGAGGTACCTCCAGTAGAGGAAGGAAAGGGGTTGGGCAGCCGTGCAGCAGCCGTGGCAGCCTCAGGGGTTGGGCGCAGGGGTTGCTCACATGCTCAGGGAACAGCTCATTGCCAGTTTGGGGACAGGAAGGGTCTCCCTTGGAGATTGGCACAAGTGCCAGGGGGCTTTTGCCTTCCTCTACAGCTCTGAGCATTGCCCCTTGCCAGGCCCCTTGGGGCTATTTCTGGCCAGGGACTCCCTGCTGTGGCAGGGCCAGGAGTCCAGCTGTGTCCGTGATCTCTCCACCTCTCTTCCCCATGGCAGCTTTGTTTTTCTAGCTTTCAGTCACTTGTAGCATCGGTCTTCTAAGGCGATGTCCAACAGCTCCACACTCAACCAGGAGTGCTGGTTTTTAATTGCCCCTACATACAATAAGATTTTCTTTTTATTGAATCTGAGTTCTGTTGTCTGCAAACATTTGCCTATTTCTGCCCCAAGAACTTTGTCCTTCAGAAGCTTTATCAGTTCCTGCAGATAATTCTTGGACTCAGAACAATGTTACAGCCATTTGAAGAGCCCAGCACTTTCTTCTTGAGACATCCTTCATGGATGTCTCTAAAGGGTCTGTGTGAAGTAATTTCTTTTCTGCTCTGTTTAAGGACTGAGCTCAACATCTGGAAAACTTTCTTGTCACCATCCATGCTTGCAGGGAAGGGCTGGCTCTGACTCTGGTCCCTGCTGTGGGAAAAAACAAGCCCTGATCCCAAATCGCACCCTATCTACTACAGTGCTGCCAATTCTCCATACATGCAAAATATTGTCTTTAACACAAGGCCAGCAGGAGCCATGGTGCAGTCTCAGCAGCAGACCTGTTTTGGTCACACCCTACACGCAAAGTGCAGCACAGACCCCACCACAGCCTCTCCAGCCCATCCCACAAAGCATAGTCTGTCCCACGGGACAGCCCAGGCTCTGGTCCCTGGACACAAGCATTCTGGTCCACCTGGTCCTGAACATCACCAGGACCCAGAGCATTCTTTCCCACCTACCTCCTCACCACACACAATGGCACCCAGCACCTCACCCAGCACAAACGGCACCCCATCTTTCAGCCCCATCATCTCTCTCTGTGGCTCCATCCCAGCCAGACACATACCCACCCTGACCCATCACACACCCTGACACATCACCAGCCCCTACACACCAGACTCACAGTCGTGGTGTGCTCTTACAAGGGCAGCTCATTTCTCTCACTTTTCTGGGGATTTCCTCTAGTTTGACTCCCACAGTGATAGTCAAAACTAAGCAGTGGGCCACCACCCTCACCAGGTTACCCCACGCCTGTGCCAGTATTAGAAAGACTTTAGAGTGGTGACTCCACATCCCCATCCTTGATGAGTACACCCAGACTGTCCTTCTCCATCATATCCTGATGGTTAACTCTTGTTTCACTCTTACTCCCACCATGCACAGTCTCATACCCACTTCTCCTCCATCTCTGTTCAGTGGTGCAACTCCAGCCACCAGTGAAGCTTTTCACCTCCAACTCCTCAGCCAGTTTCAGCTGCTTTGTGGGCAGAGGGCATTAATAAAAATATATAAGGTGGATCCCAAGAGTCCTGCAGTTCACCAAGCAGCATTCCTGCCTCTGCTCCAGTATCCTCCTGGCTCTAGTGATCCTGCCAGGGACCGGGCTTCAACCCACAGGTGCACCAGCACTCTCCCACAGCTCACCTCCTTCCCTCCCCAAAATCAGCCAGTCTCCACTGGTGTGGAGGAGTCCCAGTCTGTCTCCACAAAGCCTGTGAGACCAGGAGCCAGCACAGACCCCACAGTGGACACACCATACTCCTCATGGTGCAGAGTGGTGGTGAAACAGTATTTGGACTCCAGCTGTTGTCCGAGCATAGCCACACTATCAGTGTCCCAGAGCCCACAGGCACCTTCCTGCCATCCTCACCACCCTGCAGAGATCAGTTCCTCCAAAAACCACAGCAGCCACTGGCACAAAGTCCTGCTGACACCCTAAGTTTCTTGCAGCTCCCCTCTCTGCCCATCCTGGGGTCCATCTTCCACCTGCTGCACCACCTTGGGTGCCACAGCCCATGATCTCAATGAGGAACCCCCCTGTTTAGGTTCTCCAGTTCGCAGCAAGGTCTGGCTCAGCAAAATCAAACTGCCCTGTCTCCAGGGCAATCCAGACTCTGCTGCCAAAAAAAGCAGCTCTCTCCACTGGACACAGGACTCTGAACACAGCCCAGGCATGGCTGGAGCACTGGGGAGCCCAAGGCTCTATCCTCACCCCATGGACCATGCTGTGCACTCTGTATTATCAACACCACCCGCAGCAGCCCTAGCTCTGACCCCGGGGAGGGGCACATGGCTCGCCTGCCAAGAGAAAGGAGATAGTGGGAAGAGAATCAAGTCACACAGAAGAGAGTGTGACAGGGGATGATGTTTTTAGGGCAGGGAGAACTTGTATTTTTTAAATAATACGAGGATGAAAACAGACAGTCTCTATCCTGAAGTTAACATTTTTGTCAGGAATCACACTACAACAGATGAAGAGAGAGTCCCACAACCCCTAGCTGTGGTTCCCAGACCAGACCAGCAGATCAGCCTTCCAGAATGGGGTTCCCAACTGGGGGACCACCCCTGTATTCATGTCACTGCTTCTTGTCCCTCCACCTCGAGGATGCTGCACACAGGACATGGTCACACTGTTTGTGCAGACATGCAATGCACAGCTGCCCACCCCCTGCCCATGGAGCATATCAGCCAAAATCAAGGGGGCTGGCACACGGGAACCCCATTTTCTTGTCTCCCTGGCACCCCAACCTCCTCTTTACCTCTCTAGCTCTTCACCACTTTCTTCCCCCTTGACAGGTCTCCAGCCAGCTTCCCCTTCCCTCTGCCCAATCCTCCCACTCCCACTTTCTTGCCATTTCCATACCCATCCCTATCCTGCTGCCTGGCTTCTGCTTCAGGGTCCCCCGGCTGCTGACACACAGTGACTCTGACACCCTCAGAGCTGTGCTGGACCCCTCCTTCCCCTCCTGTTCTGTCCTTCACCTTGCCTGCCCAGGAGCCCTCAGCCCCCTCAGTATAGCCCTCCCTGCCAAAGCCTTACCTCTCCAGCCACTTCCTGGTGGGGTCTAAGATTTGCTTTACACCCACCTGGAGAAAGTAGCGGGTTTGGCTTTGCCAGGTGATTTCCTTTCAAATGGTCCCAAGAAACAGAAGCAAAAGTCACGCTGCAAAACGGTGAGAGCAGCTCATGGCCCCAGCAGTGGGCTGCACGGCCCTGTCTCAGCACGGGCAGGGAGGGATGTGGGCAGGGAGTGACGTGCCCTGGTGCACTTCACCTTGTCACCAGGAGTTTGTGTCAGCGGCAGCACAGAGAGCTACAAAACAGAGAGCTACAAAATGTACCCCGCTGGCTCCCGAAGAAGTGCAGCGGGAACACCGTGTCAGAGCACAAACAGACAGGATTGTTTACCTGGCTGCTGCTTCAGCAATTTACCAGCTCCAGGTTAAAGGCTCATTCGGCAGCACTGCCACTGTCACCCCTCCACACACCCCTGTGGGCTGGACGGAAAATCATTAATCATGGGATTTGGTTCAGATCATAAAGATTTGCCAATAAAAATCATAAATGTTGGAAATTCTCCCCGGATGCAAAGTGCTCGATGCAAAAATCAAATCATTTCACAACACATTTGCTTCACCACAGGCAGCCAAGCGCCTGCCGTGCTGTCACTGCCAGGTCCCCATTGCACAAAAGCAATCTGCTTTCCCCACAGGAGCTGGAGCAGGGCAGAAGAAATTTATCCCGGCAATGTTTTTCAAGACTAACAGCTACAGTACAACACCACAGTCCAACTCCATCCATCACACTCAGATGTTCCCTCTCAAAGGAGACCATGCAGTTCATAGAACCATAGAATGTCATGAGTTGGAAGGAACACACAAAGATCATGGAATGGCTTGGATTGGAAGGGACCTTAAAGCTCATCTCTTTCCATCCCCCTGCCATGGGCAGGGACACCTTCCACTATACTAGGTTGCTCCAAGCCCTGTCCAGCCTGGCCTTGGGTGCTTCCAGGGATGGAGCAGCCACAGCTCCTCTGGGCAACGTCTCCCGTTGCCTCACCACCCTCACAGGGGAAAATTTCTTCCTAGTATCTAATCTTACCTACCTTTCTTCAGCTTAAAGACATTCATCCCTGTTCAGGTGAGATCATGGTCCACCGAAACAGGGACAAAAAAAACTTGGAGAACACGCTGGGGGACATGACACAGGGACCTAAACCCCGTTCAGGACAAACCCGGCTTTTCCCCGCGACCCACTTTTATGCCGCTTTGATTCCCTGGGCATTTGCTGCATCTCAGGAGAGATGCGGAGACACGCGGCACTCTCGCACCACCTGCCCCCAGCTCCAACCCCGGCCCCGCCGGCAGCTTCGGCTGCAGAGGAGCCCCCGGGCCCGCCGCGCGCCCCGGTACTCCCGATACCCCCAGTGCCCCCGCTCCTAGGGGCAGCGGCGGCCCGCACCGACCACTCCCCGCGGCGGGAGGTGCGGTGCGGTCCTGGACAGCGGCCTTGCGCTGGGAGCTTCCCTCCCTTCACATTCTTCCCCGGAAGGGTCCCCGCCGCCCCCCGCGCTTACCTGGGCAGCGGCGGCGGTGCCGGCGCGGCGGGCGGAGCGCGGCAGGTCCCGGGGCGGGGCGGGGTGCGGGACACGCCCCCGCCGCGGGAGCGGGGCGGGAGGTCCCCACCGGCCCTGCCGGCTCCCGGTGCACGCGTGGCGTGGGGTCCCCTCTGGCCCCGGGCATTCCGGGGCAGTTGGTTCTGCTTGGCCCCACGGGGCCGCCTCTGCGGGGACTATTCCTGCCCGCCTGAAATACCCCGGTCCGGCCCTTCCCAGGTCACTTGCTTTACATTTTCCTTCTGGATTCACGTCTTTGCTCTCCCCTTGAAGACAAGGATCTGCGCCACCCTCCACTTCCTCCCGCCTGGCACGTTTCTGTTCTCCCCAGAAAACTCATTCCCTCCCCATCATGCCATCTGGCAGTGTCAGCATCTCTCTGCGCCTTTTCCTATTACATGCCCCAAATCTGTTCTTTATTTTCAGTCGATGACTTGAGACCACCCTGGGTACAGAGGAAGGGTTTTTCTCCCCCGGATAGTTTATCTCAGGCCTCTGCTCTCTTACACCCCAAATATACAACCCCCTTGAGGCTTTCCAGGCAGATCACCACTCTTAAATATCCATCTTCAGTTCCCTGCTCCAAATGGGATGAGAGGCTTAACTGGGCTGTTCATCTGCAGTTCTTACTGCTGTTAAAAAAAAAAATACCCAAGGATGAAGCGTTCCAGCATAGAAGCTCCAGGGAGCCACGTGCCTCCACAGCCTTGGGAGATGGACTGTGGGTCCTCATGGAGCTGCCTCAATTTTAAGGCAGGAGAAATGATCCCATGTCCAGTGTCTGCAGGCAGCTGAGAAGGAGCATGTGGTACTGTGCCTGCCTGGGGCATGGTGCAGAGCTCATCCCATGGGATGTGGTATTGCTGGCAGGGGGCACCCCTAGCAGACCCATAACCTCCACTTCCCTACCTGGCATGCAGGATTTTTGACCTGTGGTGTGAAAAACTGCTCCTATGCAGCTGGCAAGCAAACAACAAGGATTGAGCCTTGGAAGGAGACAGTAAATGGCTTTGCAGGGAATTAACCTGACAGCAAGCTCTGTCACAAGCTGTGGGTGGCCATGATTTAAGCTGAAGGAGGGTAGATTTAAATTGGATATTGGAAATAAATTCTTCCCTGTGAGGATGGTGGGGCACTGGCACAGGGTGCCCAGAGAAGCTGTGTCTGCCCCATCCCTGGAAGTGTCCAAGGCCAGGTTGGATGGGGCTTGGAGCAACCTGGGATAGTGGAAGGTGTCCCTGCCCATGGCAGCAGGGTGGACTAGATAACCTTTAAAAGTCTCTTCCAACCCAAACCAGTCTGTGATTCCATGCTCAGCTGGCACCACAGGTGGACAACATTTTGCGCTGTTTCACTGCACCTCACGGGTCCAAGCACATCACTCCAGGGATAGGACTATGAGACATGAGCAGCCCTGTGGGGCTGTGCTGCCCCAGGAAAAGGGGAAGATGCAGTTCTGCCTGCAGTGACATGACTGGGCAGGAACCCAGAGGGATGGATGGCTGGGGGTTCTTCCTTCCCCAGAAACCTCACAGAGCTGCTGGGTAGTGTGTGGCACCATCATAGTCGTTTCTTGGGCTCCTGGCACTGGCTCCATCACCCTGACATCACTCCCACACTAAGCACTGCCTGCACTGCGATGTTCGTCACTGAAATGTCACCAGTAGCTCCTGCCCCGGTAGGTCCTGCCCAGCTCCTGAGCTGACCCAGTCACTCCACGGTGCTTGGCGGGGTGCTCAGCCACACTGCTGGTGGTGGCAATGGGTGCTGTGGGACCCAGCTTGCAGGTCTGCCCTAAGTGGAACAGTGGTGCCTCACCGCAGGGCTAACAGGGCCATGCCAGCAGTGCCAGGCAGCTGCCCATTGTGCTGCAAACCCTCAGTTCTCTGCCTTCTCTGCAGGTTTCAAGGAGATGACAACCTGCAGTCCTTCACCTCCCACCACCCCAAAATTAACACCACACCATGCTGCTGCAGCAGGGACAGGGATGGGGAGCGTCCCATGCAGACGGGGGCAGGCAGAGACTGCCCAGCCCAGGCACATTCTGGGAGGCCAGGGAGATGCAGGGAACAGGATGAAGGACAGGTGCCAGGGTGACCCCATAACCCAGCAGTAGAGCCTCCAGCATCCCCAGACCTACTTTGCAGGCTGGATTGAAGCCTCCGCTTCACTGTTTCCTTGTGTATTTGGTTACAATGTAAGATGTAACCAAAAGTATGTATTCTATCACCATCTGTTTAAACCAGGTGGGGCAGTGTTCTTTATTGCTTCAGTGACACATCCCTGGTAACTCCCTCCGGGAGTTATCTTCTGTTAATGAGCCAGCTCTTAAAACCAGGTGAGGCAGTGTTCTTTGTCTCTTCCATGACACATCCTTGATAATTCCCTCCAGAGAGATATTTTTCTATTAATGGGCTATCAAGCCTCACCACATGACTCATAGAATTACATCATCCCATTGTGAGATGCTCCGCCTAGGGGGGAGGAGCCAAGCATTCCCACCTGGATATAATCTGATGTTCGGAACACAACACTTAGCCCTACCTACTGGATTCCCAGAGGACAAGAGCTACCACTGGACCTTCAGGTGAAGACCAGACCCTTCTACAGGATCACCGCTTCAACAGGACCACTTCATCTGGACTGCTACCACCACCCTGACTAACAGGGTGTCAGGTCCTTGTCCTGACTCTGCCAGTGTTCTTGTACTATTGCATTTATTTTAATTTTCCTATTAAATTATAATTCTGACTTGTGATCTCCCACTGGTTTGTTTTCAAACTAGTACACCTTGCAAAAAACCTCTGCCCTTGCCTGTACAGTCCTGCCCTGCCTTCCCCTGGGAAGGAAATCCTGGAAGAGGAGTTGGGTGGGGGAGAAGCGGAAAGGGAACGTAACAAGGGAGAGAGGCTGTGCAAATGGAGCAGCCCAGGGGAGAGAGCAGGTGTAGGCAGGGCCATGGGCAGGAGAAGGCGTGCTTAGCTGGGACATGAAGGCACTTTGACAGCAAATCAGTCTGGAGGTCACCTGGTGCTTTCAGTTTTTTGGTAAGTGACAGAGGCAGAGCCTTGGATCTTCTGGGATGGCTGGGACAGATGCCGTGGCACAGCAGCAGCCCACGGTTGACAGCCCCAGCAAGTTTTGCATTTTCATCAGGACTTTGCAGAGCAGAATGTTCGCAGTGCTGGTGTCTCCATGCAGGAGCTCCAGGCACTGGGCTCCTCCCAGGCCCCCCAAACAGGAATGCTGCAGGCAAATGGAGAACAACCTGATCCTGCAGCACTGCGAAATCACCTCCAGCTGCTTTCTGTGCAGCATACCAACATGTAAGTGCAGGGTGGGCTGGGGGAGGTGTGTGAAGATTTGGCTGGAGGGGGGGAGGGGGAGTGTCGGGGTGGTTCCTGGAGAGGGATGCTGGCCAGGAGTGCAGATGATGCCTTTTCCTGGTCTTAAAATCAAGAATCAAACATGTTTAGAAGGGAAAAAGGAGTTTTACCTCAGGATTTATTTTAATGATCCTTAGGTGCCCCATGTCCAGGTGGAATGTGCCGAAATGCACACCGCAATGCACACACACAATAGATTGGGTGTATCATTATAGGTCTTACTAATTAGCATATCTATCAAAGATTCCCCAATGAGAGGCTCAAGTGAGCCCGCCTCCCTGAGGAACCTTCCCCTGAATGGTTCTATCTTAGTTTATAAAATGTGTTCTGGAGAGGACCTTGGTGTCTGGGGCTTTCTGATCCCTAACTATGAGGCTTCTAAGATGTTTAGTCTCCTAGCTTAACAAAATAAGTCTAAGAATGTAGGCTAAAAAACACTAAGAATACAAAAAGCTATAAAAGGTATATAAAAGGGGTATAAAAGAAAAGGCAAAAAACCATCATGGCATCACAGGCAGGAGGGAAGGAGCTAAGTGGCTGTGGCTGTGGCTGTGTGTGCACCGGGGAGGTGTGAGAAGATATGGAATCATCAGGTCAGGTCATGCCCTGGTCCTCACTGACAGCCTGGTCAGCAGGGCTGCTGGAGCTGCAGTGTTATGGGGGAGGATGTGGAAGTCACAGCACATGCAGGAGTATACTGTGGCACCCGAGGGGACTTGTGTAGCTAATGGGATCAGGAAGGCTGGGTGAAGATTGCTGGAGGATGGCTTCTTCTCAAAAATACGAGGCATAAAGGACAATGTCTTCTTGTTGTTCCAGACACAGGCTGAGGAACTGGTGACTGGCCCTCTCACACTTCTGAGAGATGCTCCTCAAGGAGTGTGGAGGGGAAGCCTCACCTGACGCTGAGGTGCCTGAGGAAGGAGCACAACAGGGCTGCAGCACATGGGTTACAGCCAGCCCTGTGGATAGGGGTCCAGCGCTACACAAAATCACAGCAGCACCACACAGCCAGGTTCCATCCTGCAGGAGCAAGCAGCAGGGTCAGAACCACACTTGGTGCTGGGGATGCTGCTCATGTTCTCAGACTTCTCCTCCTGCCTCCAGCAGGTCAGGCCTGTGCTGGTCCTGGCAAGGCACTGTCACACTCACACGCAGAGCAGGGAACCCAGAACTGATTCTGGCTGTCACCAGAAGGGTCAGATGTGCCTTAAGAACCTATTACTCACAGCAATTCTTCTTCCTCCAGATGAGTCTCATTGCTTTCACTGCACTAACTCAGCACACGTTGCACCAGTTTTTAAGTTCCTGGGAAGGCAAATTCCACTTGCTTGCATCCCTTATTTGTTCTCACTAAACATTTCAGGTGCCTGTGGTCCCTTTCCTCCCTGCTGCTACACCTAGGTACAGGGGGATCAACACAGGCTTTACTAAAAAAAAAAAGTGAGCAGCCAACAACATTTTCTCTCTTGGGAAACAGAAACTTCCTCATCTGGAACTTCCAATTGCAAAATATAACCTAAAAATCAGTGGGTGAAACATAGCTTGGAGCTCTGGGAACTGATCTGCATGGCCACCCCAGTACCTCTCCTGCCCAGGGGATGCAGGGATGAACCAATGCCTTCCCTCTAGTGGCATTGGCCCAAGTGGGTGATATGCCTGCACACAGAGAGCTGTATGAAAGAGATTGTGAGCCTCAGGCATGGCCAGTGCTTGTTTTGGGTCCCAGGGTATAGGAAGTGCCAGTCAATGATTTTTTTCACTGGTGACAGTGATGCTTGCAAGGCTCTGATCTTCCATGCTAAGCTGTGTAGTGCTTCCCTGTAAATCCCAGCACACCCCTGCAAGCAGCACCCAGTGCAAAACATCTCATTCAGACCCAAAATGGTCACATGTCTGTTGCACAATCTTCTGGAAGTATGTCTTCCAGAAATAACCTAACACTTTCTGAGGTACCTCACCTGGTAAGAGCTGTCAGTCCAAGCAGGAGCCCCTTCCAGAAGCCAATCAACCCTCCCATCTGCAGAGCCACCTCCCTGGTGCAGGTGACCTCCAGTGCTCCATCACAGGCCTCAGCTTTGGGCAGAAGTCAGCAAGGACCATCATCTACAGATACACCTGAAACAGGCACCTGAGCAAGGCTGGCCAGGTGCCCACCAGATCCTCTTCAACTTGGAAGTGCAGCCTGGGGTCATGCAGATGGTGAATCTCCCCCACTTCATCCACCTTGCAGGTACAGCAGCCATGGGGACCCAGGAGTCCCAATCTACCATCCCTCAGCCTGCCACCCACCCAGGACCTCTCCAGCTTCTTGGAGACCTCTCTCCAGACATGGCCAAATTCTCCCTTCCCTCCAAAGTCCCCTGCTCTCCCCTGTGTTCCTCTGCTTTTCTTTAGCATCCTTCTTCCTTCTCTCACTTCTCAAGGTGCAGCTCCACACCACCAGCCTCTCCTTGCCCCCACACTCCTCCCAGCTACTGTGGTGACCCCTGGGCACTACCACAGCCCAGCAGGTCAGACCCCGGCTCCCTGGGAAAGTTTCCAGCCCTATGCACCTCTGACAGCTGTGGATGGCAATGGCTGTCCCTGCTCTGCTCCACCAGGACAGGAGCTGGCCATCTGGGCCCACCCACCACCTGAACCGCTCCAGGGTGGGGTGCAAGAGGTCAGAGCTGGCCTATTCTATTATATCTGATTATATTAGCCTGCCAGGTTAATAGCAAAGTGTGCTCCAGAGATAACCCAGGTGACTGGTAATCAGCAGAGCTCTCTGACCCAGTCATCCTCAGGGATGTCTTCTCGGGATGTGATCAAACACCAGGGCGACTCACACAGTACCCAGCTGCATCCCGGTACATGGTGTGTGACCCTTGCATGCAGGACACTGCACGGTGCAGTCTGGCAATTCTCATGGTCCCATGTTGCCACCTTCAGATCTGCTGGTTTCTGAGCCCTCAGGAAGGCTGCCAAAGGCCTGCAACGCCCTCTGAATCCCAAAGCCCAGGACACACATGGGACCTAAAGCAGAACATCTCATTGCGTGTGGACATCTCCCCTTTCTGCTGCTAAAGCCTCAAAGAGAAGGGGCAGCCTGATAGCATGCCAGGACAACTCAGAAGACCCTTGTTGCCTGTTTATCTTGCAGAAGATAAACACCAGCCCTTATTCCACCCCGCCCTTATTCCACTGACCACTTTAAATCTGGAAAGATGACCCTGGAGAGACTGCCCCAACTGACAGCTTGCTTTCCTGTCCTGGAGAATCTACCTTCTCACTCCCTGGAGTGCTTTGGAAAAGGTTATGTTCAACCTTAAATTTACTCCCTATGAGTTCCTTGGTGGTGCAAACCCAGCTCTTCACCTCTACGTGATCCCAGGTGACAACTCAGTGGAAATAGAGAGAGGCCCTGGCACAGGTTGCCCAGACAAGCTGTGTCTGCCCCACCCCTGGAAGTGCCCAAAGCCAGGTTGGACGGGACTTGGAGCAACCTTATCTAGTGGAAGATGTCCCTTCTGATGGCAGCAGTGTGGACTAGATGACCTTTAATAGTCCCTTCCAACCCTCTGTGATTCTGTGATTTCCTCTGTTACTGAAGGGCAGTCACGTTTACCAGCACCCAAATCATGACCTTTTAATGAAAAATCCACAGTGCAGAGCAGCCCTCTGAACCATCCAGTCTCAGCCCTGCCCTGCTTGGCTGACTCAGATGTCAGCAGTGGACAACCAGTGTCACACCTGGTGAGAAGTAACAGGAAGAAGAGACCTTGGTTCACAATCCAGTGCTGATGCCTCAGACCTGTCTGCCCCCCGACAGAGCCTCTGCTGCTCCAGAGGCTGCCTGCAAAGGCCTGTTCTCATGCACAAGCCGCAGCAAACTGCAGATGTTGACATGAGCCCAATATCAAACCTTACCTTCATTTCCCTCCAGCCTATTTACTCAAAATGAACAAAATTCACTGAAAGAGTAAACAAGCAACCAGATTCCACAGGAGCCAGGTGACAGAGCCACAAAAAATAGCAAAGAGACACAGGTCCCTGCATCTTCAGGGAAAGTCTGACTCAATAGCATCTGTTGCACATTCAGAAGAAAATCAGGAGGCTATTTTTAAATCCCATTTTTCACATCCATAAAGTCAGTTCCTTTTTGGACTGTTTGAATGCTATCACTGATCCAAATCTCCTGCTGCTGGACATGTCAGTCAGGACAGGACAGTCTACACTGGCATCCAGGATCTACAAAGAGATTATTTGGGTCAAGCTCAGGTATAATTCAGACTTTCCTAAGTGGAGATGGCAACTTTGTGAAACTCATGCTTCTCACCTCTCTGGGGATTTGTGGGTTGAAATGAGGCCTCTGGCTCAGGAATTATGTTTTATTTATTCCTTCTCTGAAACACATGGAGAGCACATTGCTGCACGTCCTGGTTCCAGCCATGATAGGGTTAGTTTTTGCAGTAGCCAGGAGGGGCATGGCCAGGACCTGGGGTTATTCTGTACCACCTCATATCATGCACAGGGTGGGGAAAGGGGTCCCTTCTGGTGGTGTAGTGTGAAGCCTGTGATCAGGGTAACATCAGATTCCACATGGTGAGTACCCACGTGAACTGTTCCCATCTTGTACACTCTGTTATTAATACTGTTTCTGTAACTGTTCTGTTTCTTATTTCATTGCTGTTTCCAGTAAATTATTCTCATCTCAGCCCGTGATTTTTACCTTTTGTGCCTCCAATTCTCCTCTCCAGCCACCCGCAGGGTGGTGCATAATTTGGAGTGTTTCAGTGGGAACACTAAATTGGGGAATACCGTTCCTACACCACGACACTGTGGAAACATGCCGCGGTGCTGTGCCAGCTAGCACGCTGCCCAGGCACCAGGCAATGGTCTACCTGCCCCTGGTGGGGGGCTGGAAGCCGACCGCAGCGCTGGAGGGCAGGCAAAGCACCAGCTCGGGTTCGCCTTGCCCACCGATGGCCAGGCGTGTGAAGGAGGAGGGAAAAAAGGCGGAGGGACTCCCTCGTGGGACAGGGAAGGGTTTATTCATAAGGAGAAGCCACAAGGAGAGCCGGTAAAGTTAGGTAGGCACGGGGTTTTATACCCCTACATAATAGGAGGGGAGAACATACAATAACCAATAAAACACAGATAGGGGGTCTTACAAAAAGGGGGAGAAGGGACCAGGACAAATGGAAGAAGGAGTGGGGGGTAGAAGAGCAACATGAGCCAATTACCAACCAAAGAACAGAGAACTTTCTCTGGAAAGTTCTGGAGGGATAACCAAATATGAACTGTAAGGGGAAGGGGGAGGGGGCGGCAGCCAATGGTCAGTGTGCTTCACACAGCCCTTTGTGTGCTCACTGTGCCTTCAAGCCCTTGTGCTGTGGAGGCCTCAAACCACTGGACCTGTTGGTCTGCTTGGTCCAGCTGACCATGACTCTGGCCATGGCTCACCGCAACAGAAACAGACTATGAGTGCGTCTCTGCACCTGAAGGGTTGAGGATCTTCAGTGCATCCAGGATGTGTTATTAAAAGGAGGAAGATGGGAACACAGAAGATGCAGAGCTGACCACTAGGTGACAAGGGAGGCAGTGAAGGTGATAGGAAAGATGTGTGCTAATGTCTTTACAAACAATTCAAAGGCTCAAGGTGTTATAAATAAAAGCGGGAAATTCGTGCACAAATATGTAATATCGAAATATGTGCTAAAGTTAAGTTGTAACCAATTTTAAAACGAACAGAACTTGCCCAGGGAAAATTGTAACCTCGACCGGGAACTGATTTGCATCCCAAAAACAGAGCTACAGAGAACGACGGCTCATCAAGAAAGCATTAAGCTGGCTCCTGATATCTACATTTTCAAGGAGAGCTTCCCGGCAGAGCTGATTAACTATCTCCAAAAATCCCCTCCCAGCTCAGGTGTTAACGACCGGATTGAGAACCAAGATACAGAACATCATGAGCCATCAGACAACATCCTCTGGTGATGAGAGATTAATCAAGAACAGAATGCATTTTGTCCACCTCAGTTTCATGAATGGCACACTTCATGAATATGGTGATTGGCAAAAATAATACCCAAGATCCAGTTTTATGGGCAAAACTGTACATAAGCAAGCTTTTAGAAGCAGTTGGTGTGAACAGAGGGAGGTCTGATGCGATAGAGGTCAGACGTGTGTTCACCCAGTTCCAGTCCTGGACTTGGCACTGTCTCCTTTTCGATCGTGGCATTGCATGTTCGAACTCTCGGACACGAAATAAATTTTATACTTGTTTTATTTTGAATTGGGCGGAGTTATTTATTACAAAGGTAAGAGTGTTAATGTCTTTGAAATAGGTCTTAGTGTCAACTTCAAGCCACAGGTTTGTTGCAGAATCCAGAGTTGGGTTAGGGTTAGGTTTGACTCCTAAAATAGACAAATGGGTCCACACAAGCCTGAGTTTCTGATCTTTGGAGGAAAATGACAGGTTCAAGGCAGGGGTATGTGATAGGCAGTTAGGGAAGGCTGTACCTTCCTAGTACTTCAGCCAACAGGGAAAGAAAGAGGGCAACATGCAGCCAGGAGTTTAGGATAAAACGAGGCTGCATCCTCCAAAACCTCGAGAGAAAACACCCCCAGGTGTATGCCCCAGTGGACTCCCTCCCTTTATTCGAATAAAGTTGGAGGACTCCTCTGTCTCCTTTATGGACACTGTGATGCTTCTCGGTATGTGAGGCAGTGGCGACCTGGTTCAAGAACCCGGCACGGCAGCTCGGCCTAGCCCCCAAGCTGCTCGGGCCACAGACACACAGCACCAATATGGCAGATGGTCAAAATGGCGTTTTATTGTTTTATTTCGTGGGGTTATATAGTCGAGGTGGTTTTTCTACGTCAGGAGGGGGGACGGTGGGATGGTAAAAGTTAGTAAGGGGTGGAAAGCTACTGGGGTTATGAAGGGCTATATTGTTTAGAGTAATTCTTATCACAAAGGAATGAGAGGGAGGAAGGTTACATGCTGCTTTCTGCTTTCCGTCACATCGCGAAATCTTCCGTTCGCTCTTGTCCCTATTCTACTACAACACTGGCTTCTCATATCATGATTTTCTGTACAAGACAGGGGACTCGTCCAGGGTCCTTCCACCGTCTGGGGCTGGCATACTACAAGAGGAGTTGGAGGCGCGCCTCACCCAGTTTTTAGGTGACAAGCTGCTGGGGTTTTAGGAGTTCTCCTTTCTTTTTTATCTTTAAAGAATTTTCCCAATACGTGTTGCTAGGAGACAATAACAACTGGATACTTAAGAGAGACAAAAGATCTGGCCACAGTTCGGGGGAGGGGTCCAGCTTTTACCTGGGGTTTTCTCGTGTAGGGCAGAGATGCCATGAGATTTGGACTGCGGAAAAGGGGTTGGGGTGGAGCCCCTAGCTCTCTTGTGCTCTTGGCGTTCAGAGGGGAGAGGAATTGCGGTTGCTGTGGGGAGAATTCATCACCACTACAGGGTTCTGCCTTTTGCTGCCTTCCTTCTACCGCGAGTAGAGCTCTGCTTGCTGGAGCAGCTGTTACACTGGGACCCTATGTAACACCCTACCTCACTAAAAAGGGACTTTCTCACCATCTGCTAAGGTGCCTCAGGATCCTGAGCCCGCCTTTCCCTGCCCTGCTGGGAGCTGGGCCACAGCTGCTCTGCCCTGCCGTTCTTTTCCTGTTGCTTTGAGCCTTCACTACACTGCAGCTCCTCATTTCCTGCCTGCTGAGACGTCCTGGGGTTCCCGCTGCAGCTGTGGAGTTCGATACATCTCGTCCACCACCCGGGATTTTGTGCTCCTTCCTGCCATTTCAGTTTGCTGTTCCCGAGGGTCCAGCCGGGCACCGGGATCAGCTGCCCCAGGGGGTTTGTGAAGCCTTTCTTCCATCCCTTCCGGGCTCAGCCAAGCCGCCATTGCCGGGTGCTCCCCGAGCTCGCTCCGGAGCGCCCCCTGCAGCCGCGGGGGAACCATCGCACCCGCCCTGCTCACCGGGAGCCGCCAGCGCCCCTGCCGGCCGTGAGCGGAACTGCACCCAAGGGAAAGGGCCCGGCAGCCGAGAAGGCCAGCACTGGGTTCTGGTTCTGTTCGCTGTTACTGCCACAGTTACTGTTGTTTGTTTCTGTTGTTATACATATATATATATATATATTAGTAAGGAACTGTTATTCCTATTCCTCATATTTTTGCCTGAAAGGCCCTTAATTTCAAAATTATAATAATTTGGAGGGAAGGGGAATTACATTTTCCATTCCAAGGGAGGCTCCTGCCTTCCTTAGCAGACACCTGTCTTTCAAACCAAGACACCAGCTCCCTTCAGCACTGGCCAGCAGTGGGTGATTGATTGGGTAGCTGAGACTGTCCAGGAGACAGACCAGGGGCATCCATGAAAAGTCCACAGGAAAAAACCACTAGAAATCTCACTGGTGAGTACAGTGGGAACTTCGGGGAGTAGAACATGGCAGGATGCCCAGAGGGGGCAGTAAAGGGAAATCAAGAAAGGGTATCAGCTATAGGGATGATGATCCCAAAAGACCTCCACAGGGTCCCTTGGGAGAATATTGAGATGGTTTGCACATTCTCCCAGAGGCAGTTAAGGACACGGACACCCAGAGGGGGCAATAAGGGGAGTCAAGAAGGGGTCTCTGCAACAGGGGACAGATGGTGTTGGTTTGGGAAAGGATTGTTTGAAGGGGAGTGTGAAGGGATATGGTTAAGCAAACAGCAGTGGGAGACTATGGGATAAGGAAAGAAAAGAGAAACAGTGAGGATTGGGATGTTCTCCACCTTATCTTCAAAACATGCAATCTAAAAAAGGCCAGCTGCAGGTTTTTTGTATTCCAGGCTTTCAGGACAGGGAAAAAAGGGAGGTACACCCCCACCCCTCCCCGGGTCATTTTGGAGCCAGGGTGGAGGATTTGGGTTTGTCCGCTTACTGCTCAGGACTTACGGGGGTTTCTCTGTGGTGAGGAGTGCCGAGGTCAGGTGTGGGAGTGCAGGACTGGGTGCTCAGGCTGGGGATCTGTGGGGGAGGTGCGGGACCAAGCTGAGGTTGTGGGGCTCAGCACCAGGCGGTGCCTGATGGCGCCACCCCCACAGGCAGGAGGAGCAGTGGACCCCCAGACCCATGAGGTTGTGGGACATCTTGTCCGCCTGCCCATCCCTGTGGCACCCTGTTGGCTGTACCCATCTGCTGGGACCTGGTGCTCTACAGAGCTTGTGGTGCTGGGACAGCAGCCCGGGGGCCTGGATGGGTGTGCTGGGATGGTGCACCTGGACACTGCAGCAGAACAGGGAACAGCTTTGGCATACAGTGTAAAGTACAGGGACTGGCTTTGGTATACGGTGTAAGATACAATCTGTCACCAAAACCTGGCCTGAAAAAAGAAGGGATTTTGTTTGGGTCACCGGGGAAGTGAGTGCTTTTGCAGAGAGTTCGGTGGCTGTGAGAGGGTGAGAGCCCACAAACAGTGGTAGCACAGGCTGGAGAGATGACATACTGGGCCGTTGCAGGAATTGGTTAGGAAGGTACATCAGGTATATGTAAGAAGGGATGAGGAAACGGTAAAGGTACAGACAAGGATAATGGCACAGTTTTTAATCAATGTGCCATTTGTAAAAAAAAAGAGAACATTAGAAATGGATTGTTAAGGGTGTCAGGATTTCCTGTTGTACCAGGGGCTCACCACACTGGAACCCTTGATAACCTGCAGGGTTGGTCTGAACTGAGAAGTGTGCTTCCTAGTAGACATGGGAGCCTCTCTGTCTACTTTGAATTTTTTGCCAAAGGGGGTTCTTTTGATAATTCGGGCAGTAAGTGGGAAAGATGAGCCAGTGCACTTTATTCAACTGCTATTGGTGAATATGTGAGATGGGTTTGAAAAGCATGAGTTTCTGTTTGTTCCTAGTTGTGATTGTGGTTTGCAAGGAGGGGATTTGATGACTGAGTTGGGGATGTGAGTTAGTGTTGTGAGGGGTGATGGGGAGGCTAGTGCTGTTGTGCTGATAAAGCTTGTGCTAAAGTGAACGCAGAAGTGTTGGCAGTCCCAGTGGAATATGGAAAACTGGATGTGGAGCCTCTCCAAATTACTCTGAGGTAACCTGGACAAGTGGTGTCTAAAAAGCAATACCCTCTTTCAAGGGAAGGAAGGGGTTACAACCTGTTATTCAGTCCCTGTTAAAGGGGGGTCTTTTGAATGGTGCAGGACCTAAGAATAATAAATGAAACTATTGAACCCAGGCACTCAGTGGTCCCAGATCCTCCTCACACTGCTGCTATTCAGTACTTAATTTAAAAGATGATTTCTGGGGATGCCCACTTACAGAGCACAGTAAACAGTATTTTGCCTTTGAGTGGGAACAAGAGGGAGAAGGAAAAATAGTAAAGACGTGGATGGTCCTCCATGGGACCAATTTGATGGGTGTTAATGTCTTTGAAATGGGTCTTAATGTCTTTACTGACTTTGGGCAGCACGTTTGTTGCAGAGCCCAGACAGCCTGGCACCTGGAACAGACAAGGGCCTGCACAAGCCGGAGTTTCTGAACTTTGGGGTAAAATGACAGGTTCAAGGCGGGATATCGGGTAGGCAGTTTGGGAAGGCTGTACCTTCCTCAGCCAATGGGGAAAGGAAGAGGGCATCATGCAGCCGGGAGTTAGGATAAAAGGGAGGCTGCGTCCTCCAAAACATGGGAGAGAAAATCGTGTGGGCGTGTGCCCCTGTGGACTCTCCCTTTATTCAAATAAAGCTGAAGGACTCATCTGTCTCCTTTTTGGACATAAACCTCTGGCGTTTGTGGATTTTCCTGATATGTGGGTCCTGTGCAGGGTGCTGATGACAGCAGTACCTTGCAGGTGGCCGTCTGTGAATCCGGTGCCTGTGTATGTCTCTAGGACCTGTGCTCAACTTCGCTGCTGCCTGAATCCACAACGGGGAAAGCAGCAGGTACATCCTGGGCCTGGGCAGGACCCGGCTGCGGGGCTCCGGCGGCTGGACAGGCAGTCCCGCTGGGTGCGCTGGGCGCGCTGGGCCGTCCTCCCTACGGCCGGGCTGACGCAAACCGGGGCAGCTGCTCCGCGCGGGGCGCCGCGGAGGGGCGAGGGGCGGGGGCGAGAGCTCCGCCTGTCATTGGTGGGATGTGCCCTCGGGGGAGGCGGTGCCGCGTTCTGATTGGTGCTCTCGCAGCGGGGAGCGGTGTGGGGTTCGCTCTCGCGGGAACTGGGCTCAGAGCGGGAAATTCCTCCCGCGGCGCCGCTGAGGTGCGGCCCAGGCCGGCCGGGATGGGGCTGTGGGACGGCGCCGAGCCCGAGACAGCGCGGCGGGGGCGGCGGCCAGGCAGGCCCCGGGAGCCGGCGGACGGCGTGGGCTCCGGCCGTGACGATGCTCCCGCGCTGTCTGCGCTCAAGCGCCTGGAGCGGGCACAGCGCACGGACCGGCTGGACGCCCTTTTCGGCTTCGAGCGGCCCGCGGAGCCCGGTGAGCGGACGGGCTGGCTCATCAACATGCACCCGGTACGGGCCGGCGCGGCGGGAGGCGAGCAGGCAACAGATGGGGCACGGGGGGTCTCTTGGGGAGACCCCTGATAGGTCCTGGGGAGGGGTTTCCCACAGAGACACCCTAGCCGTACCAGAGATGGGAGTCCCACGGAGTTATCGCCGATAGGGCTGGGGGCAGGGGTCCTATGGGGAGGCCGCTATACAGCCCGGAGATACCCCACACAGAGCATGGGGGAGGGAGTCCCCTCGGGAGACCCACGGTAGGGCCGAGCGAGGAGGTTCCCACAAACAGACCCCGGCCCTACTAGAGGGAGGAGGTCCAATGTCCCTACTGGGCCTCCTATGCTTCCCTGGCCCTACCGGGAGGGAAGTCCCATACAGAGACCTCCGGTAAGCCCTTAGCGGAAAGGGTCCCGTGGTGGGGTCCCCGGGGGAGTCCCATGGGGGGACCTTGTTGAGTCCTGGTGCCCATGGGCAGACGGAAGTGCTGGATGAGGACCGGCGGTCGGTGAGCGCAGTGGACTACTACTTCATCCAGGAGGATGGGAGCCGCTTCAAGGTTGGTACCGGGCGGGACTGAGTGGGTATGGTGTTCCAGGAGGGAATCTGTCACCATCGTCTGTGTGCTCCTTCCTAGGTGGCCCTACCCTACAAGCCCTACTTCTACATCGCCACCCAGAAGGTGAGGAGGGGCAGGGCTGAGCTCCCCAGGGAAGGAGACAGTATCTTGGGGAGCTCAAGACCTCCTTGGGCAGGTTGCTTTGGGATGGTCTCCTCCCAAAGACAGATGCTCAGCCCCCGGCTCTCTTGACAGGGCTGTGAGCGGGAAGTGTCCTCCTTCCTCTCCAAGAAGTTCCAAGGGAAAATTGCAAAGCTGGAAACTGTCCCCAAAGAGGACTTGGACCTGGTCTGTATCACTCTGTGGGGGTTTTTTGGACCTTGCACAGCTCTAGTGATGTAGGAAGGGATGAGCAGGGAGAGAAAGCAGCATGCTTAAGTCTCCTGGTGCTGCTGTGGCATCTCAGAAATGTGTTTATTATGGCTAATTGCTTATCAGCAGTAATTACATTCCTCTCTTTGAATATATCAGCTGTTTCAGACAAAGTGTTCAGGACATTAATTTCTGGAATTAAAGTGGTTGGAGGAAGAAGCATACAGCAGGAGGGGGATGCTGCTTATGCTTGACCCATTCTTCCTCTTTTTCCCTCGGTAAATTCCACTTGTGGATGCCTGCACAAACAGCAAGGCTGGCTGGGCTCTTGCTGTGCTGCTTTTGTGCTCTTGATACACCCACCAGAACCTCTTCTCGGTGCTTTTCTGTCCCACCCATCAGCACCTCTTTTTTGGCCAATCCTTCCACCTGCATCAGTCTTGTTGGCCTTCCACCCCTCTCTCATGGTGCCCATCCCTGAGCTGCCATTATCCTGCTGCTTTGCAGCCAAACCACTTGGTGGGCCTGAAGAGGAACTACATCAAGCTGTCCTTCAACACGGTGGAGGACTTGGTGAAGGTGCGGAAGGAGATCTCTCCTGCTGTGAGGAAAAACAGGGAGCAGGACCAGGCGAGTGACGTCTACACAGCCATGCTGTCGAGGTGGGAGCTCCCCGTAGGGGATTCAGTCAGTCTCTCATGCTAATATCTCATAGAACCATGGAATAGTTTGGGTTGGAAGGGACCTCTAAAGGCCATCTAGTCCAACCCACCTGCAGACACCTTCGTCTAGACCAGGTTGCTCCAAGCCATGTCCAGCCTTGATTTATTAAAATATGGATATAGATCTAATATCAATATCCAACTGGAACGGACAAAGATCCTCTAACTCGTTTGGGTTAGAAAGGGTATGTTTATTCCAGCACCGGGAAGCTGTGAGGATCGCTCCAAAAGCACAGCTCCAAGATTACAAAGTAATTTCTATTTATCCATGAAAGTTCTAAATATTAAAAATACAAAGACATATTTATAACATAGACACCTCCCATTCCCTGCTTCGTATGGAAATTAGCTAAAAAGTCATAAAGCATGCGTAGTTTGCTCTATGAAATGGGTCGGTGGTCTCATAATTATGGGAGGGGTCTCTCATTGGATGAAGTAACTCTTCTTCCTCGCTATGACCTTTTTACCTTCTTAGTTTTTAACAATACATGTGGCCTTGGAGAACTCCCAGTTCCTTTCCCAAAACAGGTTTTGAATGGGGTCATCAATAACTGTCTGGCTCTTCCTCTGCAGATTCTTGTTACAGCCCAGCTGAACAACATCAGATAACCAATAATCAGTTCCCAGACCTGAGGAGTTTATTCCGGCTTCAGTTTCTTCGCTTACTCATCAGTCTCTTTGTTTAAATTCTACTGTGTCTGTTTCCTAAACCTATTCTAACTAATCTTTAAGAAAAACTCAATTTAAATGCTTAAGAGAGACTTATTTTAAATGTTTCAAAGAGACTCAATGTCTCAGCCTGGCTTTGAACACTTCCAGGGATGGGGCAGCCACAGTTTCTCTGGGCAATCCGTGCCAGTGCCTCACCACCCACTTAAAAATTAGACCTTCTTGATTATTTCCCAGCTGGTGTCAGAGGTGTTGTCCTGCCTGGGTCTGACCCCAGCTATGCCTCTCTGCCACCCATCTTCAGGGTGGTTCTTCCAGCTCTGTGCTGTACATCAGGAGGTCCCAGAGCTGATAGGATGGGATGTGGTGGTATCTCTGGCTGCCTGTCAAATATATTGCCTGTTCCCTGTGAAAAGATCCAGAGAGGCAATGGGCAATCTTACTTCTAGTTGTGATCAAGACAAAAATAATCCAACATTTTCTGTTTCTCCTGTCCCTGACTCCTGCTGCTGGTGTCACCAGTGCCACTGGGTGTCCTGGGAGATGGACACGTGGGTAAGGCAGCTGCTTCCCTCTGCTCTTCCAGTGCTCTGAGTGGGGGCAGTCTAAGCACAGATGAGCAAGGAGCCTCCAAAAAAATTGCCAACCAGATGGACAACATTGTGGATATGCGGGAGTATGATGTGCCCTACCATGTTCGCCTTTCCATCGACCTAAAGATCCATGTGGTGAGTACAGAAGAGCTTTGCTTTCCCAGTCACGCTCCTTAAATGCAGGAGAGTTTTTTCTCTCCAACACCTTTACAAAAGTATTGGTGGCAATGAGTTCATGTCTAGAGCTCAGTTCTGTCCTGCTGGGCTTCTTCTTAGTTAATGGCACATAGAAAAGCTAACTGATTGATGCATGGCCATAGTTTGAGCCTTTCTTCTGGGCTGCCTGTGATTGCCACAGTTCCATCCCCAGCAGCTGGACAGAGTGACATGGGGATGTGGCCCTGTCATAAGGCTCTGCCCACCCTCATCTCTCCATAGGCTCACTGGTACAACGTGCGATACTGGGGCAACACCTACCCCCCTGAAATCACCCGCCGAGATGACCTTGTGGAGCGGCCGGTGAGCACTGGATGTCCTCCTTGTAGATGTGTCCACCCCAAGGGACTGGTTTCTGACATGTTACCAATGTAAAACCGTGGTGGCAGGGGGAATGCTGGGCTTGGGTAGTGATTTTTGGGTTGATAAAGCACTAAAATGATTAACATTTTGGTTCACTTACTGGGCCAACACTGGGTTTTATGGAAACCACCCTTTAAGTCAACTCTGGAGTATTTTCTAATGGATTTGGTCCTGCCCAGGATCCTGTTGTTCTTGCCTTTGATATTGAAACGACCAAACTCCCTTTGAAGTTTCCTGATGCAGACACAGACCAGATCATGATGATCTCCTACATGATTGATGGGCAGGTAAGGATACCAGGGTGGTTTCCTTCAGGCTTGGGAAGTGAAGCCAGGAATTTTCCTCCAATCCTGCTGGCTCCAGGCTTGCCATTCTGCCAGCTGTATGGTGTGTGGCAGTGGGAATGGCATTAAAGTCTGGGTGACGCACAGGAAACTGAATTTCGTGGAACGCAGCCCAGGCTGCTGGTGCTTCTCCATGGCCTCCTTTTCTGATGGTCAATGATGCTTCAATGGATGGCTCCCAAAATGTTGTTCCCCCTTGACAGAAGCTCTGGCTTTCAAGAGGAAAGCATCCCATTGTTTGGACAGCATTTTTGAGTTGCCTGCAACCCCAGTCCTCCTCACTGCCTCCTTGTCACCTCCTCAGGGCTACCTGATCACAAACAGGGAGATTGTCTCAGAGGACATTGAAGACTTTGAGTTTACTCCCAAGCCGGAGTATGAGGGTCCATTTTGTGTCTTCAACGAACCAGATGAGGTAAGTCAGTTCTGCTCTGCAGAGTTTTACCTGCCTGGAGCTTTTCTTGACCAGAGAGCTCATTCCCTGGCAGATTGCCTCCCTGGGGAACGTGGTATGTCCAGCAGGGCTGCTTGTGCTTTTGTTTTTTGGGAATAAGGGTAAGAGAGGTCAGGTTCGGGCTAGGTGCAGAGGAAAGGGGAAGGGTGGAACAAACTGGTATCCACCACCTCTCTGTGGAGGAGATGAAGTTCCTTAAAATACATGTCTTTTCTGTTTCATCCCAGGCTCATTTAATCCAGAGATGGTTTGAACATGTCCAGGAGACCAAACCCACCATCATTGTCACATACAATGGAGACTTCTTTGACTGGTAAAATCAGGGATGACAGCTAAACTGGCAAGGTGTTGCCTGAGCTAGAGGGCAGGGTCAGGTCCCATCCTCAACATCCTTCCATAGTTCAGACAGTGTGAGGAAGCCATGCGGTCACATGCAGAGTGGCCATGTCCTGCACCTCACCAAATCCTGTGATCATTGGCTTGGCAGTAGGACTTTCTGAAGAATCCCATCCACTTGCCTGAGCTGCTTTTAAACTCTTGGCAATGTGGGAATGTCAGCAGATGGAGGAGCCCAGTCATGGGAGAGCAGGAAGAGTGTCAAAAGAGACACGGAGGATATTGGAAGAGATGCGCAGACAAGCCGGGGGAAGTAGGGGGAGAGGGACGACATGCCTCCCCCTACAGATGCAGGATACAAGCAAGCAGGTTTGGCACTTGAACCACAAAATGGTTTGGGTTGGAAGAGACCTTAAAAATCATCTTGCTCCAACCACACTGCCATGACCAGAGATACCTTCCACTAGACCAGGTTGTGTCAAGTCCCACCTTGAATACTTCCAGGAATGATGTGTCTACTTGTCCTGCAGGAAGTGTTCCCTTTGACCAGATACACAGATAAATCACAAGAAAAATTCTTTAGGCAGTTTGTAACAAAGTGGTCGTGGAACGGTTGTTGGAATGCAGGAAAATGGCTGTTCTGCTCCTTCTCTTCACACTGCCTTTTTCCCCAGGCCCTTTGTGGAAGCAAGAGCAGCAGCTCATGGAATTAATATGTATCAGGAAATTGGGTTTCAGAAGGATAGCCAGGGAGAGTACAAGGCATCCCAGTGCATCCACATGGACTGTCTGAGGTACTGAATGTTGCCCCTCTACCACATAGATGTGTCTTTATCTCTTCAGTTCAGGCGAAATACCTATGATTGTATTTGAATAGTGTTATCACATTATGTCTGTTGGAAGCTTTGTGTGTCACCTTCTTCAGCTGTGAGATAATCCATTTCTGTGTTGTCTTCTTCCTCTTGGCATGCTGCATGCCACAGGAGGTACCAAGTCTTCTCCTGAAGGGCTCCCAGGGCTGGCTCTTGCCCTGCAGCCTTGGGTGTTTGATCACTGATTTGGGAGGACAGAAAAAGGGAGAGGGAGTGGGTTAAGATCTGGCCATTGGAGCAGGGAAGGGGACTATAGTCTCACCTACCAGTCTCCTGACACAGATGGAAGAGGAAAGGACACATGGGAGAGAGAGAACTTTGGAGTTTTATGTGGGTTTTCCCCTCTGGAGCAGTCTGGGCTCTGGAGCACAGCTGGATGTCCCTGCAGTTCTGGTGGGGTCTTCTCCAGTGGTGAAATATTTATCTTAAAGCCACTGAGGGAGCTGGAAGGTAGAAACTATGAGCAGCGGTGGTGGGATGGGCAGTGGGGCTTGTTCTGATCGGGCTAGCTGAAGCTGGACAGCCTTGTACCGCACTGTTCTTGGATGCTGGGCTGTCCTTGGTGAGAGGTCCCTGTGGTAGTTGAGGTCCCCTTCACAATCTTGAGCCTGTTTTGAAGATGAGGGCTGGTTTCTCTGCACAAACTGATATTTTCCTGATTCTGTCCAGGTGGGTAAAGAGAGACAGTTACCTCCCAGTGGGAAGTCACAACCTGAAAGCAGCAGCTAAAGCAAAACTGGGTTACGATCCAGTGGAGCTGGACCCTGAGGAGATGTGCCGGATGGCCACAGAGGAGCCTCAGGTATTCCCTCCCTGTGTTCTATGGGAAAACAAGCTTAGAGCAGCTACACCATGACTGAGTCTGTAAGTTAAAGTGGATTTTGAGAAATTAACTGCATCTGTCTCTCCAGACTTCCAAAGCCTTAGAGCTCACAGGGAGAAGGAACAGGATTCCCCTGAAGTAGTTCTGGCCCTGACATTTCACTGTACATTCTCTGTATTTATTTACATCATTGTGGGGTGATGTTTCTGAAATCAGAAACACCACGAAGAACTGAGACCTGCTGGGGGAACAGGAGAGGGTTAGTGCTCCAGGTGTCACAGGCAGGAGGTTCTGCTGAGCCCTGTAGCAGCTTCCTGAGACCCAAACTGGGCAGATTCTGTGCCTTCAGCTCATCTTCTCCATTCCTTGTCAGTTAGAGCTGACATGTTGCTGTTTGATTAGAGCTAAAACAGGATGGCCTCGGAAGCAAACACATTATTCTTTACAACCTAGGCTATGGAGAAATACACTTTTTCTTGCTTCCTGCTGATATGAGAATGTCCAGCAGGAAGCAATGAAAGATCACTGTTATTCAGCCACTCTGTCACATGGGATTGGGATTAATTTGCTTCTCTTGTTCCTTGACAGACCCTGGCCACCTACTCAGTGTCCGATGCCGTTGCTACTTACTACATGTATATGAAGTATGTCCATCCCTTCATTTTCGCCTTATGTACCATCATTCCCATGGAGCCTGATGAGGTGCGTGCTTTCCCAAAATTATGATCTCTTTGCTGGGTGAAGTGCCATGTCTTCCACGCTGCAGGGATGCTCTGGCCACAGATCTGATTCCCACTGCCTAGACACTCTGCATGTGTGGCAGGGAGGAAGGGAGGGTGGATTTAGAGGCTGCTCCTTTCTCCTACAGCTGTGGGATGTTTGGAGACAGGTTTCTATAAGAAAACACCTGAGATTTGGCAGTGCAGGGCTCGAGCAAGAAAGGATGGCTGATGTGCCATGCTCAGCCAAGTTGCAGTTGTGGCCATGCAAAGTTGGGTCTCCTGGTGGCTGTTGTCAGCTGTAGGGAGGATGGTTGGGAAGCTGTTGATGCTAAGCATGTGGAAACTGTTCCCACCTGGTTGAGCTGACAAAGGCGCTTGACGGTGGAGTGGTGTTGCAGATGTGTCACCAGCTGAAGCTGTCCAGCTCGTTGTGTGACAGTCCAGTCTTGCCAGTGCTGGGACAGCACTTCTGCTGAATCACAGACTGGTTTGGGTTGGAAGGGATCTTAAAGATAATCTCGTCCACCCTCCTGTCAAGGGCAGGGACACCTTCCACTAGACCAGATTGCTCCAAGTCCCGTCCAATCTGGCCTGGAACACTTCCAGGAATGGGGCAGCCACAGCTTCTCTGGGAAACCTGTGCCTGTCCAGTGCCTCACCACCCTCACAGGGAAGAATTTCCTCCTAATATCTAAATCTACTATTTTTGAATTTTAAACCAGCTTTGGTTTCTCTTGTGCAGGTGTTAAGAAAAGGATCTGGTACACTGTGCGAGGCACTGCTGATGGTTCAGGCTTACCATGCCAACATCATCTTCCCCAATAAGCAGGAGCAGGAATTCAACAAACTTACAGAAGATGGACATGTGTTGGACTCGGAGACCTATGTGGGAGGCCACGTGGAAGCACTGGAATCTGGAGTCTTCCGCAGCGATATTCCCTGCCGCTTCAAAATGGTAATGGGCCAGCAGCCGGCCCCTCATGGAGCAGCATGGTGGTGGGGGATAGCCCTTCCACTGTTGTTGGCATCTCCAGTGTGTCCCTGCTGGGCTCGGGCAGCACCTAGAATCACAGAATCAGTAAGGTTGGAAAAGTCCTTTAATGTTGCCAAGTCCAACTGTTAACCCAGCATTGCCAAGGCCGCCATTAAACCATGTCCCCAAGTACCACATCTGCATGTTTTCTGAACGCTTCCAGGGATGGTGATTTCACCACTGGCCTCAACAGCCTGTTCTAATGCTTGGCAACCTCCAGGAGACCCTTGCTACCTGAAGCTGGGCTGGGACAGGATGGGAGGAGGCCATCTGTGCTGCACTGGGAGAGCAAGTGGCACATACTGGAAGCATGCCAGAGCTTGTTGACAGCAGGGGATGGTGGTGGAGTGGGGTTTTGGGTTTGTTTTTCAGCCAGTGTTGCTTGGAAGTTATGCCTCTAGCTTGGGGTCCTGTCCTCTTTCCCAAACTGAGCTTCTTCTGAAGCCTTCCTGAGGGTCTTTTACCTGTTTCTGAATCAGGCTGCTAACCTCCATCACCTCCCTCAGTGCCTCAACATGTCCCTTGCAGCCTAGAGTCTCCCAAGCCAAGCAGGGACAGGGGTGCAGGGTAGGACCTGCCAGCCTGCAGGCAGGGACAGCTGCCTATGGCCTCACTGCCGTCTGCATGTGTCTGTAGAATCCTTCTGCCTTCGACTTCCTGGTGCAGCATGTGGAGAAGACCCTGCAGCATGCCATCGAGGAAGAGGAGGGTCTGCCCTTGGATCAGGTCACCAACTTCCAGGAGGTAGAGCACCTGCAGCACAGCTGAGCTGTGCAGGAAACTGGGACTGCAGCTCTCAAAGTCTTGTTTGGGTTTGGTTTATGCTTTACAAAGAGAGACTAAGAAGCCCATCTACAGGCTGAGTCCTGCAGCCCAGCCTGGGGATCAGGGTCTCTGCCCCATCTGAGGAATGCAGCTTGTGCTTTTCCCATCACAGGTTCAACCAGGAGCAAAACTCTGAGAGAGCTGGGAAGCAATCTAGGGAGAAGGCAGGCCCCTCAGATATCCCGAACACTCTTGTTCCTCTTGTTCCCCACTTCTTATCAGCTACAAAAGTGCAAGTTGCCCTTCTCCAAATCAAAGTCTGGAGTTTCTTGGAGGGCAGCACTAGACTGGGGACCCGTGGTCTTTGCCATTGTCTCCATTAACCCATTTGCACTGAAAAGGTCCTCGATCAAGTCATATTTAGGAAGCAGCTGCTTCCACTTGCCACATATCCCTACAGAAAAGCTTACCCTGGAGGTTCAAATTAAAACCTAAAGTACCAGTGGTCGAGGAGTCCCTGATCTGCTCCTTTGGTCCTTTAGATCCATCTCCAGAGCCTGTGGCAAGTGTCCCTGTGAAGAACCAAATTTAACAAGTATTTGGCTCATTAACTCCTTCCTGCCCTAGTTTCACTTCTCTTTATTTCACCACAGGTTTGTGATGAAATCAAGGTCAAACTGAATTCCCTGAAGGATGTTCCCAACAGAATTGAGTGTCCTCTTATCTACCATCTGGATGTGGGGGCCATGTACCCCAACATCATTCTGACCAACAGGTTGCAGGTGGGTAATATCAATCTTGTCTCTCCTAATCTGACTTCCAGATGACCTTGATGATCCCTCTGGATCCCCTTAACAGCAAGGGCTGAACTTTCTGCACAGGGCAGGGGAAGCAGATAAGGCTGGGTGTGAAATTTGGTCAAGCTGCCATGGAATTGTGGAATCACAGAATTATTTTGGTTGGAAAAGCCCTCTAAGACCATTGAGTCCAACCACTCTGCCAGCATTACCAAACCACCACTAAGCCATGTCCCCAGGTGGCACATCCATGTGGCTTTTAAATCCTTTCAGAAGAATGCCACTCTGGGCAGCCTGTACCAGTGTCTGATCACCCTTCCAGTGAAGGATTTTTCCCTAATATCCAACCTAAACATCTTCTGGCACAACTTGAGGCTGCTTCCTCACTTGTTCCCTGGGAGCAGAGCCTGACCCCCACCTGGATCCACCCTCCTGTCAGGGAGTTGTAGGAGCAAGAATGTCCTCCCTGAGCCTCCTTTTCTCCAGGCTGAGCCCCCCAGCTTCCTCAGGTGCTCCTCATCAGACTTGTGCTCCATCCCCTTCCCTAGCTCTGTTGTCCTTCTCTGGATGGGCAGGTCTTCAGAGACGCAGCTACAGCTTTAGCTAGAACTCTTCCCAAAAACCCAGCTGTTGTTTTGAGGGGCCTGTGCTCCTGAGAGGCTCTGGAAAGGGGAACTCACTGAGTACCATCTCTGATGTTCACACCTGTGCTCTCCTGCCACTCAGCACCTGTTCTGGCATGAGTTGTCATCTGGGGACCTGTCCCCTCTAACACCTGTATGTCTGTTACTGCATCCAGCCCTCGGCCATGGTGGATGAGGCCACATGTGCTGCCTGTGACTTCAACAAGCCAGGTGCCAACTGCCAGCGCCGGATGACGTGGCAGTGGAGAGGGGAGTTCAGTAAGTACAGGAAGGACCATGTAGTGCAGACCACAGAGATGGAGCTTCCTGCTTCTCCCCTGGGAGACTGATCACTGCCCTCCTCTGCAGTGCCTGCCAGCCGCAGTGAGTATCACCGCATCCAGCAGCAGCTGGAGTCAGAGAAGTTCCCTCCCTTGTTCGCTGATGGACCACCCCGTGCCTTCCACGAACTCTCCCAGGAAGAACAAGCCAAGTATGAGAAAAAGCGCCTGGCAGGTAAAAAAACAAATCAAGGTCATGATCCTGGCAATGTTTTGCAACCTGGACTGTGAGTGGCGTTCAGCAGTAGTGATCTCTCTGTGGAGTGAGGTCAGGCTGGTCTCAGAACTTCTCCAGGATCCCAACACACTCATGCGTGCTTCCTAAGAGGAGCCAGGCACTGCTACCTCTCTCAGTGTTTCCCTTTGTCTTGGAGAGCCACGGATTTGAGCTGAAATATGAATGGCTCCACTTTTTTGTAAGGCTGCTAATTAAAGCCAGTTAATGAAAGGGAAACATCACATTATCCTATCACCTGGAGGGATGCTGTCCAGCAGAACCACCCAGCTGGCTGGAGGCAAAGCCTGGGTTTGTAGGTGGGCCATATCATAAGTTTGTTTTCCCCTTGCCCTCCACCTCAATAAAGAGGTGCTGCTTCTTTCCATACTGGGATCTTCCTCTCCCTTTGCAGTAGGACTATCCTGACTCACCCATGCCTTATGCTTAGCTGCCTCCCTATCCCTACTGCGCCCATCCCTCTGTAGCAGGACACCCATCCCTGAGAACTTCCCTCTGCCTCCTCCCTTGACCAGATTACTGCCGCAAGGCATACAAGAAGATCCATGTCACCAAGGTGGAGGAGCGAGTCACCACCATCTGCCAACGAGAGAACTCTTTTTACGTGGACACAGTGCGAGCATTCCGGGACCGCCGATACGAGTTCAAGGGGCTGCATAAGGTACCAAGCTTGGATGCTGGTCAAATTGTCTTGCCAAGCCTGGGGACCTCTTGTGCCTTGCTGAAAATCTGAAAGGATTACTCTATTGGCTTCCCACTGATAGAGAGCAGGGTTGTATTAGTTATTGGGAAGAAACTCTTCCCTGTGAGGGAGGTAAGGCATCAGCACAGGTTGACCAGAGAAGCTGTGGCTGCCCCATCCCTCAAAGTGTCCAAGGCCAGGTTGGATGGGACTTAGAGCAACCTGGTCTAGTAGAAGGTGTTCCTGCCCAAGGCAGGGGGTGGGATGAGTTTAAGGTCCCTTCCAACCCAAACCATTCTAGGAGGCCCTGGGGCTCTATGTCTGGCAGAATTAATTAAAGAGCCTGTTTTGCAGTTCCTCCCAGCTGCCTCTTTTGCCATGATTCCCAGGGCTAGCAGAGAGGCTTTTTCTACACTGGTGGCTCTGCTGTTAGCCAGGCATCATGGATTGTAGCATGCAGTGTATCGAGTTCTTCCCTGCACACATATGGTGCAGTACAGCTGATGCTGGTTGAATTCTGATCAATGGTAGGAGCTACATGTCTCTTCTGAAAAGTGACAAAGCGCCTCTTGCCAACCCCTCCCGTGCTGCAAAAGAAAATGGGATGATTGACTCATGATGCTGATCTTTGGCAAAGATACTCCTGTAGAGCTGCAATGCTATGCTGGGATTGAGTGGAAACCAGTTGGGTGCTACCAGTAGTGATATGTGGAATTGTTCTGACTCTGCCCTTGACATGCAGGTGTGGAAGAAGAAGCTGTCTGCAGCAGTGGAGATGGGAGATGCCTCTGAAGTGAAACGCTGCAAGAACATGGAGATCCTCTATGACTCCCTGCAGCTGGCCCACAAGTGCATCCTCAATTCCTTCTACGGATATGTCATGCGGAAAGGGTAAGTCTCCCCTGGGCTATCCAGGGTCCCCTAGAGAGGACCCGTGGAAACCAGGATTGTCCTGGTGAGGTAGTCGCTTCCTAAAGCACCAAGATGAGAGTAGGTCCTGCCTGTAACACTCTCCTCTTGCTTCTACCCATTACTTCTCATCCTGACATTAAATGATGAGAATCTTGTCCGTTAATGGGTTTTCAGCTTTTCTGGAGCATCGTAAGTAGAGAACTCCATAGATGGAGAACAATGTTCCAAGGCCCAGTGTTGATGTGTTTCTTGCCCTTCTTCCCCTGGAGATCCTCCTGCCCTTCCATAGCTGGGTTTTGGAAGGATCATGTCATGCTCTTAGCTGTAACTCCTCTGCTCACAGAGCTCGCTGGTACTCTATGGAAATGGCTGGCATTGTCTGCTTCACGGGGGCAAATATCATCACCCAGGCCAGAGAGCTGATCGAGCAGATTGGGTGAGTGTGTGCTGAGCTGGGGGACGTCTGTCTGCATCTAGGACAGATCTGGGAGCATGTTAAACACTCTGGTATTGAGAGGGATGGAAACACATTTCCTATGAGGAAGGACTGAGAATTTTCATCCTGGAGAAGAGAAGGCTTCAGGGAGACCTTAGAGCCCCTTTAAGTGCTTAAAGGGACTCCCAGGAGAGCTGGAGACAGGCTTTGGGCAATGGCCAGGAGTGGTGGGACAAGGGGAATGGCTTCCCACTGCCAGAGGGCAGGGTTAGATGGGATATTGGGAAGGAATTCTTCCCTGCACAAGTTGCCCAGAGAAGCTGTGGCTGCCCTGTCCCAGAAAGGGTTTCAAGGCCAGGTTGGACAGGGCTTGGAGTAACCTGGTCTAGTGGAAGTTGTCCCTGCCCATGGCAAGGAGTTGTTGGAATGACATGAGCTTTAAAGTCCCTTCCAATCTCAAGCACTCTGTGATTCTCTGATTCTATGAGCATTCAGATTCCTGACACTACTGTATTGAATTTGAGGATTTGCTTTGCAGAAGGGAACAGTGGATGCAACAGGCTGCTGCTGTCTTCATGGAGGACACAGAGCTGATCCTCACCTCTTATCCACTCTGCTCCTGACGGTGGCCTTCCTTCCTTAGGAGACCTCTGGAACTGGATACCGATGGGATTTGGTGTGTCCTTCCCAACAGCTTCCCAGAGAACTTCATCATCAAGTCAACCAATATCAAGAAGCCAAAAGTGACCATCTCCTACCCAGGTGCCATGCTGAACATCCTGGTGAAGGTGAGTCTGGCACCTGTCCAGGCCAGCTCTGCAGCCTGGGAAAAGGAGGTGGAGAGCTGATGAGGGGGGAGAGCCCCTCTTCCATCTCCACTTCCCATGCAGTGAGTGAGATGTCAGGGATGATTGCTCTGGAGAGCATCTGAGTGGAGAAAGAGGTTCAATATCCCCCATCAGAGAGGGGGGGTGTGTAAGAGGCCAGGTTAGGTGCATGCTTACCTGTACAGGTAGGGAGTCCAGAGCAAGGTCTAAACCTATCCTCTGTCTCACTCCAGGCTCTATAAGACATGGAAATACCATTTTAGGGTCCAAAGACTTTCTTCTCAACAGGACAGGTGTTTTGACTTTTGAGTCCTAATTTGTGCTGCAGCTCTCAGAGGGGTGCTCAGGGGTCCCTTTGGGCAGGGTATATCCCAGGGGCATCCCCATGTGTGACCAGACAGCTGTGGATTGAAGCCGTTCTGGGGCTGTGCCACAGGAAGGCTTCACAAATGACCAGTACCAAGAACTGCAGGATCCAGCCTCACTCACCTACATCACGCGCTCAGAGAACAGCATCTTTTTTGAAGTGGATGGTCCATACCTGGCCATGATCCTTCCAGCCTCCAAAGAGGAGGGCAAGAAGCTGAAGAAAAGGTGAGATTTCAAAGCTTGAAATATTGTCTTTCCCTGAGCTAACAGACTAAGGATCTCGTTGCCTTTGTGGTCCTTGCCCCCAGAGCCAGCAGCACTTGACTCACTGGCTTTAAATGGCAAGTTCCTTACATCAGATCATCTTCGAATCCAACTACTATGGCAGTAAATTTTAGCAGATAACAGCAAAATGACATTTCTCCAACCTGGTGACCAGATATCTCCCCGTTTGGCTCTGAGGTGTGCAGGAGAACTTTGACTTTCCTTCTGAGGATTTCTAATACTGCTTGTATTCAATCTAATCTGTTTAAACTCAGCAGTTCCTGCCTTCCTATCTCTCAAGAGTTCAAAGACTTCCCGTAACACTTCTCCTATATGTTTCCTCTTCCTTCTCTCTCTGTAAGTAGATCTGGCTTCTGCCATACTGTCACATTATAGGATAGTTGTACCTAAACTTCAGTGATTTCTCAATGACCACCTCCTAACCATGAATGTGTGTGAGCTAGAGCAGTAGGATCCATTATTTTAGGGGGCAGCCCACAGACCTGGATCTGACTCCAAAAAATGCTGTTGCTATCCCCAGCACCCTCTGTCCTCACAGTTCTGGACTTTTTTGTGCTTAATCCCTGACAGAAGGAGGTTCAGCACACACCATTCCCTTCCAGTGCCCCTCCTCAAGCAGTCAGCACCTTCTGCAGGAGTCAAAGTGTTGCCCAGCTCTGAGTGGGCTCTTCTCATAGGACTCCCCTCAGGTCCTCTGGATTCCTATAGTTTGGGGATCTTAGAAAGGGCATTTTTTTCCTGGTCGCTCTCCAAGCACAACAGCCTGAAGGTGGCTGCAGGCACCATGGTTGGTGGAGGAAGGAAAGGTGCTGATGGGAATGTGGGCAGGTGGGAGAAGGGCTGGCCAAGCAGGTTTGAGTATCCCCTCTCCTCACTGATCATTCCCACAGTGGTGATTGGGGGTTTTTTGAGACATACAGATAATTTTCAGGGCTGTGAAAGGCAAAACAATGCAAGAGAAAAGGCAAGAGGGAGGAATGCTCCCTTATGTGTGTCATGGCTGTATCCAGTTTCCTCTCAACCCCTCTGCCAGCATTGGAGTTGACAGTTTCCTTCTTTCTAAATCTCTTCCTAATATCTTCATTTCTCCACTTGGGCTCTCATCTCCCACCCTTACTTATATGCAGTTAAGGTCATCCTCCACCAATTAAGGTAACTCCTCACCCTTAGTGCTGCATCGAGGTTTGGCACGCTGAGCACAAGAAAACATGGAGCTGCTGGATTGAGTCCAGAGGAGGCCATGGAGATGCTTCAGAGGCTGTAGCCCCTCTGCTCTGGAGCCAGGCTGGGAGAGCTGGGGGTGTTCACATGGAGAAGAGAAGGCTCCAGGGAGACCTCAGAGCCCCTTCCAGGGCCTAAAGGGGCTCCAGGAGAGCTGGAGGAAGACTCTGAACAAGGGCTAGGAGGGACAGGACAAGGAGGAATGGCTTCCCACTGCCAGAGGGCAGGGATAGATGAGATATTGGGAAGGAATTCTTGGCTGTGAGGGTGGGGAGGCCCTGGCACAGACCCTGACACAAGCTGCGACTGCCCCACTGTGTTCCAGGCCAGGCTGGACAGGGCTTGGAACAACCTGGTCTAGTGGAAGGTGTTCCTGCCCATGGCAGGGGCATGGGACTGGATAATCTTTAAGGTCCCTTCCCCTGTGGTTTGATGAGTCAGTGTGGATGAGCTGGTGCAAGAGCTGATGTCCTTTTCCAGACCAAGGTAAAATGGTTGCTAGAGAAGCTGTAGATACTTGAGATTATTCAGGTGCTGCTGTGGCTCCTTTGAACGTGCTAGATGGTGGCACAATGGCATGGGGAGAAGCGCCCTGCAGGAGGGACACCAGTGGCACCCTGGGGGATGTGTCCTTTGGTGCAGGCCAGGTTTATTCATGCTCTCTCCTAGGTATGCTGTGTTCAATGAGGACGGCTCCCTGGCTGAGCTGAAGGGGTTTGAGGTGAAACGCCGGGGAGAGCTGCAGCTGGTGAAGATATTCCAGTCATCTGTGTTCGAAGCCTTTCTGAAAGGCAGCACCCTGGAGGAGGTCTACGCTTCGGTGGCCAAGGTGGCTGATTACTGGCTGGATGTGCTCTACAGCAAGGTAGGCACAGCTCAGAATTTCTGTGCTCTGAGGTGGAGCCTGGGGAGGAATATCCAAGCTGGTCAGGCACTGTGGGAGGGTGGACTTTGCTTGCAGAGTCAGTAGTCCCCTGTACCTCTTTCACCCTCAGTCACTTCACAGATGACAATGAGCTGCGTGGGAGTGTGGATCTCCTGGAAGGTAGGAAGCTTTGCAGAGGGACCTGGACAGGCTGGATCCATGGGCTGAGGCCAGTGGTGTGAGGTTCAACAAGGTCGAGTGCTGGGTCCTGCACAGGGGTCACAACAACCCTGCGGAATGCTCCAGGCTGGGGAGAAAGGGTCTGGAAAGGCGCCTGACAGGAAAAGACCTGAGGATGCTGATCAACAGTGACTAAACACATGCCCAGGAAGACAAGAAGGGCAGCGGCACCTGGCCTGTACCAGCCATAGTGTGGCCAACAGGACCAGGACAGTGACTGTTCCCCCTGTGCTGGACACTGGTGAGGCACCTTGAACCCTGGGGTCAGTTTTTGTGCCCTCATGACAGGAAAGACATTGAAGGGCTGGAACATGTCCAGAGAAGGGAACAGAGCTGGAGAAGTGGCTGGAGCACAAGTCTGATGAGGAGCAGCTGTGGGGGCTCAGCCTGGAGAAAAGGAGGATCAGGGGGACATTCTTGCTCCTACAACTCTCTGACAGGAGGATGGATCCAGGTGGGGGTCAGGCTCTGCTCCCAGGGAACAAGTGATGGGATGAGAGGAAACAGCCCCAAATTGCAGCAGGGGAGGTTTAGTTTGAGTAACAGAAAATTTCATCTCCAAAAGGACTGTCCAGCTCTGGCACAGGCTGCCCATGGCAGTGGTAGAGTCCCAATCCCTGGAGGAATTTAAAAGCTGTGTGGATGTGGCACTTGGGTACATGGGTTAGTGGTGGCTTTGGCAGTGCAGGGGGAATGGTTGGACTCAGTGATACTAGAGAGCTTTTCAACCCAAATGATTCTGTGATTTTATGAGACAAGGAGGTAGGAGGGAACAAGAGTCTAACTGGGTCCTTGTCATGACCTACTGGTCTGGGGGCATGATGTTCATCATAAATTCTCATCCGGTTGAACAAAGACACCAGTCACATGTCAGGAAATCTTATGTTTCATTGTACAGTTGCTGTAACTCCAGCAACCAGCCCACTGCTTAGACTCAAAAGGTGTTGGCCAACAAGCCAATTCTTAAAATAGACTTCCACAAAAGTGCAAGCAAGCGAGCCCTTAATTTTATACAGAACACTTCAATAAGTTCTCAGCTCCCACCACAAGCTCCTCAAAAGGCACTGACTGGCTCACAAACTGCAATAGACCACCAATATTCAAGGGCACTGGCTAACACCATCACACAAAGGTGCTGGCGCATGAATCACAACAGTACTACTCAAAGGTCCTGGCTAACAAGCCACAACACACCTTTACGCAAGCTCCCCACTCCCACAACAGGGTTCAATACAAAATATGAAGTAGAATATGATGGCCCTGCTTTGCTCAGGCAAAGCAAGGGAAGAAAACAAAGAGTATCACCAGTTCTTCGATCTGTGTTGGTCTTGCATTGGTCATGCAACATGGATGGTCCAGAGCTGGGGCAAACAATGAGACAAAGTGGAAGAAAAAGAGGAGAAAAAGAGAGAGAGGGGACCTATTTGCTCCCTTTCATGCACAGCCAGCCCTTCTCCTGGATGTGAGTTGGAGAGGGGACTAAGCATGAGTCTTAAGGCATGGCAGGGAATTGGCTCAGAACGGCACTGCCACACCTCTGCAGGACCCTCTCCTCCAATCACACCTTTCCTGTTGCAATACTCAGAATGTTTGAGACAAAACATGCTTAGTTCTGGTCCTCTACAGTCCATTTTGTGATGCTGTTTTACAACACATTCTTGGTGAGCCCAACTTTGCATGCACAGCACAAAGCTGTGCTGCCACAGCCCAGCTGTGGCACAAACTGGTGCCAGCCTGAAATCCAAGCGCCCTCTTTGCTATAGATCCCACTGGCAGCTGTAACAGGAAGCAATTCCCAGGCTCCATCTGGAGACATCAGCTGTGTGTGGTGCTCCCTGTTCCTGACAGCAGCAAAGTTTGATCATTAGTTCTTGCCAATTTTGGGCTTTTCCTGGTCTTTCAGGCTGCCAACATGCCCGATTCAGAGCTGTTTGAGCTCATCTCGGAGAACCGGTCCATGTCACGCAAACTGGAAGACTACGGGGAGCAGAAGTCCACCTCCATCAGCACTGCCAAGCGCCTGGCAGAGTTTTTGGGGGACCAGATGGTGAAGGATGCAGGACTAAGCTGTCGCTTCATCATTTCCAAGAAACCAGAAGGGTCTCCGGTCACCGAGAGGTAACCCCACCTGGAGGGGCCGGCGCTTCTGGCAGTGTAGGAGAAACCAAGAGGGGATGGGCAGGTAGTAAGAAGGGAGGGAGCTGGAATACGTGGCCAGGCGATCACCTGAATCTGGCACAGGCCATGAGCAGGGCAATGGGTAACACTGTACAGCCCAGTGGCCTTGCAGGGGTTGAGAAGCTTGGAGGATCTCCACAGGCTGGAAGAGTGGCTCATGGGGTGCTAGGACATTGATTCCCTGCCTTCCCCAGGGCCATCCCCCTTGCCATCTTCCAAGCCGAGCCCAGTGTGCGCAAACACTACCTCCGAAAATGGTTGAAGAGCCCATCGCTGCAGGACTTCAACATCCGTGCGGTGAGTGAGGCATCCCTGCAGATGGGCCCACATCTGGGACAGGGGCTCAACCTTCTGGAGGCACAACCTGGGCAGTGGCTTCCTGTGCTCACAAAGCAGGGGGCTGGGGTGGGGGTGCTACTGGGAAGTTTGATCCTGTGTCTGGGGGCCCTTCTGCTTGGCTTTCTTCACTGCCCACACTCTGCCCTCTTCCCAGATCCTGGACTGGGACTACTACATCGAGAGACTGGGCAGCACCATCCAGAAAATCATCACCATTCCTGCAGCCCTGCAGCAGGTACAGAGCAGTGGTGGGGTGGACAGGAGGAAGGATTTGTGTGGGGCACCCGTTGTGATCTGGAGCTATTCTGCAGGTAAAGAACCCAGTGCCACGGGTCCGACACCCAGACTGGCTTCACAAGAAACTCCTGGAGAAGAATGATGTGTACAAACAGAAAAAAATCAATGAGCTCTTTGTTTCAGAAGGCAAGAGACAGGTAAAGAGGGTGAGGGGAAGGTGCTGGCAGTGCCAGTGTGGCTTTTCTCTTGCAGCCCACATCCTCCTGCTCTCCTTGCTCCCTCAGGTTCTTGCCAGCCAGCCTGCAGAGGGGACACTCAACTCACAGGTGGGTGACATAGAAGACTTTGGGGCTGTCAAGATCCCTCAGCCACTGGTTCCCATTGCAAATAAGCGGAAGCGCATCCCTGCAGCAGAGGAAAGCCAACAGCTGTCCCAGGACCTGGAGCTGTCCCAGTCCTGGCGGGAGATCCTGGGCCCACCTCCACCCCTTGGCACCACCAAGGTAGGTGAAGCAGACTGTGCAGGGGGTGCCCCAGGACTGTACTCATCCATCCAAGCAGCTTGGGTGCTTCCAGGAGCAAGCTGCGTGTTTCCAAAACACTCTGCATACACATGGCTCAGGGATACAAGGAGAAATACAACCAGCAGACAGAAATGCAATCACTGGTAGAGAAAAGGGGGGTGGTGGCTTCACAGCTGGGGCAGGAACATGATGTAGGACTGGAGGGCTAGGCTATTATGATGTAATGCTGTGGGGCTGGGAAGCCTTTGCTGGTTTCATGCTTGCTGTCACCCCACTCAGGAAGAGCGTCTGGTCTGGCTGCGCTTCCATCAGAAGAAGTGGGAGCTGCAGGCTCGGCAGCGGCAGGAGCGGCGGAAGAGGCGACGGCTGGAGGATGGTGGGGTGGTGGCAGGTGGAGGAGTGGTCCGTGATGCCCTCTCCAAAGGGCTGAGCGGTTATCTGCGCCGGACAGCACGCAGCATCCTGGACTTGCCCTGGCAGGTCGTGCAGGTACTGGGGAGGAGACCTGCTGCAGAGCAGCCTGGGGCACAAGCCTTACATTTATACTCTGTGGTCAGTTGGTGAAGTTCAGGAGCCCTGACCTACCCCATGTAGGTGTTAGCCCCGGGGGAACCCAGAAGGGGCTGCAGAGCCTCAGACTCACACACATCTGGATAGAAACACATGCCCACAGAGGCATCCTTGGTGACTCTAGGATGTGTGGGTAGGTCTGCTGATGGGGCAGCTTTAGTTCAGCCCATGGGCAGCACTGCACAGTCACAGAATGCCGAAAACATCAGTTGAGGCTGGGGCAGCTTTGGCGTCCCTCTGGTCCCACATCCTGCTCAGGCAGGGCCACCCAGAGCTAGGGTCCCAGGACCATGTCCTGGAATATCTCCAAGGATGGAGAGTGTACACCTTCCCTAGGCAATCTGGACCAGGTTCACCTTTGCAGGGAAAACGTTTCTGACATGCAGAGGGACCCTCCTGCATTCTGCTTTGTGCCCGTGATATCTGGTCCTGCCACTGGGCACCACTGACAGAACAGTCAGGTTCTGTTCTCTCTGTACTTCCCTTTAGGTATATATATGTGGATGAGATCCCTCTGAGCTTTATCTGCTCTGGGATGGACAGTCCCAGTTCTGCCAGCCTTTCCTCATATGAACGATGCTCCAATCCCTTCTTCCTCCATGTGGCCCTTCACTTTATTCAGTATGTCCATGTCCTGTGTTGAGGAGCCTGGCATTGGGCACAGGATTCCAATGGTGCCTAGAAGCAGCCAATGTACAAATGAAGAGGTAGGGTGGTGCCATCCAGGTGTTTTTACAAACCTTTGTTATGTGTGAGCACCTGAGCCCAGCACCTGTGACCTACTTCATCCTCCAGAAAGGTCACAGAGCTGCAGGTCCAGGACATCAGAGTGACTTGGGTGACATTTCCTGGAGTTGGTTGGCCAGCCTGACGCAGTGTTTTCTTCATGGTACCCTGGGACAGTAGCAGGACACAGGGACTCCAGAGCAGAAAGTGATGACTCTCTAAGCCCCCCACTTTGTTTTTTAGCCACCAGCTAACCATGTAGATTCCCAGAGCACTCTGCAGTGTAGATGTAAGCACTGATGGCATGTTGGATCTCTTGCTAACACTGACCTTGTGCCCCATGTCCTGCAGATCGCCGAGACCAGCCAGCCTGGGCTGTTCCGGCTGTGGGCGGTGATAGGGAGCGACCTGCACTGCATCAAGCTGAGCATCCCCCGTGTCTTCTATGTCAACCAGCGTGTCGCAAAGCCTGAGGAGGGAACAGCCTACAGGAAGGTGAGGACCTTTCCCTTCTGGAAGGGGAAACAGCTGCTTGCACTGAGATAAGGCACTTCATCTCCCCTATAAGCAGGAGTTACAAGCATCTGCCATGCAACACCTCATTCTCCCACCCCATGGATATCCCTCCTCCAGGCCCTAGTCCTTCTGCTAATCCCAGCCTGCCTGGAAATCAAGTTCCCTGTTACGGGAATTCGTAATGTGCATGAGCGTAACCCACTGATTTCCTTAGGAGAGAGGAGCACCAGGAGCTAGCCTGGCTCAGAGCCTGGCTCATGGTAGTGGTGCCATGTGGTGGGATGTGTCCCAATAATCCTGTCCCTTACCTTGGCAGGTAAATAGGATCCTGCCTCGCTCAAACTTAGTTTACAACTTGTACGAATACTCTGTCCCTGAAGACATGTACCAAGAGCACATCAACGAAATCAATGCAGACCTCTCTGCTCCGGACATTGAGGGAGTGTATGAGACACAGGTAACTCCTCCAGGTGCTCGTCTTTAAGGGTTGATGAGCCGTAGTTCATTAGTCTGAATTCCAGTGGTGAGACACCAAAAATCCAAGACCCTGGACATTGTCCAGGGAACTGGGAGTTATGTTTATATGGACAGAAATTCTGAGTATCAGCACATGGGTTACAGTATATCAGGAAAGGGACTTCAGTTTATTTGGCATTAGGAAACTTTGGGGAAAGAAATTGAGAGCTTCCTCTGGACTAATCCAGAGCCAGCCTGCTGGTATTGGAACCAGAAAAGAGATGGGGCATTTGGAGTAAAGCTGAGGAAAAACCCAGCATATGCTGCTGGAGTGGTGTGTAGGTCTGAGTGTCTGAGTGCCACGTCCTCTAAAATAAGGCTGTAAAAGCTTTAGAAAAAAGAACAGCATACAACTTTAAAGTTCAGGAAGAGCAAGAACAACCTAAATGAAATTCTGTAGAAAGCAACGAGGCTAAAATTCAATTTGCCAGTGCTGAAAATAAAGGTGGAAACCTGGGATGCTTGCTTCCAGTGAGGATACTGGTTTGTCCAGCAGATCAAAACCTGATGACAGGAATTTAACTAAGATGATGTTGTAGTGAAAAGACCTGGCCTGTATGGAAGTGATAGAATAGACCACACCATTGTAAGAGTGGAGTTAAAGTGTAAAGGCAGGTGAATTTGATGCTGAAATGGACTGTAGGATTATTATGGATGAAAAGTCATGAGTAGGACAAACTTTGCTGTGAGCAGAGGTGCCACTGGCTATGAAATGCTTTCTGAGGTGCAGGAGGCTGCAAGGACAAAAAGAGCATCACAGAGTTGGGAGACTTTTGCTACTGAAGTTACTGGTATAACCTGTGAAGCATTCCAGTGGGACATGGTTACAGAAAACTTTTTTATTCACCTTAAGTTTCTGCTTTTGAAAAATTTGAAGAAATGTCTCTCAAGGCAAGGCACAACTCTTAATGATTACATGGAGCCTGTGAAATCCTGTGGTGATTAAAAAGGTTGAACCATATGTGCCATCAGCAACTGAAAATGGTGCCTACCAAACTGTACTGAGGTTTAGTAAGCAGCACCCAAGACTTACTTCAGATTACTTGTCTGAAGTGACTGGCATGTACCCGAATTCTTTATATCTACAGACCTTCCTCTAGCAAACCTGAGTTCTCTCTGCTCTAGCAGTGTTTAATAAGTGGGAAGAGGAAATATCAAGAAGCTAAGGGGAAATTAAAACGAGCAGCTGAAGTAAAACAAAGGGCATGGAGAAGTTTTAAAGATATGAAGGAATTTAGATAATCATGGGGTAGCAGCATCTGTCATCTGAGGAGAGGCTGAGTGAGTTGGACTGTGCAGCCCAGAAGAGGCTCAGGGGCCCTGCTCAATGGGAAGAGTGGAGGGCTCTGCTCTGGTGCCCAGGAAAGAATGGGAGACAGTGGGCACGACCTAAAACATGAAAATTCTGTGTAAATGTCAGAAAAAACTTCTGCAAGCATCATTGAGCAGGTTGCCCCAAGGGGTTGTGGAGCTTCCATCCTCAGAGACACAGTTAACCCAGCTGGACACAGACCTGGGCAAGGAAAGATCTGTCTTGATCTTTAAATATCTGCAGTGCAGTTCTGATAATGATCCCAGAAAATACAGCAGGAGTAACACAGGAAGATGCAAGGGAGGGAACAGTTTGCCTTCAGGGCTGGAACTTAGATGGGAATGCTTCACCTTGTTGAAGAGATGTGAGGGGCCTCTACAGCTAAAACTAGCACAAGGGAAGAGTAATCAGGCAAGAAATGCTTATTGCTTTTCACTAGTTTGGGACCAGGTTCCTCAGCAAGCCATTCAGAAGTCTCCTGCGGCAGTGGATTTGACAGCTACAGGGTTAATAACACAGGATGGATCTGTGGTGAATCACTATGCTGATTATCTGGAGGTTCAGATGGAGCCCCTGCCTCGGAATAGCAGACCACAAGCTGCAGGGCAGCAAAATTGGCCAAATATTGCTCCACACGTCCTCCAAAGTACCTTGATGGTAGGATCTGGGCCTAGATAGGAAGACGTGGATTTTGAGATACCTGTTCTATACCTTTATGTACTAGTTTGAAAACAAACCAGTGGAAGGCACCAAGTCAGAATAACAATTTAATAGGGAAATAAAAAAAAAAGTAAAGGCAGAAAACAGTGGGTTAAACTAACAGAGTCAGGACACAACCTGACACCCTGTTAATTAGGGTGGCAGTAGCAGTCCAATAAGATGGTGGCTGCAGTCCTCCTGAAGTGGTGGATGTGGCTCTGTCGAAGCGGTGGTCCAGTAGAAGGGTCTGCTCTTCCTCAGAAGGTCCAGTGGTGGCTATGGAGCTCCTGTCCTCTGGGAATCCAGTGGAAAGGTTGTCTGTGGTGTTCAGAATCTCAGATTATATCGAGGATGGGATGCTTGGTTCCTCCTTCTGGATGGACCATCTCACAATGGGATGATGAGTCATGAGGCCAGGTGTTGATGGGCTCATTAACAGAAGATAGTCTGGAGGGAGGAGGCAAGGAAGCACTGTCCCACCTGGTTTCAACAGCTCATGAGGATGGTAGTAGAATATACTGCAACCCAGGACACTTTAGCAAGGCTGGTAATACTAAACTCATGCCAAGGCACCTCAGATATGTGCTACTGGTGGGTTTTAATCTGGGTTATTCTAGGTCTGCAACCCCCAAGAAGAGCTTAGTAGCAGTTGTTCCATCACATCTCTCCCCATGATTCCAGGTGCCACTGCTCTTCCGTGCCCTGATCCACCTGGGTTGCGTGTGCATGGTCAGCAGGCAGCTCGTCCAGCACCTGGCAGGGCGAGAGGCTGAAACCTTCAACATTGAGCACCTGGAGATGCGCTCACTGGCCCAGTTCACTTACCTGGAGCCAGGTGAGGCATTCTGGGAGAGGGGCTCCTGGGGCAGCTGGCACCCATGGGCACCACTGATGCTCTGTGCTCTGTGCCCCCAGGAAGCATTCGCCACATCTACCTATACCACAGCTCCCAGGGCAGCAAGGCGCTCCTGGGCCTCTTCATCCCCTCACAGCGCAAGGCTGCTGTCTTCGTGCTGGACAAGGTAAGGACGGCTGTGGAGAGTGGGGAATTGGGGGCGCTGATGGGTGAGAGGCTGGATATGCCCTGGACGTGTGCACTGGCAGCCCAAAAACCCACCATGTCCTGGGCTGATCCCCACAGTATGGGCAGCAGGGGAGGGAGGGATTCTGCCCCTCTGCCTTGGTCAGGTGAGACCCACATGCAAAGCTGCCTCCATCCCTGGAGTTTGTAACATAGGAGGGACGTGGAGCTGCTGAAGCAAGTTCACAGGAGGCCATGGAGATGCTCTGATGAGGGCTGGAGCCCTTCTGCTCTAGAGACAGGCTGGGAGAGCTGGAGGTGTTTAGCCTGGAGAAGAGAAGGCTCCAGGGAGACCTAGGAGGCCCTTCCAGTGCCTGAAGAGAGCTGGAAAGGAACCTTGGGCAAGGGATGGAGTGACAGAATAAAGGGAGAACGGCTTCCCACTGCCCGAGGGCAGGGTTAGATGGGATATTGGGAGGAAATTATTCCCTGTGAGGGTGGTGAGACCCTGGCACAAGTTTGCCAGAGAAGCTATGGCTGCCCAATCCCTGGAAGTGTTCTAGGCCAGGTTGGATGGGGCCTGGAGCAACCTGGTCTAGCTGACCTCAGGTTGCACCAGGGGAGGTTTAGGATGAATATTAGGAAAAACTTCACCAAAAGGGTTGTCAAGCCCTGGCACAGCTGCCCAGGGCAGTGGTGGAATCACCATTCCTGGAGGGATTTAAAAGGTGTGAGGATTTGGCACTTGGAGACATGGTTTAGTGGTAGCCTTGGCAATGTTGGGTGAACAGCTGGACTTGATCTTAAAGGTATTTTCCAACCTAAACAATTCTGAGATTATATGATGTCCCTGTCCGTGGCAGGGGGTTGGACTAGACGACCTTTAAATGTCCTTTCCACCCCAGACCATTTCCTGGTAGGGCCAGGCAGCAGAAGGTTTCTTCATACATTGCACATCCCCACTATGTTTTGGCAGGGCCCCTGAGTTGCTCTCCCCCTGCTCTGACCTGGTCCCTCTTGCACCCAGGTACGCAGCAACCAGATGCCAAACCTCACCACCTTGTTCTCAGCGGAGCGCACAGCTCTGCTGGAAAAGGTGGGTGAGGAGCTGCTGCCCCCGGACAAACACACCTTTGAGGTGCGCGCTGAGACCGACCCCAAGGCCATCTACAGAAGTGTCCAGCGGCTGCTCTTGGGCTACAAGGTGAGATGAAGGTGAGGGGAACGTGGGACCATGGGGACTAAGGGAAGGATGCAGTGGAAGGCACTGGTGTACCAGTTCCAAGAACACCTGCTCGTAACTGCTGGACCCAAGGTAAAGAAGCTTGTTTTGCTTGTGGGGGGTCTTACCTGGAGCAGTGCCAGCAGCAAGGCCACCTCAGGATCTCTCTCCATCCCTGCGCTCAGCTGGAGAGTTGGTGGTGTGGAGGTGGGTGGGTGCTTTGGGAATGCTGGGGTGTGCTGTCCCAGTACCATGGGGGCCTGCTGTGGGGATGGGGCACCTGACACCACCAGCTTCCTGCTGAGCAGGTGAGAGGTGCACTAGGACATGTCCCTTTCTCCTTGGTGCAGGACGAGCGCCGGGGCCCCACATTGGTGGCTGTGCAGTCCAACTGGGACCTGAAACGGCTGGCAAGTGGGATCCCCATCATTGAGGAGTTCCCCTTGGTCCCCATCCGGCTGGTAGATGACATCAGCTACTCGGTCCTGGACTGGCAGCGCCATGCCGCCCGCCGCATGATCCGCCACTACCTCAACCTGGACACCTGCCTCTCCCAGGCTTTTGAGATGAGCAGGTACCCAGGGTGGCCATGTTCCCCTGAGGCTGCCGTGCCCTCAGTGGGACCACAGGAGCTGCCTCATCCCTTGAGGGGACAGGCAGGGTACTAGTTTTCCCTGCAGCCATGCTCACGCCAATGACCACTGATATCTCTGTGCCTCAGATACTACCACATCCCCATTGGGAACCTCCCTGATGACATCTCCACCTTCGGCTCTGATCTGTTCTTCTCACGCCACCTTCGTCATCACAACCACCTGTTGTGGCTGTCCCCCACAGCCCGCCCTGACCTGGGGGGGAAGGAGGCTGATGACAACCGCCTGGTCATGGAGTTTGATGAGAGAGCCTCAGTTGAGATCAACAATCCTGGCTGCTACTCCACAGGTGAGGAGAGAGGAGGGTGGTAGCCCTGAATGGGGCAGAGCTGGATCCTGCTCTGAGTCCTGCAGAGGGGTGGATGCAGTCCCCAAAGAATCTCTATGGTGACAGTTGTAACCAGCAGCTTTTGGGTTTCAGCATCAATATGAGCAAGGTGGATACAAGGGGCATGTCTGGAGCAGGGAAGGCTCACCTGTAACATGTGCAGGCATCAAAATGGGGATTCTTTACTAGTGACCAATGACAGCAGCACTTGGCAGACCACCTGCAATGTGTCAGCCTAAGTACAGCTCAGCTGGTCATCCCTGGTGACGCTGAGACAGGTCTCTCTTAGGCAGCTTGAGTGTAATGAGTTCTTCTGAGGTCCACTGTTGCAGCTTCCAGGAAGACAGGTGATCCCCAGAGGGTCAGTAGGTCCAAGTCTTGTTGAAAGACAAGGCTCAGTCAAGACCTATGAAGGTCCAGTCATGCCTATGAAAGTATCTCCCCTCTGAGTGCAGCAGCACCTATAGATCACCCTGTACCTGTGAAAAGCACTTCTGGCAGCAGCAGGGAGGGTGTTTCTGGTCCTTTCCCTGTCTCCCTGCTGACAGTTGTGTCTTCTCTTAGTGTGTCTGGAGCTGGACATCCAGAGCCTGGCTGTGAACACCGTGTTGCAGTCCCACCATGTGAACGACATGGAAGGAGGCTCCAGCATGAGCATTAGCTTCGATGTGATTCAGCAGGCATCCCTGGAGGACATGGTGACAGGGAACCAAGCTGCCAACATCCCAGCCAGCTATGATGAGACTGCCCTCTGTTCCAACACTTTCAGGTGTGGCTTGAGAAACAGCAGGAGGTAGAGCAAGTGGTCTCCATCCTGGCAGGTCCCCTCAGGGTCCTGCTACATTCCTTCCTGGCTTTAGCCTTTCCCCAGCAATAGGGATTGTAGGGTGCTCTAAGTATAAATCCAGGTCTCGAGTGCATGGCAGGCATCTTCTCCAACACATTGGCAGATCCTCAGAGCTGCCTGGTGTCTCAGCCAGCAGATGCGTGAGGATGTTGCTTTCTCCTTTGTTCATGCTCCACCGGGTTATAGACACAGCTCATGTGCTGAGGGCTGAACAAGGGAGTTCCTGCTCTAAATCCTCTAGTGTCTCTGTAAACATGTCTGTGTCAGGAAGGAGTTGCTGGTGGCTGGTGGGGTGATGCTGATCTCTGCTCGCTGGTAGGATCCTGAAGAGCATGGTGGTGAGCTGGGTGAAGGAGATTACGCAGTACCACAACGTCTATGCAGACAACCAGGTCATTCACTTTTACCGCTGGCTCCGTTCTCCTTCCTCCCTGCTCTATGACCCAGCGCTGCACCACACACTCCACAACATGATGAAAAAGCTTTTCCTGCAGTAAGTGAGGCCTGAAGTATGCCAGGCTGGTGGATGGGGAATGGAGAGGTGTGATGTTAGTGACCAGGATGCTGGCACTGGTGACAGTGATCCTCCAGAGAGATGGGCAGTAGGGTGGACCTCATCTTCTTTGGGTGACTTCCCTTGTGCAGTCCTGCTGCATGTTGACTCCAGCTGATGGATCAACACATCCTCTGTGGGTTGCATCTGCCCCTCAGGCATTGCTCTCCTGCCCGCTGACCCCACCCTGTGCCTTGCTGCAGGCTGGTAGCCGAATTCAAGCGCCTGGGCTCCTCTGTGGTCTATGCCAACTTCAACCGCATCATCCTGTGCACCAAGAAGCGGCGCATTGAGGATGCCATCAGCTATATGGAGTACATCATCAACAGGTGGGGTGCACCTGGGGATGGGGCTCCTGGGTGGTGGGGCTGGGGCAGGGCTCAAGGCCAGGGAGGAGGATGCTGACTTTTTGCCTTTTGATGTGCCTCAAAACTGAATTTATTACTTTTTTTGGCAAAGCTGCTGAAGGGACAAAGCTTCCCAGTTTTCTTGCTGTCATGCCTGGAGTAGTGATCTGTCCCTAGCTGTCCTCTATAGGCACTATTCCAAGAACACTCGTATAGAACCAAGTGTCCTTGGGCATGACTTCCCCTGGGATCCCTGGCAGGGGTTGGATGAGAAAGGGGACACCCCTCTCTCCTGGCCAGCACCACCTCCCCACAGTGTCCCATGGAGAAGAGATGATGCTGACACAGGGACTGACTGCAGTTTCCTCCTTCTAGCATCCACTCCAAGGAGATCTTCCACTCTCTGACCATCTCCTTCTCCCGCTGTTGGGAGTTCCTGCTCTGGATGGACCCAGCAAATTATGGAGGTATCAAGGGAAAAGTGAATTCTCGCATCCACTATGGGGAGGTAAGAGATGGGAAGCACCCTGTCGATTGGGAGCAGGGTGCTGAGGTTGAGCAGAGTAGAGAGGGGTTGGCTGGGCATGAGGAACTGCTGCAGCATCTCTGGGTCCCCCAGAAGGACACCAGCAGGCGGCAGGCATTGGAGGAGGACAGTGAGGAAGAGGAGGAGGAGGTGGCGAGGGAGGAAGGGGAGCCAGATGTGGAGGAGCTGCTGGAGAACAGCTGGAACATTGCGCAGTTCCTGCCCCAGGCCGCCTCCTGCCAGAGCTACTTCTTGATGATCGTATCAGGTGAGCAGTATGGGGAGACGCTGAGGTCATTATGCCTAACCCCAGTGCCAGCTCCAGGTAGCAGCTGGAGCCTTGCCTGTGTCTTCCCAGCCTACATCGTTGCTGTGTATCACAGCATGAAGGAGGAACTGCGGCGTAACACCCCTGGGAGCACCCCCATCAAGAGGACGAGCACCAGCCAGGTGTCCCAGGAGGCTCTGGGAGAGCTGGGGGCCATTCCTGGTGAGTGCCAAGCCCCAGGGCAGCCCTGCTGCAGGTAGAGAGACACCCACCTTGCTTGTCCCTATGTGCCATCAATCAACTCAAATGCTCTCTGCTTCATCCCTCTAGGCATGATCACCTTCTCACAAGATTACGTGTCCAATGAGCTCACCCAGAGCTTCTTCACCATCACCCAGAAGATCCAGAAGAAGATGGCTGGTTCCCGCAATGTCACAGAGCCCTCAGACATGTTCCCAGTCCTGCCTGGCTCCTACCTGCCGCTCAACAACCCAGCTCTGGAGTTCATCAAATATGTTTGCAAGGTCAGTGGGGGTTGGCCAGGCCCCTTGGCTGAAGAATTGAGGCCTGGACTGAAATTCTCGTCCTTATCCATTGCTGCAGCTTTTCCCAGGAGGGATCTACAACCAGTTTATTGTGCCCTGAATCCATATGAGGGTCATAAGGATCTGAGCTGTCCCGCTGAGAACAGTCTGCTGGTAGGCTCAGCTGGCTCTTATTCTTGCAGGTCCTCTCCCTGGATGCCAACATAACCAACCAGGTGAACAAACTACGCCGAGACCTGCTGCGCCTCATTGAGGTGGGCGAGTTCTCAGAAGCAGCCCAGTTTCGGGACCCTTGCCGCTCCTACGTGCTTCCTGAAGTCATCTGCAGGAACTGTAACTTCTGCAGGGACCTGGACCTGTGCAAGGACCCTGCCCTCTCCCAGGTGCAGCCTCTTTCCTAGGGACAACTAGAGGCCCCAGTACAGCAGTGCTAGAAGACAGTCCATCACCTTACCTACTTTATCTCTTTATCTCCCCTTTGTTTTGCAGCTCTGCCTGCTGCCCATGCTCACCCTCACCTAAAGCCAATTTTCTGTTCATCTTTTCAAGCTGCATGTGATGGGTCTGAGCATGCTCAGGCTTTGGCTTATGATCTGTCCTCTCCAAAAACAAGTTCCACCATCCCAGTGCATGGGACTTATGGTGCTCACCTCCCTCTCTTTGCCCCTAGGATGGGTTGGTGCTGCCCAGCTGGGTCTGCCCAAACTGCCAGGTGCAGTACAACACTGATGCCATTGAGATAGCGCTGGTGGAAGCCCTGCAAAAGAAACTGATGGCCTTCATGCTTCAGGACCTGGTAAGCACAACGATACCCCCCCCCCCCGCCCATTTCTGTGGTTGTCTGAACCTCAACACATTCACTTGGCCACTGGCAGAGGGGCTTGCCCTCATCTCCTGACCCACCTGAACCTCCTTGGCCTCCAGGTGTGCAAGAAGTGTCATGGCGTGAAGGAGACGCACATGCCTGTGTACTGCAGCTGTGCTGGAGACTTCGCCCTCACCATCTCCTCCCAGGTACTCCAACACCTGCCCAGCAGCTCAATGAGGGGCCCTAAGGTTCTCTGTGCCTCTGCTCTTACTGCACATCCCCTGGCACCTGCTGAGCTGCCCTCTGGCCAGCCTTGCCCAGCCACTTCATCAGAGCCCCTAGCTGCCCAGGATGGATTCTGGGCAGACTCCTTCCCTCCCTGTTCTCCCCAGGCCTTTATGGACCATGTTGGCGTCTTCCAGAACATCGCTCGGCACTATGGCATGGCCTACCTGCTGGAAACCATTGAGTGGCTGCTGCACACCAACCTCCAGCTCCAGCAGTGAGGGCTGGACTGCTCTTCCCACCTACTCCATGCTCTCAGATCCATGGAGAGTGGTAATGGACCCCCTTGGCCATTGGCTGGACCCCAGAGACACAGCACACCCCTACTGCAGTGAGGGAAGGGAGGCAGAACCGTGCTTGGGATGGGGCTGTCTTTGCCCCCAACTGCCTGGTGGGGGACTTGGGGCTTTCCAGTGGCTGGAGCTGGGCTCCACAGGTCTGTGCTTGGCCCCTGGTGTGGTTTTAATTTTCAGTTTCTGTAAATAAATGGGTGGTAGAAGGCAGATGTAGTTTTTGGGGAGGGAGGAATCAGGGGCTGTGGGTGCCAGTGGCTGTGGTTACCACCCCATGGCCTCTGGCATACTGGTGGCTGTGGTACCACTGGCTTCACCCCATCCTCAGCCCAGCCCTTGCCATTGGCTGCAGTGGGGTGACTTCCCTGTGTTAATGCGCTTGGGCAGGCTTGGCCCGAGCACTTGTCAGCTCTCATTAAGGTATTAGTGGTTCTGTCCAGTGAGGTGGGGGGCCTGAGACCCTACACACATCCCTGCAGCAGGACCAGCAGCCCATGGCTGGAGGCTGTACATGTCCCCACCATGGCAGTGTGGGGCTGGAGGATGGGGACACAGCCACCAGCTCTGACACCCGTGTCCCTCCATTCCACCACAGTGAGCAGCCCTAGGCAGGATTTATTAACAGCCTGGGGCTGGCAGTGGTGGCAGGTGGGCTGTAGGACGTGTCTCACTTCTCCACGTTTGCTGCTCCTCATGGAGGCAGCAGGTCCCTCAGAACTGGGAGCGGGCTACTGATGGTTTCTGGCAAAGCACGTATTATCCACCCTGCCACTGTGACCCTTTACTGCTGTGGTGGTACCTGGAGAGGGATGGGATGGGATGGGACGGGACGGGATAGGATGGCCTGAGGCTGGAGCAACGTCACAGTCATGTATCCCCACTAAGGAACCATCTGAGGAGGAGACCAATGGGCACTCTGGTGATGGTGGGACAGGGCCATCACCTGTAGTTGTAGCCAGGGAAGCCAAAGTCCTTTCAGGGTGGAGGTAGTGGGAGGAGGAGCATGGGCTGCACTGGCTGGTCAGACAGGTCCAGTTTGCACTTATGGCTGCTGATTAGACTGACGCCACAGAGCAGCAGGGACCATCAGCCCTCAAATGCCATGGGCACAGCATCCCAAAGGGAACAGGCCCACCACAACCATGGCATCCTTGTGGGCATGACACCAGGAGCTTTTGGGCACCTCAATACAAGATTACAGATCTATTAGAGTGCATCCGATGAAGGCTGTGAGGATGATGGAGGGTCTAGATGTGAAGCCATACATGGGGCAGCTGAGGGCACTTGGTTTATTCAGACCTCATCAGGGGGGCTGCAGCTCCTTTTGAGGGGCAGGCACTGATCTCTTCCATGAGCAGGGACAGAACCTGAGGGAATGGCTGGAGCTGGGCCAGGGCTCAGGCTGCAGATCAGGGAAAGGTTCTTCCCCCAGAGGGTGCTGGGCACTGCCCAGGCTCCCCAGGGAATGGGCACAGTCCCGAGGCTGCCAGAGCTCCAGGAGCGTTTGGACAGCGCTGCCAGGGATGCCCAGGGTGGGATTGTTGGGGTGTCTGGGCAGGGCCAGAAGTTGGACTGGATGAGCCTTTTGTGTTCCTTCCAACTCAGGATATTCCATGCTTCTATGAAAAGCATCGACTGGGTGCCAAGGAACAGCTCTGGAGGCTTTGGAGGATCCCAAAAAGGGGGAAGAGCTCTGGGCTGGGCAGGCATGGAGGCAGGATGGAGCAGCGCTGCAGTTGTGCTGCAATGGGTTCTCTCACTCCTGGTGTGAGGCAGGCAGGGGGACACTCAGAGATGCTCTGCTCCTCTGTCCCCTCCCATGACCTGGCTCACACCAGAGGCCGCCCTGGGGTGACACCGTCGTGCTCCTGCTGCACCTGATGCCTGCTTCCCCCACGGGGACCCCAATGGGGGCAGGAGGGGCCCGAGCGCGGGGCCAGGGCCACCCTGCATGCAGGGGACGTGGCACTGCATGACAGCACCGACTGGCTCGAGCGGAGCAGCTCAGCTGCGTTTGACTGGGCTTGGCTGTGTTTGGTTGTATTCAGCTGTGTTCAGCTGAGTTTAGCTGGGCTGATTTCAGCTGCATTCAGCTGGGCTGGGCTAGCCACAGTTCAAATAGATTTTTATTTCTACTTATTAAAGCCCTGATGTCCTGGGTAGCAGCCCAAGGCTGTTCCAAGGAAGCTACTGTAGTTCTATCACTTCTGGAGGTCACTATCCTATATGATCCCAAGACTTCTCCCTGAGGCTTTTGGATCTGTGATTTCAAGACCTTAAATCCCAGGTAGCAGACCCAGACTACTCCAGGGAAGCTCCCTGGGATGTTTTTGCTCTTTGGTGGAAGCTTTCTGTTTGAGGATCCAGCCGAAGACTCCTCCCAAGTCTCCCATCTTACAGAGTCTTTTCACTAATACTGATAAATCCTGATACCCTGAGTAGCAGTCCCAGACTCCTAGAAGGAAGCTACCTGAGATGATTTTGCTCTTTTGAATGAAAATGTATCTGCTGTAATCTCCCTGAAACTTCTCCCAGGCATCTCCCAGTCTTTTCATCTCTAATTTAGGCACTTGGGATCCCAGGCAGCAGCCCCAGACTCCTCCAGGGAAGCTGTCCAAGATAATTTTTCTCTCTTTGTGGAAACTGCATCTTCCAGGTTCCACACAAGGCACCTCCCATGCATCTTCTGGAGTCTTTCTGTCTTATTTCAGCACCTGAAATCCCAAACAGCAGCCCCAACTTTCTCCGGGGAAGGCATCCAAGATGATTCTTCTCTGTTCAGGGGACCTACATCCTCAAGGATGAGACCCGAGACTCCTCCCAAGTATCTCCTGAAGGCTTTACACAGCTGCTTTAGTCCCCTGAGAACCCAGCAGCAGCTCAAGGCTCCTCCAAGAAAGCAACCTGGGATGACCAGGTTTGGGATGAACTCTCTCTTCTGGGATCCACCCGAGATTCCTCCCCCTTCTTACAGTGCCCTGTGGTCATGGGTAACAGCCCCAGACTCCTCCCAGACTTGGAGGGAGACCTCCAAGATGATCTTTCTCTTTTGGAGGACTTTGTATCTTGCATCTGACTGATGCAACGCTGGATCTGGTTGCAGCACTGTGAATCATGCACAGTCCTGTGGTCGAAGGCTCCAGAAATGAGTGTGGGGGCACTTCAAGAGTCTTGGATGGTTTATGGTACTTTCTAAGACATAAAGCCTCCTCTCACATCAGCGTGGTTGAGCCAGTTATGCCCCATCAGAAGGGATGAAAACCCTCAGGCTGTGGTGTGAATGTCCTGCTACTTTCCCAGGGCTGGGGGAGCTTTACTGACCTGAGCCAGTTGTGTAAGGGAGGACACTGGCATGATAAAAAGCATTATCCCGCCTCCCTTCCCTGGCTCAAAGCCCAGCTTGCACCCCCTCTGCCCCTGGGCTGTTCCCTTGCATGCTTGTCAGCAAAGCACTCAGGATGATCTGCTCCATGGCCTTCCCAGCTACCAAGGTCAGGCCTGGAGTTCCCCAGATCCTCCTTTTCACCCTCTTTGTAGAAGGACATCACATTTGCCAACCCCCTGGTGAGCCAGGACTGCTGATAGACGATAAATTAATAAAAAGACCACTTGCTTAAAGGACAAGATGCTTTTTTAAAGTTAAAAGAATGCTTGTGCCAGTTAAATATATTTTTCTTTAGAGCTAATTAAATTATTTACTTTATCCTCTAAAATTATTTTCCACAATGGATGCACAACTTGCAAGTGTTGCCCATAATTCTGTAATCCCATTTTCCAGACTGAGAAATCCAAATACCTGTATCTATGCTTTGTCTTCAGCCAGCTCAGTCCTCCTCCTCTGCTGCCCTCACAATGACACCATTTCATGGCCACTACCTGGGGGTCTCTCTGTTAATGATACATCAGTCACTTTTCCTCTTTCTGAGGTCTGTCCTACCTGTCTAATTTCTGGCCAGATTTCCTCTACTGATTCTTATCTGTAATTCAACTCATCTACCTGTCCATCCTCCCATGTTCACGTTCCTGTTTGTTTGTGTCTCTTAATTGCATGTCCACCTGTGTCAGGCTGATTTACAGGTAGTTTAGGGTTGGATGAAAACATTGAATTTTGGGAGTTTTTTAAACATGGCATGGCATTTGGTACTTTTTGATTTCTCCTGACACTGTGTTGTGGTTTAGGAATGGTATTCTCCAAGGTAGTACCACTAAAACCATGTGCCCCTCCCCTCTCCAACTGGAGGCACAAAAGATAAAGATACTAGGTTGAGATAAGAACAATTTAATGCAAACAGCTATGAGGTAAGAAAACAAACGGTAACAGCAACAATACTAATATGAAAGGTATAAAAAGAGGAATTATTCACATGGGAAAACTCCCCACTAATAGATACAACAGATGTTCTCTCAACTGGAAGGAAGCCCTTCTCAGAAGAGAGTCCCTTTCCCCTGCCCCCAGCAATGACATTAAGTGGCATAAAATAGCATCGGGGTCCTGGACACGCCCCCTCCCGGCTACTGCAGAAATGACCCCTGTCCTGACCAGAACCAGGACACCCTGCCTGCAGGTAAGCTTACAGGAAAGGCACTGGACAGACCTGAAGCCCTCAAAGGACGTTCCCAGGCTGTGTTCTGTTGTGCTCTGGCAGGGGTTGGTGACAGAGGAGATCTCACCAGATACAGCTTAGTTCTTGCTGCCTGAGCAGGAAAACAACCAGCTCCAGGCTGCCCAGAACCTACTTTGCCTCAGGGACTGTTGTGCTACCTCACATGGGACAGTGTCAGATTCCCCAGCACAGGCAGAGATGGATCACGCTCATTTGAAGCAGACCAATTTAACTTCTCAGGGTTAAACCGACAAATTAAACAGTTTCCTCTTGTGCTCATTAAAGCCATGATTCCTGGAGCCCTTCACAGAGGACAGCCTCACCTACTAGCCGGGCTCTGGCTCTGGAGAATTTCAGGCAATAACGAACTCACCATGGTTCCTGCACTCCGAAACTCTTGGGGGTAAATCACACACCATGTAGAGGGTGAGGTGGTGTAAGGATGTTTCAACAAGGTCTGCTGAGAGCTGATGGGGATAAAGCTGTTCCGGGACATCGAGGTGTCCCTGCAAGCAGGTTTGAACAGAAAACCAGAGGTACAAACTTCTGGATGACAAAGAATGGAGGCAGACAGGGACAGACCAGGGACAAGTGCCAGTCCCGCCCCAAAGGGTGACCATTTCTGCCACCCCTCAGCCATAGGGTCCCTCTGGTTAGCAGAGGGTGGTGGGCACATGGAAGGCACTGACCCAGCACCAAAGGGGAGCAGCAATAAGGCTGTGACACACGGGAGCAGCTCTCCTTCCTCTGAAGGTGCTAGCAGCAGAAGCTTTAAGGGCTTTGAAGAGGTCAGATCTCCTCATGGGTTGCACCCCAACAGCCCCTTCTCTTAGGATAGCACTCCCAGAAACTGCTGCTCTACCTGTGATACATGCAAAGTTTTAGGGGTGCAACTCAGTAGGACCTACAGACCATGACAACCCTCACATGACTCTCGGGAAAAAACTGTCTCTCAGTCCTAAGGGTCTCCCCTTGTAGGTGACCAGAAGTCTGGCCCAAAGAGAAGGTTCCTACCCATTTTGACAGGATGGGTGGGATGGGTCAAGACAGGCAACATCACTCACTCCTTACTGTGAAAAACAACCACTTTATTAAACAGCAACTAAGAACAGGTATCGAGGTAAGCTCACGAACCCCAACAGCAACACACACACTTGAAACACCACACATACAACACTGAGTGCTCACCCTCAAATCAGTCTTTATACCCAGTCCCTTGTGTCTATTGGTTCATTTTAGATCCTTCACACCATTGGTTCATTTCTCCTGCTGTCATTGATCCATTTCAACCATGCCTTTTTCACCAATCATTTTCTGAGAACCTCCACCAACTGGTTCGTGCTACGTCCAATCCATGTTCATGGTGACATCACCCTTATCCATTGGAACATTCTGGAAACTCCCCCTTCTACATTGTGCTGAGTACGCCACCCGATGGTTACATGCAGGTATTACACCTGGTACACTTCCACAACTTGATACTACAGGATAATTAATACAGAAAATATCAAACAGCCCAATTCCCTCAATTCATGTTTGCCAACTTTCTTAAGTAATTCTAGAGAACTAAAACCCATTTGTAACACACTTTGTGTGAAAGTTCATCCATGCCCAGAGTGATTCCCCACTCACCAGACCCCACAACTGGAGTGGTGCTGCTCAGCTGGAAATCCCTGACACTTGACCCTTTTATCCCTGAACCTTTCCTCACCAGAGGCTCTCCTGGGCGGCAAGCACATTTTCTCTAGCTTCTGTCTCCCCTGTAAGGTTTCCAGAAATGGAACAGGGTTTTCAAGCCATGGAGACCATCATGTTGCTGTAAGATCAACTTGATGGCTAAATACAGGTGAGTCCCATCTTCAGCCTGTCTCATGCCTGAGGTCTGTGTGTTTAACAGCCTTTCAGCAAGCTGTTTCCTTGTGAAGTCTACCCAAAATCATGACAAAATCAACTCTGTAAACTGATCATTTCAAGCTTTGGTGACTGCCTAGAAACAGACAGTTGAACTTTGATCTTTTCTTGATCATCAGGATGGTGCTTCTTTATTTGCATTGCTTGCTTCTCATACGGTTGAAGGAATGGTCATGTACAGATGTGGAAGCATCGGGAGAAACAAAAAGCAGAATACCTCCAAAACCAGCACATGCTGATGGCAACCATATTAGCAGGCCAGCAAAATATCCCTGCATGTCAAGTGCAGCTTCTCAGCATACCCAGGTAACGGAACAGGGAAGGATAGAGTGGGGAAACAATAAACAGTCTGGTCTCAGAAGAAATCCTCAAGGCATTAAGTGTAGAGGTTGGGAAGGTAAAGAGCTGGGCAGGAATTGTAACACACACAGACAAGAAGGCTAAGAACAGCAAAGCCAGTCTGTCTCAGAGATGGGAGTCAAGGACCTCTGTGAGAGGTGCCTCTACCTGAGAGGTACCAGAAGGGAGACTGAAAACCAGAATGTGACTGCCAGCCTAGGAAGAGCCCAGGAAGTGTGGGAGTGATGGAAAGCCTGGCATTCTTCACTTTGGGTGTCCTCACAGGGGATCTGGAAGCCTCACAGACAAGGTGAATGCTGGCACTGTGGGGTCCGGCTGTTGAGCAGGTTCCTTGGAGACACCTTCCCTGAGACTAGGGAGCAAGACAGAAAGAATATGCATGTGGGAAACTCTTTCTCCTTCAGTTCTGTTTTAGAGCAAAGCTACCTTCTCATCTAAAAGGCCTTCCATTAAACTCTGTAATCTTGTTGCAATTTCTCAATGTTGTTCTCTAGAACTTAGTCAAATCTAAGAGAAACAAACCCCCTAAGAGATTTGTAATGACTTCTGTTCCAAGTCCCTGGCATAGATGGGAACTCCTGAAAGTGAACACAACCATTTTCACCATTCTGGAGACCCCTTGCACAAACACAGATGCCATCCAGATGAAAAAAAGCACTGGAGGAGAGAGGTGGAAATTTTCCTGATCCCCATGAGCAGCACAAATGCAACCTCTGATTTCAGGACACAATTGGAGAAGAGTGTAATTCTCAACAGACAGCAACTCCAGGGGTTTAGGCAAAGAAATTAAGTAACACTGTCTCATCCACTTGTGCACTTGGCCTGGATAAAGTGCACAGCACGGTCCCAGACCTTCCAGTCAATAGATTAAAAATAAGCCAACAGACTATAGTTTAAAAGGCAGGGACAGGAATGGAGGGATTGGTGTGTGCAGGCATAAAGAATGGGCATACAAACTGATGGATGATGTGGGAAATTTTGCAGCCATGAAAAGAACTGTCTTATTTTGGCAAAGCTTTTACAACCTGCACTGAAAATTGAACGGATCAAATATATTAATTTTTTTTCTGTTTTCTGGGGTCTTTTCTGTCTTCTCCCTTGGGGCTTAGCTTCAAAACCTTAAATGAAATCCCTTTTGACTTTAGGCTATCTTAAGGAAATGCTAGGGAGAATAGTCGTTAAATACAGGGGTTTGTTTCTCTCTTATTTTCTTTACTCTGGTCTGTTAGAGAGCAGATGATGAGATTGACAACCAGACTGACAGTCTCACAGAATCAGATCTGAAACCAGTCAGAATTTACCCATGAGAATTTTACAGTGAAATTTTGCAGCTTCAGTGAAACCCACAGAGAAGGCCAAGAAGCTAATCAATGAGAGATGATGTTCTGGACACAAGGAGAGGGTGTCCTTGTTATGGGACACTAAAAGTGTACAAGGAAGAACTTATGGATAACATGTAGCAGCTATACCTCTGCTTGTATAGCTAATTGTTTTACTGCTTGAGTGGTCATTGTTTTGTTAGACAGCCTTGTCATTGTTTGCTAAGCAGCCAATCCCAATAGGCTACAGCAACTGTAAAGAGGTATAAGGATAGCAGTAGAGAAAATAAGAAATCTTTCTATCTTGCTTCAGTTTGGATAATGACAAGTGTGTGCTTTTATGTCCGCCTCAACAAAAGCCACATCTGGTGACCCCGAGACGTGATCCAAAGAGCCTGCCTGGAGAGCAGGAAGCCTGAGCAGAGATCGGGGTAGGTGGATTCAATGGGAAGAAAGTAGCGAGGAGAGCTACCAAGATCTGGATCTACTACAACCTTTTAAAGGTGAGCCTGTTGATAACAGAATGGGAGTAATTACATCCCAAGAGGAAAATTCAATAGTTAATATATGGATGTCAATGTTAAAACAACATGGCATAAATTATGATAAGCTAATATTGCAAAGACTGATACTTTGGTGCAAAAGTCAAGGAATTGAGATGACACGTATCAAGGCTTTTAGTATACAGGCATGGGAAGCAGTAGGATGGCATATTCTCAACCTTGCTTCTCATGGAGATGATACTGTTAAAGAATTTATGACGACATGGAGGTTAGTTTTAGACACTTTGAAAGAACTGAAAAAAGAACAAGACACTGCTGCAGCTGGCACAGCAGAGAGAACAGAGACAGATAATGCTGGCGGGACTGGGAACATTGCAGCGGGAGGGGCTGACGGGGCACAGGCTGGTGAGGAAAAGCCTGTACTGTTTCCAATACCCAAGCCATGAAGAGCTTTGCCTCCTCCCTTTTCAAGTCCTGCTTCTCGCTCCACTTCCCCCCCTCCTGTCCCTACAAATTCCTTTGATCTACCTTTACCACCTGCCAAGTAGGGTGACAGTGATGGAAAAGGTGGGAATGAGAGTGTGCCATCAGCACCCCCACTGTCTGCTGCTACTAATCCTTTTGTACAAGGTGCAAAACAATCCGTGCTGGGGATTCAAAATGATAGTTTGCTTTATAGAGATACTTTAACTTTGCAACCCATATCTGTAACTTGGGGCATGCAGGATCCTGCAGCTTTTTGGAGAGAGATAAGACTCGAAGCTTTATCTGATAAAGATTATGAAGCCGCCAAATGCTTAAGATTATTCAGCAATCACCAGATTCAAAAGAGCCACAAGACCCTGAAATTTCTGCTTTCCCGGTTGTTAGAAACAGGGGTTAAGCTCCTGATCAGCATGTTCCATTTAACTGGCAGGTACTATCCGAGCTACGCCAGCTTGCTATTAATTATGGTTTGGGGTCCCCTGCTGTAACAAAAATGCTGAAATTTATAACAAGTGAAGAGTTAACTCCTTTTGATTTAAAGCAGACTGCTAGATTGCTTTGCACATGAGTTCAGTATATGGTGTTTGAGACTGAGTGGAGCGCAGTAATCATGCAAGGGCATGGACTCTGCACACACCAGGTGTCCAAGTGCAAAGCCGTTTATTGCACAGTAAGAATTCCCTAAATACCAGCACACACAGGATATAACATCATATATAAACAGGAAAGGGGTTCACCACAGTGTCCTTCAATCACCTGGGATAGTACATAGATATTTCCTAAAATGGTAATAGATAAACAATACCTAATAAGGCCACAAAGTAAAATTATCACTCCCCATAGGTCCAACACTGTCCACAAACCCACAACCCTCTCTCAGCCCATCCTTGGTGACCTGGATGCACTCCCAGGGTCACCTCTGGGCCCAGGAAAGAGGCTCTCTCTCTGGCCCTCAGGGCCTATCTCTCTATCACCACACAGTGTCCTACTACAGTGGAGGGCTTCTTGTGAGGACACTGCTTTAAATAATATGCGATTGCCAGTAGTTGATTCTCAATTTTGCGCAGGTTTACCCCAGCTAATGGGATTGCATCCTGTGGACAAGCCTTAGCTACAGGCTCGCCTGCACCCTTTCATCCTAGAGCACTCTCGTGACCATGCTTTGCAGGCTCTGTTTAAGGTGGTGAGTATGTCAGCTCCTGGGAAAAGCTACACAACTATCAGACAGAGCCCTAGTGAGATTTTAGACCGCATTCAGGATGAGATAGAAAAACAAACTGTAGATGTAAATGTAAAAAAACCTTTAATTTTGCAAATGGCACGAGACAACGCAAATGAGGAATGTAGGAAAGCTATTGAATTGATGCCTAGAAAAAGCCTATGATATGATTAATGCATGTGCAAAAACAGGGACTGCACCACATCAAATGGCTATGTCAACTGAGTCTGTTACTACGGCTGTTGCAGCAGCTATTAAAATGATACATAATTGCTACAGTTGTGGACAGCCAGGACATTTTAAATCTCAGTGCCCACACAGAACTTGGTCCTCCGAGGCAACTAACAGCAGGGGTGGATGTTTGCACTGCCAACACAGTAATCATGGACTCTCCTGCAGTTCATAAAGTGGCTTTGGATGCACATGGACCTATAGGGCAAAACTTAAGTGCCTTGCTAATAGGAAGATCAAGTGCTACTTTGCAAGGGATTTTTGTGCATCTGAGAGTAATTGATGCAGACTTTACAGGACAAATATACGCAATGGTTTCTGCACCCACTCCTCCTGCAGTCATACCTGCTCATACTCATACTGCTCAACTTGTACCTTTCAAGTCTTGTGTTCCCAGGACCGGATGTAAAGAGAGAGGAGACTGAGGCTTTGGTTGTACCGGTGCGCCTCAGGTTTTTTGGTCTCAACAACTTTCCAAGCAGAGACTGCAACTGATTTGTGAGCTAACACTGAAAGGGGCACAGCCACAGACTGTAAAGATCAAAGGGCTGATTGATACAGGAGTAGATGTTACAGTGATTTCACATCATGACTGGCCAAACTCGTGGCCTGTCACTGCAGTGGGAAATTCAATTGCGGGTCTTGGGAAAATGACACAAACTTAAATAAGTACACATTTTGTGCTCATAAAAAATCCAGACAACCAGGTTGCTACAGTTCACCCATACATGACTGCTGCACCTCTAAATTTATGGGGACGTGACATTTTGGCCACTTGGGGAGTTACAATTATCACAAATTTTTAATAGGGGTCACTGTGCAGCACTGTTGCCACCCAGTAACACCTCTACAACTGACTGTCCCGTGTGGCAAGCACAGTGGTCCCTACCACAACAGCAACTTGCTGCCCTGAACAATTTAGATGATGAGCAGTTATCGCAAGGGCACATAGAGCCGTCTGTCAGCCCTTGGAACGCTCCTTTATTTGTGATTCAAAAGAAATCAGGCAAATGGCGATTGGTGCATGATCTGAGACACATTAATGCAGTCATGGAAAGTATGGGTGCACTGAAAACAGGCATGCCATCTCCTACTATGATTCCTGCAACATGGGACATTTTAGTTGTTGATTGCTTCTTTACAATTCCCTTACATGCTGATGACAGACCAAAATTTGCATTTTCACTACTAGCTGTTAATAATGCTGAACCTGTAAAATGATATCAATGGAAAGTTTTACCACAAGGTATGAAAAACAGTCCAACTATTTGTCAAATGTATGTGGCCCAAGCTCTATCACCTATCAGAGAACAATTCCCTAACAGTTATTGCTATCACTATATGGATGACATATTGATAGCATCTCCTTGCAAACAGGATTTGCAAAACATACAGCCAGAGTTTTTAAAGGCTCCTCACAAATCTTCACGTATACAGATTGCACCTGAAAAAATCCAAACAGAAGCACCCTGGAAATATTTGGGATTGAAAATATTTGAACATACCAAATGCCCTCAATCTGTTAAATTTGACACTACAATGCATACTCTAAATGATGCACAGAAATTGCTAGGAACCATTAATTGGCTGCGTCCCTATTTAGGACTCATGAGTGCACAACTTTCTCCTTTATTCAATATATTAGCAGGAGATTCAGATTTAAATTCACCAAGACAGATTACCCCTGAAGCTCAACAAGCCTTAGATAAGGTGCAACAAACTATTTCCAATCAACATGTGTACCGTGTGGACCCTGACACTGATGTCGTTGTTTTTGTTGTAATTCCAGAATTTCATCCAACAGGTATTATTGCACAATGGTCTGATCACTGATCCCCTGACCCACTGCATATTCTAGAATGGATGTTTTTACCTCACAAACCTAAAAAATCAGTCACTACAATTTTTTAATTGATTCCTCAGTTAATTATTTAGTGTCTATTGCAGTGTCCCTTCTCCCCCCGTGCTTGGTTTGTTCCAGTTTATTACATTGTAAATCAGTTTGTTGTTTCCCCTCCCCTTTAAGCATTGTCAATACCCTGCCTCAGTTGTCAATCCTTTATGTACACCACCCCTTTCCCCTCCCCTTTCTAGAAAATTTTTCTCCCCTTGACACCCCATTGGTCCCTTTGAATTTCTCCCCTCCCCATGCTTCCCCTATTGGTCAATCATATGCCACCCCACCTATGACTCCTCCCCTTCTTTTCCCTTATTGGCCCTGAGATTGTTACCACCCCATGTACCACCCCCTTCTTAAACACTCGTGCAGCCCCCGTTCCCTACGCCTTCGGTCCCTGGAGTCACTGAGGACAATAAAGTGCCTTGGACACCACACCGATAGCCACCCCGGCTTCTTGCATCCACCAGTGCCTGCAGACTATCTTGCAGCTAGAGAGCTTTGCCCTGTGCGGCAGGACCTAGCACACCCAGGTCCCGGGACAGCTGCTAACCCAACACTGTGGGCAACCGGGCAACCCTAGCAACGTCAGTGTCGACACTGAGGCCTGCAAATTGCTGCCAAAGATTCTGCTAAATTTACTATTCCTATTCAGAAAGATTATTTTGAATGGTCCTTGGCCAATAGTTCTGCACTGCAGAGTGCACTGTAGAGCTACACAGGATAAATTGATTACCATTTTCCCAGACATAAATTACTACAATCACTGAATACCACCCCATTATCAGCAAAACCTAAATTAAGTTGTACTCCTGTAGATAGGCCTACAGTATTTACAGATGCGTGAGGAAAAATGGGGAAAGCAATTGTTACCTGGAAAAATGAGGACAGATGGCAGACTTTGCAGGGTCAAGGTACTGGATCCGCACAATTGGTCAAATTAAAAGCAGTTACTATGGCCTTTCATCATTTTAATGAACCTTTTAACCTAACTGTTGATTCAGCTTATGTTGCAGATGTTGTACAACAAGTAGATTGTTCCCTTTTGAAAGAAGTTAATAATGCTGATTTGTTTCTTTTGCTAAAGGCTTTATGGACAGCTGTTTTGCAACGTACTTATCCTTTTTATGTTTTGCATATTAGAAGCCATACAAACATACCAGGATTTCTTGCAGAAGGTAATGCTCATGCTGATGCATTAACTAACCCCGTTTGGGCAGTTCCTCAGCCAGATAAACTAGCCCGAGCTAAAACATCTCATACCTTTTTTCATCAAAATGTGCGTACATTGTGTAAACAGTTTTCACTAACACCTACAGAAGCTTGTGCTACTGTAATGTTTGCCCAGATTGTTATAACTTTAATGGACCTTTACTCTTAGGAGTAAATCCCCATGGTCTTTTGGCTCTACTGCTTTGGCAGACAGAGGTTACACACATTGCAGATTTTGGTAGTTTTAAATATGTACATGTACCTCTCGACACCTTTTCCTCTATTATATGGGTTTCTGCTCATGCTGGAGAAAAAGCCCGTGATGTAATTTTGCACTGGCAGCAAGCCTTTGCTGCTTTAGGCATACCTGCCTGTGTGAAAACTGACAATGGACCAGCCTATGCCTCTCAGAAAGTTAGGAATTTTTTGTGTCTGTGGGGTATCTCTCACAAATTTGGTATTCCTAATTCTCCCACTGGTCAGGCTGTTGTTGAACGTGCTCATCACATACTTAAAACTGTTTTAGAAAAACAAAAAAGGAGAATGCAAGGCGAAACCCCACAGTCCAGACTTTTGAAAGCTGTATATACCATAAATCACTTGACCATAATGGCTCATTCAAACAGTCCCTCAATTTTAAATCATTTTTATTCCTTGCAGTCCACCAGTGAAACACATTTGCCTCGAGCTAAAGTATGGGTAAGGAATTTGCTTACCAGCCAGTGGGAAGGCCCCTGGGACCTTGTCACTTGGGGGCGTGGATACGCTTGTGTTTCCACAGATACTGGACCACAGTGGGTACCAGCAAGGTGTGTACATCCTGATTTGGGGCAGAATATCCCACCACCTGTTTGGCCAGATCCTGAGGATAACAGCAGCACAGGTTGATGACCTTGGCAACATAGTTCGAGCTACCTCCGACTAGAGAAAGCATCGAGCACCGGTGACCAAGGAGGACTGTGTTACACTGTATTATCCTTGTGATCAAGGGGTGTTGGCTTGCATTGGAATCTACTGGAGTGCAAATGGCAACGAATAACAGAAAAATGCATGTGTCAATGTGGTACTTTTCAGTTTTGTTGAGCTTAGTGCCTGCTATTTCTGCTTGGCTTGTTAGTCAGCCGAGAACCAATGTGTGGGTTACCCTGGCCAATGCAACAGGGCAAGATACTCTGTGCTTAGCCACTGCTACTCCTGACAATCCTTTTTCTACCTGCCTTGTTGGCTTGCTGATGGATGACTGGCCAAAGCCTAGGACAGTTAGCAAGCTTTTACAATCACACAATCACACTGATGCTTGGGATCAATGGGTTTAATATTTTCCCCGTGCAACTCTTGAGCTGCAAGAAATAGAGCTTTTAGGATCTGAGAAAATGGACCTTTGTGTTAAGTTCAATTACTCTGGATCTAATCAGTCCAAAGTATGGAATGTTTCTCCTAACCAACCCATATTTGCAAATGGAAGTGCCTGGTGCAATTACAGTTTACCACATATCTCACACTCTACTACTGTTCCTCTAGCTTTGCTACCAGGGGTGTTTTTTATTTGTGGAGACCGAGCATGGGCTGCAATCCCATCACACATCAATTGAGGTCCTTGCAGCTCACGATGACTCTCACTGTTAACACCTAACACATCTATGATTTTACAGCATAAACCACGGAGGGGAAAATGCAGCACCCATGCATTTGCCCCTGATTGTGATGACAACACCAAATTTTGGCCACCAGGTACTTGATGGGCTGTTTCCTTCTTTTCTCCACAAGTACCATCTGCTAAAGCACTGGGACTGTTCAACAAGTTAGGATGCTGGTTAGCTCGGCAAACTAACGCTACTTTGCTTGCTTTATCCGGACTGTTAAAAGATGTTGATTCAGTTAGGCATGTTGCATTGCAAAATAGAACTGCTATTGATTTTTTGTTGCTAACACATGGACATGGGTGTGAAGATTTCAATGGAATGTGTTGTATGAATTCGTCTGATCATTCAAAATCTATTCATGCCCACGTTAAGGAATTACAAACAAGCATCTCAAAATTGCGTGAACAATCAGAATCTGATTGGCTTACTAGTTTGTTTGGCAATTGGCAAATCGTGGGATGGATCAAAAATCTACTTAAAATTGGATGCCTGATCCTATTGGTTATGTTTTGCATCCTGCTCCTTGTGCCGTGTTTATTGTCTTTTCGCAAAGGGCCCTGCAAAAGTCAATAAACTCTGCCTTTGTAATACAAAAACAAAAGGGGGGACCTGATGAGGCTGACAGCTGGACTGACAGTCTCACAGAATCAGATCTGAAACCAGTCAGAATTTACCCATGAGAATTTTACAGTGAAATTTTGCAGCTTCAGTGAAACCCACAGAGAAGGCCAAGAAGCTAATCAATGAGAGATGATGTTCTGGACACAAGGAGAGGGTGTCCTTGTTATGGGACACTAAAAGTGTACAAGGAAGAACTTATGGATAACATGTAGCAGCTATACCTCTGCTTGTATAGCTAATTGTTTTACTGCTTGAGTGGTCATTGTTTTGTTAGACAGCCTTGTCATTGTTTGCTAAGCAGCCAATCTCAATATGCCACAGCAATTGTGAAAAGTATAAGAATAGCAGTAGAGAAAATAAAAAATCTTTCTATCTCTCTCGACTTTGGATTACAAGTGTGTGCTTTTATGTCCGCCTCGACAAAAGCCACAAGCAGATGTTGAACTTGCTCGGGTTCTGCCCAGCTCATTACACGCGTCAAGAGCTGATCTATCTCCATCACAAGTTCCTCCATCTGAGACAGTCTGTGATGTCTCTTCATAGTTGGTGAGCAGAGATCCAGGCTGAGATGTGATTCATTAGCCAGCAGCAGGAAAGGGTTTGTTGGGGAACCAGCTGCAGCCTGGAAGTGGCCGTTTCTCTCCCTTGACAATGACCAGCTCCGATGAAGAAGACATCAACGTCCCTTTTCATATCAAAGTGCCAAAGCCATGATAGGCTGGAGCAGTCTCAGCCTCTCTGACATTTATGCTGGATGCCTTGTTCCCCTCAACACTGAGTGTGAGTCAGGTTTCTCCATGGTTGCCTCTGCTTTCTGCATCCCCAGCCCCTGAAGTCTGTGGGGTTTGCTGTTTCAGGCTGAATGTGCAACAGAAGTCACACCCAAGTGAAGGAGGTTATCCTGGTTGGATTCCCGGGCTCTCAACACCTGCAAGTCTTCCTGTTTATCTTCTTCCTCTCTGTGTATGTCCTGACAGTCATGGGCAAGCTCTTCATTATTGTGCTCGTGAGTACTCACCATCAACTCCACTGCCCTATGTATTATTTTTTCTGCTATTGTGCCTTCCTGGAGATCTGGTTCACAATTGCCTGCATCCCAAAGACACTGGCCAATCTTGTGTCACAAAGCCAGTCCATTTCCTTCAACAAGTTGCCTCCTTCAGATGTACTTTGTCTTCTCGTTTGGTTGTACAGACTATTTCTTCCTTGCAGTCATGGCGTATGATCGCTACTTGGCCGTGTGTTACCCCCTGAACTACAGCGCCATCACGACCAGCACTCTGTCCAGGGGGCTGCCAGTGGGCTCTTGGGTGAGTGGTTTCCTGGTCATTTCAGTGCCAGCATCTTTGATTTCCAGGTTGTCTTTCTGTGGCCCTAATGTCGTCAACCATTTCTTCTGTGACATCTCTCCCTGGATTACTCTTTCCTGCACAGATATTGTTGGAACCCAAGGCATACCTCTGGCTGCACTGGGAGGTCAGGAGGCCCGGCACGGGGATCCTGGACCTTGGCAAAAAGTCCAGAATGACACTGTCTTTGATTTAAGTCCATGGGAAAGATTGCCGACGCAGCGCAAAGTATTGCAAAACAAGAGAAGTTAAAAACGAGTAGTAGTTTAGTATTTTACAAGGTAAAAAGTAGATTTTAGGATTTCTAATATGAGGATGAAGGATCTAAGTTGGAGGATTTTGGGCGTTGCCCTGTTCTTCTCCTTCTCCTCCATCTTCTCTCTTAGTGTTGGCATAAAATGATTGGTAGAATGAAAAAGAGGTAGAAATTACGTGTCTAGAATAGGTGCAAATTAATTGGCATAGAATAGTAAATAATAAATACGTTGTGAAGAATGGTTGGATCATGAAAGGAGTACAAAAAGGATGGGACGGCCCAGGACTGGGCAGTTCCCGCTCGGACTCGGCTGCATCAGATGTGCAGCTGGAGCTGAGAGCTAGCTAGAGATAAGAAGAAATAAACAACCTGAAACAACGTCTGCAGGCTTTTCTCATCTGTTTGGGCTTGGGGTAAGGTGTCCCAGAGGTGACGATAAGAACCAGCATTTGTGTGGAGTACCTAACGCCCGCAGATATCACACTTGTTGAGCTGGTGTGCTTTGTCCTGTTTGCCATTGTCATCCTCGGTTCCTGTGTCATTACCCTGATCTCCTATATTTCTATCATCTCCACTGTACTGAGGATCCCATCTCCTCAAGGCTGGCGAAGATCCTTCTCCACTTGCTGTTCCCATCTCATTGTAGTAATTATTTGGTACTGCTCCACCATCTTCCTCCACATCAAGCCATCCATCAAAGCTTCATTGGAACTGAAAGGAATGAGAAAGAGATGTCTTTACAAGCAAACTGTGGGCCTGATGGTAGATAAAGCCAGATGCTGAGAGGTGAAAGAAACAATGGGAGAAACCATAAATTCCATAGGAATTCCACAAATTGACACAGTCTGTTCTCACTCAAGACTGTGCTAATCCCTGGATTTAGAGAAAAAGAACAGAGACACAAGGAAAAGAGTAGGGGGTGGTGGGGTACATCTTAGAAAGCGGGTCTTTACTAGGCAATTCAGGAAGTCTGTACCTCTCAAGTACCTCAGCCAATGAGGAAAGAGAGAAGGAAATGTGGCCAGGAAATTAGAATAAAAAGGAGGCTGTGTCCTCCTAACAACTTGAGACACCCCAGGGGAAATGCCCATGACCTCTCCCTTTATTCGAATAAAGTAACAGAACTCCTCTGTCTCCTTTTTGGACATAAACCTCTGGTGTTTGTGGATTAATTTTCCTGACAGTATAAAGTATAGATTAATAAAAGTTAAGTGTTAGTTGCTATGCTTAACCGCAACTGCTTCTGCAGAACAAGCTGCTTTTGCAAGACAAGAAACCTAGCCCTGGAAGGGGTTATGATGATAAGAGAATAGATGCTATGCCTAACACTAACTGCTCTTGAAAAAAAACAAACCTGAATGGACTAAGGCGATAAGGGAAAGGAATACGAGCTAATGTGTCTGAGGAACTGCTTTTCTGTAGAACAAGGTGTCTTGGTTTGAAAGACAGGTATCAGACAAGAAAGGCAGGAGCCTCCCCTGAAATGGAAAAATGCAACCCCCTTCCCTCCGAATTATTACAGATTTGAAAATAAGGGGCTTTCAGGCAAAGATATGAGGGGTAGGAATAACAGTTCTTTACTAATAAATATATATGTATAACAACACAAACAAACAACAATAGCTGTGGCAGTGACAGCAAACAGCAGCCCAAACCCAGCGCCGGCCTTGGGCCCTTTCCCCTGGGTGCAGTTTCTCCGGGGCAGCTCCCGGTGAGCAGGGCAGGTGTGATGGTTCCCCCGCGGCTGCAGGGGGCGCTCCGGAGCGAGCTCGGGCAGCACCGGGAATGGCGGCGCGGGGTCCCGGGAAGGGATGGATGAAAAAACTCACAAACCCCTGTACGTCTGACTGGATCCTCAGGAGCAGCAGGCTGGAACGGCAGGGGCGAGCGCAGATCTCGGGTGGCAGTGAGAGGTATCAAACTGCGGAGCTGCGGCGGGGAAACCCGGCAGGTCTCTCAGTCGGCAGAGCGTAGGAGCTACAGAGTAGCGAAAGCTCCAAGCGGCAGCAAGGGCCGAGTGGCAGTGCCCAGCCCCCAGCGGGCAGGGAGAAGAGCAGGCTTAGAAATCCCGGGGTTTGCTCGTAGAAAGCAAACAGCCGAAGAAGCAGAAGCTAGCTCTCATGCTGACCAAGAGTCCACACCGAAGGCAGGCAGCTCCCAGACTGAACGCTGAGCACCCAGGCAGCCCCCCGGGTGTCTCAACCCCCAGGTGACAAAAGGGTGGCTCGTTGCACCCCGCCTCTGTGGCCAGGTCTTTTGTTTCTTTTAAGTACCCGACAGTTGTCCCCTGGAACTAGTATGGGGAAAAATTCTTTTAAGAGAAAAAAAACAGGCTAAAATCCTAAACCCCAACACAAGGGCATAGCCCCTGTGGGCTAAGCAACAAGACAGAAGAAGCATGCTAACTGCTGTTTTAATGACAAATGGGAGAGCTGTCACAAAGGGTAGAAAAATGTGATTTATATGTGTAATAGAGAATAGGAACATAATCAATACACAATTACAGAGGAAGTATAACTAATACAGCAATGAAATGCGTAACAGTAAAATTAAGTGTGTATTAGCAAAATAGGTGTGTGATGAATGTATTAGATAAGAGTATCGTGCTGTGTTTATAACGCTAACATACGTAACCACAGGTTATTTGTTGGAATCCAAGGCACACCTCTGGCTGCCTTGGGAAGTCAAGGCATGCCTTGGGCTGCCCTGGGTGGTCAGGAGCCCTGGCAAGGGGGTCCCAGACCCTGGCAAGAAGCCCAGAATGACACTGTCTTTGACCTCAGCCCATGGGAAAAGTTACCAACGCTGCAAGAATCATTGCAAGCCACAAGAGTGTGAAAATGAGTAGTGGTTTAGTATTTTACAAGGTAAAAAAGTAGATTTTAGGGTTTTTATTATGAGGACGAAGGGCTTAAGATGGAGGATTTTGGGTGTTGCCCTCTTCTTCTTCTTCTTCTTCTTCTTCTTCTTCTTCTTCTTCTTCTTCTTCTTCTTCTTCTTCTTCTTCTTCTTCTTCTTCTCCTCCTTCTCCTTCTCCTTCTTCTTCTTCTTCTTCTTCTTCTTCTTCTTCTTCTTCTTCTCCTTCTCCTTCTCCTTCTTCTTCTTCTTCTTCTTCTTCTTCTTCTTCTTCTTCTTCTTCTCCTTCTCCTTCTCCTTCTCCTCCATCTTCTCTGGTGGTGGTGGCACAAAATGATTGGTACCATGAAAAAGAGGTAGAAATTACGTGTCTAGAATAGGTGCAAATTAATTGGTATAAAATAGTATAAATGGTATATGTATATAATGGTATAAAATAGTAAATAATAAATATGTTGTGAAGAAGGTTGGATCATGAAAAGGGTACAAAAAGGACAGGACAGCCCAAGACTGGGCAGTTCCTGCTCAGTCTCGGCTGCATCAGATGTGCGGCCAGAGCTGAGAGCCAGTTAGAGATAAGAAGAAATAAACAACTTGAAACAACATCTTCAGGCATTGCTCATCTGTTCGGGCTCGAGGTAAAACTTCCCAGAGGTGAAGATAAGAACCAGCATTTGTGCAGAGTACCTAACTCCCACAGTTATGTAAGACCCCAACCCTTAAGACTGTAACTTTTAGATAAATGAACAAAACAAGAGCAGATGCCGAACTTGTAAACATAAAAATAACCTTTGTAAGATGAGCATGGTGGACATGCATATGGAGGTGTTAACCCCTGCATGCTCCCCCTGGCTGGGCCAATAAAGGTGTGCTTTACATTACAGTACCTTACTGTGGAGTGGATTCCATTGAATCACTGTCCATCCCAGCACCCATCTGGGACACAATAGGGAGCTGCGGCTGTTTTTAAGGTAGATTTTCCACCTCTGACATCAAGGCAAATTAGTTTCTTGAATGCCCCTTGTTCTTTGCACCTGAACTAGCCACCTTTGTTAGTCCTGCTTGTGTCGCAAAGGCAGGGCAAGACAGAAGAGGGGGCACCAGCTCTCTGAGCAAAGGGCAGGTGGCCCATCTCCATGGCCCAGACTGCAGGTTCAGCACATGGTACAGTGGATTTGGGGCAAAGGGACACTAGCTTCCAAGCAAACATCCAGTGCTGGTGGGTTCTCTGGCACAGCTTCCTTGGCAAGGATTGAACTGGAGGTGGCTACAGGCGAGTCTTGGCTCTCCTGGGGACTGGTGGTGATGGGGGGCTGGTGGGCAGGACAGTGCTGCCCAGGGGTGGGGTGCCAGCCCTGCATACCCACGTCCTTCCAGCGGGCACAGTGCTGCTGCTGGTTTGGGGGTGTGAGAAACAAAGCCCACTCTTCGGGTTTTTTTTTTTTTGGTTTTATAAATTTAATAAGGGACAGTAGGGGACAAAGGCCACTTAAAGCAAACATAACAGTTCTGGGTGCATAGCTCATAACCAGAGGCACATCCATTTACACAAACTTCCCAGTTATGTGCTTTAACATTATGCATATTAATAAATCACAATGCATATGCATAGTTTTTCTGAGAACTAATTTACATTTCCTTAGGAAGGATTAACATAACTCCTCTCCTGATCTGCCTTTTTAGAGCATGCGTAATGTGATCATGGGGATCTTCGGGGGTCTTCATCGATGAAGGGTCTGGTCTTCCTCACATCTTGAACTTCTCAACTTTGTCTTCAGAGCATCCGCAGTTATGGTGTTCCTAGGTCTTTCTGGATCCAACTGGTTTAAATTCTTTACTTTGTGGCTAATTGGCTTCACTTTTGCCAATTTCTCATTAATATATCCTGCTGCTTCTCTGTCTAGGTATCCTTGTCTATTTTTGAGATTATTCACCTGGCAAGTTTCCATTTATTTAAACATTAAGCCATTAGTTAGCCATATACTAGTTATTACATTGTATAGAAAGTTATGATTCAGATTATATAGGTATAGAAAGTTATGATTCAGGTTATGTTGGTACCTTATAACTCAAGCATCTTGTAATTTTGACCCCAGTTATAATGTTAGCTAGTTAATATCTGCATAGCAAAGTTATACTTAACATATTTGCACATAATATTTTCTAACATATTCTGATATATAATATTTCTTACATTGCACTACCTGCAAAAGACAATGCTATAATAGCTGTTTATCACAGGGGTGACTCCCGAGCAGGCGTATTTGTGCCTCAAGCTGATTGAGAGCAGGGCCAGCATGCTACCCAGTCCCTGCTGTATGCCCTGGTACGTGGTCAGGGAATAGTCTCTGCAGTGTACATGAGGAGAGCTGTCCCATGGGGATGCCAGGGCTCTCCTGGCACAGCCAGAGCTGCCTCCAGAAGAATGCCAGTGGAGTGGATGCTCAGCAATCCTCATGCTAGGATGTGACAGTGTGTCAGGATTTTCCTAATCAGAGACACCGTGTCAGAGCCTCTGGCTCTGCTCCTGCTCAGCAGCACAGGGCCACAGTACTCACACTACTGGACCCTGGACACATTCCTGGGGGTACTGGGGACTGGTCCAGCTGCAGGTGGGGAAAGGGGATGAGTCAGAATGGGATGGGACATGGCACAGAGTGCCCTGGGTGTCCCAGGTCTGCACAGCCCCTTTTTCCCAAAGGGCTGCATTTGCTGGTGGGTGCTGGAGGTGGCCAGGATTGTGCTGCAGAGGTGGCATCGCAGGTGCGAAGGAAGCTCTAGGAGACCTCCGACCTGCCACAAGGGAGGCTGAGGATTGAACCTGATAGGAAAGATGGGTGCTAATGTCTTTACAAACAACTTGATGGATGGGGGTCTTCAGGAAAAAATGGAAATTTATGTCTCTACATCAAGCTGCAAGTTTGTTGCAGAACCCAGACAATTTGACCCAGACAGTTTGAATTTCTGAACTTTGGGGTAATAGGAGAAAGGGGTCCACACAAGTCTATTGCAGAACCCAGACAGTCTGAACTTCTGAACTTTGGGGGAAAATGTCTTTACATGTTCAAGAAGGAATATATGGTAGGCAGTTCAGGAAGGCTATACCCTCCTAGTTCCTCAGCCAGTGGGGAAGGGAAGAGGTCAACATCCAGCCAGGAGTTTAGGATAAAAGGAGGCTGCATCCTCCAAAACCGAAAGAGAAACTGCACAGGGGTATGCATCAGTGGACTCCCTTTATTCGAATAAAGTTGCAGGACTCCTCTGTCTCCTTTATGGACACTGGCTTTTCATAGTATGGCTTTTCTGCACAATCCTCAGCTGCTACAGCACCTCCTTCTTTTCCCTTTCTGCCCCTGCTCCACCTCTGTTGTGGGCCAGCTGGAGTTGCCACCCTCTGTGCCAGATCCCCACAGCCACATGCACTGGCTGCTGCTGCTGCTCCCTTTTGGGTGCTGGAACACTTTGGGTTCCAGTGCAAGCCCAGAGCTTCAGAGGAGCTGGCCTTTAACTTGTGACAGGTCTTGCCACAGCATACAAAGCGTCTCAACTCAGCATTAATGTTTGATGCCTAATGACAGTCCCTTGACAGCGGCCCTGGTAGCTCAAACCTTCCTCTCCCAAATTGCAATGATGTCAGGTTTGCCCATTCTTGGTTTAGTCACTCTTCATTCAAAGATTCCCAGAGACTGTTTTCATTCCTCCACTGTGCACACAGTGATTCCTGGAGGGCTGCAGAAATGCAACAGCAGCAGCAGTAGTCTCCTCTGGGGTTTTTAGAGGGAACTCTCTCTCAAAGACCTGTCCTGAGCCTTTCTGCAGCCAGGTTTTGCTCTTTAAAAAGACGCAACTGAAAAGCTTGAACGATCAGTGACCTAGCTGAGCAGTGATCAAAAAATTCAACACTTTTTATCTCATTGAACCCTAATAGTGATGTTTGTTCTGAAACACTGAAAAACAGTGTCTTGATTCAAAGGAATTTATTCCACAGCAAGGTACTCTAAATTAAAGCATACCTTTATTGGCCAGGCCGGGAGCACGCAGGGGTTAACACCTCCATGTGCATGTCTGCCATGGTCATCTTATAGAGGTTATTTATATGTTTATGAGTTTGTAATTACATGTTTACAAGTTTGTCATCTGCCCCTGTTTTGGTCATTTATCTAAAGTTACAGTCCTAAGGCGTCTTAATATGACGTGTGATTTCCTTATCATAGGGTTACAAACACAGCACACTATTCTTAATACATTTATCACATCTATTTTGCTAACATACACTGAAATAAATGTGTTCACGATTTGAAAATTCAATAGTATAATATTGAACATTTATTAATATAACAAAGGCAAGCAGCGCTAGGCGCTTAGCAATTTTGCCAGAGGCGCACCTTCATTCGTTTTACTGTGCACTTAAGTGTCGTTTCAAACTGTTACATATTCATTAGGCTCAGAAACTAATTTACACTTTACTCAACTCTTTCCCCCCTCCTCGATCCCTGCCCCTTTAACCAATGTGTCGCCGTTTCTGGCTCTGGGTAGTTTCAAAGTTGAAGGCAGGGATTTTCTTCTGATGTTTCTTCAGCTCCGGGCTAATTTATAGTTGACAACTATTCCTTGGGAGATGTGAGTTCGGATGAGACAGCGGCCTTCCTGGGGTGCCTGTGGTCTGTCTTCTTTGGTTTTTTAAGATGTCTTGCTCTTGGACTCTGTGGGTTATTAACTTAAAGATATTTATCACGATGCACATACTACAACTATTTCGAAGTTATAATTCACTCTACATTGTTTTTGCTTAACTATATGTTATCTTAACACTATTTCTACATAGTACGTTATCACTGATAAATGTTAAATTCATATATGCGAGAGCAAACATTATTATTCACTCATTTATCACACACTTAATTCTACTATTACACACTTTGTTGCTATATTAGTTATACTTAATTTATAATTGTGTATTGATTATATTCCTATTTTCCTACTACATTTTTCTACCCTTTTGTGACAGTTCCTCTATTTGTCATTAAAACAGCAATTAGCATGCATCTCCCCCTTATCACTTAAGCCCATAGGGGTTAGGCCCCTGTTCTTCAGACAAATGGTGAGCCGAACCCATTAGCTCGCATTCTGCTCCCTTATCATCCTAGTCCACTCGGGTCGGTTTTTCAAGAGCAGTTAGCATTAGGTATAGCATCTCCTATTCACTTATCATCATAGCCCCTTTCCAGGGCTAGGCTTCTTGTCTTGCAAAAGCAGTTGCAGTGGAGCATAGCAGCCAACACCCAACTTTTATTAATCTATACTTTATATTAAAGCACGTATGTTAAAGGAATTCTATGTTTCATATGTTAAAGGAGTCCTATGTTTAAAGGAGTCCTGTGTATCAGTCGCAGTAAGTTCTCATGTGCCAATCACAAAAGTTTTGGTACAAAAGAAGAGGCTTCTGATTAACCAAATAAAAATGTAAACAAGCAAGAAGAGCAGACACTGCTCTGCCTTCTTGGGGCAGGAAGTAAGAATGTCCCTCTGCTCTATAAAGGACATTCTTCTCACCAAAATGAAGAGCTCTGGGATGCACCACAAGGCAGTCAGTGCTCACCAGGCTCTGACAGCAGTCCAGTCTGGGCAGCTCGGCTCACATGAGTGCTTGCACCACTTCAGTGCTCCCAAGAAGCATCTGGACCCCCACCTGCCTCTCAGGAAATGTCTGTAGATCCCAAATATTATCCTCATTTAAAAAAAAATGAAAAAAAAAAAAGTGGTGTTTATGTTGAGCAAAAGGGAATGGGAAGTTCTTAAGCTTCTGGAATAGCAATTCTTAAGCTTCTGGAATAACAACTTGCATTTTATTATCCAAAAGTACTGTAGAGTGCAAGCAGAGACAGGAGGCAAAGTGAATGTGGAGCTCCACAAACTGTGCTCCATCTTGAGGAGACCTCTGTAGTGCTGTGTCCAGTCTTGGACTCCAGGTAAATACATAAAGAACATCACTGACACACAGAAGTAAACCAAGTGCAGGCCACCAGGATTGCTAGGGCTGGGAGTAAGGGATGCATGAGGGGAGGGGGGAACTGGGTTTGTTCATTCTGAAGTATCAAAGGCTTTGGGGATCCCAGTTGCTGCCTTCAGCAGCACCCACCAAATGAGAAGATGCCAAGGGAAGAGCGCTGGGTCCTTAGAGGTGTGTGGTGATAGGACAAGAATTGATGGGCACATGATAGAACATAGGGAATTCCAGCTGGGTACATGAGAGAGAAAAACTACCGTGAGATGGCTCAGGTGCTGAAACAGGGCCCAGAGAGTCTGTGGGATCACCATCCCTGGAGACACTAGACGCTCAACAAGAGGAGGACCTGAGCAACTGGTCCTAATGGAATTTGGTTGGAGTGGGAGGCTGCTCTGAAGGTCCCTTCCCACCTACATTGTTATGTGATACACTGAGCAGCAGTGATAGCACAGACTTGGCAAGAAAACTTGCAATACATTTCAATGAAACCAAGCGGGTGACCACAGCCCTGCCCATGGCTGATACCAGATGAGAAAAACACCCCATAAGAAAGGGAGAGAAGGACAGAGGTTGGTGTGCTAGAAGGTAACTGATGACAAACCCAGCCCACCCTCCAGATTTCTCATTGTACTCCACATCTTTGTGTGGGAGAAGAGGTTTGTTTAGGTCTGCTTGGAGGAAAACTTGCAGGAGTCTACTAGGTGCACAAAGCAGATGTCTTCTCTGCACCTCACTCTGAGCAGTTCTGGCAAAGTACAGAAAGTCTGCCCGTGGTCCCCAGGCTGCTGGGGGCAGGCTGTGGCATCCCCTCAGTCCCTCCTTCCACAGTGCATCCTGCTTTTCCAACTGCTGGGCTCATGGAGGACATGCTATGGGACAAGGCATTTGGTGAGGCAGTTGGAGAACAAAGGACAAACAGGAAGTGTATTGCTGGATGGTTCAAAGCAGTGGCAGCAAATGAGAAATCTGTGTGGAAAGAAAAACTGTCTGCCTTGCAGAGATTTGTGTGCACATGGGGACAGATTTTCTCATCTCTCTGCAACTCTGACAATCCAACAGGTAGGGTCTGTGTTTCCAAATAGCTTCTTCACACAGTAAGGGAATTAGCTTGGAAGGGCCCTCCGGAGGTCTTCTGCTGCAAGCCCCTTTTCTCAAAGCAGGGCCTTCAGCTCCGACATGACATCATGGCTGGGTACCATTCCCTGGCACATGCAGAGCACTGGTCACTACGGCTTCTGGGCTGCTGAGACATTGAGTCTCTTTGCAACATTTAAAATAAGTCTCTCTTAAGTATTTAAATTGAGTTTTTCTTAAACATTTAAACGTTAAGAATTTAGTTAAAAAATTAGAATAGGAAGCAAACACAGCAGAATCTAAACAATGAGATTGATGATTAAGCGAAGAAACTGAAGCCGGAATAAACTCCTCAGGTCTGGGAACTGATTATTGGTTATCTGATGTTGTTCAGCTGGGCTGTAACAAGAATCTGCAGAGGAAGAACCAGAGAGTTGTTGACAACCCCATTCAAAACCTGTTTTGGGAAAGGAACTGGGAGTTCTCCAAGGCCATATGTATTGTTAAAAACTAAGAAGGTAAAAAGGTCATAGCGAGGAAGAAGAGTTACTTCATCCAATGAGGGACCCCCCCCATAATTATGAGACCACCGACCCATTTCATAGAGCAAACTACGCATGCTTAATGACTTTTTAGCTAATTTCCATACGAAGCGGGGAATGGGAGGTGTCCATGTTATTAATATGTATTTGTATTTTGAATATTTAGAACTTTCATGGATAAATAAACTTTGGATTGCTTTGTAATCTTGGAGCTGTGCTTTTGGAGCTAACCTCACAGCTTCCCGGCGCTGGAATAAACATATCCTTTCTAACCCAAACGAGTTAGAGGGTCTTTGTCCGTTCCAGTTGGATATCGATATTAGATCTATATCCATATTTTAATAAATCACTGCCACACAGGGACCACACCGACCCAAACCCAGCTGCCGCCAGGAGCTGCCGTATCCCGCCGGGACAGGGACCCAGCTCTGTCCCTGGGCTCCACGGGCTGTGCTCCCCGCCCCGTCCCTCGGCAGCGTCGGCAGCTGAAGGAGCCGCCCAGCCCGCAGGGGGCGCTGCACGACAGCACCAACAGACTCCAGCGGAGCCGTTCGGCTGCGTTCGGCTGCACTCGGCTGCGTTCGGCTGCGCTGGGCTGCGCTGCATTCAGGGGGATTGGGCCGCGTTCGGCTGGGCTCGGCTGGGCTCACCTCAGGGAGTAGCTCATCGGCAATTCGTGATCGGGAAGGAGTCTTATCTCCTGAGCAGACTGGGAGGGGCAGGAGCCCCTGGGCAGGCTGGCACAGGTGCCCGGGGTCTTTTCCCTTCTCCTGCAGCTCTGAGCTCGTCAGCGGGCCTCGGAGCCAGTTCTGGCAAGGGATTCCGTGCTGTTTCAGGGCCGGGAGTCCAGCTGTGCCCTCCATCCCTCTGCCTCTCTTCCCTGAGCTAGGTTGGCAAGCGAACTCCAGGTCCGAGAATCTTCATGTTTGAGGTCACCTGGGGGGCTTCTGCCCTGTACAGAATTTGGCTGACTTGATAAGGCTTCTTGTGGGACACTCTGTCAGGAAGCAGTTACCACTTGCCATCAGGACATGCCTGCAATGAAAGCAGAGCTCTCTCTGCCAGAGCTGTAGTTTGTGCCTCAGTCAGAGGACCTGATAGGTTACATCATCACTAACTGGAATGTGAGTGAAACAGGAGTCAAATCTGCTCACAGCTTCTCTGGTGTTCCTGGAACAGAATTCAGGAAGCCCATGTCCCTGCACATCCCTGAAGTACATCTTCAGAGGTGCAGGTGCATGACAGTGCTTGAGGGATTCCTCCTCTGTTTTTATTTGCAATTTCCAAGAAAAATGGTCAGTTCCACTTTGACCATGACGTGAATCCAAAAGAAATTTATGAAAATCAGCCCCTTCCTTGCCTGGAGCTCCTCTGGCCACAGGGCACAGGAAAAGTGACTATCGGCCCCAAGAATGCATCATGACATAACTGTGCCTGTGGTGTGGCCATATGGTAAAGGCAGTCCTGAGGATTGAGAGCCTATGCAGCTGTTCTGGCCCTCCAAAACAACTGAAATGGACACAAGGATGAATTAAAGCAACGTTGCAGGTGCTGTGAGTATCCAAAATAAAAATATGCATCTTCCTGACCAGCACTGCCCTTTCTCCAGGGATGCTCCAGTGGCAGATTTCTGGAAGAGCAGCTGGATTTGCTAATTAACTTGGTGGTTTTCTAGGCCAGATTCGCTCCCCAGCCACGGGCTCCTGCTGCTCACAAAACTTGAGTGCTTCTGCAGAGTCACCATTCATGATGGCTGTGCTGGACCAGGCGTAGGCATGTTTTGTCTCAAACATTCTGACTTACAACAGGAAAGATGTGATTGGAGGAGAGAGTCCCATGCCGGTTGGGCAGTGTGTTCTTAGCCAATCTCCTTCTCCCCCCTGAGTTTAATGGTCAGTTCCCTCCTCCAACTCACTTCCTGCAGGAGGGTTGAAATGGCAGGCCGTGCCTGCATGAACAAAACAGCACAAAAAGTCAAGTTTACGTAACATGCTTGTACCAGCTTAACTAGAAAAGAAAGTGGATTGGGCACCCTCACTCTCTTTTCCCTCCCTTTCTTTTTCACTTTCCTTGTCTCACAATCCCAGCTCTGGACCACCCGCACGGCAAGACCAAGGTGGGATCTACATACTGATGATAATCTTTGTTCTCTCTTTCCCTCTTCTGTGTTTATTTCTTTCCTGGGCATAGCACACTTATCACGTTCCACCCCATACTCTGTACTGAACTTTGTTGTGCAAGTGGGGAGTTTATGGGAGTGTGCTGTGACTTGTTTTCTAGCACCTTTGAGTAGTGATGTGTTGTGGCTTGTTAGCCAGCACCTTGTGGAAGTGTATTATAAGAATTTACAGGCTTGTTGGCCAACACCTTTTGAGTCTAAGCAGTGGGCTGGTTGCCAAAGTTACGGTGACTGTATAATGAAACATAAGAACTCCTGACATGTATCTGGTGGCTTTGCTCAGCCTGGTGAGAGTTTATGCTGAACATTATTCCCCTGACCAGTGGGTCATGATAACAGCAGCACAGGCCCAGGCTACCATCTTTGGCCAGGGGACAAGGAAGCTCCCAAGTCCCAGTTTCCTTTGCAGAATCCCTTGTGTCAGCAGCATGCCATGTCTCCAAGACTCACACCACGAATTACTGCTCTGTGTAACTGCCCTGCTTTATTACTGCTGACAACCTTTAACAGCCTGGGACACAGCTGGCCTCATCCTGCTGCTGGCCAACATCTGCAGAGGCTCTGTGGTGTGACTGTTCCTGAGGTTTGCCCTCTGTAGAAATTGTTGGAATTTGTGAATTTGCCTTGTCTCTAGGCTGAACCTACAAATGAGAGCCAGGACAGCAATTTCATTGGATGGAACCGGGAGAAGCCCAGACTCAGTTGCACCACACCCAGTTGCACCAGACTCAGCTCCAGTGGGAAGGAGAAATTCACTGGGGCCCAAGGCCATCTGAAATTAGCTACTTCCTTTACCAAAACCAGGGAAACTGGCTTTACTGGGAGATGTGTGGAGTTCAAGGAGGAACCCTCAAGTTTTTTAGCTTGTCCTGCACTCCTGCCTCTTTGCTGAGCCGCATGATGATGTGGATGTGGCAGGGATGCTGCAGGCCAGGGTGCACAGACTGCAGCCCTACCAGCCCCCATGGGTACGTGGGGTGGAGCTGGCCACGCACCAGACCCTGCTCTGCCACCTGGGAGTAATAACCACACACGTGCTGTGGCTTGTTCGCCTGACTCTGCAGTAAATGATTCACCCAGCGCCACACACACTTTCTGCTGCGGGCACCCAAACCTTCCCAGCATTTGTCACAGGCAGAGCTGAGTCACATTTCTTGTACATAATAGGAAGGAAACCTGAAGCATGTGGGAATTCTTTCTCTTGTCAAGCTGCTTTGGTCCCTTCATCTCATTTCCAAAGAGATGATAATACCAGCCCACAGCTTTCCTTGGACATTGAAAGAAAAGAGACTGTGCTTTCCAGAAACACCTCAACCCCATGACCTTTCCTCTCCCCACAGCGTGCCAGCCCACAGCTTCTGCCAAGCCCCCACACATGCTGGGAAAGGGGTCCCTGCTCTGAGCTGTTGCCCCTCCTGTTCTTGGTCAACCCAGCTCCTGCTGACTCATCACTTACCTGACCTTCACCTGGAGTGCATTGATATGCACCAGTCAGGTACCACTCCTCCTTGCAAAGCTGCTTCCTCCTGGGTAGTTCCTATAATTTAAAGGGAAAGTGTTCACCAGGGCAGTAAAACCAGGTGCTCCCAAGATCACAATGGCATGGAGAATTGCCATGGGGCTAAGGGAAAACAGAAAATTGTAGGAATTTCCTCCTACCGTCGATATCCTCTTACAAGGAATCTCTGTGCCTTGTGGTGGTTTTGGGGTGGTTTTCTTTGTGTTCCTTATGTCTTGGGGCTTTCTGTATTTTCCTATAAGCAAGTCTGGTTATTTACTGCTGGAAGCAAGGCACACCTCCTTGCTGAGAGTGGAGGTCGTCTAGTCCCTGGCTTAAGCAGAGTCACCCAGACAAGGCTGCCCAGGGCCTTCAGGGTGCTCTTTGACTCTTGGAAAAGACCTTGAGGAGGCTTCAGCTCTGGCTGAGGACCTGGAGCAGCTCCTGTGAGCTGCAGGACCCACAGATGTGCAGAGCCTGACCAGTCCCCATCTACAGCCCAGACTCACACTGAAAATAGCTGATGGAGCTAGCTTTGCTTCTGCAATGACAATTTGGCAAGAGAGAAGAAAATTCTGCCTCTGTAGTCCCTTCCCCTATAAGTATGTATTAGACAATATATCCTAGAGGGATGGCTCTTTCCTTGAAGGACTCCGGGCAGATGCTACATGACAACCAGCACAGCCTTCTCAGGGCCAGGGGCCAGGCATGTGGGCTGTCCTTGCCCAGGGTGGCCTGAGCACCCATGGGCACCAGTGCCACCCCAGCCTGAACCAGTGCTCTCCCTAGAGCCAGGATTGCAGAGTGCAGGTGAGTTAAGCCCACCACCCTGGCCTCTGGCCCCACAGGGTAGCCACGGAGCAAGCAAATGCCACGAAAGCAGCAGAAAGAGCCTGACTCCCCCCACATCCCAGTGCCACCATCTCCATCAGGCTGATGGAAAGCCTGAGCAGCCTGATGCAGCAAGCTGGGGCACTCCTGGCTGCTGTGTGATGAGGATGCCCATGCAAGTGTGACAGGGTGGCACTGGCATGGGGTCTTGGTGCCAGAGAATGGGATCCAGGTGGGACAAAGATGTCACATGGGGCCACAGCTTGACCCAGGCTCTCCTGGGCAGACAGGTGGTGGCTTTGTTGGCTGCCAGCCTGGGGAGTGCCAACCAACCAGCATGGGGCAGAGGGAATTATGCGTGCATGCCGAGTCCAAAGGAGCCTTCAAGGGTCTCCCCTGGCTCTGCAAGGTGCTTGTACTGATCATCTCAACTCAGGTGTGAAATAACTGCACCATTCCTTTGCTCATTCCAACTTGATTTTTGTCTTCCAGCCTTCACAAGACATTTTCTCTCATGAAGTTGCTTCCCTGTTCTGCCTTTCATGTCCAGAGCCATGGATGCCCTGGATGCTCTATTGCACAGGACAAACACAAGTTCATCCTTCCTTCCACAAAGCTGTAAGTTACAGCTTAGAGCAGTAAAAAGCAGAGAGGCTTATATCCAGTGCTGCAGCGATTCCTTTTCCAGAAGGGAGAGCTGTGTGTCCCCAGAGGACACAAGCAGGACATGGCCAGCAGCATGCATGGTACGCACACTCCAGTGCAGCCAGCTGGCTGGGATGAAGGGCAAGGCTGGACATGGGGACATCTGGGGGTGTGTCAGCACTGAGACAGGTCTGTCAGCCACTCACACGGTCTGGTCATTCAGCCCCTGCCTGCAGGATGTCTCCATAGGATGCATCACCCCAATGCCCATGCTGGCCTGGGGAGTGCAAAAGGAGAAGAAATGAGCCCTGCCATGCCTCAGAGTTCAGGGCAGATAAAGTCTGATTTCTCCTCTCCTTCCGCCCAAGTAAGCCTGGCTCCACTCCTGACCAGCTTGGCAGCCTTCACCAGCCTCACTCCGGTATGGAATCTTTCTTGTACTGGGGAGCCCCAAATGGAACATGGCATGCAGAGAAGGGGGGAAAGAATTGCTTCACCAGCCCATTCCTGCACTCCTGCTGACCCAGGCTGGGACCCACTGCCCACCCTCACTGTGTTGACCATGAATGCTGGCACCTCCACCACAGCTCAGTGCTCCCCCACTGCAGGTTCAGCCCTCAAGTCCTTGGCAGCTTAGCCCCGTGCTGGCCTTGTCTGCGGCCTTGAGCCACGTCAGCAGAGCTGGGTGCAGGGCTGGCAGTGCTGCCTGTAGGGATGGGTAGCCCAGGGCTCAGCCCCACATCCTCACTGTCCAGACAGACACCAGCCTTGTACCAGCAGCTGGCAGCAGGACAGTAGCTGCATGGTTACACAGTGGGGAGCTCTGCTGCAGAGCCAGCCCTGTAACCCACTGGCTGCTTGGGCAGTGAAGGCCAGAACACTGGGCATCCTTCCTTATCCCCTGTTATCATCCAGACAAACCCAAACTGGGTCATACACTTGTCAGCCAAGGCTGTCCTGTGCTGGCCCATGGATCCCTCCCTGTGGGGCCCCACAGGGCTGCCAGCACAGCCCAGGCACAGGGCAGCCCCAGGGTGCTGGGCATGAGGGGGAACAGCGCATGCAGAGGGCAGCCCCAGGGGCACTGGGACAGGAGTGCAGCATAGTGTGGCAGAGCCCATGGCAGAAGGGCTCTGTGGATCCCTATGGGGGTGGTGGAAAGCTGGTTCTCCCAGGTCTCGGGTACCCCTGAGCAGAGCCCTTCCCCAGCCTTGGTATGCCAGTCCCCATCCTGCCAGCCCTCATCCAGCTTCATGAACACAGCTCCCAGGACAGGGGAGACCTTTGTGACACCTGGGGTGATGTCATGGGTGGCTCACAGCAGCCCTAACACAGCCACAGGGTGGACTCTGCCCCATCTGTGGTGCATTGCTGTCAGGGAAATCCTGATAAGGTTAGATAAGCCTACACTGCCAAGCCCCATCCATCAGCCCCCAGTGTCCCTGGGTTAGGGCACATGGGACTCCACAGACCACCTCCCCTGGCCACCCCAAACCCGAGCAAGGCAGAGCATCAGCCTGGACACAGACATGACTCCAGACTAGCTCTAGAAGAAAGAGCTGCCCCAGAGAAACCATGGTTGGTTTCCTTCCTTCCTTCCTTCCTTCCTTCCTTCCTTCCTTCCTTCCTTCCTTCCTTCCTTCCTTCCTTCCTTCCTTCCTTCCTTCCTTCCTTCCTTCCCATCTGAACGTCAGTGGGCCAATTCTCCAGAGCAGGGCCATCCTTTTGGGATGAAGCAGTGATGCACAGGATTACCAGACCCAGTGGCCACTCTAAGCAATGCTTCCTTGGGGCACTGGGGCCCTGGGATAGGTGGGGAGTGAGCTCTGCCCCACAGCCCATCTAACCTCCCAGGGTATTTCCAGGGTAGAGAGATCCTGATTCCCAGGGGGATATTGTACCAGCATAAGCTGGGCCACCAGCTGGAAAGCAGCTCTGCAGGGATGGACCTTGGGATACTGCTGGGCAGCAGCTAAGCAGGAGCCAGGGATGTGTCTTCATGGCAGCCACCCAAGCTGCACCAGGCAAAGCTGGGCAGGGCGCACTAGGAGGGCCGTGCTGCTCCAGCTGGGATCATATGGGCAAGGCACAGACGTGCTGGGGTGAGTCCAGCAAAGAGCCGTGATGGTAGTGGAGTGGCTGGAGCACCTGTCGTGTGGAGTGGCTGCGGGAACAGGGTCTGCTGAGGCTGGAGCAGAGGAATTTTGGGGGATCCTGTTAGTACACAGGCAGGGAGGGTGCAAAGAGACAAGATTTTGTCTCTTTCCACTGATATCCAGTAGTAGAACAAAGTGCAATGAGCACAAACTGGGACATGGGAGGTTCCTTTGAACATCAGGAAACACCTTTGTACTGTGAAGGTCAGGCAGTAGTAGGAGTTGCACTGGAAGGCTGTGGAGGCTCCATCCACAGTGGTACTCAGCCCTCGAACAGGTGCGGTCCTGGGCCATGGGCTGCTTCGGCAGGGGCTGGACAGGACAGTGCTGTGTGTCCTGACTGCACACAGTGCACACTTGAGCAGGGATATGGCTGCAGCCTGTGCGGGACACATACATGGTTGGGCATGCACGGCACATGGGCATACACTCACACACGTGTATACACGTGTGCTCAAGGTGAGTGTGCAGGCACCTGTTCACACACCTGTACCCGTGAGAGCACACTCATGGGTGCCCAGAGAGAGAGCGCGTGGGGTGGGGGTGCGTGTAGCAGGGGGTGCCCGGGAGGGGAGGGGTGCCCGGGAATGGAGAGTGCTCTAGATGGGGGTGTACCCGGGATAGGAGGTGCCAGGGCTGGAGACTCCAGCCGCATCCCGCCGCTCTCCCCCGCGGTGGGGCGGGGCCTGCGCGGCGCGGGCCAATCAGCGCTGGGTCCGCCGCCGAGCGCGGGGTTAAAGCCGGGCGCGGAGGAGGGGAGAGGCGCGCGGGATGTGGGCGCGCGCGGCTCTGGCTTGCGCGGCGCTGTGCGCATGCGCGCGCGCTTGGCCCGGTGGGGCTGTGTGCGCGCGGGAGGTGGCGGGGGCTGGCGGCGCGCGGTACGTGGCGTTCCTGAGCGCCGGCACCGGGCCCGCGCTGGTCGAGAGCGTCTGGGCCGTCCCCGGCCGCCTCCACGCCTGCTGGGCCCGCCGCGATCCGCGCCTCGCCCGCGCCTTCCGCGCCGCCTGCGCGCACCGCCCCCCCGCCGCGCCTGGGGCCACGCTGCGCCGGGCCCTGTCCGCCCTGTGGCGGCGCCGCGCCGCCTGCACCGACCCCGTGCCGCCAGGACCGCAACGCCGCCGCCGCCGGGGCTGGACGCTGCCAGGCACGCTGTGGTGTGGTGCGGGGGACTCGGCGGGGAACTGGAGCGAGCTGGGTACGGAGAGGCGGGGGGCGACGGGGGCACCCGCTCTCCCTCCGCGGGGCCGCGCTCATCGGCGCCTCCGCAGGGTTGTTCCGCGGCCCCGACCGGTGCTGTCGGGAGCACGACCAGTGCTGGGCGCAGATCACGGCGCTGCAGTTCAACTACGGCATCCGCAACTATCGTCTGCACACCGTTTCTCACTGCGATTGCGACGCCAGGTGGGCCCGGGGCCGGGGGTGTGGGGACAACGGGGGGTCTGGAGGGCCTCACCCTCCTCACCGGTCCCTGCCTGCAGGTTCCGGCGGTGCCTGCTCGCCATCAACGACACCGTCTCCAACATCATCGGCGTCACATTCTTCAACCTCTTGGAGGTGCCGTGCTTTGTGCTGGAAGAGAGCGAGGAGTGCGTCCAGTGGCACTGGTGGGGCGGGTGAGTGCCCGGGGGTGCGCCGGCCCTGAGCGTACCCTGCCCGGCTGCCTGCCCGGGCACGGCTTGGTTGGTGTGCAGGCCCTCACAGTACATGGTGTCCCCAGGTGTGAGCGTTATGGTGTAGTGCCTCTGGCCAGGATGGTGCAGCAGAGTCAGTACCACCCCAGCCTGACGGAAAAGGAGAGGGGCAGCCCCACTGTGCAGCCCCCGGGCAAGGGAAAGAATTTCTCTAGAACAGGGCTACGTAAGTGGCTTCGACAGCAACTGAGGGTGAAGCCTGGGCGCCGCCAGGCACGGAGACCTAAGACAGCCCAGCAGCTGCAGGGCCCAAGTACCCCTGCATCGGCCAGGGACAAGGCTGAGCTTACAACCAGGCACCCAGCAGTGCAGTGGGAGCTAGAGCCTGGCCCTGCAACAGCATTGACCGTGCCGGGACAGGATCTGGTTGGAGCAGAGCAAGAGGCTGGACTCTCAGCACGCCCGTGGTATGGCAGCATTGCACCCAGCCCAATCACAGCACGGTATGGAGCCACGCCCGTACCCGCTGTGAAGGAGCCTAGGCATCAGGGTGAGCTGGTACTGTGCGCGGCATGTGCACGCCGCAAGGGGAGTGGCCCAAGGCCTCAGGCTGATGGGGTCATGGGCTGGGGGGTGCCTCTTACCTCCCCGCTCTCCTCAGGCCCGGGCAGGGGGTGCAGGTGCAACAAGCACCTGTTTAAGTGTGAGCACCAGATTGCACCCCATGAGGTGAGGTACCAGCTGCACAACATGGACAGCCGGACACTCCTCCACTGCAACTGCACACGCAGGTGTGAGTCCAGGAGGAAAAGGGCACTGCGCATACAGTTGGAGATCAGAAGAGGTAGGATACCTGCCCCTGGCCAGCACCTGCTGACATCTGCCCTCCTGTGCCTGCAGGCTGGCACGGTGCCTCCACAGGGTGAGGGAGTGCAGTGACATGGATGTGGCTGTCCTGGCTGCCCGCATCAACCTAGACTGCTTTGTTCTGGAGCTGCCTGCTGCCTGCAGCCCAGGCAGGGGGTCACAGCAAAGGTAGGTGGGGAGGTCAAGAGGCATGGGCCTGTGTGGGGCAGGAAACCAGCAGTGCACGCAATGGCCCCTACTCTGCCATGCCACAAGCAGGCTGCAGGGCAGGGGCAGTGGATGTTGGTGCTGCAGGGTTACACTGATGCTCACAGCTTTGCTTCACTGGCAGCTGTACCACAGTGACCAGGGCTGTGCTTGTACCTGCACGACAGCTCAAAAAGACTCTAAGAGTTTGGGGCTCTCTGCATGTGAGCTCCAAGGCCAAGCATCCACACTGGAAGACACAAGCTACGGGAGGCACCTTCTGTGAGCAGTGCCAGCATCTGGTTGTAGAGCAGACACCAGGTACTTGGCCCCACACAGTGCCTCGATAATGCCCCAGCAGTGCTGACGTGGGAAGGAAAGGGAGGAAGATGTGTTGTGCTGCAGCTGCACCCTGGAGCTGCTTGGTGTCTGGTCCCCAAGTCAAAGGATGGCACTGAGCATGGCTGCTGGCATGACTGCATGGAGCTGGGGACCACAGCCAGAGCAGGCAGAGGACCTGAGAAGCCTCTTAAGGAGCTGTGGCTGCCATCCATGAGCATCAAAAGCAAGGGGAAAGAAATAGGAGGGCTCAGGAATGGGGAAACCCATCATCCTTCCTTGGTGTGCTCTGGGGCAGGGGGGATGGCAGGGCCCCCCCACCCCTAGACCGGTGACCCTTCAACTGGGGGGCCTGAGCAGTGAGGTGTGACATTGACTCTCTTGCACAGGCAGGGTAGGAGGGCTGGGGTCAGTACCTGCATGCAGCAGAAGAAATAAAGGGTGATCAGAGCATGGTGTATGGTGCAAGGGCTGAGCCTGCTGCCCCCTCTTCACTCTGTGGCCCCCACCCCAGGGCTGATCCTGCCCCCAGCAGTGAGCACAGTGCAGCTGGGGTGGGCAGGATCATTTATTTTGTCACTTGCACTATGTTCAGGCTGAGGCACAGTGGTAGAGCAGGGAAGGAGCAAGCTTTGATCTCCAGGGTGCCCTGTGGTGGTCCTCACTATGTGCCCATCGCCATTCCTGCCAGAGCCCTGCCCTGGCCTCTTGTGCTACCTCAGGTGTGAGGCCAGCACCCCTCCCATGGGACAAGAGTCCTGCACTTGGAAGCTCATGAGGGGCTCCCCAGACCATATTAGACCAGCTTTGCCCACCCTCCCGTGTTGTCACCTCACAGCCCTGCCCAGGGCAGGAGCTTAGGCTGGGAGCAGCAGGGGGGCCTTTACCTGCCAGGCACACACAGGGGTGAGGAATCACTGCAATAAATAAGGGAGGGAGTGTCTCAGCAGCAAAGTGGCAGAGGAAAGCACACAGCAAGCGCGCTATGGGGAGGAGGGAAGGAACCACTGCATCAGCGGCCCATGGCACAGCTATGTCTGTCCGGTTCCTGGGGGTTGCGCCCCTCCTTTGGGGAGGTGCCACAGCCTGGAGGGCTGGTGGGGCTCATTTTCCAGCAGGGATAGTAGCCCTGGTCTACGCTCTCCCGCCGTTGACCCAAGGCCTGGTCAATCATTTCCAGGCGCAGTGGAGGCAGCAGACCCAGGTTCCGGGGGTCAGCCCTGGCCAGGGGGCTGTCAGCAGAGACACGCCGAAGGCCACCTTGCTCCTGTACAGTCTGGTAGAAAGAGCTGCCCTCCAGGCTCTCAGCTGCCTGTCCCAGCTCCTTGCCTTTGACTCCATGGTGCCGCAGCTCTTCCTGGGGCAGATGGATGGTGGGGATATTCCTGGGGAGGCTGTGACGGCTCTGAGGTGAGGGACTGCGGCTTGTACCCCTGTCCCGGCTTGATGGCCGCAGGATGAGGCCCTGGAACTTGGCCAGGCTGGGGCTTCGGCTCCGATGCCGTTTCATCTTGCCTGGACTGGGGCTACGGGATTTGGGGGCCAGGAGGACAAGTGTACTGTCATCATCTTCTGAGCTGCTGCCTGAGCTGTCCGTGGAGCTGCTGCCCTCCTCTGACCTGGGTAGGGAGATCTGCACCCCTGCATCAGCACTGCTGGCTGACACTCACAGGGGACTGTTGGGTACCACAGCAACTGACCTTCCCCCCTCCAGAGACCCCCCCCCCCAAACCCATTCCCCCTCCCCCTCACCTCTTGCCTGTGCTCACCTGGAAGGGCTCAGTCACACCAGCGATGCTACTGGAGGTGTTGCTGTAGTATCCAAGGATGTACTCGCCATTCCCCTTGGGCAGTGCTTCTTCAGAGAAGATCACCTGCAGCCCAGAGACACCTGATGGGCACCAGGGTTGGCACGGGGGTGTTCCTCCTCCCACCTCCAGCCCCAGCCAAAAGCACAAATCTCTCTTGCCAACACCATGAGCCTGCCCCAGGCTCAGCACAAAGCAATAACAAGGTGCCTGCCTCCCCCATCCAGGGGCACGAAGGGGCCATTGCCCCCCACACTATGGGGCAGAAGTGCCAGCAAGACAGCAGGGCTGGCCCCAGCTCACCTGTGCACACAGCTGCTTCTCCAGGCAGCGTTCCCCATCATCGCTCCTGGCCCAGACATATGACACATAGTCTTTAGGGTGCCGAAAGCCCACCTGTGCACACATACATAGGAGAACACGGGTGAGTGGGGCAATGTGAGCCCCACTCGGAACCATCACCCTTCGCTCTCCTCTTGCTCAGCCCCCTCTGCCTCACACAGGGTGACCCAGAGCTGCCTTGCACCCTCCCACGTGTGCCCTGGGGCCCTGTGGGGCCCACAGGGCAGGAGGAAGAGTGAACTGCTGGACCTGAGCCTCCTGAAGCAGGACCACGTCATGATGCCAGGGGGAGGGCACAGCTCCATGCCCTCACCATGTTCGCTGGTGGGGGGTAGCTCAGAAGGGACCCCGCAGTGCTGTGCAGTGCTCCCCACTCCCTCCAGCCCCAGCAGCCCACAAGCCCCTACCCGGTAGAGTCCTATCCAGTCCCAGGAGCTCCGGTGGAAGCCAACAGCCATCTTGTACCTGACAACTGCTTGCTCAGGCCTGCTCCACTCGTCAGCCACATAAATCTCAACCTGGGGCTTGTCCACCTTGGAAGCAAACTGTCAGAGACAGGTACATGGTGAGCAAGGGCATGGCAAAGAGCTGCCTCTGCTGCCTAGGGCCCCTGTGGATACAAAAGTCCCCACTCAGGGGCAAGGCAGCTGAGCTTGCCAAACAGAAGTAAGCCCCACACACACAAGGCTGGGCATCCCACCCCTGCAGCTCCTGCCTGTGTTCCCAGCAGCCCTGGACAGTGCTCACCTGCACGGCAAAGATGGCAGCTACTGGCTTGTGGTCGCTGACAGTATATTCCATGTGACTGCAGTAGCACAGCTGGCTCACTGACAGCACACCCTGGCTGGGCCGGTGCCCACCTGCACCCCACCCCTTGTTGGGAGGTTTTATCTTCCACAGGATGCGGTCAGTCCAGGCAGGTTTTCGCTTCTTGGCACTGCAGGGCACAGAGGGGCATCTCTTGCCTGGCAGGGGCAGTGGGCTCTAACCCAGACTGCCTCCCCCTGGCACTACAGCACATGTGGGCAGGGGATGCGGCTCACCTTAGCACTCCACTCAGCATAGCTGCAGGGACAGACCTGCACTGGCACCAGCATTACTGTCACATCCCAGTTCAGCCCATGCCCACCCCAGCATGGCTGCTCTCCCCACCCATCCACACCAGCACCCACCCTGGCTCTGAGTCCCACTTCTCCTGCATCTCTCGGCCCCACCTCATAGCCAGCTCTGCTCTCCTACCTGCTGTCATACTTGTTGGTGCCCACATCAAACTTGAAAGTGGGTGGGAAGTTCAGGGGTCCCTCCTGGAAGCCTCTGAGAACAGGCCAGGTGCTTTTGGCAATGTTTAGCTGTGGGGAAGAGAGCACATCAAGGAGCACAGCAGCCCCCATAGCCAGACCCCTCCACAAACCCCACCAAGATCTCTCCGCCCTCACACCCTGTGACATCCCTATCCTGTTCCTTGCCAGCTCCCACAGCTCTCGGGGTTTGTCCATCTGTGCCAGCAGCTAGTCTGTAGACTCAATGCCTCAGCTCTTCCTCACTCACTGATGAGGGAAGTGTGCCCAGCTCCATCCAGACTGGCCTGGGACTCTGCTGTCCCTTCCTCCCACCAAAGACATGAGAGCCAGGGCCCTTCATGTCCTATGGGCTGCAAGAGGACATGCCCTGTCCCACAGCTGCATGGGCAGTTTTGAGGAGAGTCAATCACTGCTTGGGATCCAGTGTAGGCTGGCATCATGCCCATCCCTCACCTGATCCTTCTCCCAGAGCTGGCTCAGGACATTGCTGTCAATGGCATACTTCACAAAGCAGATGTCCAGGCTCTCGATGCGGAAATTGAGGTCCCCAAACCAGAACACGAGGCTGTGAATGGAAGCGAAGGCAATGGGCTGAAAGGGCTGAGGTTACCAGAGCCAGGCACAGCAGGGGTAAGATGTCCCCAGCCTGGGGGCAGCCTTAGCCCACAGCACAGATGCTCTTGGGAACACTGGCACAGGTCAGTGCTCAACTGGCAGCCTGGCCAGCTGCCAGGATTCTGCAAATCCTGCAAATGGGCCAGACTTCCCCAAGCTGAAACTGAGGGTGGAAATTTCCACATTGAGGCACCCACTAGATTCAGACCGCACAGCCAGGACAGCAGGACAGAGCTGGCCCCTCTGCCTCACTGGTCCCAAACCCCAACAGTGCTAGTAAGGCTTAAGCTGTACCAGCCCTGAATGTGGTGAGACCAAGACCCCTCTAAGCACCTACCCCACCACACCGAGTCCATGCTGGGCCAGCTCTGCAGGCAAGACCTGATCTCCAGGCTGTGCTGGGATGCAGGGGACAGACATGGACACGGTCAAGGACTGGGACTGGTACTAGAGCCCAGACTGGGGAAGAAAGTGGTGGGGTACGCACTCATGGTCCAGGATGCCGTTGGCCACAGGCCCCTCAAACTGCTGCATGTGCAGTATGGTGGCAAAATCCTCCTTGCGCTGCTCTGCCTTCTCCAGGTGTGCTGGCAGGTGGCAATTCAGGAAGCAGACCATGTGGCCGAAGATGGAGAGACGAACGCTCACCCCACCCTTGTTGCCCTGCACCAAGAGGATCCCATGACTCCGTGGGAAGCCAGCCCCTTGCCATCTTCCCCCCAGGGCCACACTCACCCAGTATCCCCCCAGCCCTGTCCTGGTGCAGTCTGTCTGGATGTCCTGCAGGAAGGGCAGGTGGTAGTACTTGGCAAACACCAGCAGGATCACACCTTGCATCCGTACTGTGCTGACCTGGAATGGGAGCAAGGGCTGGAGTAGGATGGTAGAGAGCCTAGGGACAGCAGGACAACCTCCCCTGCTCCAGACCATGGCAGCACCTCCACCCTTTGTGTGCCTCCCCTTCCCACAGGTGACTAACAGCACATTTGGTTCAGAGATCTGTGCATACCCTCCTGAGCACTGACAAACAAACCTGAGCCTCAGTGATACTGGTCTTACGTATCCTCTGAGGCAAATGCCTTGGGGAGCTAAACCTGTCTGGGGGAGATGAGCCTGCCCTGAGCCTCGCAGGCTGCTGCCAGTGGCACAGGCCGGTTCCCACATGCACCTCCTTGCCCTAGTTCAATGCAGTCGGCAACATAAAGTCACCCCAAGGCACCAGAGAGGAAGCATGAGCGCAGGAAAGGGAGCAGAGTAACACAAGCCAAACAACTCACTGGGTGAGATGCAGCAGCGGTCCCTGCTGCTTCGATGGCTGCAGGCTGTCCCTCCAGCTAGCTTGCCCACCACACCTCCCTCCATCCTGCAGTCCAGCTCTCTGTCTGTGTCCCACCTGCCTGGCAGGCAGAGAGAACACCAGCTGCCAGCTCCTTTGAGACTCCTTACCAGGATGAAGTGGAAGGGGCTCAGCACATCCATGAAGAGTTCGCTCCACTGATCTGTGAAGAGGGCATCCTTCAAGCGCTTGTTTATCTTGGAGTTTACCTCCTGCAGCCTGAGAGGAAATGTACAGGTCCTTCAGCCACACCAGGAAAGCATCTGTGTCCCAGTTAGTGAGAACTTGGGAGAGGTGCCAAAGCACAATGCTGGGCAGCAGGACAGGGTGGGAAGGGCAGTTCAAGGGAAGACACTGATTTTAGAGCACAAACCAGCCATGTCCTTGCTCCAGTGATTCTGAGCCATGTGCTGGCAGGAGGCACAAGTGGTCCTGAAGGCAGGAGGCCTTGGCCCTTTCTAAAGCAGAAGCAGTTAAGCTGCACAGGGTTAAGCAGAAGCCTAAAGCCCATCTCAAGGTGCAAGAGGGGCTTACGGGGCCTTTTCAGTCAAATTAAGTCTCTACAGAGAAGTCATGTCCCAGCAGCACCAGGTGTCCAGATGCATTCGAGCCACGCAGCTTGAAGCAGCAGCAACCAGAAAGTTAATAGTGCTCCTCCCAGCTCAGCAATTAATGAAGAGAGGGAAAAATGTCCATAGAGAACAGTGCTATCAGGAAATATCTTGCCCAAAAATGTCAAGTGCTTGGAGCACAAAGACACAGGTCAGAGGTACGGCACAGTCAAGCAGAAATGCCAAGAAGTGAGGAGTTAGCAGGACACCTTGCCCAGGCCGGAACATGGTCCCAGCAGTTCCCTCACTATCAGCTACATCCCTCAACCCATCCATCCAGCTCAGGTTAACCTCTGCAGCCCACACAAACTCATTCCACTGGCCTGCAAGGCTGAGGGGACTGGGAGGCTGGCTCCAACACAGCATCATAGCTCTGGCACCCTCAGCCCTTACACCACTATGCCGCTGCGGCTGGGAGCTCTACGGCAGTCCTGGAGGCAGATCCAGCTCTTCCACCTCACACCTATAGGCAGAGGCTGCTTCCTGCTCCCTGTGCAAAGGCCACACATCCCTGGCCTTAGCAGAAATTCACATGCCACTGCAGTCCTCGAGGGACAGCCACCCTCACATCACCAGCCTCACCATAGAGCTGTGGCACTGCCCTGCCAGGAGGTTTGTGTACCAGGGGCATGGAGCCAGTCCAGCCGCAGGAGAACAGCAGATCTATGCTCTTGAGACCTGCACACCACATGCAAAAGCAGAAAGGAGAATGCTCCCAGAGGACTTGGCCAGGTGAGTCAATTGCCTTGACAGACCTGACCCAAGGACCGCCACAGCTCACAGCAAGAGCAGGCCCAGCATAGCCAGCCTCAGGCTTGATGAGGATTCAAGTCTAATCAGTGCTCAAGGGTTTCAGTTCCTCTCAGTACTCCCATTTTACCAGGAGCTGATTCTCCATCACCTTTTCTGATATGCTATCATTTGTGACGCACACTCCTCCCCGCTCCCCATGCCCCGCGGTAGGCTGAGGCTGCAGCTTCCATTCCTTGTCCCCCAGGGCTTTGGGGATTCCCCAAAAAGGGGATTTGCCAGAGGGGGGAGGGGAAGGAGAAGGGGGAACCGCACCTCATCCTCTTACCCGATGGCGATCATGTCCACATCGTTTGTCTCGCCCGTATTGAGGTGCAGCAGGGACGTCACATCATTTGGGGGCATGGCTGTACCTACGTTCCAGGTGACCACTGTGATGCTTGGGAGGACAAAGGAAGAACAGGCTAGCTTGGGGGCTTGGAGGGGTTATCTGTACCCCTGTTCAGCCCCCAGCTCTGCCAAGGAAGCTTTTTGCTAGCAACAGAAGTAGCCAAGGCTGAGCCTTAGTCATGGTGTATACACCAGGTCCTTAACTCCCATACGAGGGAGACAGGTCCTTGCCTCCAAGACCCCCCAGGATCTGCACCTGAAATTCTAGAAACCAGCACAAAGAGCCCTTGTGTTATCACTACCAGCTGACACAGACAGACTGGCACAGCAGGCAGGCTGCAAGACAGGCTGTCTCTGGAAAACAGCTTTCCCCCCTTCTCCAGGAAGGCTCAGGCTCCTGGGCAACAAGACCCGGCTCTCAGCTCCTAGCCCCTGCCAGCCACAAAGGCCAGGACAGCACATTTGACGACGGTGCTGCAGCCCCGCAGCGGTGTCCTTCACCAATGCAAAGCCACATCCGTCACAACACATTAATGCCACTGCGCAACGGGCACCAGCAAAGGGCCCGCAGGCTCTTTTGACAGTGACAGGAGGAGCCTCAGTCACAGGGGACACGTTTCAATAGGGAAGGACGGCAGCGCCACGCTAGCCCCAGTGCTCGGGGACAGCGGAGGCAGGGGGCACCCACTCTACAATCGATGTCTTTACCACGATATCCCGCACGAACAGTGGGTACCAGGCATCCTCCCTGCCGGGAGCTTGTCTGCAGCCCCGCACCGCAATCCTGCTGAACCCGCCACAGCGGGAAGAAGGGGGCAGCTCCAGCGCACAGCGGGTGCTGCTCCCAAGGCACTGCGAGCCCCATCCCCGCGAGCGCCCCGCAGCCCCACTCACCGGAACGCGCCATCCTCCGGGGGCCGGCCCGGGCAGTCCGGCAGCAGATCGCAGACGTCGCCAGGGCCGAGCCGGCCGAGGGGGCCGGCGAGGACGGACAGCTCGCCCGGCTCTGCTCGGGGGTTCAGGCCCGCCCGCCCACCGGCGAGGAACTCGCTGGACACGGCCTTGGGCAGCGTGGGGGCACGGGGCATGGCGGCGCCCGCCCAAGCCGCGATGTGGTCGCTAGACTCCGCCTTGGGGAGCATCTCCCGCCGCTCCGGCGGGCCCGGCGTGGGGAAGGCGGTCCGGCCGGGCGCTGCCGGGGACGGGGGGCCGCCCGGGACGGCCGGCAGCAGGGCCGGCAGCGGGAGCCCCTCCGGCGGGGTTCGGGCTGGGGGCCGCTCCTCGGTCCCTGCGCGCCGCGGGCAGCCGTGCCCGAAGGGGTCGCACGCGGCGTCCGGTCGGGAGCTCCTACGGCCGCCCGGGACGCCGCCACCGAGGAAAGGCGCTGCCGAAGCCCCAGCATCGGGCGGGAGCCGAGCCGCGCTCCCGGGGCCGCGCGAGGGGCCGGGTCGGGACCCCGCGCCGGCGGCCGGGCCCCGGTCGGCGCTGCCGCGCCGGGCCGGGTCCATCGGCAGGAGGAGACCGGAGCGGCCCCGACCCGGCCCCACGCACCTCGTGGCCCCACCCCGTGACGCATCCACACCGTGACGTCAACACCTGCCACCTTCGTGGCGCTTTAAGGCGCAGGAGCGGCCCCGCCCCTCGCGCACCTGCCGCCCCGCCCAGCTCACGTGACCGCCCATGCCGCGCCCCGTCCCCGAAAGCCTTTCCTTGCGCATGCGCATCTGCCCCTTCACACCTGTCCTTGCGCACCTGTCCTTGCACCTGTACACCTGCCCTTGCATATGCACATCTACCTCTGCAAATGAATGCCTGCCCTGGTGCATTACTGCGTGTATGGCTGTGTTCACCACTGCAGCTGTTGTGTCATCTTGTGCCAGGTGTGTCTGTGGTCTGCTGCAGAGTGTTTGCATTGTTGGTGTGCACACACATTTATGGCAGCTGTGTGAGCATGTGTTTGTGTGCGTCTGGCTGTGTATGTACTTATGTGTAGGCCGTGTGTGCCGCATGTGCACCTCTGTGTGTGCAGCTGTGTTTGGGGCAGGGTGTGTGTGTGTGCATATGCAAGCTTTGTGTGTGTAGCTCTGTGTGTGCAGCTGTGTATGCAGCACTGTGTGTGCAGATGTGTGTGTACAGCTCTGTGCACCTGTGTGTGTGTAGCTGCGTGTGTGTGTGTGTGCGCAGCTGTGTGTATGTGGCTTTGTGTGTAGGTGCTGTTGCACCTGTCTGTGGCAGTGCCCAGGTGCCCCAGTGAAGTACTTTGTACAGGCAGGTGTGAATACCTGCCCTCGGAGTGCACACACACGCGGGGTCTGGGTGACAGGTCCCACTGATGCCTTAAAAGGCCTCCCAGAAACAGACTAGACAGGATAAGGGAATAAAGGTAGGTATTTATTTGAAGGGCCTTCAAGGTACACCCTAGGGAGCCAGAGGCTATTGCCAAGATGGACCCTAAGATGGACGACAGGTCACGAGTTCTTCACACTTTTATAGGTTTAGTTCATTTGCATATCAGGGTTAATTCTCCAAATAAAGCCCCAGTTTAATGATACAATTCCCCTCAGCTTGCCCTCCCCCTCCCCCCCCCCCCCTTAGAGTCTTTGGTTTACACATTTTGGGCCTAGAACAGCCTGGCTGTCCTTGAAGACAAAGCCTGGAGAGACTTTGTTATGTCTACCTAGCACAAGCAAGCAGAAATTACAGGCTACAAGGAACTTCAGAGTTACACTCTAAGCAGTACAGGATTTGAAAAATATAAAAGTTATAAGGCATCACCACCCTCAGCCTGTACCTGCCACAGTATGGATACTGAAAAAGCCTCAGCAGAGAATTTCTTCAGCTCCTTGCAGTAGTTTGTGAGAGTTCTGTCTTTCCCATGCAGATTACTTTAAACAAGATTACAAGTAAACTTCTTGCACCTGCGGGTTGTTTTGCAGTATTGTTATGGCTTTGACCAGAAAAACATTCAGAGATGGGTGTCTTAGAACTTGACCAATCCCCTTAGGGGTAGATTGCAAAACCAATCACCTTATGCCACTTAATACACTTTGCGAACTAACGTATAAAAGTCTTCTGAGAATTCATTAAAGTGCCTTTCTTTTATCCCTGAGCCTGGACTTTGTGTCGTTTCTCTACTCGGCCGCGGTGAGAACAGCGACACCACAGTGTCTGGGGAAGGCTGGAGCTTGAGGAGGAGGAGAACCCTGGTGACATAAGGAGTGGAGCAGAGGAGGATACTGGTTAGAGAGTACAAGATCCCTGGGTCCCTATGGGGCTGACTCAGGAGCCAAGGGAACTGTGGGAAGTGGCTCCTGACATCGTGTGGGGCACTTGCAATAATCTGTGATCAATGGTGGCAACTGGGAGAGGACTGGGGAGAGTCGATGTCACTGCTGGTTTCTGGAAGGGTGTGAAAGGGGAGCCGAGGCCAGTTTGCCTCACCTTCATCCTGGAAGATGACAAAGCAGTACGTTCTGCTAACCATCACTGGGCACATGAACAACAACTTCTTGAGGGGTCAATTTGGCTTCTCCAAGGGGAGGTCCTTCTTGGCCACCTGACTACCTTCCGTGATGGAGTGAGCAGCTGGCAGATGTGAACACCAGGGGACAGTGTTCACCTGCACTGCTTGGATGCGTCGGGCTCATCCGCTTCTCCTAAGGAAGCAGATGGCATACGGGCCAGATAAACAGAAGCTGAGGCAGGATGATTGCATCCAGGGATGGAGGTCAGTGGCACACAGTCCTGTGGGAGGCCAGTCACTCATGGTGTCCCCAGGGGTCAGTGCTGGGCCCTGGCCTGTTTAACATCCTCATCCCACCTGGATGGCATGACAAGGCACTCTCAGCAACTGTGCAGGTGACAGCAAACTGGGAGGAGTGGCTGAAAAACCAGAGGGTCATGTGTCCATCCAGAGGGACCTGCATACACTGGAGAAATGGGCCATCAGGAATCTCCTGAAGCTCAACCAGGGAGCATGCTGGGTCCTGCTCCTGGGGAGGAACAACCCCAGCACTGGGACGTGCTGGGGGCCGCCCTGCTGGAAAGCAGCTCTGCAGAGGGATATGAGGTGCCTGGGGGGCACCACATTGACCATGAGTTCAGCGTCTCCTCAGGGCAAAGCAGGTGAATGACATCCTGGGCTGCACTGAGTGTGTTGTCAGCAGGTCACAGGAGGTTCCGGAGGCACCCGTGAGTGCTGTGTCCAGTGCAGCGCTCTCAAGAGCAAGTCCTGGAGACATGGACATTCTGGAAGGAGTCCAGTGAAGGGCCTCAAGCAGGAATGGCTGGAGCATCTTTCATTTAAGGATAAGCTGTGAGACCTGGGACTGTACCTCCCAGAGCAGAGGAAGCTTAGAGGGATCTCATCCATGTATATAAATATCTGAGGCGAAGTGTAGAGGACAGAGACTGGCTCTACCCAGCAGTGCCCAGTGGCAGGACCACAGGCCACAGGGACAAACTAGAATGCAGGAGGGTCCCTCTCTATGTCAAGAAACACCTTCCCCTGGCCCAAGATGCTTAGGAAGGTGTGCAGTCTCCATCCTTGGATATATACAAAAACCACATGGAGACTGTCCTTGGCCCCTGGCTCTGAGTGACCCTGCCTGAACAGGTGATGGGACCAGAGAAACCCCAGATCTGCCTCCATCTTCAGTCAATCCAGGACCCCATGACCTGTGTGCGGGATGTGCCTATGCACGGGTGTTTGTGTGCAGTTGCAGTGGGGGGGTAGAGGTTTGAGGTGGGTGTGTGCAGGGGTACATGATGGTTTGCACATGGACGTGCCTCAGATGTGTGCATACAGCTGGGTGTATGTGTAGATCAGCATATATGACTGAGGTGCTGGTGTGTCCCTATGCACTGCTGTGTAGGCTGGTACGTGCAGCTGTAGGCATGGCTGGGAGCGACTGGAAGGGGGGTAGCAGTGTGTGTGTACCCATGTGCTATTGTGAAAACTGCATATGGATGTATGCAGGGCTGTGGGCATGCACCTGTGCACGTGTGTGTGTGCACAGCTATGTGTGCAGGAGGGTGTGTGAGTGTGCATAGCTGTGTGTGAATGCACACACTCTGACCTGGGTATCTCTGCATGTTTTTGCACTAGTTGATGTCAGTGTGCCTACTGTGGATATGTGCAGTGCAGGTGTGTGAGATGGTGTTTGTGGTGTTGGGGTGTGTGTGTTGGTGGTGTGTGCTGTTGACATGTATGTGCTGGTGTGTAGTGTTGGGGTGTTTGCGTTGTTGGTGGGGGTGTGTGTTCTTTCTGTATGTTGGTGTGCACAGTGTGTGTGTTGCCGTGTGTATGTGTAGTTGTTGTGTATGTCGGTGTTGGTGTGTGTTGCTGTGTGTGTGTATTGGTGTTGTTGGCCTCTGGGTGTTGATCTGTGCATGGTGTGTGTGTGTGTGTTGCTGTGTGCGTGCTGCTGTGAGTGGTGCTGTTGGTCTGTGCGGTGCCAGTCTGTGCGCACGGTGTGTGTGTGTTGCTGTGTGTGTGTGTTGCTGTGTGCGTGCTGCTGTGAGTGGTGCTGTTGGTCTGTGCGGTGCCAGTCTGTGCGCACGGTGTGTGTGTGTGTGTTGCTGTGTGCGTTCTGCTGTGAGTGGTGCTGTTGGTCTGTGCGGTGCCGGTCTGTGCGCACGGTGTGTGTGTGTGTGTTGCTGTGTGCGTGCTGTTGTGAGCGGTGCTGCTGGTCTGTGCGGTGCTGGTCTGTGTGCACGGTGTGTGTGTGTGTGTGTGTGTTGCAGTGTGCGTGCTGCTGTGAGTGGTGCTGTTGGTCTGTCCGGTGCCGGTCTGTGCATGGTGTGTGTGTTGCTGTGTGTGTGTGCTGCTGTGTGCGTGCTGCTGTGAGTGGTGCTGTTGGTCTGTGCGGTGCCGGTCTGTGCACCGTGCGCGCTCCCGGGAGTTACACACCACTCACACGGCGCGCACGTGTGTGCGCATGTCCGTGCACGTGAGTGCGCGCGTGTCCGTGCGCGCGCGCACGTGTGTGCGCAAGTCTGTGCGTGCGTTTATGTGTGCACGTGTTTGTACGCGCGAGTAGCTGCGCATGCGTGGTGCCGCGCGCGTGCCCGGGCCGAGCCGGACGTGGCAGCGGTGGGAGCGATGCGGGCATTGCCGTCAGGGCTGTGTCTGTGGCTGCTGCTGACGGCGGCGCTGGCGGCGGGCGGAGGCTCGGAGCACCTCCGGCTCCGCAGGGCCGTGTTGCGGGACCTGGCCCGCGGCAAGGTGGAGGTGAGCGCGGGTGGGGACCACGGGGCGCGCCGGGGGCTAGCCGGTGCCTGCCGGGTGCCTGATGTGGTGTCCCCCCCCCCGCAGACGTGCGGCGGGTGACGGCTGAACCGTCTCAGGGAGGTAGGTATCGGGGCCGGGCCGGACCGGACCGGGGAGTCGGGGCTTCCCTACGCTGAGCCGGGCCCGGCCGACCACTCTCCGCAGGTGAAGGCGTTCGTCACCCAGGACATCCCGCTCTAGTACCCGCCGGCGGCGGCTGCAGCGCTGGGGTCCCTGTGGGATGGGATGGGATGGGATGGGATGGGATGGGATGGGATGGGATGGGATGGGATGGGATGGGTTAGGGGCGGGACAGGTTGTGAGAGAATGAAGTATGGGAGGGGACGGTCTGAGGGAGGATGGGGTTTGTGAGGAGTGGAGGACGGGTGGTTGGGGGATGTGATGGAGGATGTAATGGTATTACACTGGGGACAGAATGGGATGGTATTCAGTGAAGGATGGGATGTGGGACAGAACAGATGGGCTGGGATGGAGGATGGTACAGGATAGGCAGGAATGGGATGGGATTGGGCTTGGGCTTGGGATGGGGTTGGGATGGGATGGGGGTTGCAAGGGCCTGACCAGTGCTGCCCACTCCTTGACACATGGCCCAGCCATAACCTGGAGATGAAACACCTGCCCGGTGCTGACCCTGAGCTTGTGCTCCTCAGCCACCGGTATGAGGAGCTAGAGGTGAGTGGGCAGTGCAGCACCTGCTGCCACAGGGCCTGGGGCAGTCAGTGCCCCACAGGTGGCAGGCTACAGCCCCTGTCTGGGTACAGAGAATTCCCCTGAGTGACATGACCCGGGAAGAGATCAACCAGCTGGTGCAGGAGTTGGGCTTCTACCGCAAGGAGACACCTGATGCCCCCGTGCCGGAGGAGTTCCAGTTTGCCCCTGCCAAGCCTCTGCCAACACTGCTGCCCCCCCAAGCACCCACCGCTGATGGCAAGACCCCACCCAAACATGACAAGGAAGAACACCCAGACCTCTAGCAAGGAGTGCCACACTTGAGACAGGGTCCTGCAGCCAGTCCCCAGTGTAGGGAATAAGGGTGTTATGGGGACTGGGGATGATGTCACAGGGTGGCAAAGTTTTTCCCCCGACTCTTGCTTGGTGCTGTCTAGCCTCTGCCCTGAGGATGCTTCCTGGGTACTTGTGGGCATTCCGAGGGTCCTGTGTGCTGATTGATGCCCTCCCGTCCTTGAAGTCCCTTATCCCTGACCAGTCAGGAGGAGCAGCATTCCTTGCAGTCCCTTGCTGTGCCCAGAGGTTTAGCTGCTCCCAGCACTGGGCAGCAGTATCCTGCCTGCATGGGACAGGATGAAACCCTTAGCAGAAAGCGCCAGGTGCTAAGGGTAGATGTGCTGAGTCCCAAAGGTGGGAGAGCTGCTCCAGGAAGGGGGCTTTACCCCCCAGCAGAGTTATGTCATATCCAGCTCCTAGTAAAGCTTTTATTTGCAGTCATCTGCACTGTCTTTTTTTAAGAGGGCTTGGTGGGGTTCATCCCACACTGCTCTGTTCCGAGGGGAGCTGTGTGCCCTGGAGCTTCTCACAGAAGCAGGAGACAATGGCAGGGTCATAGTCACTGCTGGTGAGCCACAAACCAACCTAAAGACCAACTGTGCCATTCCTGTGCCACCCCTCCCCAGCATGATAGAGGGGTGAGGGTGGTGGGCACTATGGCATGGGATGAGCTGCTCTCAAAGGGTGCAGGGGGATGGGCATGAGCCCATGAGTAAGTCCTACAGTGTTGAACCGAAGCCCCATGGCTGCATGGGCCCAGTGGGGACAGCTGGCTCTGAGCTAGGGAAGGAAGTGGGGCACAGCTGCACTTGACCACAGCATTGCTGGCCACATCGGATCTTTTCCCTGTGCCAGGCCTGGGGCGATGGGGGGCAGTGAGCCGACAGGCCTGGTCAGGGTGGCTCAGCTATGGACATGATCAGTGAGTGGAGGAGCAGTACATGCCCCAATGTCCCTCTGGGCTGGCTGAGCAGTGGGGTTGCAGGTAGAGAGGCCAGGAGCAGCTGGACTGCCAGTGCTCCCCAACCACTGTGGTGTGCAATATGCCACTGGCAGAAGGACCTGAGCCAGAGGCACTGCCTTTGATAAACCTTTATTATCTGGCTGGTGTTGGTACACGTGTCAGCGCGAGTGTAGAGATGTGACAGAGGGGCTAGTGGCGCTGAGCACGTGAGTGCCCTGAGCTGGAGAGGGGAGTGGCGGAGGCTTGTCCCAGCTCCTTTGGCCTTGCACTCCCCTGGGACCCTTTGCCCCTGCCCACTCCCCAGCCCACAGGTGCCCCCAATGTGGAAGTGCCCCAGGTGCACGTGGAGGTGGGAAGCAGGGTGTCAGCACAGTTGTGGAGCTGTCCCCACGGAGGTGACACCAAGCAGAGCCTGCAGTGGGCAGAGAGGCTTCCTCGCAGGGGGCCAAGGGAACCACTGACAGGTGCTGCCCGCAGAATGCACCATGACCCTGGCTGAACCTCACAGCCCTGCTCAGCCACAGACCCATGCGGAGTCCTGAGTCTAAGGGCACAGCTGTGCCCCAGCCACCCCAGGGCCACAGGGATGCTGCCTGCAGGGCAAGTAATTCCTGGAGAACAAATAACAGGCTGGAGCATGGGGGGCAAGCCAAGCTGGGAGCATCCCCAGCAGCACCCAGCTGGCTTTGCCCACAGGGTCAGTCCACAGCTGGCCAAGGCAGAAGCAGCTCTGCCAAGGCAGAGGTGTGGGGGTGCCCTGGTGGAAGAGTTCTGTACCCAGTGCCAGATCCATGGCCCCCCAGACCCTGCTGGGGCAAGAAGCTCCCCTGCCCGTGGGCAGCTCTGGAGTGAGGGCAGCAGTGGGGGTGGGCAGGGCAGGCTCTAGCACTCTTTCTGCCGCATGCGCAACTCGTGGCGACGCAGGTGGTTATAGAGGGACTGCACGTAGGTGAAGACGCACTTGGCGTCTGGCTTCTTCCCCATGATCATCATGTCTTCGACCTCCACCAGCGGCACGCAGTCCACCAGCGTCCTGCAGAGATGAAGCCTTCAGCATGGCCTCAGGCAGGCTGCCCCATGTTGGGGCTGGGATGGGCACCCCACACTGCCCCGGGCCTGCTGGTGTGGGCACTGCTGCCCTCAGACTGGCTCAGCTCCTTTCACACCCCCCCCACCCCACCCTAGTACCCACAGTCCTGCTGCTCCTGACACTGGAAAGAGCATGTGCTGTCGGCCCTGGGAGGTCCTTGCCCCAGGGCAGGGGTTTCCCAACTATCTGCATTCCTTGCTCCCCTGGTGCTCTCTGTCCCTGCTCTTGGTGCTGGCAGTCATCCCCTGCTAAAGCCATGCTCACCCTCCTCCTCTTGATCCTCCAGCCGATGCTGGTGACCTCTAGGGAGAGCCCTGCCCGGCTGCAGCTGTCTGCTGTGCCCCTGCCTCAAACCCTACCAAGTGGTCTAGGGAAAGCAGGGGATGGGTCTTGGTTACATGCTGCCCCTTATTCCTGTCTCAAGCCCTGGCCCTGCTCTTCTGCCTTCCCCCATGCCCTGCCAGCCCAGCTCCCACCCTTGCCCCAGACTGGAGCCCAGAGGCTGCCTGCCCCAGGCCCAGCACACCCTACTGTTGGAGTGGGCACTGCCCTGCCTCAGCCCACTCAACCTGGCCTGTGCCTATCTCCTCCTCTCCCTGCCCCACCACAGTGCAGGGGTCCATGCAGGACCCTGCTCCAGCAGCTACCAGTCTTGTGAGACCCTGGCAGATCAGCTGTGGTTGTGTCCCCATCCCTGTAATAGCCTTGGGGCTCTGTTGCTGCCCTTTTGGTGGGGTGGCCCATTCTGCCTTGCCACCCATCCAATTCCCTGGGCCATGTCTCTCCGCAGGTGGAGGCGCCCTGGGCGCTTGAAGGGGCTGACGACACGATTTGGGGTCACTGTGACAACCAGGAAGCGCATGGAGAGGGATCTGGCCACCTCTGTCCTCTCTCTTCTACTGGGAGAGAAGGAGGGGGGGCACAGAAGCAACCCTGACACTGCTGCCAACCCTTCTGGCCCTGCCCAGGCCCCTGCATCCCTACCAGGCACCTGTCCCCTCCTTCAGGGGACAGATGGTGCTGGAGCACGCCAGGCTGCTGCTGCTGGAGCAAGGGCTGCATTGGCACTGGGGGCTGTGCTAACACAAACTGGCAGCACCTGCTGCCGCCATGGCCAGTTCAGCTGCTTTGGCCTGGGCCAGTCAAGGTTCTGCCCCAAGGCTCTGGATGTACAAGGAGGATACCCCAAGGCAGGGCTCTGCCCCAAAAGACAGAGTGCACAAGGAGGGTCTGAACCTGATGCTGCCACCCACCACAACACCCTCACCCCGAAGCCCTGTACCTCCCCTCTCCCCTCCTGCAGTAGCCCCACTGCACACGTTGGCCCCCTAGAACAGGCCCCCCCAAGAAGTGACCCCAGCCAGTGTCAGCCCCTGGGGAGCACCAGGGCCCAGGAGAGCGCCCCACGCTGGGTCCCATGACCCCAGCCATCCCATTAGGTCTCTGCTGCCTGGTCAGTGGGCTCCAAGCCCACAGCCTGGCTGGCACCAGCCCCACCTTATGATTTGGCCACAGTAGGGGTGGGGGGGGCAATGCTTGGGACCTTGGGAAAGCCCTTGCCACTGCCAGCCTGGCTTGGGGGGTGATGGCGGAGCAATGGCAGCGCACGGAGAGCGACTGCCCTTATAAAGCCATTATTTGGGCCCTGGTGTGCTAGCACTGTGTAGAGCCAGGGGAGCTGCAGCTCCAGTGCCAGCCAGGATGCCCTGAGACAGGCGCAAACATTGCAGGATGAGGCAGGACCTGAGCCTTGAGTCACACTTTCCAGACTTCTACTTCTGCCCATATATGAGCAGGCAGCATTTCAGAGCTGGGCATGCACTCTGGGGCAGGGGAATGAGGCAGCAAGTGCAAGCAGTGATGCTGCAGCATCCTGGAGGGCCACCCACACTCTGGCAGCACCACTCAGAACACTTTGAGTGGCATCCCCAGCAGCTGATCCATGAGTCAGGCTCAGCCATGGGAGGAGGGCTCTGTTCTCACTACTGCCCTCCCCACAGATGGAGAGCCAACAGCACTCTGGGGTGACACAGTCCCCCCTGCCCAAACCCCCATAGGTGCTATTCCAGAAGGCCCGAGCCCAGCCAGCTGTCTCTGCCCATCTCCTGCTGGGCCCTTTCTGGCACCACCAGGACTCACCCCTCACCCAACAGCATCCCCCAGCCTTGTCCCCAGCTGAGGCAGTCACTTCCCTGCTGAGCCCTGGTGGTTGTGGGGGCATGGGCAGGTACTTGGAGGGGAAGGTTCTCACCATTGGTCCTGGGGGGGGTGACAATGGGCTACGACTTTTTGGTTTTTACCAGCCCCTTCTGGACCAGGCAGCGATAGAATTCCTGAATGTATGTGTACACACACTTCCAATCTGGCTCGCGCATCCGGACCATGTCCTCCACGTCCAGCAACTGTGGACAGTCCGCGTGCTTCCTGGGTGCAGGGAGAGAGAGGGGCAAGCCAGTGACCGCAGCCCAGTCAGGGAGGGGAGGAAGAGAAAACAAGAGACATAGATCAGTGCAGTTCCCGTCCCACTGGCAGCTGCTCCGCTCTGGCATGCTCTGGGGATGCACGATGCAGGGGCAGGAGGGCTTTGGGCACCCCATGCCAAGGCCATTCAGTGAGACTGGGGGGGCACAAGCAAGGGGGAGAGGGGCAGGTGAGTGGCGTGGAGAGGCGTGAAGTCCAGAGGTAAAGACAGATGGAAGAGGAGGAGGAGGAGTGAGGTGTTCTGGCACGCCAGGTGCTCAGGGAGCGGGTTCCAGAGTGGAGGGTTGCTCTATATAGCTCCTATATAGACCTGCTGGGAGGACGGTGGGGCAAGCCCAGCCCTCCTGCCCAGCTCCACTTGGAACCGCGCAGCACAGCCCTGGTGCAGGAAGCTTGGGAGAGGATGCTCACAAGAGCTGGAGGAGGAGGAAGGACGAGAGGCCACCTGGCTTCCAGGCCGGAGAGATCGATGGCTCTCTCAAGTCCGCACACCAGTTTCCCAATTAAGGCAAAAAATCCATTAACAGGAGCGCCAAGAACCAGGCCCGCAGCCCCCTTCTCGCTCCACCAAACAGCACCACGGTACCCTGGGAGTTTGCAGGAACCTCCAGCTCACCCCACCACCTTAGACATCAGCAGGATGGGACCCACACCCCCAGCCCTGCCCCCAGGCAGGGTGCTGGAGGAGAGGAGTGGGTGGGTGGGAGAGAGACAGAAGGAAGAAGAGAAGGGCTGGCTGCCAGCCCTCCAGCTGGGCGCACTCCCATCTCTCAGCACCCAGGAAAACCAGAAGCAAAAGGGGAAGGGAAGAGACTGGAGAAGCTGCAATGGTGTTTGAGCCCCTACAACTGTGAAAGGAGGCACCTGGTACAGGCAAACCTTGCTCCCCCCACAGGCTGCAGTCCCACACCTGGCACCCCAGGATGGTATGTACTGCCTGAAGCCAGGTGGGCTTGTGGGGCTGCTGCTCTTCTTTTGGGTGCTCTCCCCCCCACCCAAGAACCCAGACTCCCATACCCACCCTTGCCACACCAGACTGGGTTGCACTGGCTTCTTGTGACTCTGCCCACACAGCTGCTGCTTGCCCCCACAGTGCCTAACCTTGTTGCATTGCATGGGGGGAGTGACACCTACTGGAACCCACCTCCACCACTATCACCTCCACATGTTCCCCCTCACCCCAGCAGCGAGCAGGAGAGCCACCCCAAGCCATCCCAAGTCCATATGACGGCAAGAGAGGTACTTACTCTGCAGAAGAGAAGGCCACCTCAAAGTTTTGGCGGCGGTTCTGGGGCGTCAGCTTACTGTAGTCAAACGCGTCAGGGAAGAAATTGTGGACCAGGGCACAAAAGGCCATGCCATCACTCCAACTGGATGAGAAGTTCTGGATGTCCACGTGCTGAGAGGGCAACAGAGTTACCAAGGGACAGAGTGACTGGCCTTGGGACAGGAAGAGGAGATGGCACCCACCTCATAGCCCCGGGTCTTGGCTCTGCACCAGTCCAGCAACATCTGCTTGATACTGTTGGCGTTGGGCACGCCAAAGCTGGAGGAGCGCTGCACAGTGGTCTGTGATGCTGCGGGGTTTGGTGAACTGTGGCAGGAGACACAGGGTGTTATACATAGCTGCAGGGTGCTGTTATTTGTGCAGCACTCACTGCGCCGGCCAGCTTGCCCCAGGCCCAGCCTCACCTCCCACCCTCCTTCTGCAGCTTCTCCATCATGGCCTTGCGTGCCTGTGAGGCCGATGTCTTGGGCAGGCTCTGAGCCTTCATCAGTTCTTTCTTCTTCTCCGCCTGACGCCGCTCCAGTGCAGCCAGGCTGCTCTGCCGAGAGGCACCCTCATCCTCACGGTCAAAAATGCTGGGAGAGAGACAGGCAATGCTAAAAGGGCTGTGGGCAGCCCAGGGGAGGGCAAGCAGTGGTCTCAGCCTATGGCCAGCCCTGGCACTCAGGAGACCTCCATATCCCTGGGACAGAAGAGAGGTGGCTTAAGGTCTTCAACTGGCAGACCTATCTCTGTGCCCATGGAAGGACCCATGAAAACCTCTGAACACAGTGAATATACCCCAACGACCTGAATGCTTTGGGGCCATGTTTGTGTGGGGACGCTGCAAGCTGGGCAGAGTGTGTGCACAGACAGGTGAGTGACAGGGACCGTGTGGGGCTGTCCCCACAGGCACCTCTGCTCACCTGCCCGTCTTCTTGGATGAGGAGCTGTAGGATGATTTGGTTTGAACGAAAGTGCTGTTGCCATCTGCAGAGAGAGAGGAAAGAGAGAGGCCCTAGGCAGGAGCTGAAGGCAGCTGTGCCACGCAGGCAGGACTCTGCCTGCACCAGGGCAGTGATGGCTCAGTGGTAGTGATGCCCCAGGGTTACACCCTGAGGATGCCGTGGGGAAAGGGCAGGAAAAACTCTTACTGTCTGATCTCTTCACATAACTTGACTCCATGGTTGTAGTATGGGAGGTCTTGGTGCCATCACCTGCAGGGACAAGGCAACAGGAACTGCTGGGCTGGGAGGAACAGCACCCACAGACACCTGCTGCTGCCAAGCACCCTCACACCCATGCAGTGCACCAGGGAGAAGCCCCAGATGGTAGAGCCATGGGCATGGCAGGCAGAGGGAGGACAGAGGGCATGTGCCCCCCAGGCAGAGAACAGAGGCAAGCACAAAGCAGCAGGGAGCTGGGGCATCCCTCAGCCCCTGCAGCCACTCAGCTTGAGCCACCCAGGGACGGGGAGAGCAGGGGTATAGGAGACAAGAGACAGGCCAAAAGCACAGATGAGGCCCTGCCATCCTGACAGGGTTGGGGATTCAGAGGGAAGTCACCAGAGCAGAATCCTTAATTATCCCCAGGCAGGCTCTGGGCAAGCCAGAGACTCAGCTCTGAACCACAGTCCTGCTCCCAGCAGTCAAGCCAGACTCAGGACAGGCAGTGAATGACAAAGGAGCTGTGGTGGAAGAGCACTGGGAAGGATTCTGCAAGGCCCCCAAAGTGCTAGCGCACACCCCCAGCCTAGCCCGTACCAGACTGGACGAGCCGCTCAGTCTTGGTGACAGTCCTGCGTGCTGAGCCATCAGCTGACTGAGTGCTCTGCGTGGTGGTGGTCTCTGTGGTGTGGCCAGCCCTTCCTGCCACAGATTGGCTCCTAGCTTCCTGCAGCCGCTGGTCCCGCTCCTTCTCCCGCTGGTCTGCAAATATGAGTGGGAGATGGCATCAGCAGCGAGGTGGGGTGGTGGGCATGGTTCCTGCCACACCAGGGGTCCTGCAGCTGCCACTGCCCCACAGCTGGCTCATGGGGACGATCATGTCCTTGGCCCTGCAAAGCCAGGGGAGCAACGGAGGACCCAGGACGCACCCTCCTGCTTCCCTGTGGCTGGACATCCCCACTTCAGCACCCCATATTCCTACCACCACCGCTCTGACCCCAGTGGGGGTCACCATCCGTGAGTACCTCGCTTGCGCTGGCGCAGCTCCCGCATGGCATTTCGAATCAGCCGTCGCTCCTCAAAGTCTGTTGTCCGATCCAGCTGCAAGAGGGGAAGCCATCATTAGTCTTCTGCCATCAGCTTGAGGTCCCTTTACCTTCCTGCAGAAGCCCGAGCCAGAGGAAGAGGTACCATCTTATCCAGAACATCCTCATCCTCAATCCTGCTCAGCTCCTCGACATTCAGCTTGCTCCTTCTCTCCACCTCCCTCACTTGCACCTTCTCCATGCCATTGGGCAGCTCTGGTTCCAGCCTTGGTGCCTGGTGCTGCTCCACCACCTCCGGCTCCATCTGCAAGGACACCATCGTGCAGCTGAGCCCCTGCCAGCTTGGCCATCCCCCCACCTCTTCTCAGGGTCCAGGCCCTCATCACCCTAACACCTGCCCAGTGCTACAGGCAGTGAGGACCCAGGAGAGGACATGCCACATGGGGCGTAAGTGCTCTCAGCTAGTGGGATGTCAGAAGCATCTGCAGTGCCCAAGGCAGGCAGGGGAGCATGACACTCTCCTGCAGCACCCTGTGCCCCAGGAGGGCCCAGCAGTCCCTCTCCTCCTCCCAGTATGGCTGCCAAAATATCTCCAAATCCTCTCTGCTCCCTGGCAGGAGGTGGCTGAGCCCCCCAGCAGGCAGGGGCTGCCCAGGTCTCTGGGCTGGGCAGTGGCTGTTACCCAGCAGTGGGCAAGGTGCTGGCAAGGCCAGTGCACACCATTAGCAGCACAGGGATTTCCATGGAATTAAGGGACTTAGTGTAGAGAAGAGCTTGTGCAGGAGATCAAGAGCCTTCCCCCGCATCCCTGCCAGGATCTAGGCCAGTTCAGCCCCTGCCCGAGCACAGCCAGGACGCCAAGTCCCTTTCAGCACGACCCCCCAGCAATGCACAGCAGGCAGTGGGCCAGGCCCAGAATAGGGCATAGAGGCAGCAGGGATGACAGAGTGGGGCCGGAGCAGTCACACACACACCCAGTCCCATCCTGCATCCTGTGGCCTGGTAATTGATCCATGGCAAAGCCGTCAGCAGGAGCTCACGCTGGCTACATGCGCCCATGCTACCACCTGTGCCTGGTGCTGTGGTGGGGGCAGGACAGCTGCCTGCAGCCTCCCACCTGGCACACCGGGAATGCGGAACAGGTGGGTGCACAGCCCCATCACAGTGAGCTCAAGGAGTGGCAGATCCCCATGGTGCCATGACCCTGTGCACCACTGCCACAGTCATACTTTGTTCCAAGGCTACAGACACCCCCAGGAGCCCTGGGGACTGGTGACCCCCTTCCACCCCCCTTCATAGGGCAGGGCTACCCACACTCACGCTGCTGTTGCTTCGGGAGAGATGCAGGGCCGATTGCTGGCGCGTACTGGAGAAAGTGGGTGGATGGGCCACAGGGCCACTGGGCTCCTCAGTGCCCTCAAAGTGCGTGCAAGGGTCCTGTGCTTCCAGAAAGAGGGTGCTGATGTCCTCCCCAGGGGGCGCCTGCAGCCCTGGCGCCAGCAGATCGATGCGGCGGCCCAGGCGCCCCAGCTCTGCCCGCAACTCCAGGTGCTCCTGCTCCAATGTCTGCAGTGCCTGCGCCAGTGCCTGCACTCGCTGCAGGGCCCGCTCTAGCTGCCCCTCTGCTGCCCCCCGGAATGCCACCAGCTCCTGCCGCAGCTCTGCCAGCTCAGCCGCTCCAGCCTGTGCCAGCCCCTCCAAGCTGACCCCCGGCATGGTGGCGGTGCAGGCATTGCAGCGAGTCCCACTCAGCTGTCCACTGCCCTTTATAGGGGCCCAGGCACCCCCCCCAGCTGGAGGCTGGCCCACTCCCTGCCTGTCAGCTATTCTGGTCCCAGCAGCCGGGGGTCCCGTGCAGGGGTGCTGAGCCAGGCGCCACACTTGGCAGTGCATCCAGCTCTGGGACCAGGTGGCTCAGCAAGGGGAGCCCTGCAAGTGGCCCCCCCACCCCCGGTGGCTGCCAGGGCCAGACACCATCCAGGGGGCTGTGGGACAAAGTGGTGGGGACCAGCCCTGACCACTGCAGTGCTGGGTGAGTGAAAAAGCCAACCACTGCTGTGTCCTTTCTCCCAAGTGCTTTCCCACTCTGGGTGGGCATCACCCACAGCACAACATCTCCAGCCCCAGGCTGGCATCGGTGCAAGGCCCTTGGTCACAGCATGGATTTTAGGTCTTCATACCCCCATGCTGCCCAATGCCTGCTCCAGGGGGAGCAGGTCCCTGCACGATGGGCACAGGCAGCACCCCTCCAGTGAGAAGACGTGCCGCTGTGGCTACTGCCCCCCGGTCCCTGCAGCCTGCTGGTCCTCCGGCCAAGCCCTACCTGGCAGGGCTGCCAGCACTGCTGCCTCATCCTCCTCCTCCTCCCTGCCCACCGGGAGCATACCTGGAGGCTGCGTCTCCTGCCAGGCAGCCGACAGGTCTCAGGCCCCCCACCTCACTGGACAGAACCACTAATACCTTAATGAGAGCTGACAAGTGCTCGGGCCAAGCCTGCCCAAGTGCATTAACACAGGAAAGTCACCCCACTGCAGCCAGCTGCCCACAGGCAGGACCTGCTGGCAGGTGTGGGCAGCACCTGTGGGCACTGCCTGCCTCATGCTGGCAAGGGCTGGGCTGAGGATGGGGTGAAGCCAGTGGTGCCACAGCCACCAGCATGCCACAAGCCACGGGTGGTACCACAGCCACTGGCAGTGACACAGGCCACCCACAGTGCTGTTCCTGCAGAGGCAGCCAGGCGTGCGCAGGGCCATGAGTGAGAGAGCTGTGTTTGACATCCTGGCTCCTGCCAAGGCAGCACACAGGCGCCTCGCATTACCGTAGATGGGCAGGAGCAGATAAAAGCACTTGAAGGGCTGTCTCCTGTGTGCACCCAGCACCAGGGTGACCACAGCCTGCTCTCCCCGCAAAACACTGCAGAGGGATTGTTTTCTCAGGTTTTTTCTCCATCTGCATCCAAGAATCCCTCCTGGCTGGGCTGCAGCTGTGGCCACTCTCCACTCAGGATGGCACAGCAGGAACAGGCAAGACCCCAACCCACAGCTCCATGGTGCTTTAGAGACAGACCTTTGAGGAGTAGCCCTGCTCCAAGGTGGGCTCCCCAGAGACATGGCCAAGGTCCATCCCCAGGAGGAAAAACAGAGGGGTGGTTGGCAATGAGTTTTCCCTGAGCTGCTGCCACCCTCAAAGGTGTTTAAAACAGAGGAGGACCCACTCCTTGTCCCCCTCCGCCCACCTCCCCAAGTGTCTGGGTACATGGTGGCACAGTTCAGAGTGCAGGGGACTCATGTGGGGCTGTGCAAACACAAACTATGTCCAGGGTCTCTTGGTAAAAAACACCCCACCAAAATAAAAGCACCAACCAAAACCAGACAGAGCCTCCAGAGCATGCTGCCTACACTAATTCCTTGGTTCCTGGTCCCCACCCCAAGCCCTGGAGCTGCCAGGCAATGGCCAGGTACTCACCTTGGTGACATTGCTGCTGACACTGCTGATGTTGCAGATGCTGCTGACAGTGCTGGGGATGGTGGTGATACGGATGGGGGTGCTCCGCAGCCCCAGAGTCACCTCTGCAAAGGGATCAAGAGGCATGTGGGGTCTGACCCAGCCCACAGGCTCAGCCCCACAGCTGGGGAGTAACTCTGGCTGGGCTATCTGCCTGCCCCATGCATCCTGTCCTGGCAGCAAGCACTGAGCTCTGGAACAGGGAAAGGGCTTTGGGGATCAAGCAAGGGATGGAGAAGTTGAGACCCCTCGCTGCCCTGGCTTATCATCCTCCCCAAGGAAGGGCACTTTCTGCAGTGCTCCAGCTGAAGCCAAGGCCCCCCTGTGAGAGGGATGGCCACAGGAGCATCCTGAGCCAGCCACATCTGCAGGCAGGCAGGGCTGGGACAGGGATGGAACAGACACAGTGCAGCAGTGGGATGGGACAGAGCAGGGATGGGGAATGACCCCAAACACAAACATGGTAAGACAGTGGGGCTGGGGACAGCCAGCAGGGCCAGATGGTCTCCCTGAACTGAGATGCCCCGAGCAGGCTGAGAGTGCATGCCACAGGATGAGGGCTACCAGGCACACTCTGTTCTTCTGGAAGCACCTGTGGTCAGCCTCAGGGCTGCCAGCAGTCAAATGCCACCACTGCCAACCAGCACCCGCCTGGCCTGACTCAGCTTGCCCGCCTCCACCTACCCACTTGTGCCCACCATCTGTCAGTGCCCGGCTACCACTGGCACCCACCTGCTCCACTGCCCAGCTGTGCACATTGTCATTTAGGAGCACAGTCCTGTAGTGCTTACAGCCCTGTGGATGTCCACTCCCCTGCAGTGCCCACCTTCCTGAGAGATCCCCACCTTTTCCAGTCACACCTCCCTGCATGACACCCATGCCCACTACCCGTACAGTGTCAAGCCTCATGACAGATGCCACCTGCCCACCGGACCTGTCCTGCACACCCCGTACTCCATCAGTGCCCACCTGCCCGCTGGCTGCCGGGGACGGCCGTGATGCGGGGCGCCAGGGGCTGCACGCGCCCATCCTTGATCTCGATGGTGAAGAAGGTCTTCATGGCGTCGAGGCGGGAACCGGCAGGGCGCGGGGCCGGGCGCTGCTCTGCACCGCCGTCGCTGCCCCGCGCGTTTTGAGGGGGCGCCGGCGGGGCCGTGCGGGGCCCCCGCTGCCATTGGGCGGCCCCGGCCCGCCCCCCCGCGCCGCCCGCCCCCGCCGGCCCGAACTGCTGCGCGCGCTCCCGCACCGAGCCGACGGAGGGGGAAGGTGGGGGTCCGGCGGGGCGCGGCGCTGCGGGGATGGGCACGGGTCACCGGACTGCGGCCGCCCGCGTGTGTCCCCACCGGGGCTTGGCCCCGCACCGTGCATGCAGCCCCTGGCGATACACGCTGTCCCCCATCCTGGGGTGCCCCCTGCGATGCATGCTGCCCCCGCCCAGGATGCCACACTGTGCATGCAGCCCCCCTGGTTGCCCACACGATGCACAATGCCCCCGGAGTGCCTGACCATGCATGCAGCCCCCCACGGTGACCACAGGGTGAACTGCTGCCCCCCAGAGATTCCATAATACACCCAGCATTTCCCAGGGTGGCTGCAGCCCCTCAAAGCCTCTGGTCCCTCCCCCCACTGCTGCCGGGTGCTTGTGCACATGGATGGGAGGGAGGGATTCTGGGCAGGAAGCAAAAGAGCAGGTGGGCAGCCAGCAGCATCCTGCAGCATCCTGACACTGCGGAGCTCCACACCTGCCCAGGCTTCACCGGCGACATCCCGCCACCGGGAGGCAGAGAACAAAGGCAGCCACCACTTGGATCTTACCCGTGGGGCCAGCCAGGCAAAGGGAGGAGGGCATCAGCTCCCACTGGTGAGTATTCTGGCGAGCTGGGGTCCCCATTACCTCCTGGGTGGGCACTGATGCTTGGGAAGAGACAGGCCGGGGAAGGAATGAGACAAAGGGAGCAGAGGGTGAGCATGGCACAGGTGCTGCTGCCATCCCCCACCCCAGCACAGCACCCTGGGGTCTCCCTCCCCATCACTCCACATTCCCCAGAGCTTAGTGCCAAAATCCACCAGCACTCGTAGGCTTCCGTGCACCCCAGGCATGGGCTCTGCCCTGCAATGCAAAACCACACTGCAGAGGAGGGTAGGCTCTGTGCCCAGCAGTGCAGTGGGGTCTGTGTTGAAAGGTTGGGATCACCCCTGTCCTCACCAGGCCCTGACACAGCATCGCCTCTGGAGGGATGTTGAGGGGGCCAGGTGGCTCAGACTTCAAGGGTGCAGGCAGGGCTCTGCCCTGGGGCTGGAGACATTGATGCCCATGGAGGGAGGGGGGCTCAGCTTCCCCTCAGAACCCAGGTTTGAGCCCCCTGTGAGGCAAGAGGGGTTTGGGTCCTGCACACTTCCCTCTACCCCAGGGCTGTGCCATGCTGCAACCCACCACCCCCAGCATCTTCCCAGGGCTTCTTCCTTCCCAGGAGCCAGCAGCCTCCAGGGGCTCCTCAGAGGGACAGCAACCTCTGCCTGCCAGGGCAGCAACCCTGACCCTGGAAGCAGAGAGCTGCTTTTTCGTTTTTCCCTATTTCCTCCTGGCACAGCCGTGGGGATGGTTTTCCCAGCAGTAGGAAGAGGGCAACAGCTGGCCACTGGAATCCCTCAGGGCTGTGGGGAGGCCCTGAAGGGTGCTAGGCCCAGGGCGGAGGTGGTCAGAGCCAGCCATGCACAGCTCCCAGCCTTATTGGGACAAAGAATGCAAAAGGCCAGGGTTTGCTGCTGGCACCGATTCCCTTTCACGGCCCTGCAGCCACCCAGCCAGAGTGGGAGCCCCAGTAAACAGACTGCCTGGCACTCAGCTCCCTGGCTGGGGTGGGCATTGCCACCGCTTGGCTAGGCAGCAATCAGCCCCCAGCTATGGGTGGCCTTTGGCCTGGCCATGTCCTACACTCACATTCCTGGCCCAGCACACGTGGGCTGGAGTCATGTCCCCAGGGCTGCCTGGGATGTACATGCTGCGGGGAGGGGGCGGGGAGGGGCGGGCCCTGGGGGCAGCGCTTCCCAGCTGGCTCTCACATCACCCCCCTCCTCAGGGCTACACTTACCCACTGGTGGCCTCCCGTGTCTCCCACCTGGCCCCAGCACCTGGCACTGCACCCCAACATGAAGCTGTGGGAGGAGAGGGGCAGAGCACTCAGTTGGGGGTTACATGCAGTCCCCCCATCAAGTTGCCTTCACTCACAGACTGCCAGCCCTGGGCAAGGAGGGCAGTGGTAGCTGCCACCAGTTCTGTACCTGGCTGCCAGCACTGGGCTGGTCCGGGATGGGTTGCTCCCCTCTGGGACTTTGCCCCACACTGGGCTCTGGGGCATTGGCAGGGCTGCCCAGGTTCCCTTCCTTCCAGGCTGCCTGGGGCTGCCCCTGGGGCTGGCCGTGCTGCAGGTCCTGACCACTATCCTCAGGCTCTGGATCGGGCTCTGGGACTGGCTGCAGCTCCAGGAGCACAAGGGTCCCCGAAACCACAGCTGTTGGTAAGAGAAGAGGCTCTGCTCGGGAAGCCTGCAGCTGTCTGCAATGCATCCCTACTCATGCAGCTCCTCCAGGCACGTGGCTGCCCTGCCCACCATTGTGAGATGCCATATGCATCTCCCTCCATTGTCTTGCAGCTGGCCAGGCACAGCTCTTGCCCCAGGCATGCACCCAGACAGGGCTTTGCCATGGACATTTGTGGGGACTCACCCTGACCAGTGGGTTTCTGGGGGTCTCCTGCCTGCTGGCTGCACAGCTCCTGCATCCTGGCTGGGACATGCTCCTGCTCCACCACATCCTCTTGCTTGTGGGCCTGGGGAGAGCAGAACCAGCCATGCTCCAGTCTCTGACTGTGCCACGATGTCCCATTCCAGCCAGGGACACACGGACTGTGGTCTCCATGCTATCCAGCTCCCTGCCTGCATGCTGCCGGGAATGGACAAGCCAGTCCCTGAACAAGGGTCACAGCAGCAGGCTCATAGGGCAACAAGTGTCCCCACACCCCACTGCGTCCTGTGGGCAGGGAGGGAGACAGTGTCTAGTGAAGGGGGACTCCAAACCTGCCCCATGCCCCCAGCCCAGGCACTCCAGGGCTCCATGATGCAGGGAACACCCAGTTTTACCCTTTCCCTGTTCATGGCACCTGCAGCTCTGCTTAGCAAATGATGAAATATTCTGGACATAGGACCACACACAGGAGACAGGTGTGTCTCTTACATACGTCCAAGCAGGGCTAGGGTGTCTTGGTGTCAGCTAGGGAGCAAGGTGCCAGTCCTGGCTGTGCCAGTGCTTCTAGCAGCACCATGACTCCAAGGCAGGGTGAGATGAAAAGGGGCCCGTACCCTGAAGGGGCACAGGGGAACCAGGCTGCAAACCCAAGGACGGAAATGGCCTCGGGTCTGGAGCAATGAGCCAGACGGAATTGAACAGCCCGCTCAGCTGCTCAGCAATGTCCCAGCTCAGCCAGGGCTTGGGGGCTGCATGCCAGCACATCCAGATGGGGAGGCAGACAGTGCTGAAAGGTGGCACAAGGCCACATCCCTTCTGCAGCCTCCTGCTATGGCCCTGGGGAAGGTGGAGGAAGAAGCAGGGATAGACAGACGCAGATGGGGGAATCCATGCTCTCTCACCTGGCTGCGGTTACACCTCTCTTCCCTCTTCTCCTCTTCCCACCCTCACCCTCAAAGGGCAACCCCACAGGGTCGGGTGCAGAGATCTCCTAACACCACACAGTCTCTGCTGCACTGAAAACCCCGGCTTGTGCTCATTCCTTCCAGCTCTGCCCACCAGCTCATCCTTCACCCATCCAGAAAGCCCCCAGCTTCACTCCAGAATGAATCCTGGCCCCTTGAAGCATGGCAGGAACAGCCGTCACAAGAAGGGGGATAGGGAATCAAGGTTTCTACCCACACAAGGGAACTGCTGCAAGAGAGACAAGCAACTGTTGCCTCCAAAGAGCCCCATCCCCAAGAACTGGAGCAGGGAGGAGTGCACCACACGCACCAAGGGGCTCCCAGATCCTCACCAGGTTGCATCCTTGGGAGAAGCCCAGGGGCACCCTGGCCTGAGGCCCCAGCCTCAGCTCACCACTGCTGGAGCCATGCTGGCACAGCCCAGCCATGTCTCCCCTGCCCCCAAAGACCCCAGCCCCACCTGCCTCAGTTCCTTCAGGCAGGCGAGCACAGCCTGCCCAGGGCTCTGTGCTCCAGACAGGCTGGCACAGGAGCCCCAGGAAGGGGTGAAATCCTGAACAGTCCCACCCCCTGCGGTGCCCTACACACTCACCACTGAGCCTTCGGGCTCCTGGGCAGGGGGCTGCTCCACAGCCTCCCCATACCCACTCTTGTCTGGCCCAGCCAGTGCCGGCTCTGCATCATCCTGCTGGCTGTTCTCCCCGCTCCTCTCTGTTCCTGGTGGCTTGGTGCTGCCCTCACCACAGCTCTCTTCACTCCCAGTAAGGGCTGGTGTTTCAGCATTGTCCCTCTGGACAATGTTCGCTTCCCCAGGCACAGTGGGGGGCTTGCTGCCATCCCTCCGGTTGCTCTGCACATTCCCAGCCAGGGTTGCGGCTGGATGGGAGCAAAGATAGTGTTCAGGAAGGAGCTGCCCACATCCCAGACTCTCCAGGGCATCCACCCCGGAACATGGGAATGGTGCCTCACCTTCAATCTCCTTGGCTCGCAGCTTACGGATAGCAGCTCGGATCAACTTGCGCTCCTCATACTCACCCGCTGCCCGCAGCTGCAAGGGGGAAGGACCCAGGAAAGAAGCAGGGTCAGCCCCAGAACAACGTCCATCCCAGCAAATGGTCTGCCCCAGCATATAGTTGCTCACCAGTTTTGTCAGTTCCTCCACGCTGGTGACGGCTTCCAGCTGCTCAGACAAGGCAGCCAGGGCTGCCTGCTGCTCCTCTTCCAGGCACTGGGACCTGAGCAGGGTGAGAGCGGTGGCCATCTGGGAGCTGTCATGGATGGGTGCTTGCGACCCAAGTCCCCTTGTGGGCAGCTGGCAGATACAGGCAACAGGCCCCATCGTGTGCCAAGCTGCTCTGTGCCAGGCTGCTCCCACCCTCATGTTCATCCAAATCTGTCCCAGCCACAGTGGGGCCAGGTACTGCAGCCCCCATCTCCCAGGGCAGAAGCAGAGAATGACCCCAGCTCCCCACAGGACTCACTGTGGCCAATTCTCCTTGTTGTCCTGTCGCTGGCTGCTGCGCTCTGGGCGGAAGCGTTTGGATGCCAATGTCTCCTCGTCCCGCTCCAACTCCTGCCGCTGCAGCTCTCGAATGGCCGAGCGGATGCGGCGCCGCTCGGCCAGGTCCAGTGTGGCCTCCAGCTAGGTGCACAGGGCAGGGCTCAGCACTGGCTCTGGCCACTGAGCCCTGTCTCAGCCCTGGTGCCGCCCTCTGCCACGCTGCCATGAACTGCCCACACTCTGGACAAAGGCGCTGTCTGTCTGTGGCACCCACGTGCCCAGTGCATGCTGCCCAGCACTGCCAGGCCCTGTGGGAAGTGGGCACAGCCCCCCGGGGCAGGATGTTGGGACCAGCCATGGTGAGGAGGGGCTGCCATGGTGGCACCGAGACCTCCGGGCATGTAAAGGTCAAAGAGACGAGCATGTGAAATGAACACCCACCAGTGGTCCTGCAGCCTCCAAGGGTTGGTGCCCTGCAGCTCTGCCCCTCCCAGTGCCACCAGCTCTGGAATGAGCCCTCCTCCCACCCATGCCAGCCCCTCCAGCAGCGAAGGGACAGGAGAGCCCATTCTCTTCCCATCCCATATCCCCCAGGAGGTGCTGATTGAAAAGGTCCCAGCATCCCACACAGGGGTCACCTTGGCCACCCTGCAGCCCTCCCCACCCTCATCCACTGCTAGGGGATGGCAGGCGGCTTTTGGAGCCAAATCCATGAGTGGGATCTGATCTAAATCCTAGTCCAACCCCTTATGTGTGGGAAGCACAGTCACAACTCCCCCAAATGCCCCCCATGAACATCTCACAGGTGCTCCAGGTGCTCGTCAGCCCACCCAAGGCCAGCACCTGGCATGGGCCCCCAGAGTTGCACCCCCTCTTCCAGATCAGATCACAGCCCAGCCCCACAACCAGCTCCAGTTTTTCCAGAGGACCAATGAACATACCTCCTGATGTCAAAGGGGCAGAAGGGAGCCAGATCTGCAGTGAAAGGCCAGCCAGGACAGGCATGGCCCCACTGTCCTCACAATGTCCTGCTGTGGGACATCAAGACTGCCCTGACACTGGGAACCTGGGAGGTGATTTCCCACAGAGCTTGTTAAAAATAAACCCTGTGACCACCAGCAGCTGTTGTCAGCATCAAGCCCCATCATGCTGGGAGAAGCCATGGCTATGCCACAGGACAAAAGCATCAGTCCACTCCCTTCCTGTCCCATGGAACACTGACAGGCCACCCATCCAGGCTCTCTGGGTTCTGCTGCAGCAGGGATCCAGGTTGGTCCCTTGATTGCACCTGAACTGAGCCACACTGGGGGCCCCAGATCACCACCTGTATGCAGACCCCTCTGCAGAGACTCTGAGAAGCTTATCGCCCTTTGCCGTCTCTGCTTGGAGTTTGGTGATATGGGAGGGTATTCCCATCTTAGCAAAGCCAGGAAGCACAGAACAGGGACAGAGATCCCATGTGCCACCCCAGCAGCAGCCAAACCTGTAGTACTCCAACCCTTGCCAGCTGCAAAGCCCAACTGGGAGCATTATCCTCCCCCAACTGGGAAGATCCCAGTGGCCAGGACTACCAACCCCTAGGGTAGACCAACTCTAAAAATGCACATAACCTCTAGGGGAGCTGCCTGGAGCCAGGGTGCTCTTTCTCTCCCACCCCAGCAGCCCCCACCATGCCAGCAGGCAGTACCATCCCTTCCAGCATCCTAGCTAGAGCTGAAGCCTGCAGCCCCCTCTGTGCTTTTATCCAGAGCAGGCACCTCTGCCACCACAGGGCCAGGGAAGCAGCTGGGAAGAGCAGGAGCCACGGTGCTGCCAGAGCAGTGGGGGATGTTAGAGAGAAAAACAGCCCCTCCATCCTCATGGGCCTCTCATTTCCCGTCTGCCCTGGATGTATCCCCCGTCAGCATCCCAAGGATGCTGCTACAGTGGGGACACTACTACCAGGACAAAGGCATGGTCCAGCAGCAATGACAGCCACCCTGGCCAGCCAGGAAGCCTGGCTCCCTGCACACAGGGCAGCATCAATGGGCTGGGAAGTGGTGGAATCTGGTTCAGCTCAAAATGAGGGGCTGGAGGCAGAGCTTTGCAGAAAGGACAGCTCTCCTTGCAGCTATCCAAAGGCCATGAGGACAGGAAAACAGTCCTCAACTGCATATTGGGCGGCCAAGGCCTTGGCCCTTCCCTAAATAAGCTGCTGGCAGCGAGCGGCTTGGCCCCAGCAGCTGGGTCAGGGGCAAAGAGGAAGGTGGGGGGAGGGAGGAGAAGGGGCATGTGCACAGCAGCTGCATAAGTCGTGAGTGCCAGGAAAGGCAGACACAATGGGACACCAGCCCTGCACCCCCTGGTGCAGGGAACATGCTGGCACCAGTGTGTGCTGTGTGGCACCCACCTGCCAGCTCTGGGGTCTGCCCTACCCAGGAGGCTCCAGCTGGGACCTGACCTGCACCCAGGTCCAGGAAGACTTCTCCCCACAGGACAAATGGCAGAGTAGGAGAAAATGCCTTATTCCAAGTCCACGTCAGCAGGGAGCTGGGATGAGGCAGCTTTGGAAGCTCCACGGCCAGTGGCAGGGGAAAGCATGCCGGAAACCACAACAGCTGCAAAGGGACCAAGGGGCCCAGCCCTGCCGGCACAGGCAGGCTCAGGGATCGCCACATCCAGCTCTTTGGAGTGCCTGAGCACACAGCACTCTGGACGCTGAAGCCTGGCCACTGGGAAACCGCTTTGCGACATCGGATGAGCGTGGCACATCAAACGCCTCCTACAGTCCCAAGCTTCACTGTCACCTTTGCAAAGAGCCGTGGGAGCATAGGTGTCCCCTAGGCAGAGCAAAACAGGAAGGACACTGGACGACAGGGAGATGGCAGGGATGCAGTGCTTCTCAGGGCCATCGAAGATTTGCCAAAGGCTACTGGGTATAAGAAGGAGATCTCATGGCAGCGACTTTCCTAGCTTAAGCCTGCCCTGCCTCTGTCTCCAAAGATATTTACATCCTCCCTAGTTAACCAGACTAAGATTTGGAGGGGCTGGGAGAGGGAAGCATTCCCCAGCCCAAGGCCAGCAGCCTGGAGCTCAGCACAGCCATGAGCGCTCAAACAATCAGGGGATTTGATCTGCTTCTGGACATCCATCTAAGGGCCACACTGCAGCAGTACCTACCCCATCCCCATAGCTCCCTCCTCCGGCTCCTCCAAGCCCTTGGTCACCTTTATGCTGCACCACTGGTTCATCCCAAATGGCCTCCCTGGGACTGGTATACCAGTGGGCAGCTGGGGAGGGAATCATATGGATGCCTCTGGCAGGAGTTGCAGATCAGAGGCTTCCTGGCAGCTCCCAGTCCAGCCAGCACAGGAGTGAGGGGGCTGCAGGGACCTCCTCAAGTCCCCCAGCCTCCTTCTTCCAGTTTCCCTGGGGACATCAGATGCTGCTGCCTAGGGGTCACTTGCTGGAAGAAATGAGGAGAAGCAAGTCAGAGTGGAGGGCTGGGGAGAGCAGAGAAGGGAGGAAGCGGTGAGAGAGACAGTTTTCCCTTATATGGACTAATCCTCTTCCAGCTGAGTGGAGCCAAAAACCTAACCAGAAGAAAAATAATTCCTTCCCTGCCTCACGTCAGCTCAGAGGAGGCTTTCCCCAGCCTGTGCCACAAAGCACAGGGAGATCTGGGTCACAAGCACGGTGCTCTGGGGAGGCAAAGCCCCAGCATGTCAAAGAAAAAAACCCCAGAGAAGCAGTGCTTGCTGCAGGATGCAATCCACCTCCCTGGGCTGGCCAGAAACTAGGAACCCACCACTGCTCCTGGGGCTCCATCTCAGATCAGAGACCTCAGCTGGGACATGGCAGAGCTGGAGCACCGGCAGGATGGGGAAACACCCAGACCACCCATCCCCAAACCTCTGGATGGGTGGTCTGTTAGCCCCGACATCACCCCACGAGAAGCAAGTGGGCTCCTCAGCTCGAACCACAGGCAGGTCTGCATGTCGTCACTCAAGAGATGGCTGAGGATGGCAGGACAGGAGACTCAGCCGAGGACAGTCTCCGTGCCGACCCACGGCACAGCCTCCGCTTCCCGCCGGCATCCCGACTCCTTCCTGTTCCAGCAGACCTGCCTTCCCGGCTGACTCAGCTTCCTGCTGTGACCATTCCCCAGCGCTGGCCCGGGCCACCCCGGCTCAACCCCCGGGGCAGCCAGCACAGCCCCAGCCCCGGGCCGGGGGTCCTTGGGGTTGCCCAAAGCCGGGCAGTTGTAGGGGCTTCCCGGGACACCAGCCCCGGCCGAGGAGTATCCTGAGTCCCATCTTCGGGACACGGAGGCCCTCCAGAGCCCACTGGACCCCCCCGCACGACTGCGGCTCTCGCTCCTCGGGCAGTGCCCGGACGGTGCTCCAGAAGCCGCCGCGCAGGAGGGGATGGGATGCAAAGCCATGCGGGCAGAACCCGGGAAGTGCGCCTGGCACCGCGCCAGCCCCCGGCTGCGCGGGAGCCCGCACCGGGAAAGCCGGGAGCAGGGAACCGTGCCGGCATCGGGGAACGATTCTCCGGGATCCGCCGGCCGAGAGAAGATGGAGCCGGGACAGGCGGTACGGCCGGGCGTGCTTGCGAGTGAAGGGCCACGAGAGGCTAGAGCAGCGGGGCCAGAGCCTCCGGAATCACCGGAGTAGAGAGGGGGCTCGTGATGGAGCTCAGCCCAGCCCAGAGCCCGACCCGGGCCGGCGCGGGTCCCTCCAGGTGCTTCCGCCCAGGACCAGCGCTGGGTCCCCAGCGCTACATCCGCTCCCAGACATGGCTCCGGAATCCCCCGGCCCGGCAACAGACCCGAGGCCCGTCCGGTCCCGCTCTGCCCGCGCCTGGGACAGCAGTCCCCGGCTCGGGGGATTCAAGGAGCCGAGGCACCTCCAGGCACGATCCGGCCTCGGAGCCACCGCGGGCGCGCACCGCAGCCCGAGCCCCGGAACAGCCGCGAGACTCACCAGCTTCCGCAGCGCTCCCTCGTCCATCCCGAGGAGGCTCTCCTGGGACATCCTGCCCGTCGGGCCCGCGCTGCTGCGGCACGGGCTCGGTGGCGGCCAACACAACAAAGGGCGGCCGGGGCGGCGCGGCCCCGCGCTCGGTTCGGCTGCGCTCCCGTTCGTGCTCCCAGCAGCGCAGCAGCCCCGCCCCTTCTCACAGCCCCGCCCCGCCCCGTCCCGCCGCCGCCTGCCGGACCTGCGGGTCCCGGGTCCCAAATCCCGGTGCCCAGCCCTGTTCCGGCACCGTGCACTGAGACGAGTCGCCGTGCCGTGCCGTGGGGCTCCGGACTCACTCCCGTCCCGGTCCCCACGCCGGTGCCGGTGTATGGAACTCGGGCCTGGCCCGCTTGGGGTGTCACCCCAGGGTGTATCGCTGCCCGCAGAGTGCTCCCGAGCCCAACCCGGGCGCGCGGACTTCCCGCCCGCAGGAGCTGCTGCACCCCCGGCTTGCGGGATGCGGGGCAGAGAGCCACCAGTACCTCTTACCCAGAGGCCCTCCCCACCAGGCCCGGGGGATCACACCATGGGATGCCCCTGCATGCACTGGGGGGCTGTTTGAGCTGTTCCCCCACACTGCTGTAGGATTAATGCCCAGGGCACCCCCAAAAACCTTCGAGGGTTCCCTGGGGATATGTCGTCCCCACGACATGGTCCCACTGCTCACTCCAATTCAGAAGCTGCTTGTGGTGTGCTTATCCTTACATCCTGTCCCAGGTCCCAGAAAGCAGTGCCAGGACAGCCAAGCCCTGGTGTCTTGCTATCAAGAGGTCCTCCTGGAGACCCCAAGCTCTTTACCTGCAGCTGAAGTCCCCTGCTCGGCAGAGGACAAAGTTGTTGGGGGTCAATCTTGTTTCTGGGCCAAGGCCAGAAGTATTCCCTGGAGAAGACTAAGTACCAGAAGTAACCGGGAGGCACTGTGGGCTCAGCAAACCTGGCAGCTGCCATCTACTTCCAGCTTCGAGGAGATGGGGAGAGGTGCTGTTCCCTGCCTCGACCAGCAACCCAGAGACCAAGGGGCTTCTCTGAGGAGGTCACTGAGATTAAGTTCACTGCTCCTCTGGAAGTCCCCAGCAATCTGGGAAGATGGATGGGATGGAGCAGGACCACAGTATCCTCTGTCACAGGGAAAGACCCACCACTGTAGGCCAGAAAGATGGAGTGTGGTAGAGGTACCTAGAAGGTCCAGCAGTTTCCATACTGGGAGTGTTGGTTCAGATGTCTCACTTCAGGCCTGTTTGGCAGGGTGGGTCTCCAGCTGCACTGGCATCCCAGAGCCCTCTGCTCCCTTATGTTCCTCAGCAGCTCTCCACTCTCTAGCGCTGAGCAGCATTGGGCTCCACTGGAGCATAACAGCCCCTGCCCAAGCAACTATGCTAAAGCCAACCCCTCCAAGCACTGTGCCCTCTAACATTACATCACCCTCTGCCAGTCTCAGCAGCAACATCATCTTCACTTGCTGGATGATCTCTGCCACAGAGCTGTCACACAGGGGTCTGGGGTCTGCCCTGCCCTGCATCTCTGCTGTCACACAGCCCCTCAGGGAGCAGGCACCAACACATTCAAGGTTCTGCATCACGTGCAGCTCTGCTGTCATGTGGGAGCAGGTGCTGGCACATATGCAGCTCCTGGCCTTCAGGCAGCACTTCTGGCAGCAGCTCATCTGCCCTTGGGTTATGGGGGGGACCCCACTGCCAGCCTTCAGCTGTTGAAGGTACATCAGGTTTGTTCCCCAGCCCTTCTGCCAGCAGCTCATCTGCCCTTGGGTTATGGGGGGGACCCCCCTGCCAGCCTTCAGCTGTTGAAGGTACATCAGGTTTGTTCCCCAGCCCTTCTGCCAGCAGCAGCACTGGGCAGGGCAATGGATACTGGTGCATGGCTGGCAGCATGGATGGTGGCCTTCCCACATGGAGCACCCAGAAGCAGAAGCATGCTGAGCCATGTGGATAAAGTAGTCTTGGGTGCAGAGCTCTCAGCATATGCACTTATCCTGCCTCTGCTCCCATAGGTCTGCACCACTCCTGGCTGCATCCCCCCTGGGCAGTGACCCTGTCACATCCTCACTGACCCACTGCCACATCCCCAGGATCACCACCCACCACATAGCATATGCAGGCCTCCCCGAGGGTGAGGTGGGCATGCAGCCAGCCAAGCACAGACTCCAAGCAGACCTCCTTATTCCATGAAGTGGAGCAAGGAGAGATTTAGAAATCCCCCCAGGGAGCCCAAGACTCCAGCTCCAGGCCTGGCTCTGGGAGGGCTGCAGGTGGCTGCCCTGTGCATTGGTGCAGGGCAGAGGAGGGTTGTGGGTCCCCTCTCTTCTTCCTCCTGAAGCTTTCCTGGTTTCATGCCTCCTCTCCTGGGAACTTCTGACACCCACAGACCTGTGTCCATCCCACTGTCCACATACCCAACACTTTGTGACTGCTCCCAAAATCACAAATTGGCTTGACCTGGTTGGCCTCACTCCCAGAGGAAGCCAGGGAGGGGGGACCTGTCACCCCAGGTGGATGTTTGGGCCAGGCACCCACACCTGGCTGACCAAAGCAGCACGATGAGCTCAGGCAGGAGGAGAAGAAGGAGGAATTAAAAGGTGAGGAGAAGGATAGTTCTTGGCTTCACTGCACTGTGCTGTTCACCCATGGCACCCTCATGTGAAGCCTGATGCTGCCACTCCTCTGTATGCTGACAACAGGGCAGCTCCACCAGAGCACCATTATCAACAGTGACATCATGGTGGTTTTGGAGCTCTCAGACCCACTTCCCAGGGCCCCCCGTGGCGGAGTACCCACATGGTGCCCAGCTCCTTTGGGCAGAAGAGAAGCTCCTCCAGCTGCCTGGGGCTGCAAGAGAAGTTGGGCTCTCCCTGCCTTCTCCTCCTCCTCTCATTCCTGAGGATTGCAGCCTTGGGTGTGATGATGTGCCAAGATCTTTCTGGACAGTAGGTCTCTGGGCACTATGCAGCTTGTTTAGTTCAGAGGCTGGCATGAAGAGACGCCAGACCTGGGGTGGATGTAGTGCTGTGCCCTCTGAGAGATGGCAGAACCTGGGCATGGGTGCATCCCAGAGATGGGGAAGGACAAGGGATGGGTTAAGTGCTGCCCTTGGGTGTGGATGGAGGCTGGGCAGCACAGAGTGGCCAGGGTGATGCACAGGAAGGTGTCCTGGGACACACAGCACAGCTGGAGGGCACCAGTATGGCAGCTCTGCTGCAGCCAGACCAGCCACAGGGACCACCTGCCTGCACAGAACCAGTGCCACTTGCTTAGGACAGGGCAGTCATGCCCAAACCTGTCCCCATTTCTCAGGTATGATTCACATCCTTCTAGGAGCCAGGGCAGGATCAGGTATGATGGATCCCTTACATCCTGCTGCTGGCAGGGGCACTGGGCAGCCTCCTACCTGCCCAGGGGTGCTGCTTCATCTGGGATAGGAAGGAGCCATGTGACAAGGAAGGTCCCACTTTTGGGGTGCTTCACGGCCCAAGGAGGATCAGTGCTGCCATGTACACTGAGGGGTCCAGTTGTCCCAATTGACTGGCCTGTATAGGGACCAGCATGCGAAAAGCACACACCACTTCCCTATGAGCTAGAATCAATTTGCCCCAGGTGCAGATCTCGAGGGCTGGATGTCTGTTGTGCCTCTTTACCTGCACAGAGGAAGAAAATGGGTAGGCCTGTCCATCTGTCTGCAGTGTTATAAATGACTGTGGGAGGTTGACTTTCGTAGTCCCCCATGACAGGAATCTCTTATTGTTAATGGTTTGTTAAAACAGTTAATGGCTAAGTGGTTCCAGGTTATTGTTAAGTCTGGTAAATGGTTAAGGGGCATTTTGTTATTTGGGGATACTGTTAAATTCGTTTGTGTGTGAGGCTGATTAGCTTTAGGTTTGTTTCTTGTATTAGTACTAGGCCTGGAGTTGATTAACAGGAGGGGAAGGGAGAACTTTCTAGAAGAAGGGGGTCAACTGGGATTAGCATAAGGGGATAACCCGAGGACCGGGATTGGACCAGGACTTCACCAATCACTCGATGCTCCTACCTTGGCCATTTGAATGAACCAATCACCTGGACAACAAGACGACAAACACCAATCGAGTTGTCTCCAAGACTCTGGAGAGGGAGGGGGTGGTGCTCCCAGGAGGGGTATAAAATGTGACTGCCCCAGCAATCTGGGTCTCTGACGTATTGGTGGTGGTGTGGTGCTAAGCGTGGGTTGGGTTCTCCTCCCCGGGAATAAGCTAGCCAGCTGTTAGGAACCTTAATCGCTCCTTTGTTAGTTTTTGTTAATAAACCTGCTTAGCAGGAAATTGGCTACAGTCGTTTCTTTCATGCAGGCTCTGGTCTGTTGCTCATGTTGGTACAGGAGCAATGCTGGTCGGAACCCAGGGGCTCAGCCTGCTCAGGGCATGCACGTGCGCTCGTGGTGGAGCCTCTCCAGAGGGTAGATCCACACACAAAGTGCTGGGTTAGCACCCTTCTTGCCCCTGCCCACCCTGGTCCAGCTCAACTCCTGCTATGGGGGCTGCAGAACTGGGGCACTGAGCTTTTGCACCACCACAGCCTTGGCTAGCAGGAGTTACAAGCCCAGATAAGTGAATCCATTTGCCTCCACTGACCTTTGGCCCCTATCCCATGCAGAATCCCCCAAGGATCCTGTGAAGTGAGCACAGTATGTCCCATTCCCTGCCCTGCCACAGGAGTCAGTGGGTCTATTCTGCAGCACCACATCTGCCACGGGAGCCTGGTTCTGCTTCTGCTGCAGTGTCTCTGACGCAGCCTGCGCCTACCTGGCCACCTCTTGGCCATGACTCCACCTTGCCTGTGCCCCAGGAAGGAGGGGAGAAGGAAACACTCCGAGTACCCAGTACTGCAGGAGCCCAGCAGCCCAGGGCACTGCACAACACCCCACAGTGCAGAATGCAGCCACAAGCAGGGCACCATGTCTGCCAGGAGCAAAGGGAGGCAGCCGTGGAGCTAGCATCTGCTCAGGACATGACTCCCCAGGCTGCAGCCTGCTCCCTGGCAGTGGGCCTGGGGAAGTAGAGTGCTTGAAAACTGTCAAGGCCTTGGTATCAGTATCTCCAGCAACCACAGGGCTGCCAGCCTGCAAAGAAGAGTGGGAACCTCCCTTCCCTGCTGTGTGCTGGCATTTCCAGATGGATCTGTGCATGGCAACACCTGTAGCCAGGCTGAGTGCATGGTCCCTGTCCTGCTGCACAGCCGCTGCTGCCAGGGCCTGCAGAGGTGCTCTGTGGCATCTGAACTTCCCAAGGAGCTGTGCCCTTGCTTAGATGGCACTGGTAGGCTGCAGAGTTTCCCTTCCAGCCTGCCCAGACCTCCAAATATCCCTTGTCTGACTCCTTCGTCCAAGGGGTTGTATTCCTCCTGCCATGCTGACCCACAGGGCTCTCATCCTGCTTTTCTCAGTGCTTTGAGCAGTGGTGAGAAACAGGGTCCCAGGGGAACCACAGCTTCTGGCCACCTCAGAAGCCCCACGTGGAGCTGGAGGGAAATATCTTTCTGCTATCAGAACAGAGGGAGGCTCCAGCTCAGCGGCAGCTCTGGGAGCTCACGTGAAGCCCTGGCTGTGTGTTACACTGAGGGAGGCTGCTTCAGTGTTTCCACAGACAGGACATTCCTGAGAGGTGACCGGACAGCACTCCCCCCTTCTGCCTTTCCAGCTTCTTTGTCACACTGTATGAACACAACTCTTTTTTTCCCTTTTTGAGACACCTCAGAAGCCCATAAATCACAATATTGAGATCTGCTGTGGCCAAGAAAGGAAGGATTTGGAAAAAGAACAGGGGTTCAGGAAAGATGCCACTCCTGGTCACTTACCCCTAAAACCCAGGCTCCAGACATCTCCAAATACTGCTCAGCCTGGAGAAGAGAAGGCTCTGGGGAGACCTCATTGCAGCCTTCCAGTACTTAGTGGGGCAGATAGTGGTAGGATTAGGTGAAATGGTTTTAAACTGACAGAGGAGAGATTTAGATAAGATGTTAGGAAGAAATTCTTTCCTGTAAGGATGGTAAAGCACTGACACATGTTGCCCAGAGAAGCTGTGGCTGCCCCATCTCTGGAAGTGTTTTGGGCCAGGTTGGACGCATCTTGGAACAGCCTGGGATAGTGGAAGGTGTTCCTGCCCATGGCAGGGAAATGAAATGAAATGAGCTTTGAGGTCCCTTTCAGCCTGAACTATTCTGTGGAACATGCTAACCCTTTCAGGGCTTTCCCAGAAGACTAGAGCAGCCACCTGCATCTCCAAGAATCCTGCCTGTCAGTTAGGGGGTTTGACTACCAGGATGCTGGGAGGCAATCAAGGAATCATTTTCCAGACTGTCCCAAAAAATGGCTTTATTAACAAGCTGTATGTCAACAGCAAGATGACTGTCCTTGCAGAAATGGGTTTGGGGAAGGTCCCCCAAATCACTGGGACTAGAGACCAAAGTGGCACTACTGTACCACAAGCAAGGCCAAACAGACCTGGGTAGAGATGGCCAAACCCCCTGGACTGCCCAGGTCCTCTCTGCAGCTCTGTGCCAAGGCAAACAGACCACTTGTTGTGGAGCTGCAACACTGCCTGCTTGGAGGGAGACAGCCCCAAATGCAGGGTTCAGCACGGCCCACACTCACGGGCTGGGGGCAGGCAGCCCTGGCTATGGGCAGTCCGGGCTACAGGCACAATTTCTCCTCCAGGACTGAGGAGCTGGGGACAAACCTGCCTCAGCACTCAGAGGTTGCTCTCTTGTGGTCACTGGCAGCGTGGAAACCACTTCACAGGCACCAGTGCCACATGACTCAAAGAAACGTGGAAGCTGTAATGTTATGGAGAACCTGTACATGACCAGACCTCGTATTTGCTAATGAGCCATATCACATGCTGACAAAAGACGCTTGGGTGTGCCGCTCCCAATGGCTCATGTCCTGCCAACTGCTGCCTCTAGGCTTTCTGCTGCCTGTGGTCAGTGATGACTGCCCCATGCTCTAGGTCTACCATGTCCTTATGGATCAAGAGGAGGAGCTTTTATCTGCTGCTCTCTGGTGACAGCTCTGTTTGCCTCTGCACCTGTTTCAGGCAGGGGGCCCTTCTGTCTCATTTACCATGTGAACTATTTCAAGACCAGACTCTCTTCTGAACATATTTTCTCCTTACAGTCACTTGATTCTCCCCTGGGACAGCCAGGAAGGAATTAAGAAGGCTTGGAAAAATATTCCTGGGTATGCTCTTCAGGGCTGCTCCTCGCCAGGACCATCCTTCCCCTTGCCCGCAGCTCCATGTTGTGTCCTCTTGTACTACCTGAGTCTTGTGGGCTCACCATGAGGATATATTTCTTGGCAATGCTGCAACTTCTGTGTGCAAAACATCAGATGTTTTTGTAGCTGTGATAAATCTCACTAGTTACTGTTCCTTTCCATTATTTTTATAGCTGTTCATAGACTTTTCTCTGATGCATAGCTGGCTGCACTACCAACATTCTTTTTCTGTTCCCACCTTGCTTTGCACAAGCTCAGATGCTGTAGACTGGAGACCATCTGTGTAGGGAGCAATACTCTCATGCCAGGGCATTGTTTCTTCTTGTCTTCTTATCTAGAGGGCTTATGTAAGAAAGAAACTAACAGCCACCTGGTCGGGAGTCTTCCCTGCCCAGCTGTGACTCTGCCAACTCTTGCACTGGACTCCTAATCGTTGCTGCTATGCCTAATATACTGCAGGCAGGCTGAGCTGTTGCATTAAAATGCCCTGTCCACACACAATGAGATTCACAGAGCTTTTCACAGAATCACAAAATAGTCTGAGATGGAAGAGACCCAGAAGGATCATCAAGTCCAACTCTTAAGTGAATGGCCTGTAGGGGGATCAAACCTGCAGGCTGGGTGTTACTAGCACCATGCTCTGACCAACTGAGATTGCTAGTACTCCATTCAGCATTTCACATGTGCTCTCAAATTGACTTTGGAGATGGAAGGTTAATTTATCCACTGCAAAGCCTGTATGAACAAATCCTTATCATGCAGCAAAAGCTCCCACCAGCATCTCATGATGCTCTGCTGTCTCCCTGTGATGTGCTTTCCCACCCTTCCCTTTTCTGGAGGTCATTCTCTTAAGTCCCAACTTCAGTCACCGAACTACGGTCAACTGCAGCTCCATCGTGTGGAGATCACAAACCAGCATTTTGCTCCTTTTGACTCATTTACAGCTGACAGGTGCATCCCAATCCAGCTACTGCCTTCCATGATATTCCGACAGCTGCCTCCCAATCCAGCTGTCTCCTTCCATGACATTCCTTCTCCCTCCTCAGTGGTATGATGGCACACAGAGAAATCTTAAAATAACCTTTCACAAAAATTCTGCCATTCCTTGCAAGTTGTGCCCACATTTGGACGTCCCTTATACTCTGTTTGGTCCCTCAGGAAGCTGCTCTGCCACCCAAACCGTGCCTGATTCCTGTCCCCACTCTAGCAGCTTTGATGCAAGACACAAAAACCAGCTATCACAAAGCAAAGCTTCTCCCAATCACTTCACAGCATTTATGTTTTGTTCTTAACACCCACACACCTTTAACACCCTGCATATCAGCAGGTGGTTGTTACAAGGCTCCTTCTCCCAGTACCTGTTAAGATGTTTCCGGGCCCCAGGTACACATGGTAAAGTGAACCAGCAGAATAATGAAGGATATCATCAACAGCCACAGAGACCATAAAATGGATCAAAGTCTCCATCTGATGTTACAAAAATTCCTCACAATTCTTAAGATGCTCCTACAGTGGACTTCTCAAACCACCCCATGGAAACACAGCAGGCAGGTACTGCAGACTGGTCACTGAGGAAACACCACAGAACATACACTATAACTGGCAAACTTCCTGCCAAAAGCAAAAAGAGTAGACAGTTTGTCCCACCAACTACCATGTGTAACAGACACCATTGCTCCAGGTTCCCTTGACAACCACATCCTATGCCTAGCCTTGTGGCTCAGCCTCAGTGGCAGCAGGAGCCTCCAGCTGATCCAAAACTCATCAGCTACAGCTCAACACCAGGCTGGGGTGGTGGGCTCCCAGCTGAACGTGCTCCCCTGTGCTGGGCAGAACTTGCACCAACACGCTGCATGCTGTTACTTCTACCCTTGAATCCTTTGGCCTCCAGTCCCCTCATCTTTCTCCTTGTTTCAGGGAAGCAGTTGCTTGAGAGACGCCTAGCTCCTGTCAGTTACTGGCATCCCAAAAGGAAGTTGGGCTTCACCTGTCTGCATACCTGGAAGGTGGTGCCTGCTTGTTCCAACAGCTACAGCCCAGCAGCCTGACCTCAGCTCTGCCATGAACTTGGGAGAGGGGAGAGCATGGCCAACCACTTGTGTGCTCTGATGGCAGTCCTGCCAAGGTGTGTCCCTCAATGCAGGCTCACACTCCTCTCTGCCTGGTGCAACTCCAGACCATGAATCCAGCAGACACCTGTGAACACTGCAGAGCCCTGGGTGCAGGACAGGATGTTTCTCCACAGCAGGGACCATGCGGTGTGCCTAAAACCATTTCAGCACTATGAAACTGGGCAATACCTTTGCCATCCAGAGGGAAGGCAAGCCCCTCAACAAGCAAAGGCTTTGGAGAACCTCAGGAGATGGCAGGGACAAGTTCCAGTTGTGGCACTTGACCCACACTGCCTGCTCTTCACCATGCTGTGAGCTCTGGGGGTCCCATGAACTCTGAGATCCCATGGCCTCCCTTTCAAGGGCTCCCCATTCCTGGCAAGCGCCCTCTTCCCTGCACAGCTGATGCTTAGCTTCTGCCCCCAATTGTCCCATCCTCTTCCCATGTGCGTTCTTTCATACTCCTCATCTCAGTGGAAAGTCTGTCAGATGGAAAGCTTTTCCCAGGATTAACTAAGGATAAATTCTTTTCTCCCCCTTGATATGACAGTGGCTGGATTAAGACCTTAGCTACATATAAAAACAGGGCAGACTGGAGAGAAGCCCTCATCATGGCCAGAGCCTGAGCCACATAATCAGCAAAGAATTAAATCTCTGTGAGGTGGGGGAAGGAAGTACTGTCTTAGAGCAAAATATTTAGATTCTGTGGAATATTGGCCAATTACAGTATTTTTCTTCAAATAGAACATTTATAAAAACACTGAAATAAATATTTGAGAACACTGTATACCAAAGCCCTGAGTAATTCCTGATGCAAAAGTGTTCCCTCATTTTTCAGGGAGCTTCCCCATTTAGTGTTTAGAGTTGGGATGACTTCTGGTGGGACTGAGTTGCACTGACAGCATGTCCCTGCTGCCTGGAAATGAAGGTGAAGCCCTCCTGGCAAGGGTCACCTCCCAGTGTGGCTGGGTGTGCTGGAGTGTGAGATGTGCTTTCTTGACTTCAAAGATCCTGCCAGCAGCAGCTTGGGGAAGGGCCTGCTGATGCCTTAGGTTTTAACTTTTGTATTTGCAAATTCTGTACTGCTTAGATTGTAACTCTGAAGTTCCTTGTAGCCTGTAATTCTCGCTCTCTCGTAATAGGTAGACATAACAAAGCTTCTCCAGGCTTTGCCTTCAAGGACAGCCAGGCTGTTCTAGGCCCAAAATGTGTAAACCAAAGACTCTAAGGAGGGGGCAAGCTGAGGGGAATTACATCATTAAAGTGGGGCTTTAATTGGAGAATTAACCGTGATATGCAAATGAACCAAACCTATAAAAGTGAGAAGAACTCATGACCTGTAGTCCATCTTGGGGTCCATTTTTGGAAGCAGCCTCTGGCTCCCCCAGGGTGTACCTTGAAGCCCTTCAAATAAATACCTCTTTATTCCCTTACTCTTGTCTAGTCTCTGTTTCTAGGTGGCTGGAGAAGGCATCACTGCAGGCAGCTCTTCCTGGGAAGTGGGAGGGCAGTTTATGACCTTCCTCTGTCTTTTGGTCCTGTGTGGAGGACTGCAGAGCGATGTGGACAAGAATGAGATTCCTTAAATGGCCTTTTCTGAGATTCTGATGAACTGAGCTACTAATTTAAGTCACACTCTCTGCTGCCATGTCAGGGGACTTGTTCAGTGATGCTGAGGGTCACATCCCACTGCCGTGGCTGCAGAAGCAAGGCAAACCCACCCACACAGCCCTGGCAGATTTGGTGTCATGCTCCTGAGCTGATGCCCACCCTGGCCCTGAACAGCCTCAACCTCATGCTTTGCCTTCTATTTTGCCCCCATTTCCCCCTGCCATATGAACAACCTAGCCCAGTTCTTTCTCTCCCAGGCTCAATTTTTTGCTAATTTTGCACCCCCATGCAGTGATTGTAGCCTTGGTGAGTGATCCTAGTCAGACAGCACTGCTGACACTCTCTCTCACCCCTTTTTCTGGATGTTTCTTGTTTTTTGCCCCGCCCCTGTACAGGGCTGGCCCCTCTTTGGCCTGGCAGTCACCCCTCCATTCAACCTCAGCCCAGAGCCAGACACCTCCTTGCAATTTTGTCATTAATGCTGGTATTTTCCTACATTTCAGCTACTGCCATCTGATGCAACACCAAAACTTACTTTCCACACAGGCTGGAGTCTCTCTTCATTGGCTTTCACATACCCATTATCCCACATGCCAGTAGGAAACAAGCCACCACCACACTCCTTGTGAGCCTGTGGATACTCTGCTCTTCCTTATGTTAGGTGGGGTAGGGTTAGAGAAAGAGTTTGAGAGAGGCACACAGTCAAAACCATTTTTACAGAATAAAGTCCTTTGTCTTTTTAAAATATTACGCAGATTATGTATTATGCAAATCACCAATATAGGACAAGGACGCAGGACTCAGAATGTATTGAACAAGCATGATGACATCTCCACACATCCTCCAAATGGATGGGATTACAGGATTGATGAGAACTGGTCAAACCATCACAAAATGATCCAATTATACTGATAAAACATTTCCTGAGTTTGTTTCTCTTAAATAAAGTAACTAGGTTTGCATGGAGAATGTCAGTGACAAGAAATAACTTAAGGGTGAAGTTGCTGAAAAAATGATGCTGCCTCACAGATTCTTCTTTTTTAGCCTCCCAAGAACTTCCCAGCTTCCTGATAGTTCCAGCTCAGTCTAGGGACAGTCTCTGGAGCTGTATGCTGACAGAGTACTGACAGCTTTTTGCTACAGAACTGTTGCTCCTCACACCATCTCTTGACTGCCAGACTGACCAGCTTCCTACAAACCATGACATTCCAGGGAAGATATTACACATCTGTGAAGTTCCCCTCATTCTCTCCCACCAAGGCAGTCTGGCCTTCATGTTGATATCAGCTTCCTATAAGGCAGAAGGGTAGCCCAGGGTTCTGGTGCACCTTACATTTGTCTAGAGCTAAAGCTAGGGGAGATGAATGCCTTCAGAGATGACAAAAGACATTTGACCTGTGGTGGCATTCCACAGCACATGCTAGAGGAGCAGTTATCTAGTCACCACTGAGAGATGCTTTGATGGGAATGGCTGGCACAGCCCTGCTCTCTCCATAGCACTCCCCAAGTGTGTTCTGCACCAGATGTGGTGATATAGCTGTTCATCTCTTCATTGGTATCACAGCTCAATCTACTTGGATGCTGCCTCCATGAGGCACCCAAGAGATTTCCATAACCTTTTCACTACAAGAGTATGTTTCAGGTTGCTTTCAAGTTGCCAGACTGAAATTACCTAAACTGCCCATGTCAGGCATACATCCATCAGGCTGGGTTAAACAGACACTCCGAATTGGACCGAACTCACAAGTAACACAGTCCACATATTTCAAATAATGAGACGGGTTAAAATATTTATTCATTAGAAGAATTGTACTAGTTAGTCACCTTGTTAAGAAGCCTGCACACCTTACGTTGGTTGAAGCCACTAAAAACATCAGTTACAGTTCAAAGCAGAAAACCTCTGGGCATGGGCCCTTTTCAACATCCCTGTGGAAAACCATCCAACCTAGACCAAACTATAAATTTCTGACAATGAGTTCATGACATCCATAACTCTTTCAAGTTTGTGAGGAGAATTCTTGTAAGATACTACCATCGCTCCTTTTCTACCATCTTCTCGTAGGCTCTTCTGCCTGTCTTTCCTGCCAAGGCACAGAGTGTTTTCTGCAGTAGGCCTGAGGTGGTGACATAATGCTGTAACAGCTGTGACATTTTTTTCATGTTGTTAATTCATTAATCAAACCTGAGCTCAGGACAGTGGGAGCCTGAGTGGCAGTGGAGGATCCTCCCTGGTCACCATTCCGTTGACAATTCACTCCCTGAGATGTCTCCCTGGTCTCACCTAATCTTACACTTTCCACTCTTCTCCAAACTCATTTACAAAGTAATTTCTGACAACCAGTGTCTCACTGAGAATGGTACCTAGACTGAAATAAGGAATTTAAATCCATGATGTGACTTTCCCTGAAAACAAAGCATCAAGAGGCTGACATTTGGCACTACAGAAAAGGTCTCTGAACTATTCTGCTAGTACCTTCCGCATGTTTAGGCACTCATCTTTGAACATCTTGCTCTGCATGTCTTGTAAGGACTGACACACAGACTGTTCATAAAACTACTGTTCCAGAAAAGAACCACAGGATTTAGGCCTCCCAACATAGGAGAAAAAAACATTTGCATGAAGAGACGTCCAACTTCATAACACTTGCATTTAGTCAGCAAACCGCTCTGCTACTTAATGCAAATGGTAGAGAGGCTGGGCAGACATTGCTATGAACACAAGAAACAGGGCTGCCCCAGGTCATACAGGGAATAACTCCTTACTAGGAGAAGCCAGGAGGAAAACACTTCCTTCTAAATTCTTGACTTCAGGGTTGAGTTCTTGCATTGTATTGAATCAACATGGAGATGCAACTCATGCCCAAGAAAAGGCGAAATGCTTTGATGCTTTTTGTCACAGCTCTTCTCTGTGAGTGAGACTGGCATGCTCTGTCTAAAGGAGAACACCCCACATTGTTTGGAGGCAGCAGTGTATTTCACGGCAGAACTTTCCATTGAGTACAGGGAGACAATGAGAACTCATCACACAGCAGAGGCAGCGTATCGCATGACACGAAAGAATGAACCAAAACGCTGTGAGGCAATGTGATTTCAAGCCCATCCATTAAAGGAAGCTGCTTTGAAATTCTTTCTACAAACTCAGGGCAATGGAAAAGAGACCCATGCCAGTTTGGTTACTGGGGCTTGCAACTGCACCCAGCCTTCTTAGGAGAAGTACCAAGGTGAACACTCAGTAGAACAGCACTGATCTAGAACTTCAGCAGCTTCTGTCATGACATAGACAGAGGACCTTGCATCCAAAGGCAATGCCACTTTTCCCTTCCAGAAAAATGAAGGATAAAGGAAGGACCAGTAAACCCCTGAGGATTACTGGTGATGTCTCAGATTTACTTTCCACTGCCTGCTTATTTCACTCTGACACTGAAAACCTCATTTCTACAATGCAAAGGTTTACATTTCTTCATGTGCATAAACACAGAATAAAGCTACAAACAGTTAACTTGGGAGACCTCACAGGCACGTGAAAAAGACACTTCACTGCACTCATGGCTCTTGTCTGGTGCAGAATCTAGTACTTACCACTATGATGACTCATGCATTAAGTACTGGCTTGGAAGTCTAGCTTCTTACAAAATAGCGGAGAAAAAGAAAAATTGTTGACTCAAGACCCACACAGGTGTAGAAGACGTTACCTTCAACTTGCAGAACAATGGCCACATAAATAAACTCTTCAGTGACCTCAGGCTATGGCCTGGATTCCAGTGGAAAGAGGCTTAACAAAATGCTATGCCAGAGTAAGGACCCAGCAAGCACCACACAGGACAGCATGAGAACTCACACCACAGCCTAGAAACTTAGATTTTTAACAGTGTGGAATCAAAAGACTAGCTTTGCAAGGGGACATGGGGATTATTTCAGAGGAAGAAACTCAGCCTTAAAGATGAGCAGTACAGTTTGCCCCAAGCTCCACATGTATAGGCTGGATAAACCACCAACCCACGGGTCATTTATCAGGAAAGTTATGTGCACCAGAGCAAACTGCTGCCTTCTACTGCACCGGAGACTTCAAAAATGAGGGATACTGCCTGTGAAACCTGAGCAGCCAGACTTGTTTTGCCCATTACTGTAAGATGCAGAGATCCTGGCACTGAACAGAAACTCAGGGAAATGGTGCTGGTAGCAGAAGGAAAAAAAGAGGGAGGTTGCTTGTCATAACCAGTATAACTGAAAGATCTAGAACTATTTAAACAAAGTTTGGGGAAAGAGTTTCCAAGAAAAAACAGCTGCCCCAAAAGAGGATAAATGTGAATTTCCAGTGGGAAGAATTTAATCTCTAAAGTACTGAGAAATTCAGCAGTTTGCAGCAGTGGTACACAGGCCAAACAAACCTATTATGTCTCCATCCATGGATGGAGAGGTTCTCATCAAACCGTAACTCTGCCATGGCCAAGGCAGAGCTGTGATGTAATCCAGATGCTGCTTTGCAAAAGGTGAATTCATTTCATTACACCTTGAGCCAATGTCTGGCAACTCAGAGAGCCAGTAAATGAAGGAATAGATCTTTCAAGACTTGGGCAAGAGAGACCAAAGAGCACATGTCAGGAACATGTCTGAAACCTACTGCAGAACAGCTATAGAAAGTGTGTAAGAATTAAATTCTCACTTCACTTTTGTCAAAGAAAATTAAAAAGATGAGGAATTGACCACCACCAAACAGCAATATGATAATGAGCGTTTTCCTGCCTGGGCTGGCCAAATGAAATGGAACTGCAATGTACTGGTCTTCTAATGAAGAGCCAAATGGAAAGGACTGGCATCCAGCCAGCTCATCCTCAGAACAGGTCAGATCCCATAGGAGCACCAGGAAGGTGTTCAACTGCTCTGTCCAGAGCACTGCAATACTCAGATGATGTTGTCAACCTCTCCAACACCAGGAAAGAAACACTGGTTCCTCCCTGAAGGTAAGATGATGAGACAAAGTTCCTGGTAGGCACAGAGACACTCATTACCTAAGAGGACAAGGCTGATATGATGCCTAAGTTCAGGTTCATGTTCCTCAGAACACATATCTGGGTAATTACCTTGCCCTTACAATGATAGGATCTATATTGCTTTTGAACATCTGCTGTTGATATTGACTACAATGTGACAAAATAAAAGCTGAGCACAACAGATGATGCTACAATCTTTAGTAGACTCATTGATTGTCATAAACCTAATACACCTAAACACAGTTCTTGACAGTAATTTTCCTAATTTTTTCATGCAGTCTGATGTGCTGCTGCACACAGCTTTTCAGAGATAAAGTCTAAAAGAGCCACTGCACACACAGGCACAGTGATATTTTGATGCCTTCACAAAAACACACAGAGAAATTCCTGCCAGGAGGAATGATACAACTTGCTGGCCTGAACAGGCCAAACTGAGGGTAAACAGAGTTAAATGCTGCTTCTGGGAAGTTCTTAGGCCAAAGCTGCAGACTTGTTAGCTCAGGCTCACACACCACTGGGAATGGGGATTGAACAACTCAAATATGAAACTCAGGTTTTAGCTATTTACCAATCATGAGTTTAAATCTGTTGATTTAAATTTAACTTTTCACCACATAGCTTGGATATCATAGAATCACAGAATGATGGAATGGTTTGGATTGGAAAGGATCTTAAAACTTGCCTTGTTGTATCCCCTGCCACAGGCATGGACACCTTCCACTAGGCCAGGTTGCTTCAAAAGCCCCATCCAACCTAGCATTCCACACTTCGAGGGATGGAGCAGCCACAGCTTCTCTGGGCACCCTGTGCCAGGGCCTCCCCACTCTCACAGGAAAGCTCAGTATCCCATTAACCCTGCCCTCTGGCAGTGGGAAGCCAAAACCCCTTGTCCCAAGTCCCTCTCCAGCTCCCTTGGAGCCCCTTCAGGTACTGAAAGGCTGCAGTAAGGTCACCGTGGATGCTTCTCTTCTCCAGGTTGAATAATCCCAACTCCCATAACCTTTTTTTTTTTTTTGATGAATTAGATTTTATTGTTGGAAAATTATCAGACAAAATTAAAGTGCTTTTTTTTTTTTTTAAATGAAACCTTTACCTTTTCCCTTTGGTGCCCTATAAATAAAGTATCAAATAATGTTTATCCTTTTAAAATCTGCAGTCTTGTATGTCTCATTCTTGCTGGACATTCTTCAAGAACAAATATGCCACATCAATTTCTGCACAGACTGGATTCCTTCAGATTTTGGACATTTACTTCAGATTCCTATTATCCGAGACACAGCAGACACAGCCATGCTGTTTCAGTGTCCACTTCAGAATTACGACTGGGGGTGTTTTTCCAGTGGACAACTCAGGTTTTCAGACAAGTATTCCTGGCCTTCAGGGTTCCCGCGTTCAGGCTGCATTTGCGGGGGTTAGGGGGCATGGTGTGTGCAGGACACAGGTAGGACAACCCCTGAGCTCAATCCCTTCACATTTCAAGATGAACCAAAGGCACAGAATCGAAGCAAGAATATTTATGATTTTATATACCCTTTGCATTAATGTTTTTTGGTAAGTACGGGCACGTTCAGGAGCTTCTCCTCGGTGACTTCCCAGAGCATTCATCAGCAGGATGCTGCAGGACCGGCACCCGCCGAAATCCGCGCGGAGCCTCCGTAAGAGTTCAGCGGCGGGATCCTTCCATCCAGCTGCGTCCCGGAGCCGCTCCCGACGTTCGGGACCGGCGGGCCTCACCCGCTCCAGCCTGGCACCCGGCAGTTACCGCCAGCTGGTGCCACCCACGCACGCAGGTTCGCCCAGGGCCAGACGGCGCTCCCGCTACCGGACGGCCTCATCGCGCAGCCCGGCCCCACCACACCCGCAAGCCCGCCCTAGGAAGCAGCGGCGGCCGCTCCCGCGGCGCTGAGGCGTTCGGCTGCCGCCGGGGCGGAGCCTGGGGAAAAAAGGGGGTCCCGCGAGGGGTCCCGGAGGGTCCCGGAGCAGCCGCACACACCACACTCACCCGCCTCCACCGTTCCCTCCCGGCCGCGCGCGCCCGTCACGCGGCGGCGCAGAGCCCGCATTGGCCGCGCCAGGGCACTTTCATCACGTGCCTCTTTATGACCAATGGGCGGCGGCCGCGTGGCTCCGCCCCCGCGGGGGCAGTTGCGGCGCCGGGTGCGATCCCAGCGCGGCGGAGACAAAGCCGGGCCGGGAGGCACCGCCCCCGCACCGCCCCCGCACCGCACCGCACCGCACCGCACCGCACCGCACCGCACCGCACCGCACCGCACCGCACCGCACCGCCCCCGCACCGCACCGCACCGCACCGCACCGCACCGCACCGCGGCGGCGGGGCGTGGCATAACGAAGTGCAGTGCAACGCAGCGCCGACTGTTCAACCGGCGGGGGCCGTGACCGGCAGGGGGCGGGGAGGGCTCGAGGCGCGCGCGGCCGCCGTTGCATGCGGCAGGGGCCCGGGCCTGGTCCCGATGGCGGGTACTGCCGCCATGTCCCTGGGCAATTACAGCAGCCTGAACCGGGCCCAGCTTACCTTCGAGTACCTGCACACCAACTCGTGAGTACCGGCTGGGGTGGGGCGGACCCGCGGCACCCGGCCTGCTCGGGGCCCCGGCTCAGTGCGGTGGTCCTGGCTGAAGCCACGCGGGCCGGTGAGGCTGAGCGGACCCCTGCCCCCGGGCCGGGCGCCTCGTGGTCCCTCTAGGACCGGCTGTTGTACCGCGGGCGGGTCCGCGGGCCACGGAGAGCTGGTGCATGGGGACAAGAGGCCCCGGGAGGAACGGAGATGCCCCTTGGGCAACCAGGCTCCCATGGCCGCACCTCCGCGGAGCAGTGTGTGCGCTGCCATGACGGTCACTATTCTTCTGCAGCAACTGGCTTTGTGTGTGACTGAGTGTTTTCCAGGTTTATTTTCAACAGGATTATGATACTCTCCTTCCAGTCAGATTTTTGTATGCCGCCAGTGAATTTCCCAAAATAACACCTCTTGAGAAGAGGCAAAGCCATTATTTAAAATGAGTTTCTTCTGAGCACGTCTAGAAAATGAGAAGCACCATCAGAAAGTAGTGCTTAGCGGGGTCAGACACCTATCAAGACCTGCTTGCTGCTCCTAAGCCTTGTAATGCCATGTGTAGAGGAGACGAAAGAGCTTACTCTGCCCGAACTGGAAGAACACTGTGGAACCACTTGGCATTGCTTCATTTTGATCAGCTGGTCACCATTGTAAGATTGCCTGCTGGTGTTCTGTGGAAGAGTTGACTTACTGTTATCCATCAATAGAAGAGCAAATAAAGTGCAGGTTTATCTTTTTGTTTCCCTTTTCAATGTGTAAAGGATCACAGTGGTCTGTAGCAGTCTAAAGATGGCACAGAAACACAGGCAACTTGGTTTCAAAGTATTTTTGTCTGGTTCTGTTGATAATGAGAGACATCTGCAAGAGCAGTTAAGACTAATTTCACTTACATATGCCAAGAGCATTACAGTCCATTTATTTTCAGAATTAGGAAAGTAATGGGCTTTGAACAGGGGATAAACCTAGTAATGACTCCGTGTCACATTTGCATCTTGGCTGGTAGCAGTTGCATGTGGAGTGAACAGTCTGGTGCCTGAAGACTGACAATACTGAGTCATACTGTGGTGCTGTTGTTGATTTCTGAAATTCTCATGTCCAGCTCCAGAAGACAATCTTTTTTATGGATTAGAAGACCGTGCAGATGATGGCAGTGCTCTCTCAGCAGGTTGTGTTTGCCTGCAAAGCTCCAGAACTCTGTCCATCTTCATAAGAAGATAAAGCCTGTGCTGTAGAAAAGACTGAGTTGTTGCTGCTGCCCTCAAGTATATTAAAGCTACTTCGTGTTGCCACTGTGCTTACGCTGCTGGTCTGCTTGTGGTGTGCTGCATATCTACAGTGATGCCTGCATTACCGAATTGTTGGGAAGAGCTGGCAGCTAATGCTTGGATAAGCCAAAGCTAGGGCTTCTTGTCCATCATGAGCAAAGAGCGTTTTGAGGTTATGGGAATCACTGCATAAGTCAAATGCTTCCCTAAGAATGGCAATGGGAGTAATGGAAGTCATTTTAAAAGCAAAGAAAGCCCCAAACTAACCCATGACAAACATCCCCTCCTGTTCCTCCAGTAAAAAAATGAGCAAAAAAGAAAAAGAACCAATCCCCAAATCAACCCAAGACTTTTGATAGAGGAGACTGGTCTTTTGGACTGTTCTCTCTTGCTGAGGAAGACCATCCAATCTCAGATAAATTCTAGTTGAGTGCTAAGGGTGTTCTCATAGTCAAGGAGGTGGAAATTCTTTAAATTGCAGTGAAAGACCAGCCATCTGGCTGTTAGGGTGCAGAAGAAAACAATGCCTTTTTTTTTTTCCCTTCCTTTTTAAGACCATCTTTAGGAAAAATTTCTGTATGTCTACCTCGGAGCACTCAGTCTGAAGTGCTTTACAGGAGATGGTTGATCAGGCCCCTGAGCTTGAGGACCTGCAGCAGATCTTTCTAATAGCAGCTTAATGCTTACATGTCTGATGGCATGTTGAGTTGACCCTCCAGCATCTATATGAATTGATTCAGTTGCCATATATTTTAAAAATACCACCATGCTTTTCCAAGTGCTTTACTTGATGAATAGTTGAGTGGAGACAGACTTTTTAGTAAGTTCTGTAGTGATAGGACAGAGGGTAATGGCTTTAACCTAAGAATGTAGATTCAGACTAGATATAAGGAAAATGTTCTTCCCCTGTAAGGGTGGGGAGGCTCTGGCAGAGGTTGCCCAGAGAAGCTGTTGCTGCCCGTGGATCCCTGAAAGTGTCCAAGGTCAGGTTGGATGGGGCTTGGAGCAACCTGGTCTAGTGAAAGGTACCCCTGCCCATGGCAGGAGATTGGTCTAGATGACCTTTAAAGGTCTGTTTTCCACCCTTATGTTTCTATGTTCTTTTAGATCCTAAGAATGAAAATCAGTGTGCATAAGCACATGAAAATTACATGTGCATTGTGTTACGACTTTTTAGAGTCACCTGCTTGCTTTCACATTTATTCATTGAGATGATGCCAAAAGCATAACAGAGACCAACCAATTTGTATTTGCATATTTTGAATATTTATAATTAAAAATTAAAGGAGTTTGTTAAAAGTAGGGGACCTGAAATTGTCTTTTAGCAGTAAGTAGCCTTTAGCTTATAACTTTAGTGTTGTTGTGTAACTTGAATTTTCCTGGTGAATACAGTTGGAGTGGAAGAAGGTCACTCAAATAGACTTCAAGATGACTAAATAGTGGACTTGAGGAAAACTAGTAATAACACACTGACAGTATCTCCCCACCCCCCAAACTCCCTCTTCTTGTGCTTTTTTTCTGTTTTGGCCTGAAACAGAGTGCATTACTTGGATGTTGTTCCTGATGCATGTGCCAAAGTAAAACATTTTCCCAGATGTGCCCTCCTTCAGAACAAAATGAAGTCTTAAGTCTCTCATTAGTAATTAGGTACTTGTCTGCAAGGTCTGGAGTACAACTAGGTTCAAGCAGGAGGTTCCTGTAGGAACTGCTCACAAAACAAGCTTTTCTTCCCTTGGGATGTTACTCCACATGATTCTTTGTAGAGGTGTTTGAAGTTGGCCATGTTTTAGAGCCATCCTGAACTTTTGTAACCTATGTTTCAATAAGTTGCCAGCATTGGACTCCCCTGTTCTATTCCTTGTCAAGCCTGCAGTTCTGCATGTGATGCCTTCTTCAGCCACCTAGAAACAGAGTCTAGACAAGAGTAAGGGAATAAAATAGGTATTTATTTGAAGGGCCTTCAAGGTACACCCTGGGGGAGCCAGAGGCTGCTTCCAAAAAATGGACCCCAAGATGGACTACAGGTCATGAGTTCTTCTCACTTTTATAGGTTTGGTTCATTTGCATATCACGGTTAATTCTCCAATTAAAGCCCCACTTTAATGATGTAATTCCCCTCAGCTTGCCCCCTCCTTAGAGTCTTTGGTTTACACATTTTGGGCCTAGAACAGCCTGGCTGTCCTTGAAGGCAAAGCCTGGAGAAGCTTTGTTATGTCTACCTATTACGAGAGAGCGAGAATTATAGGCTACAAGGAACTTCAGAGTTACACTCTAAGCAGTACAGAATTTGAAAAATATAAAAGTTAAAACCTAAGGCATCACGTGGAGCTGGCTCAAGTGGAAGTTGCACATTGTGGGATGGTCCAAGCCAGTCTGTGTCTACCCAAGATGAGCTGTTGTTGAGACTATGGATTTTGGTAATACTTTCCTCCCTTCTATATGTTGTTTCACCCATTGTACATCAGTAATAGCTGTATTTTGAATGCTCTGATGCAGGTTGTTGCCTCTGATGATGCCTATTTAAAATATGCTCACATGTTTGCAGGTTACTTGCAAGCTCTGATAGACTTCATTTTGCCAACATCTTGTCTCTTTTTTTTGAAGTTATGTTGCAAGTAAAATAATCTCAAACTTTTTTTGGGAGGTGTAAGAAATTGTCACTAGTTCATCATGATGGATGTGAAGTATTTCAGGCACTTTTGCCGGTAAGGCAAGACCATGGAGTTTGTTTAAGATTGGTTGAATCAGGCCAGAGCACTTCATGTGACTTTAGTTAGATATTGACAAGCGTGTTCAAATTCATAAACTGAATGGAAGACTTTTTAGTGTGTATTCATTTATGTTAGTGATGAATAGCTGGAGTGAATTTCATTGGCTTGTAGCAAGGTTTCCCTTTGCTTGTGTCAGCACAATAGGTTGCAGTTTTGGGAGATGGTCAAGATCAGTACAGTGTTGGGCTTTGTGGAGATGTTTTGTCTTGCCTTTCTTATCATCTATAGCTGTGTTATCTGTTGTTTTGTTCCACCATCTTTTTTGGAAATCCTTATTTGTATCTTATTTGCATCTTTTCTGACTTAGAAGTATTCCTAAAATTGTGGAGTAAAAGCTGCTCATGAAGCGTAGCTACTAGTGCTAAAGCATCCATTTGCTTACAGGTTACTTCTTAAATAAACTGCTGTGATGTTGACCTGTGGAGCTGAATAGACACTTGTAAACTCAAGAGAGCACTTGAAATCTGTAATCATCCTACGTATCTGCTCACTCACCTCCCCAGTGGGATGGGGAGGTGGATCGTACGAGGCTAAAATCTGTGGGCTGAGATAAGAACAGTTCAAAAATTGGAGTAAAGAAAGATACGATAATAATAGGAAAAAGAGAGCTAGAGGAATAAACCCCAAAAGTCAAGTGATGGCCAATAAAATTGCTCAGCACCCACTGACCCTTGCCCAGCCTCTCCCCCAGCAGCGATTGGGCCCTCCTGGCCAGCTTCCCTGGCTTATAGACTGAGCAGGACATTCTGTGGTACAGAATATTCCTCTGGCTGATTTGGGTCAGCTGCCCTGGCCATGCTCCCCTCCAGCTTCTTGTACAGCTGGCTAGCGTAGGACACTGAAAAGTTCCCGATTTAGGGTATGCATGGTTTGGCACCAGACATTGGTGTGTTATCAACATTCTTCTCACACTAAATCCAAAACAACACTGTAACACCTACTGAGAAGAAAATTAACTCTATCCTCGCTGAAACCAGGACAGCAGGAAATCCTGCTCAACGGAAGGAGCACCAAGATTGTATTTCTGTGGAAGCTTTCTGATTAGGTACATAGTCTTCCAAACACTGTTCTCATTGGTCTTGTCTCTGTGGGAGAGTGCAGATATGCAAATCTCTGTTCCCATGGTTTTAGTGATAACTTTGAAGGCTGATGTGTTTTCCTCTGACTGGAGCTTGAGGGGTTCAATGTGATCGCCCTGAAGATGGATATGAAAGCTTATTTTGTTGTTATTAGCAGTGTGGAAAGCTATAATATTTTATGTGTGGGAAGTACCTATGTGTCTCTTCTTGAAAGGCTAAAAATACAAATAAATATCTTCTCTTTGGTTGCCTGTTGCCCTTTTTGTGTAGTGGCAAGAACAGGCTATATGTGAGGGTTTTGTGTAAACTGGAACATGTTCATAAAACCAGTTTCTGAGGTCTTGGTCTGTTCATTGAACAACCTAGAGGAGCAACAAATCCCAGCGACTGTTTCTCCACATCTTGCTGTTAACATTATGGTGGATGTGGCTCATCTGTGTTTGAAATAATTGTTAGGTTTTGAAGTTAGGTTGCCAGCTTGGGCATGAAGTGAAGATACGGCATTTATGTTGACAGACGTAATGATTTTTATTAGCTTCTTTAGTTTTTCTCACCATCTACTTTCAGTGTATAGCGTGTAACTAATGGCTTGCAAATGGGAGCTGCTTATAGGAGATGGCAGTTAAGAGGCTGGAAACTAAACATGTCTCTTGAGATTGTGCTGAAGTGGTAGCTGGGTTCATGATTTTAGCGTTAAGTTGGGCAGGTGGTGTGGTACAGTGGTGTCAGAAGACTCTTTCTCTGGATTAGTAGCAGTTGCACCTACTGGATGTTAGCCAGGATCTGAAAGCTTTTTTCTGTCATAAATAACTTCTGCAATGAGACTGTGTGCATGGGGGAGACTCAGCCTTGTTCCTAATGTTGTCTATATCTTGTTGCCCAGAGCAGCTGTGGCTACTGCATCCCCAGAAGTGTTCAAGGCCAGGTTGGACAGGGCTTGGAGCAAGGTGTCCCCCCCGTGGCAGGGGGATTGGAACGAGATGGGCTTTAAGGTCCCTTCCAACTCTAACTGTTCTGTGATTCTATGATAATCCTCACGTGGCCATATTTACTTATAGGCAGAATTAAGTTGCCATGAAAAGGCCTGTCAGTGTGGTGAGTAAGGACTTCCATGAACTGTTGACTGGGTCGTAGGCTGGTTCATTGGATCATCGTGTTCTCTATAGTTTCTGTGTACTTGCAGTATGTTTTAGACCATAGTGAGCTGCACTTTGGGGCAGATTGGCTGCTACATGGCTGCCTCTGGCAGACAGTAAATCACTCGTTCCTAGTCTGCTGTCAGCCAGACCGTAGTATTGTACCAATTTGACTGGATTTGTTTAAAATGTAGTTGAGATTCTCATTTATTTAAAGGTCTCTCTTTTTTTAAGTGTTTGTGTAACCATGCTGACTTCTGTGTTTCATTGCAGAACTACCCATGAGTTCTTGTTTGGTGCCCTTGCTGAACTTGTAGATAACGCCAGGTATGTACCTGAGACTGCCTAATTCCCAAGGTAACTTTGGTTAAGATTTTATTCACCTATTTATTAGTTGATCTTAAGCAATTTTCACTTCCAGTAGACTTTACAAGAAATACAAAATAGAAGACATTGCTGCAATTTAGTATGAATATTTCACTTGCTCCTCTTACACTGCCACATCAAACCCCTAAAAAAAAATTATTCCTGGAAAGACAGATTTGAATGAATCCTGGAACAACTCATATTGGAAATGAAGTTGATAGAAGATACAGGATAGATTTAAAGAAAAAAACAGTCTGCCTTTTTGTTTAAAGAAATTGGTAAAATAAATATTACAGGAGCTGTGATTCTTCTGATATCTAAATAATCATAGTACTAAACATGACAATGAAAATCAAATCAGAAGTGGGATGCTGAAAAATAGATTAAGAACAGCTAAAGGAATTTTGACACTTGAGGAGACATGGTCTTTGGAAAATGCAGGTGTTGGGCCACCCATCTCACATGTGTGTGGGGAATCCATGCTATATCAGCCTCCCAAGCCTTGGGTGCTTTTCTCTTGAGCTGCAGGAAGTACTGTCATGAAGCCTTATGGAAATATTTTGGGATTGTTTTCTCTAAACGTGGTTTGTCACAGTGTGCAGTTTGTGATGTAAGGAGCTGAAACTGGGGCATTTTTGAGCAGGAAAGCTTCTGTTTAGGAAATCAGCTGTGTGTGTGTGTGTGTGTGCATGAGCTGGTGCTGTGTTCACGGTTGCTACAAGGTAATAAAAAGTAGGGTCTTTGGGATGGTTTTCCCTTCACCTCTTGGTTCCCCTCTGGCTGCAGAGAGGTTGTCTTCTGGGAAGAAGGTGGCTGGGCTGGGCTGGGCTGGGCTGGGTATGCATGGGCTCGGCATGCTGGGCTGGAGGTACAAAATTGGAGCAAAGTGGCTGTGGCATTTGTCAAGTGGGGTTTTGTTACAACACTACAGCTCCACGCCTCTAGTCAGCAAACCAAGGTTGGTTTGAGAACAGGGCAGTAGTGCCGTACATGCGGTACTTTCAAATACAGAGGAGGATGCAGTGTGTGAAGGGCTTTACTTCAGTGATCTTGTAATGACAGTTTCCTGTAACAATCTTGAATGTATTGGGATGGAGCTTTATGTGGAGTTACTAAACCTTTTGTAGGCAGCTTGACAGAAAAACTATAGGCGTTGTTTGTTTCATATAGGAGGGAGCTCAGAAGTGTCTACTCATTTGATTCCCAGCCCTAGAATGACTTTTGTTAGAATGCCAGTGATACTTCCTGTCACCAGATCTGTTTGTATGCCAGCAGTGTCTTACTCTGGAGTTAAGGTTCAAATAAACAAAAAGTAGGACAATGTTTTCTGTCAATGATGACTGTGGGGCCTCTGTGGACTTTGATCTGTGCAGTCAGTTATTTTGGAAATGATTGCATGTGCCTGGATTTTTAGCTTCATTTCTGTTTAACATTTGAATAACAACTCTGTTTTTATTTCTTTGTAGAGATGCAGATGCCACAAGAATAGACATTTATACTGGTAAGTCACTCCTGCTGCTTCCTTGTATGTCAGCAATTAAGTCAGTAGTTAACTTAGATTTAGGCTGCAAATGTGTGTTGTCCTTGACAGAACGGGAGTCAGGGTGCTTATGCCGAATCCTGGGATCAGTACTGGGCCCCTCCAGACGAGAAAGACATTAAGGGGCTGGAGCGTGTCCAGAGAAGGGCAAGGAAGCTGAAGAAGGGGCTGAAGCACAAGTCTGATGAGAAGTGACTGAGGGAGCTGGGGGGCTCAGCCTGGAGAAAAGAAGGCTTGGGGTGGCCTTCTTGTTCCTACAACTCCCTGACAGGAGAGTGCAGCCAGGTGGGGGTGGAGCTCTTCTTCCCAGTAACGAGTGACAGGAACAAGAGTAAACAGCCTCAAGTTGTGCCAGGAGAAGTTTAGATTGGATATTAGGGAAAATTTCTTCACTGAAAGTGTAGTCAGACACTGGAACAGGCTGCACAGGGTAGTGGGGGAGTCATTATCTACCCATATTTAAAAGCCGTGTAGATCTGGTGTTTAAGGACATGGTTTAGTGAGCTCAGCTGTGTTAGCTTTGTGATAGGACTTGATGATCTTAAGGGTCTTTTCCAATCCGAATAATTCTATTGCTCTACTATTTCTTCTGTGCCATAGTGCCTGTTGTCTTTCAAAAAGGAGTACCTTTAGAAGTACCTTGGGGAAGCAACTAAGTCAGCCTTTACCTGGGGTCAGGTGAAGTGAGTTGCTGTTGGTACTGGATGCTTAAAAACTCCACTGTATGGTAACACAGTTTTGTAGCACATGTTTACATACAGTATGAAGTGAAGAAGTTCTTAGTCATTCTGTAACAAAAATCTGGTGCTCTTTCTTATAGCTTAGCCATGTTGCAGATGTAAAAGTCCTGTTTGTTGTGTTACTTTTGTTGTTAACACCGATCCTGTTTTATGGAACTTCTAACTTTTGGTTATGGGAGCAGTGAGCAACTCTTCTCTTGCAGAGCAACGGGAGGACCTACGAGGTGGATTCATGCTATGTTTTTTGGATGATGGAACAGGAATGGATTCAAGTAAGTGGCAGAAAGTTATACTTGCATTTGCAAGCTGAGGTTCCATGTTATGGTTTGAGTTAAATTAACAGCCTAGTTCCATTGAAAAGGGGAGGTTCCATGCCTGTATACATGTTCCTGCCTCTCCTCTTTCACACCATATTACATATCAAACCCTTTGCCTCTTCTTTTGCAGAAAACTAATCTGGTCAAAAGAAAATTGTTTTCCTGCATTATAGAGTTGAGTCAGCCTGGCCTAAGTTTCCCAGTACACTGAAGTTGGCTGTGGGGCTGAAGGGAGAACAGTGGAGCAAGAAGGGGAATAAACGCAAGGTTTGATGTCATAAGCCTTTTCCCCGTCTGGCTGCTAGGTAGTCAGTGTCTCTCAGCTCTAAGCAGAAGTTGGCTCTGCTTTGAAAACAGTTTGCTATTGTTTCATTGTGGACATTGTGGCTGAGATCAATACTGGACAACATAAAATCTTGGTAATATGAGAGCTATATAACAAATGTATTTTTGCCTTGTGAGTACTGAAGTACTGATGTAAATCAGTGTTGTATTTAGCAGGAGAAAGCTAAAAGCTTTTCTGTTTGCTTTAGCATTGATGGGCAACACTGTCAACCCACTTTCTTTGAGTCTCGAGGACTGGTAAATCATCCTGTGAGGAGCTCTCTACGGGGCAGAAAAACTAGGTAAAATTGGGAGGTGAATTTGGAGAAGACAAAGGAAATGGTTAAATAAGCAACAACTAACATTCTTGCACTGATTCCTCGGTACTTTAAGTTCCTCTTGTGATATTGTCATAGTTTAATCCCAGCTGGCAACTCAGCCCCACACAGCTGTTTACTCCTCCTCCAACTGAGATGGTGGAGAGAATGAGAAGGATAAAAAGTGAGGAAACTTCATGGGTTGAGATAAAAACAGTTTATAAGGGAAAGCAAAAGCTGTGCACACAAGCACAGCAAACCAAGGAATTCATTCCCCATTTCCCATGGGCAGGCAAGTGTTCAGCCATCCCCAGGGGAGCAGGGCTCCATCATGTGAAACAGTGACTTGGGAAAGCAAATGCCATAAGGCCACATGTGCCCCTCTTGCTCCTACTTCCCCAGCTTTATCTGGTGAGCACTACACCAAGTTGCACGAGGCTTGGAGCAATCTTCCGGTGTCCCTGCCCATGGCAGGGGGTGGAACAAGATGGTCTTTAAGGTCCCTTCTAATCCAAACCATTCTGGGATTTTATGATGTGGTCTGGAATATACCTTGGGTCAGTTGGGATCAGCCATCCCAGACTTGTCTCCTCCCATCTCCTTGTGCAACCCAGCCCACTTGATGATGGTGCATTTTGAGAAGCAGAAAAGGCCTTGATGCTGTGTAAGCTGTGCTCAGCACTGACGAAAACATCCCTGTATTAGCAATACTCTTTTCTAAAACACAGCCCCATGCAAGTTAGCATGGAGAGATTGAGCTCTATCCCAGCCCAAACCAGTACAGATATGAAGCATTTCATTCAATTTATTTGTGCTTTGATACACAGATTTGTGACCTCCATAAAGAAATGTGGTTTGAACCCCTGGTACCTTCTGTATATTCTTTGGAATACAATTAAGGATGCTAAACAGGTCTCCCAAGAGTACTTTTCTGCCACCAGTGGAACTGAAGGAAGCAATAAAGCCCCATCCATGAAAAAAAACTGAAACTGAAGTGTGGCCTTCTCACAATCCTTAGGGTCAGGGAGAGGAAATACAACCATGGCTTCTTGCCGCTGGGGGGTCGCCTCTGGAGCTGTGGAGCCGCGTGCAATTGACAGCGAATGGCCACTGCTGGTGGTCTTCGCTGGTTATGCTGCAGGCTCGTTGCCCACAGAGGCAAGCTGTCTCAGACCCCCAAAGTCCCCGGGAGTAAAGGAGGCGAGAGATAGTTTCTGTATAATAAATCTGCAGGTTTATTCCATGGATGAAAGGGGGTAGAACTACAGAACTAGCTGATAACTCTCAATTAACTGCCCTCCTATCGCTCGTGCAGCAGATTTTGTACTGGCAGAAGTTGGAGAGCAGCAAAGGGGTAGTAACCAATAGGATCACAATATAACAATATGTGACAGGCGTGACAATAAGTCACTACACAGCATAGGAGAGAGTATAATGTAGCAACCAATAAGAAAGTAACCTGGGGAGAATTTTCTAGATAGAAAGGAGTGGCTTATACTGCAGTGCCACCCCCGGACGTCCCCTCGGACTCCGAGTCCCTCGCCTATTGGAGGGCGAGGATCTGATGGACATTTGCCTGCCAGAGCCCATCAGTGGGCTAATGCACTGCAGCATACAACCTTCTTTGCCTGTGTTGAAAACTGTGTGTTTCTCTGGAAGGTGCCAGATGTCCTAATGCCACAGAATTTCATGGCAGCTTTCATCCTGTTATTGCTTCTGTATTGCTGTTTCTGTGACAAAATGGGATGTAAGTATTGGCTATTGTCTTGGTTTAAGATGATTTAAGGGGGATGCACTGAAACGAGTTGTGTCCCCTTAGTTTTAACCAATCCCCTTTCCACAGGAAATGAGTATGAGTAAATACAAGTGAAAAAATAACAGTTTGCTAACACGCGAAACAGCAACAGGCACTAAATAACTGTAAATAATCAATAGATATAAAATTGCTAAATCTCATGGACTCCCTGGGAACAGAGGGAAACTCAAAATGGCAGAGGGACCCTTTCCCCAAGATGATGCTTGCCACAGAAGACCATATGTGGGGAGATAAAGGGAAAGTGGTGGCAGCCCTCCTTCTTATCTCTCCAGTGGCAGCAGCTCCATCGGCGTATGCGACTGACACACTCTGGCAGCTGGCACTTGGTTAAGGACTAGAACCTGTGGAAGGACTTCACCTTGCTCTTGGCAGAGGACAGCAAGGTAGCCAGCTAAGGCATATCAGATTCTGTGCCTTCTCACGTCAGCCGGGTGCTGCTGGTGGCTGCAGCAACTGCGGGGAGCGGGGCCTCTTCACTCCTCTCATCACCACACCACAGCTGCGCCCTGATGTTGCGAAATTCACTCTGAAACTGTTTTCGATTGTGAAATGCATCTTCTTGAGTTGCTACTGTTGCAAGCACAGAAAACCTACCTGAAACAACCCCTTCCGGAGGTCAGAGAGAAACATAAGGAAAAAAAAACAAAGCAGAACCTCTTCCTTGAGCAAAAGCTATGAGGGGAGAGAGAAAGTTCTGCCTGAGTGCCTCAACTTCAAAGAGCTTGACACTCACCTACCCCCACCACCAGCCCTGTGGTTCTGGTTCTGGCCACACCGCCAGGTCTTAAAGAGGCTAACAATTTTGGGCACAGATGGATATGGAATACAGTAACATTTGGGTTACCCAGGACAGCTATTAAGTGGCTTCTTTTGACTAGTCTTTCAGCTAAATGTTGGAGAATTTTATCCTGGTAGCCTGAGATGCTCAGTAAAGAAGATGGGTAGACACTGCGCATTGCAGTGGAATTTCACGGTGCTATGCATTGTATACAGCATGTAATTCATGTCCTTTGACTGTCTTGATGCTTGACCAAGGTCAGCCAGGGGGAGGCTGCTCCCATTTGTCTGCCAGCCTGGACAGAAGCAGCTAAGGAGAGCCTTTCATTCAGGCACCCTGCACGGGGCTCTCTGATTCCGTCCCTGGCTGTAGGAATCTAAGCTTTAATTTCCCGTAATGCAGGATCTACCAGTTTTAAAGACGTCCTGAAGATCTCCTATCTGACTTTAAGAGATGTCAGCAGAAAACCTTTTATTGGACTTTTCTCCCTTTATACAAACCTTGCCTCAACAGAAATCATGGATATTGGGAGTGGAGTTTTTTGGAGCATGATAACTTTAATTAAGAATTGTTTTTATTTTACATAAAGCTGACCTGTTAAAAAGAATAATACCATGACTTGCTGTAGTGCTGTTGGAGCCCATGCTAGCATGGGATCTTCCCAAGTCAACTGAAAGGGCAGCTTGGAAGGCTGGATGAGGCACCATCTGGGGATGATGAGTGAATAAACCCAGGTGCGTCTGGGCACTTCTAAATGGAGGGAAGAGCTGAAGGGCTCAAGTTAACTTTTCCAGGAACACACTCTCTGTTACTCTGTCTTGTTGCTGTTCTCATGGGTTTTGTTCTGTCTGGGACAATTCTAGATTTGTCTGGCAGGCTCTGAAAACAGATTTGAGTGATTTGAGTGCTCTGTCTGATGGCTCCTAAATAGCAAGCCAAATGACAACTCCTCATTTCTAAAAAGTAGGTATGCTTGTCAAGTGATTCCTGCAACAGTTGCATTCAGTACTCACTGCATTGGCTCTCTCAATGATCACTCTGGGTTGTGTGGTCTGAAGATTGAATACATTTGTACTCAAGCTGCAAACACCTCACACTGTAGAATCATGAGTTATCAAAAGGTCTGAGGATTCAGTGATGTCACAGGACAGCTCTTTTCAAAAGAACCATCATGTACTGCAGAGAGGTATCAGAAATATAGAATCTTCCGAGTTGGAAGGGATCTGCAAGGATCATGGAGTCTGGCTCCTTGCCTGGCACAGGACACCCCAAAATCCCACCCTGTGCCTGAGAGAGTTGTCCAAATGCTCCTGGAGCTCTGTTAGGCTTGGGACCATGACCAGTGCCCTGGGGAGCCTGTTCCAGTGCCTGGCCACCCTTTTCCTAATTTCCAATATTAGAAAATATGTTATTATCCAATATATACCCTCTGCCCCCAACACAGAGAATAATAGTACTGGCCCAAAAGTTTGACTTTTTCATAAGGAACTAGATAGGAGTCCATTAGAGAACCAAACAATAGATCTCATGCAGCACATCAGATTTCTCATACTATCAGTGAAATCATTACTGGGAATATCGAGGTTTGAAATTTTATCTAATGCCTGGCTCTGAAAGTACTGTGTGATTTTAATGAATCAAAATACAGGTTGAATGATTCAATGAATCAATGTGTAGGTTGAGAAAGTATAACAAGTAGTTTAGGAAGTGACCTGTAGTTTTATACTTATGCAATTGAAGAAAATAAGTCTCTACCTGGTATTTTCATCATAGAAGTGCTCAGGTTGGAAGCTACCTCAAAGATCATTTGTTCCAGCCTTTCATGAGAAAGGGAGGAGATGATTTAGCACCCTGTCTCTCCAGTGATGCAGACTCCACCACATACCTGGGGAGGTTGTTCCAGTGACTGATTAAATGAATGATTGATCTCTAAAAAATTTCTTACTTATTTTAAGAAGAAACCTCTCCCAGTGCAACTTGTATGTATTGCCTCTTTTTCATGTGGCTCCTAGGGAAGGGAGAGCCTCCATCCTCTTTGTAGCCACCCTTCAAGTACTATAATACTATGATGAGATTCCCCCTCGGCCCTCTCTTCGTGAGGAAGAAGTTGTCCTCATAGGGCAGATTCTGCAGCCCTCTGATCATCTCCTTTGCACCCTGTCCAGTCTGTCTGCATCTCTCCTGAGTTGAGACAGAACTGGACACAGTACTGCAGGTGGGGCCTGCCAGACATGGAGCTGGGTGGGATAATCACATCTCCATCTCTTTGGCAATGTCCCTGTGGATACAGTCCAGGATCCTATTTGCTTCAGTTGCTGCTGTGGGACACTGCTGGATCATACTCAGCTTGTTCACCAGGACCCTTCCAGCAAGGCCGCTCCTCCCAACCTGCAGATTCCAGTCTGTGCTGGGCTCTTGGGTTATTTAATCCCAGGTTCAGGACTTTATGCTTCCTTTGAACTTCAGGCACTTCTTGTTTGCCTACTATTCCAGCCTGTCCTGGTGTCTAAGAAAGCGCTCTTTATGTGCCCAATTTTCCCCCATCAACAAAGCTGGTGAGGGTGCCAAGCCAGCCCAGCATCCAGATCCTGTATGGAGGTGTTGAGCAATGTGGGGCACAGCATCAATCCCCAGGGTCTCTGCTTGTTACAGGCTGCCAGCTGGAGTGAAAACCATTGATGATCACTTCTGAGCACGACCCATGAGCCAGTTCCCTACTTGTTTTGTATACCACCTGCCTGGTCTGTGTCTCCCCAGTTTGTCCAGGAGCAGGCTGTAGTAACACTTGTGTCCAACACTTTGCTGAAGTCCAGCCGAACAACACCCACTGCTCTTTCCATATGGACAGGAAGTGCTGCCTTGTAGAAGGTGACCAAATCAGTCAGGTGTGACTTGCCTTGGTAAATCTCTGCAGACTTAGCCCATTCACTTGCCTCATGTGGCTTCTAATACTTTTTAAGACAGCTTGTTCTATTGCTTTTTGAGACATTGAAACAAATATATCAGTTCTTGCTTCTTTCAACTATTTTTGAAGTTTGGAAGCTCAAAACAGCTTTTGTTCTAATGGAAGCAGTTAATGGAAGTAGTAGTGTCTGAGTTGCTTTATTAGATCTTGTATTTTAAAGATACTCTTTATCCATGGCTTACAATAGTGAGGAACATTGTTTAACTGGAACTCCAACTCCAGCTTTAGAGTGTGTACACACTTGTGTGTGTGGACCGTGATTCTTGGGGGCCACTTTCAGGGGAGTGGTCTACACAATTCTCAGGAGAAAATGTCTATTTAACCTTGTTTAGGGTTAAATATTAATCCTAAACATTGATATTTCCTCTAATGTTAACAGATTTTTGAAATAAATCGCAGGAACATATATCAAAGTGATTTGTCAATCACTGGCTGTTTCCAGTCATTGCCCCATGTGGGGTTGGTGTCCTGTGTTTGTTACAGTGACAAAGGACCTCACAGCTTCTCCCTTGTTCCCGTATCCCAGGGAAAGTTCAACTTGGCTTCAGGCTTATTTCCCCCAGGTAGTGAATTAAATTCTTTAGCTCTGGGATATCTTTTGAGGATGCTGTTGAGTTCACTGCAAATGTTCACGTGAATAGAGCAGATGAATTTGTGGAGAAGGCAGGAAGTATAATTTTCTCTGCTCAGATTGGGACCTTCTTTATTGCATTCTCAGCTGAAGACCTTGGAGATACAAGAGGACTCTGCTCAACGAGCAAAGCCGGGTCTGACTTCAGAAACACTCAGAAACTGAACTGCTCCATCCACCAGTTCCTTCATCCCAAGTGTCCGATGTTTCTTATCAAAAATCTTTTTCTGTGTGCCCTTGATTTCTTGGGCTTTGAAGATCAACCTGCTATCTTGACCATCTTGAGTGAATTTCTTCAGCTTTTTTTTTTTCTCTTGTTTGTTTTGGATAGATCTCCCTCCCCCATTTCTCTTGCCAGGGAGTTTGGCTTTTTTTAATCCAGTAGTTCTGAGACACAACAAAACAAAAATAGGGTGACTAAAATAGCCTTAAGTGAAACACCCTCCAGAGCCTTAAAAGAGCTGGAAAAAAAAATAATTTGTATCTTGATTCTTGGGAGGATATAAGTATTAAATCTCTCCCAAAGACAGCCTGGAGAGAGGTGCTCCCTCACAGTCTCCTCTGCTCAGCATCACCTTCATCCCTCTACTCTGAAAGAAGAGTCACAGTAGGGTGGTTTCAGTCATCCAGCATTGAGTGATAAACCATGTGGTCACCTTTCCTGAGAAGGGAAATGCTTTGGATAATTACTCTTTACCCATTTTAGACTTCCTAAAGGTTTCTTAAAAATAGTTACTGAAAAAATGTTTGTAGAGCAAAAAGGTTCCAATAGTCCTTCTCTTTTTAGAATATCCCCTATCCGCTTTTCTCACCAGGCTTTAAAAATAACACAGTAATAGTAGTTAGAGTAATAATAATAGCAGCAGCAGCAGCAGCAGCATCCACACCCAGATCTCTAATGCAAGATATTTCGCTGTTTTCTTTCTTTGACTAGAAAATACTACAGTAGGCTGAAGGGAAGGCAGAGGTACCCTTATCCAGTCCAAAGCTGTTTCTGGAATAGCTGTGGAGCTCCATTGAGAATAGCTGCAGTTGAGGCAGTGAGGTATTTGCACAGTTGTTCTCCTGTATTTGTGTCTTTAAATCTGAATATAATTTCAACTGAAATCATTCAGTTGAATGTATCAGTAATATTCAACTGAAAATGGCATTCTGACACTAGCTCGGTGATGTCATGTCAGACCAATGGTGTTAGTACTGAATATTTTACTGTAAAACTAATCAGTGCTGGTAGGCCTGTGTGAGTCTTTTTCGTGCTGAAATCTAGCTTGTCCATGGGCTCAGCCTCCCCGTAGCTGCCTGGTGGTGTCTTGTGCTCCCTTATAGCTTGTGTATGCATTTGTTTTTAGCCCTCATGGTAAGGTCCTTTGCATTCCTTGTCTCTGGAATTAAACTGTATTTCTCCCAGTAAACTCTCTGGTGAAATGATTGCTATCACTTGGGACAAGGGAAAGGAATCATTCTGTCCTAGGGATGATGTTAAAAGGGGTTATCCCTTGAACAATAGAAAGGCTGGAACTAAAAATGGCAGACCCTCTCAGCTGTAAAGTTATCGTGCCCTTTCATTTTTATCCTGTGCTAATGAAATCCTCTGCTAATTGCTGTAGGACCTGCTCGTGTTGCCTTTTTCTGCAGCTGTCCTGCTGCCAGGGCTCCAGCAATCTCCTGCCATGGTTAGCTTGTATCTTACTAGTGCTTTAATTAACCAGAGTGTTCAGTTCAGCACTGTGAAGAAACAGTAGTGTTTATTCTGGATTCCTGACCTTTTTTATAGTCCCGATCTCTGCTCTAGTGCCAGTTCTCTGAAGTGTGGGGTGTCAGTGGGTCATGGGATGCAATAGAGCCACTGCATCCCAGGGTCGTAATTTATGAGAATCAACAACTACGGTGGACACAATAGACCATTTTTGTGGATGGTTTTTTTTTTTTGCAAAAAGAAATGCCTTCATGCAGTTCAGATGGGACAGTGAACTAGACTGAAACTTAAAACTCTTTTTGTCAGCATCGTGGCACCTGTACAAAGCTTCTGGTAACATCAGTGCCCTCAGGCAGCATGTATCTCACAGGGCTCTGTGGTACAGCTTCAGGATGGAACTTCATCTTGGGCTTATGGCCTCTTTTCTGGCCTATTTCCAGTGGTGAAGGAGTTATCTTCCTTCTTAATCTAAAAGATGTGTGTGTGTGTATCTGTACACTGAAATAAGCCTTTTTTGTTCCCTGTCTCTTGTTGCAGATGAAGCTGCCAGTGTTATCCAGTTTGGTAAATCAGCCAAGCGGTCACCTGAGTCCACTCAAATCGGGCAGTATGGGAACGGCTTGAAATCGTAGGTACAACAAGAGCCAGCCTCCTGAGGTTGGGGAGGTCATAGTTCAGGTGATCAATGTACTTTTTGCTCAGAGGTGTATAGCTTTTTTTCCAGAAAAAAAACCAAAACAGATGAACTCTAAGGTCCCCTGGTTTGGTAGACAGGAGCTCTGTCAACATCTGCTGTGGTTTTCCAGGGGCCAGGAAGGCTCTGTACAGCTGATGACAGTGATTTGGCAGAGGGTGCAGGTCAGAGCTTGGGGAAAATAATGGAAGAGCTGGAAACAAAATAGTAATCTCCCTGTGATAGTCAGGTAGTAAAATTAGAGCAAAATAGTGCTGCAGCCTTTTAACAGGAAAGTTATCTGGTACAAGGCAGATGGACTTAAACCTTTTCTTTTTGTTCTTAAACCAAACAAATGCAGGGAGAAGGGGAATGATGGAAACAATGAGAGAAGGAGTGGGATTAAGTGCAGAGGAATGCAAGGAAGAGAATCTTAGTGGTTGGAGTAGATCTGTTAGGAAAGACGAAGAAGTTTGCTGGGTCTTCAGAAAAGTTACAGGGCTTTGTGGCTTACTCTGACTGTTCTGCTTTGTGCTCACCCGTGTGGCTTGATTATATGCATCTTACTGGGAAATCAGTGGGACTCTATAACTTGGGGGAAAAAAATCCAGGATTAGGGGATCTTGAGACACTGTTGGTTCAGCTACAGTGCAGGGCAGATCCCAGATCCTGACTCTGCTTCCAGGACAGATCTCTGTCCTTTCTTAACCTTGAGCAAGAGGTGTACTGTATTACAACTGAGAAATGCTGCCTGAAGCCCCAGCATGTGAAAGGTAGGCTGTGATATCGCTGTGGTATGGACCTAAGCCAGCCTGAAGAGAAATGTGCTGAGATAACACTAATACTTCTTTCGATGCAATGTTAATTGTTATCTGTTAACGGTGTTTTGGATGAGTTTGGTAACAGGATAACTTGGTAGAGAAGATAGAGAAGATGCAAAGACACTGTTTGAGATAGGAGAGTGGGGAAGAAGAGGGGACTGTCCCTTTCTGTGACAACAAGCTGCTAAGCTGCCTTAACTGAAGTGTCAGTGAGCCTTTAGTTAGGTTAGGAAATGAATTTTCTGTGTCCAGACTGCTGCAGTTGATTCCAGGTACAGTGAAATGAGGAGTGCCCTTGCTTTCTTGCTGACATTTCTGCTCAGGGATTTGAAGGTTATTGTCACATCTCACCTCAGCTGTCTTTTAAATTTTTTTTTAATTTTTGTTTAAGCTTTCTACATAGTATGAGTCTGGAATGCCATGCTGTATTTCTGCATCTTTTAATTGTGACTGGTGTTAAATGTTTTGAAACATTATGAAAATGCCCAGATTGATACGCCTTCTGAAAGGAATGAGATGTTTAGAGAGAAATGATAGTTGCTGTTTCAACCCTTCTGCCTAACCTGGTTTTGCCATCTCATAACTGAACATAATGGGAAGAAAGCTTGGTAATGTAGTCCGCATTCTGGACAGTGTGGTATGTCAGGTGTAACACACAGTCTGACCTTTGTCTACAGGGGTTCCATGCGGATTGGGAAGGATTTTATCCTGTTCACAAAGAAAGATAACACCATGACTTGCCTCCTCTTGTCACGGACGTTTCATGAGGAAGAAGGCATCGACGAGGTTTGCATGTGCTTGTTGTAATGAACTAATACAGTGAATGCTGCCTCATCTGAACTCACCCAGCTCTCACAGAAGAGTCTGTGTCAGGGCTGGTTGCTGCTCTGGTGGGATCAGTGTATGGTTTTCTTTTGGCAATATGCTTGTAGGGCTTCTGCAAAGTCAACAAAATTTTTTTCCTTTTGGTTTTAATTTCTAATTGAGAAGTCTTTCCAGAGTAGAGCAAGTTTGAAGGGCTTGTTTCAGTCACTTAAAGGTGTGCTTATGCTCAGTTCAGGACATGCCCAGACATCTTGCATTTTCCTTTTCCCACAAAATTTGAGTTTGAGATGTATTTAATTTTACTGCTCTGATTTGATTTTGTGTAGAGAATTAAGGTGTTTGAAGTTGCTACACACAGGTCATTAACTGCAGGTGTGTCTCTTCTTTCAGGTATTTTTGATTTTTAATAAAAAGTCAGTGTAGTTCTCCCTATGAAAAGCTTGTATATTTTAATAGATAACTCACGCATTGTTGTTCCAGGCAAGGTTGATAATGAAAAGTTTTAAATTTGCACTGGAGTGGTATCTCAGAAAGCATCTTCCATCTTGAGGGAGGGATTGAAGGGACCTGTGCAGAGAAGCTGGGGAGGGGCAGTGCATGTTGGCAGCCAGCCCATGACTGAAGCAGGTTGGGAACAGTAAAGTAATTCTCATTCCCACATCAGCTCTGGCTACTTTTTTGGCTTGACCACAATTCTGGAATGGGATTTGTGTCTTTGATGTGCAGCTGCAGTTTGTAATTCTGTCTGTATTTTTGCTCTAAATGACAGAAACCACCTTGCTAGCATCCTATAAAAACCATAAAGACTGAGATCAGGATAAATATGAGTGAAGGATATCTGAGTTCAAGAGAGAAATTAAGCCAGAGTGGTTTTTTTAGTATTATGAAAGTTGCTACATGGGAGGGGAAAAAAAACCACTGAGCGTGTGAGTAGCCAGTACCATACATGTGATTTGGGAATGGTTCAGTCTGAGACAGGTATTGAAAGAAGGCAACTCAGAGGCTGGCAAAGAGGGTCTTTGAGCATTTGACAGACATGCAAACTGCTGAAAAGCTGGAAAGGACTCTTATGGTGACTTAAGGGCTGTCAGGAGGGGTAAGTCACTGGACCGTGACCCCCAGGAGAGGCTGACTGGAGTGGGAGAGCCAGAGTCACTCTCAATACAATGGAATTTGCAGGTCATCGTTCCCCTACCCACCTGGAATGCACGGAGCCGTGAACCCGTGACGGACAACATGGAGAAATTTGCTATTGAGACGGAGCTCATTTACAAGTATTCCCCTTTCAAATCAGAACGGGAAGTGATGGACCAGTTCAATAAGATACGTGGTGAGAAAGGTACATGTGGATGGTGCAGGTCACAGCTAAGGTATTTGGGGTTTCACTGGGATTCACCTGATCGACTTGTTACTTGTTCAGGCACCCTGGTGATCATCTTTAACCTCAAACTAATGGATAATGGAGAGCCAGAGCTGGATGTGACTTCTGACCCTCAGGATATTCAGATGGCAGAAACACCCCGAGAGGGAACGTAAGTATGACTGGTGTAACAGGCCCTGATCAAATTTGGTGTAGGGTTTGGTCATATACTGTGTGCATGGGGGTTCTTTTAAGCTTCTCTTTCTGTAGTGAGTTAGAGAATTTAGAAGATCTGTAGTTTGTTCTTCAGCAGTTTGGGGTTCATGTGTGTGTCAGCCCATGGGTGTTGTGGCTGTGTTTGGAGTGAATGCCTGCGCTGGCTGGTCTCAACTTAGGTAAAGCAGCAGACTCAGTGTCCTTTAGGCACCATAAAAAATGGAGCCCTGTTTCATTTTCTTCCATATGTTTCATTTTCTACACCTATCAAACATGAGCATCACCATCAGCATGAGAGCTGGTTGTGAGTTAGTGCTGGTCCCAAACTGCTGTTCAGTTTTGTGATTTTGTGGCAAAACATGAGATGCTGTGCAGGTCAGCTTCTGTGGGCGGATGATACAGGAGGCAGATGGGGTGTATCATCACATCTGTCAGGGAGCAGGGGACACTCCTCCCTGCAGAGGGACAAGAAGGATGTGCTCGGAGGGCAGCTGGAGGAGCAGAGCGCCCTGTTTAGAGAGAGCTGAGTGTTTGCTGAGTTGATTACCTGTACCCTGAAAAGGAAAAACAGAGCTGAAATGAGCCAAATGCTTGATTCAATCCCAGAGCTCCATGGGCGCACTTAGCAAGCTTTACTTTTCTGATGAGATTACATGCTTCTTCCCTGCAGTGCTTGAATTTTCCATAGGAAATTTCAGACCCTGTAAAGCAGCTCTGTCTATGTATTAGGGTGATGATACTGAGCAAACTCCTTGGGGCCCTCCAAGGTATTTCAGTGTCTTTAATGCCTGTTTGTAAGGCAGGCATGATTGCCACTGATCACTGCCTCTTCCTTCTGATGTCGTGGTAACATGTCTGTGTGTGAGTAGTGCAGGTTCTGTGGCAGCATACTGCTGACTTACTGAAGGGTAAAAAGCTCTGGTAGGTGGGCACACTTTTAGTGTTAAATAGTCCAGTTTATAGCTTTGACCATTATTATCCAGATGTATTCAAATGCCCTCTTCAGGCTGCAGTAACATGTATATCAGTGTCCTGTAGCAGTAGTTATGATGCAGGTTCAACAGAGAGTCTGGAGAAGACATAGGTAGAAAAAAATTTAAAGAAAAGCCTTGCTTAATGTAGCTTCATGGTAATTAAAATCAAAAGACCTTTTCTTTCACCTGTCTGTTTTGCTGAGGGTATCTCTTGGGCATCTTCTGAAGTAGATGGCTCTCTTGTAGCAAGCCGGAGCGCCGCTCCTTCCGTGCCTATGCTGCTGTGCTTTATATTGATCCCAGGATGAGGATCTTCATCAATGGACACAAAGTACAAACCAAACGACTCTCATGCTGCCTCTACAAGCCAAGGTAAGTGTTGGATCCAAGACCTGTGGATGTATGGGACCATTTGGAGTTAGAGAAAAGGTGAAGTGTTTTGCTCTCCAGGTGTATCCTGCATAATTCCATTCCTAACCCTAACCCTAAAGCCACAGAAGCAGACCGTAAGAGAATGGCATGTGGTGTTGACATCATGGGAAAATAGATACATAGCAGAAAATCTAATGCCTTTGAAAATTGCATGAGTCATTGGTGAAATTTGGCTCCCTTTTAGAGCAAATAAAGAAATTAAGATCCTGGTTGTATGGAATGCCATATTCACACAAAACTCTTGGGTAACTGTGTTGGTTTTTTTGAGCAGAAGAAGGAAATACATATAATGGGTGTTAGGACTATTTCCAAAAAGAAACTAGACTCAGCATTTTGAAACAGTTGCTTTTATATGTAGCTAATCTAGGTTTGAATAGAGATTGAGGAAAAGCTTTCCCTATATTCCTTTTAAATTTCCTTAAAAATGTGACGGTGAGCTGGGATGTGCTGTCAGTTGGCTGAAGAGACTGAAAAAGGTTCCTGGGATGGAAGGGGAAAGGGAAACCTGTATATAAGTCTGCTTGAGGCAGACTCTCTCTGGGAGCACACAGTCTGCATTCTAGATACCCCGGCATAATTTATTTGAATAAAATAATAGTAATTTTGTAGAGTATTTGTGCATTTTTTAGTATAGCGTTTTGGGCTCACTCTCAACCTACCAGGCGCTGTTAGCAACCGCAGGCCAGTGACATGCCACTGACGGTGCCTGAAGAGCCTGGCTGGTTTTTAACTTAGGCTTCCTCAGCTCCTTACGTGAGACTGTGTGAAATAGTATCAGAAACCTGTCCAAAATAATGGAACATTACACCCACTGCTCCTCATGCCTGCCAGGCCAGTTGTTTCCCTGCGGAAGGCAGGGAACTTGCCACTGTAAATCTTGATTTACTGGGTAGAGAATCTCTGGATTTCCAGATTTTTGACTGTTTTACCTACATAGGAGGGCCTTGTGCTGCAGTCCAGAAGAAGTACTAGAGAGAGAAAACAGAGGAGGGCACAGGTTTTTATCTCATCAGAGACAAGCTTGCAAGAGTCATAGACAGGATGCCATCACTGTGGGTGATGCTGGCAGTGTCATGACAATATTAGGTGTTCCAGGTCACCCCAGATGTTCATCTACCTCAGTGTCTTCTTTTTCAAGTGGTCAGTAGTCTATTCTAAGGAGCCCCAAGCTGATGGATTAGTGCTGGTGGCAGGTGTATCTCATAGACCTGCTTGTGCCACATCTGAGCAGACTTCTGTAGATCTGCTTATAGTGCTAGGCCAGTACAAATTCCCCAACCATGTAAAGGCATTTACATTTAAAATCCCCATTCCTGCAACAGAGCAGTAAAGACTGTGTAAGGCCTTCCTGTAGAGCACAGCGTAAATCTTCTCAAGAGTTATGGCAATTACTGTGGCCTTACTGGGCCTCTCTGGAGAATGTCCAGACTGCTCCCTTCTGGCTGGACTTCCTGATGCCAGCTTTGGGCTCCAGAGGCTGAGTGGCCATCAGGAAAAGCCCTCAAAGCCTTCACTGTGGGCTCTGAGAGCCAGTACAGCTCTTGGGGTAGATGCCACACTGTGCCCTGGGCAGGTTGAGGAAACTCAGTGTTTTTCCTGAGGAGAGCTCAAATCTGCCCTGGGTGGCTCTTTCCAAAGGGAAAACCAGTAAATCAGTCCATTCTAAGAGTGGAGTTACTCTGCTTTTACAGCCATAGGTGTGGGAATTTTTTACATTTTTCTCCCTGGACCTGCTGGAAAGGGTTGCTTATGCCCTGGCTTTCCCTTTAGAGCTGGAGCCAGAGCTCACCATCTCCATTTAGCTACTAGGCTTTGAGTGCTCTGCAGGTTAATACTGAGTTAATCCCTTGCACTTGTACAGGCACTCCTTTGTGTGTGAGTGCACAGGGGAAGGTACCTCCATTATGGTGCTCCTTTGGGGTCAGCTGATGCAGCAGTGATGCTCAGCTCTTTAGCACAGCTGTGTTTCTGGCCCAGTAGCCCAGGCCAGGTAAGTGTTGAACCTTCCTGATCAAGTAAAGGGCAGGGGAACAGACAGTGGGAGGTGCTGCTGCCTTACAGCCTGAGTAGCTGGTGTGCTTGTGTGGGACATCTGAAGGGCTCTTCTTTTAGAGGGGGCTCCCTCCTGCTGTCAGTCAGGTTGCCTTCATCTCTGAAGGAAAAGCCTGTACAGTGGCTTGTCTGCAGGTTCCAGTGTTGATGTTAGTGAACAATGAATGGAAATCCACTGTGGATTTAAGGTATGTAAGTGCCTTTACTGAAAAACAGGTTTTACAGCCCTTGCACTGTTTTTCAGGAGTAACAGTGCGTCTCCTGAGCAGGACACTTGTTTTCTGTTTGTCATCCACCCATGTTTCTATGGGAGAGGCTTCTCCTCACCTTTCTGGAGCTGATATCATCCTGGTGGCAGGGGCGGGCTGGTTTTGTGCATATCCTTCACCAGCATTTGCGGTTGTGTTACCACATTCCCAGCTTACCCAGGAATGGCCTGAGTCTGCTGAAGGATTGCTTCCAGCCCTTCCCTTCCCCAGTACCTGTTGGAGCTTGTTTAGCCATATTGGCTATGCAGGTAGAAATAGCCAGGCCACGTGCAAGGTATGTGCCTCCATGAGGATGTTCCAAGGCAGTTGGAATGAGTGTCTTGAAGCTGGTGATGGCTCACAGTGCCATCATCTGGGATGCCCCACAGTTGCTATAGCAAAGGAATGCTGTCCCTACAGTTCCCCCAAGTGCTACCCTACCCCCTGAGCTGGGCATGGAGGGATAATTCAGCTTCACTCTGCTTCTCTCTCTTTTTTTTTTTTTCCCTTAGAAGTCAGGCAGATGTGGGCAAAGTAATGTGGTTCTGCCAACATGCTGAAAGCAGCCTTGCTTTCAGAGTGTGTTGTCTCATGGCCCCAGATAGCTTTCATCAACCTTACATAGGTTAGAGATGGCACCACCAAAATCCTGACTCTTTAGCTCCTGACATGGTGAAGTCACAAACTATGATTTCTGGAAGTGTTAGCACCTGCCTGCTTTTTCCACAGGGAGGAAATCCTTAGAAATAGCAGAAAATTAGTTTAGCAATATGTATTTCAGGAAACTGTGCTTGTGGTATTAATTTTCTAGATTTGGGAGCAAGGGATCCCTGTTGGTGAGACTATTTCTGATGCCAGTACCAACATCTATGTGTGCTCACCCACAGAAACAAACCTAAACAAAACTTTTCATCAGCACAAGGTTGTTTCTCATGAATCCTGACAGTTTATATGACATTTGGGGGGAACTTTGTCTCTCATTAGGATCTAAGTGTGATTCTAATCAGTTGGTCAGTCGAGTGTTACATCCCCATGTGTTTTTGCCTCTCTGTAAAAACAGCATTTCTAGTGGCTTTTGCTTTAGCTAAATGCTGGAAAAGTTTATCTCACCCATTTGGGATGGGATTTTCCACTTGATACATCCAAAACCTTGTGTCTTAAGGTGGTCTGAGTTCCTGCAGGCTCTGCTTGTCCTAGGTGTCATCTTTCCTCATGACGTGCTTGGAGGTGGTACACACTCATGAGCTTCTACCTCACACACACCCATCTCTCGCTCTGCAGCAGTCAGTGAATTTGGATCTGTATTTGGCATGCTAGGATACAGGGAAGGTGAAACAAGCTGTTCCATTTCCAGCACTATTTACAAGGTTGTGAGTCAGATATGGAGCACACAGAAGTGTCTTGAAATTTGAAGTTCTGGTCAAATTGTTGCTCTGCTTTGAGCTAGCCCTGTTTGAGATGGACCTATCAGACCGCACCTGTTTACAGGACAGGTTATTTAGCTGTGGTGGGAGGGTTTTGAGAAGCTTTCCATAATATTCACTCCTCTTTTCCACTTCTGAAGAAATTATTTCTCTAGGTCTTGGTATTTGATCCAAGAATATGGATCTATTTCATCCCCACTGGTTAATGCAGAAGAAGAGAGGATATTGTGGTTGCAGCTACTACTAAAACATCTCTGACTTAAAAAGATTTTGCCTAGCTTCATCCAAAAATGTCCAGTTCATGATACGTAAACCTCCTCCATTTATTGAATCTGGTGGGAGGAGTAGAGTAGCACATGGGGACCTTGTTCTCTCGTGGAGTGATGAAATCTTGGTTTGATCTTACCGCTGAGTTCGCTGATCAATAAATTTTGATCATCACAGGATGTACAAATACACTTCAAACCGTTTCAAGACCCGTGCAGAGCAAGAGGTGAAGAAAGCAGAGCACATGGCGAGGATAGGTGAGTTCTCAGGGTATGCATGTGCCCTCATTCAGCTATTGCTAAGGGGAGGACCAAGCCCTTGCTGGGTGTGATCTGGGATTGCTTGCCTCTGTGATCATGGATTGCTCAGGAACTGAATTATTGCAGCAATTACAGATGACACGACTTACTTCCATGCAATGGAAGGAATGTACATTGTTCCCAGAGACCATTTCATCTGAGTAGCAGATGTACAGGATAACCCTTGGAGTCCCAGCGGTTTGCCCTCACTCTGGCAGAAACCTGACTGAGCCCTGTCACCTTGCTGTTCTTCTCTCACCTTTAACATATCAAGAGCTTTCAGTTCTGTTCTAGTTCTGGGCCTTTCCTGTTAAGGCAGCTAAAAAAGTAGATTTTTTATTCTGTCACTTAATGTAAAGGGATTGGTCTGGGTGTACCAGGGAGCCCTTGTTTGTTTGGTTTTAGCCCTTCCAGGCATACCTTTTGCCCATCTAATCTTCCTTTTCTGTTAAATCCTGTAATCCTCAGGGAAAACTCAGTTTGTCATTATTGGATAATCAGCGCATAGAAATCACACAAGCATATAAATATAGCATTAAACTGTATTATAACTGTATTAAATCTCCAGAAATTTAATACACAAAGCAGTGTTCCTCCCTAACCCTTGATGGAATGCTATAGTGAAGGAATAATCTTGGAAGTTGTAAGTCATCTATATGTGACCCGTATCTTCTGGTAGGTTTCATAAATCAACTCATAAATCACTTGGAGGCATGTGTCCTCTGTCTCTGTGTCAGAGCTGCTTTAGGCATGTCTGTGTGTGGCTGCAGGTCAGATGCACAAGAGATGGTGCCACATTCAGCCTGTGCAGCATCACAGAGGGCAGTGTGACCGTGACCCTGCCCCAGAGCAAAGCAGCAGAGTGAAATGGTGTGAATTGGCATGTTCCCTGTTCCTCCTTTAGGAAGTACAGCCTGGTAGGATAGACTTGATAAGATGAAGCTTAAGCAGATTTTATTGTGTGCCTCAGTCCTCATAGGTGAATTTATTTTTAGACTGAGTCCTGTAGCCGGGACAGATCTTGAGCACACTCTCCCATTACTTTTCAATAAGGTGCAGAGCAGGATTTAGAGAAGTTTCTTCCCTGGGGCAGTCTATGATGCTTTCACAACACTTAAAAGTAGAGTTTTAGCGTCTGGCACTGAAAAATGGTGTTCATTGGTGTCCCAGCACTGAGAACAGGTCCTATTGGTACAAAAATGTCACACATTTCCATCACCAAACCAGCCCGGTACCTTTGGGTGTGCAGGGAACACTGAACCTGCAGTGTTCCCAGGTGGCCAAGAAGGCCAATGGCATCCTGGCCTGTGCTAGAAATAGTGTGGCCAGTAGGACCAGGGAAGTGCTGCTTCCCCCTGGCCTGGTACTCAGCACCGTTGAGGCCACACCTCAAGTACTCACACCTCAAGGTGTGGCTTCAGCTACTGCATCCAGTTCTGGGCCCCTCATTTCAAGAAGGACATTGAGGTGTTAGAGTCCAGAGAAGGGCAACAGCTGGTGAAGGGTCTGGAGTGCATGTCCTTTGAGGAGAGGCTGAAGGAGCTGGGTGGTTTAGCTTAGAAAGGAGGAGGCTCAGATAAAACTACCTGAAAGGAGGCTGTAGCCAGGTGGGGGTAGATCTCTGCTCCCAGGCAACTAGTCACAGGACAAGAAGACATAGTCTGAAGGTGCACCAGGAGAGGTTTAAGTTGGACATTAGGATGAATTTCTTCACAAAAGGGGGTCATTAGATACTGGAATGGACTGCCCAGGGTGGTGGTGGAGTCACCATCCCTGGAGGTGTTTAAGGAAGGACTGGATGTGGCACTTAGTGCCATGGTCAAGTTGACATGGTGGTGTTGGTCACAGGTTGGACTCCATGATCTCAGAGGACTTTTCCAACCTAATTGACTCTGTGAACTGGCCCAGTGCTTCCAGTGTGCAGGGATCACCAAACCAACCCTTCAGGGAGTGCAGGGATCACTGAACTGGTGCCTCTGGAGGAAAGAGGGTGCTGAGCAAATGGCTTAGGAAACTCTGGTGAAAACTCGCAGCTGACCTCAGACTGTTACTGCAAGAGTGGGTCACATGGAGCCTCCGGGACTAAAACATGCTTGGGGCATTATCCTCAGTGGCATACATCTCATCGCTTTGCTTGTAGGAAAAGAGATTTAACCTGTAGCACCAAGCTTTCTTGTTCTCCTACTGGTAGAAATGATTAATTTCTCATGGTCTCCAGCTCTCCAGAGGGATCCTCACCCAGGAGTGATTTGCAGTTTGCTCTTTTAAGGCCAGGAATACATTGTGAGAAATGGTGGGTCTCAGCTGAGCAAACAGCAGTTCCAGAATGCCAAAGATGCCTGCCTGCAAGGAATGTGTTGGAATCAGTCAGACTGAGGGATTGCTGAGGCTCTGAAAGTAGCTTATGAACTTGAGGAATCAAAACAGGATAACCAAAAAATAGCTGGGAGGGAGAAGATGTATGAGCAGCAGTGACTATTGGTGACATGGCTTTGGCATATATAAAAAGAGCTATGACTCAGGAGTGAAGACATACATATATTTAAGATGAGAAAACGCCACTTTTCATTCCCCAGGAACTAACTTCCTCCCTCATGTGATAAGCTGTAGTATGCAGATCCCTAATTGAGTGGGTGAACCTAGGAAAAAAGTATAATTCCTGGGCAAGGTGGCTGTGAAAGACCCATCACCTTCTTTCTCTGTTCTTCTGAACTGAGACTGAATACTGCACTGAGGCACCTTGGCATTGCCATTGCCTGGCTTCTGGAAATCCCCTTCCAAAGTCTGGAAAGCAAACAAACGGAAGAGGTGAGCAGTCATGCAGGTGTCCAGTACTGGAAGCTAACAGCTCTTTGCTGCTCTAGGTATTATTTCAGACTATTTTGGTGTGTTCAGTGACCTGCTTGGCAGTGCCATGGGTGCACCATGCCTGTTGTCCCCTGGGAGGATGTGTATACAGGTTCCAGCTGCTGCGTGCTCACTGTCCTGCATAGGACGCATCTTTATGCCTTGGGGCCTCAGCCCTGTAACTGTATCTGTCCCTGTCAGCTATCTCAGTCATCACTGCGTTACTGCACTGGACGTGCAGTGGACACAGTGGAGCAGGTATGACCTGTGCTCTTCTGGGTTACCACTGTGTTCTTTCCACTAGCCACAAATATATTTATCCCACCAGCAACTTTCCTACAAGCTGTGATTGAAGTGAACCAAGTGCTTTAAGCAGCCTCCAGCCTTCAGTTGGCTTGATTTAGCCAGGCTGTCTCTTGATGATGGCTAGTCACACAGCACAGTCCTTGGTAAGCAGCTGTGAACCCCAGAGCATGCTGTTGTGGGAATGAGGTGAACAAAACTCCAATGGGACACTGCGTAGAAAGAAAAAGTGATTTCTGTTGTAGTGGTTTAAGTGAACTGACTGCAGACTCTGGTTTCCTTCTGGCTGACAACTGAGTGCTGCTTTTTGGAGAGATGTTGGTAATGCCTAGGAGCCAATTGCTAGCCTGTCATCTTCTTGCTTACCTCATGCTATGTAAATCTTAGGCAAGGTTGCTCCTCCACTGGTGTGTTTCCTTGTTTTGGGTGTCTTACAGCCACAGTTTATCTCCCTGTGAGGACAGCAGGGAGGGAGGTGGCTTTTTCGTGTGCTGTAATCAGGCTGCTGCGCCCCCAGGTGTGTGAGTGCAAGCCGTGTTTTCCTTGGTGTGAGCTACACCATCCCTCAGCATGCACCCATTGTATTTCCAAATTACAGTATCACAGGATAACTTGGATTGGAAGAGACCTTAAAACTAATTTTGTCTAAAGTCTCCCTGGAGCCTTCTCCAGGCTGAACACCCCCAGCTCTCCCAGCCTGGCTCCAGAGCAGAGGGGCTCCAGCCCTTGGAGCATCTCCATGGCCTCCTCTGGACTGGCTCCAGCAGCTCCAGGTCCTTCCTGTGCTGGGCCCCAGGGCTGGAGGCAGCTCTGCAGGTGGGGAATCAACTGGGCAGGGCAGAGAGGCAGAATCCCCCCCTGCTGCCCATGCTGTGGGATCAGCCCAGGGTATGGCAAGTTTCTGGGGCCAGTGCAAACCACTGGGGCACTGCCAGCTCTCATCAACCAGCACCCCCAAGTAATTCTACTCAGGGCTGCTCTCAGTCCATTCTCCTTGTGGAAAATGAGGTTTATTGAATGAATCTTAAGTAATACAAGGGTGGTGTGTGCCTATCATCAACATTCCTGTTTGTCTAGGAGAGAGGCAAAAAGGGGAGTTCCTTTTATGTGGTAAATTTCTTGCATGCAAGGATCATGTGCGGGGTACGTTTTCAGAAAGCTGGGTCCTATTTAATGTGTAGCACAGATTTGTCTTTTTTCAGGCAAAATTTAGCAATTATCAGAGATAAAAGTGTTTCTGAGAGTAGTCCTTTCCCTTAATCTCTGCAAGAAAATTACCTCTTTGGAACTCCTTTTCAGGAGTCCTGGTTTTGTGAGAGCCTTTCTCTGAATCACATTAGCAGGCAGAGCAGGCAGAGCAGGCAGAGCCATGGGCATCCTTACACTTTCCAGTTCCTTGTTGACTTCCTCACAGATCATTCCTTCAAACGTGCTTTTGCACAGTTTATCCCTGCTATTGTACCAGTGTTGACTGTGACCTTCGAACATGTTTAAGATGCCATGTCAGTGGGGCCCTCTCATGTAAGGCTTGATTTTTGCATCTTTTTGTGTTCCCTTTGTACCCTTGTGTACACATCAGTGCAGCAAAGGCTCTGCGGAATTGCTCTCCTTGGGTGAATGCCTGATGATGTCTGTCTGTACCAAATGGCTGACATCATCCTTGTCCCTGTATGTTTTCAGCGGAAGATAAGGCTCGTGAGGCAGAGAGCAAAGCCCGTGCCCTTGAGCTACGCCTTGGAGGGGATCTCACGCGGGAGTCCAGGGTGAGCCTCGTGCTTTTGGCAGCATGTCATGTTTTGGGTACCAAGGGATGGTTCAGAGCACTGGTGGTGGAGTGATGCTGACTGGGCATCACCCCGTGGCAGCATGCCATGTGCTGGTTAAGCAGGTGGTGGCTCCAGTCAGCAGTGAACTTCCAGCAGCATTTAGGCATCTCCATGGCCTCATCGCCACTGGGTGTGCTTCACCATCTTCACATGGTGTCCAGCCTAAGCAATAAGTGTGCTGGCATTTCCCTGCCTACACCCCCAACATATCCTGCGTGGGAAGGTGACCTCCAGACTAGAGGTGCTGTTTGCTGACAGCCTCTGTGGAAGCGGCCTGGGAAACAGGACTAGAACTAGGGGCTTTTTGGCTGTTCCCCGCAGCCTGTACAGCTGACTCTGAGGCACTTGGGCAGGGGCTTTTGGGGAGGGCTCTTTGCATCCCTCCAGTGGGACTGTGGCTTTGAGAGGGGCAAGGCTGAGCCCTGGTGCCAGGGGTTGGGAGGAGGGCTGGCAGGGACACCAGGAGGGTCAGCAAGTAACACCAATTTAAAATCTCTGGGCTTCCTATTGGGATGTGATGGAAACAACAGTATCCAAGTGCCCTGGATGTTTCCTTGTGCTCCCTTGCCACTGGTTTCAGTTTCCTTTGTCCTTTATTACATGTAGACATTTTCCTCCAAGCAACTGTGTAGCTGCTTAAATAACCTAGCATAAGTGCTGCCCTACATGCGGAGTCACACTGGTTATCACTCTTTACCAGTTGTAAATTCTTTGCATTTAAAACATTTCTCAGCTCTTCCTGAAAGAGCAGAAAATCATAAATTGAGTGAATTTTATGAATTTCCCAGCTTGACTATGCAATGCCTGTTTCCAGGTGACACTGCGCCAGGTCCAGAACTCAGCCATCACCATGCGGCGGGAGGCTGATGTCAAGAAAAGGATTAAGGATGCAAAGCAGCGGTGAGTGCAGGGGCTTCCAAACTCTGGAGTTCCTAGGCTGTTTGCTCCAGGTGCTCATATGTCTCTCCTGCTTCGCATGTATGTTTGGTTCAGCTCAAAGCTTAAATATCCATGGGCATCTTGTATGCCTGGGCTGTTAAACTGAGCAGCTGGATCACTATTCTGGTTACCTCTGCTGTTCCCTTCTTACCTGCTGAAAGACATGTGGGTCTCTGGGTTGGGTTGTTTGCTGTAGATGTTTACCTGGTTTTCACATCACTTTTTTTCACATCACTCTTTGCTTTTCCATCTGCAGATAAGATTAAGGCTGATGAAAAAATATTCGCAAGTTACAGTGAAACAGCTTTAGTAATTTTAGGGATGTTTTCTACAAACAGGCTGAGTTTTGGTGTAGTCAGTGCTATGAAATTCCAAGGCGTTCTTCTAGCTTAGCTCTGGTGGCAATTAACTTTGGTTTTTGATATACTCATAGAAATATTTCATTCTTTATATACATTTGTTTTGCATTTCTCAAATAAAGTGATAACCAGAAACAAATGCTTTTAAAACAAATACTGAGTCTGAGGAAGTTGGGGATTTGGCTACAGCATGTCTCCATTCCCACCTATCTGTGTGCATGCTCGTTTACATGGCTGCCTAGGTCAGAACTATCCCAGACTTGTTGCCAGAGATAGATCTAATGCATCTTAAGATGCTAAAAAGAAATAAATAAATACAGCTTCAATTTAAAAGTGATAGAGCCACAGAATACAGAAGGATACAGAAGCTTGTGAGAGTGAGAGAAGCTGTTTCTTTCAGCTTCCACATACTTTTCCATCTACACCTTGTCCTTTAATTCTTGGGTTTGGTAACATTAGTGTGCAATGAAAAATTTTGTGAATAGCCTTCTGCCGTTCCTGCCCATGGGCAAAATACTTTTTCCTGTTAATAAACTGATCAGCAAAAAAAAGCTCTGGGCAGGTACATGGATTTCCCTGTGTCCCTGCATTCATCACTGGTGATCAGAAGCAGTTTAGAGGATCATGCTTTTCCACAACATTATACTTCATCCAGAAAACAGAAGAAAATCCTGAAAGATGTGTATAATAGGATAACTTCTGTACTGATCAATCCCTGCTGTCTTTTGGAAAATTCTTGAGTTACAGAGAATGTCCTAAGACAGTTTTCTGCTGTTTCCCTGATGCTGGGTGCATCAATGAAAGAAGTGCTTTCTGGTTTCCAAAGGCTGTATAATATCAGGTTGGATCTGAATCCAGGCAATAGGACAGGTACTAAATTCCTAGTAATGAAATCCCTGGCTTTTGACCCACCACTTCATTTTCCATTGTTTGGATGATAATTTTACTTCCTGTCCTCTCTGATAAAAATGAGCAGATGCCCTTCTTGTTTTGTGGGTGAGTACATGCTATTACTTGAAGTGTAAGGCTCTACATTCTTTTCCAGAAGTTAGAAAGAGAAAATGAATCCCTGAGATGCGTGTTTTGCCACACTTGTTCATGCTCTTGAATCACAATTGTCTACCTTGGTGAGCTGAGACCAAAGGGTCACACTCCAGCCCAGCAGTTGACAGTGTTCAAAACCCCTCTTGGCGAAGGTTTAGATATAAAATTACAGAAAGCAGCTCTTCCAGATGTTTTCCTAGGAATGTACTAGAGTCACCTCTCTTAAATGAAGATGTGTACCATTGCATCTGTGTGGGGGAGGATGGCCTTAAACAAAAAAATGAATATTAATTTAATCTATTTTGGGGATTTTGTAATGTTTCACTGTTAAGACAGACTCAGATCTCATATTTGCAGGTGATCGTTGTGTAGGGCTCATGCATGCATGGCTCAGGTCTTCCTAATATCTGATATTAGTAGACAGTCAACAGAACATTTTAAAAAATTCCACTATGTTCAACTAACCGTTTAAGCATGCTGAAATCGAATTCCTCATTAAGATAAAGCACATAAGTGCTAAGATGGACTTGATGCGGGCAAGTGGGGAATATAAAGGAGGTCAAAATTGAGGGGGATGGGCAGGACCGTGGTATAGGCTCTGCCTTGCAGTAGTTACAGGTTTGGACCTTGCATCTGAGGATACCTTCATCCTGAAGCTGCAGATCCTTCTTATGAAAAATCCTCAGCATGAATATCAGGGAAGCTGTGGAACCTGATTAATCTAGTGTGTTGAAGAGCAGGCTTCAGTTTGTGAGACACAGGGATTTTGTTTGATTTATTGCACAAAGTGATCAAAATCTCGAGGCTTTTGGCCTTGATGGAGATAGAATTCCTGGTAACCAAAGATTCAGATTCAGAAATCCCTATGGGCTCAGAAACGTGCTTGAGGCTGACTTCTGTTGGAATCATCTGCTGCACAGATAAGGGAAAAATCATGCAAATTGATATCCTGACATTCCAGGAAAAAAGCTCTGCTTGGGCTGTGTGTTGTATCCTCCAGCTTTCCAACCTAAGGAGCAGCCTTGTGAAACTTGCAATTAGGAGAACTTTCTAGAATCTGAATATCAAGACTGTAGTTTTGTATTGAAATCTGAATTTCCATGCTTTATCTAGATAGGGATCTGTATCTGGAAAATACAAACCAAAATCGCATGGGAAAGGACCAGTCTGGATGCAACAGGACTCTCATAAAACTAGTTCACTGAATAAAAACATCTGAAGTAAAAACCAGAATCCATTCTGAAAGAGAAAATATATTCAAATGAGTAATTAAATTATCTGCCCAGCCTAAATTAGTATCTGTATTGCAAAGTTTTTGTATTTTGTTCATATTCAGTTGTAATGCCCTTTCAACAAATGTTTTGCATTTTTCAGAAGTAGCAGATTACAGGATTAATTTAATGCTCAGGGGTGCTGGATTTCCATACCCTCTCTCTAACACCAGCAAGTAATACACTTTATTTTCAGCATCTCTTGAGGCTCTGTTTGGTTCCCTACAGGGCACTGAAAGAACCCAAAGAGCTGAATTTTATCTTTGGGGTGAACATTGAGCAGCGCGAGCTGGACGGCATGTTCATTTATAACTGCAGTCGGCTGATCAAGATGTATGAGAAGGTGGGCCCACAGCTGGAGGGTGGCATGTGAGTCCTGCAGATTTTTCTGCAATCTTTTTGCTTAAGCCTGGCACATTTCTACATCTGACTTAGGCCATGCAATAACCATGCATTAGTCATTCTTCATGAGCCTGAGGCTTGCTCACTTTGTCAGCCTTCAGTTTGTATTCTGACAAATAAATTATATTTAATACTGCCTAATATTTCCCTGGTTTCTTGACAGAGAGTTCTCTACACAAATTTTAGTCATCCCTGCAGCAGTATGAGGTGCTTGGCATTTGGTGCTGTTGAGTGCTTGTAGTAATAGTGCCTCATTCTACAGACAGGCAATATAGGTCTTGACAGCAAATACAAATATTTGAGCCTATCTTCCATTTTGCATGACAGTTCAAGTTGCCAACCTGTCAGTTTAAAGTTTGTGACTGTGTGTCCCTCTTCCAGGGCATGTGGAGGAGTGGTAGGCGTGGTGGATGTGCCCTATTTGGTTCTGGAGCCAACCCATAATAAACAAGACTTTGCTGATGCCAAGGAGTATCGACACTTGCTGAAGGCCATGGGAGAACATTTGGCTCAGTATTGGAAGGATGTTGCAATAGGTAATGAAGCTTCATGATTACCAGGGTCTGGAAGGACAAACTTGGGTGGCTGGAGGGCAGCCAAGAGTGCAATGGTGATTTTGTGGTAATGGCTCCATATTGAGCAGAATGTGGTTTGTTTTCCAGCCCAGAGAGGTATCATCAAGTTCTGGGATGAATTTGGTTATTTATCAGCAAACTGGAACCAGCCTCCGTCTAGCGAACTGCGCTACAAGCGCAGGAGAGCCATGGAGATCCCCACCACAATTCAGTGCGGTGCGTCTGATCCAGCTGCTTCTCCCTGGGGAAGGGGGGGACACTTCTGGCTGCAGCTGGGGACACCTAAATGCATAGGAGATTTGGGATGGACTATCATTATCCCCTCCTAGGGCCTGTCTCCTCTGCAGGTTGCATTTGTCTGCACTCAGTGGTACTCTGTGACATCCTGGCATAAGGCTCCTTTCCTGCACAGTTCACTAACTGATCTTCAGGTGCCCAGACAGAGCAGGGCAGGTATGGCCAGTAGCAGTGTTGAGAGCAGGCTTAGAAATGTCATATGAACTGGAACTCACCAAAGCCACCCATCCCAGCACCAGAATAAGATCTGAAACATCGTCACAGGCAATGGGAAGTGGCCATGTAATTTGTACCCTGATGCACTGGCCTGCTCTGTGTGTCAGCACAGAGGGAACCTTTTACAGTTGCCTTGGAATTTAATGCAAGTTCTCTTCTGTGCACCTCTGAACAGCTCTGGCTAAGGGGAAGCTCAACACCATCACTTTGTCACCTGGTAGAGGGACACCAAACTCCCTTCTTTACTCCCCAGGACTTGAGGATAAGGTTGTAGGAAGGAATGTAAGGCCATTCTTGTGGAATTATTTGTTATAGACACTTCTGCCTTTACGGTTGTCTCAGTCTTTTCAAGGTTCCTCTGACGGAGGAGGGGCTTTACTCTCCTTGTTCTTGTCTTCCCTTGTTGATATCCTTCCAGAGGCTGATTTAAGGATGTTTGGATTTTCCTCGCAGAACTTGATTTTGTGAAGTTGTTAGTTTCCTGATAGGCCAGCAATACTCTGGAAGACAAATTTGTGCTCCTGGTTCATAAAAAAATTTAATATTTTTTTTTTTAATTTTTTTTTTTTTTTTAGTGGATAAGTAAGAGACAGCCTGACTGCTGGGCTGAGCTGTGATGTCAGGGCTGGCTGTTCAATTCGGTTTGTATGTGCCATTGTTGCAGCAGGAGTGTTAGGTCCTCTGGTATTAGTTGATGCCAAGCTTCATTGTGTTCTTGTTAGGGATGTCTTTGAGGGTTTCATTCAAGTGTTTTGTGAGCATGAAGAAAGAATTGACTCAATATATTCTGTGACTGTCTCACTTTTTTTTTGGCCACTAGTCTTACTGTTGTTGGATACACTTTGGTGTGGTCCTTGGGCATTAAATGGGCTATGGGAAAAAATTATGTGTCTCAGGTTTTGTATTTCTGATTTGCAAAGCGTCTGTCTGACAGATGTCTGTCTGAAGTGGCGGACTCTCCCGTTCCAACTGAGCTCAGTGGAGAAGAACTACCCTGATAGCTGGGTGTGCTCCATGAACCCTGATCCTGAACAAGACAGGTAAGAATCAGTTAATATTAAGACTTTTCTGCAGGGTGCCTTATCTGCACATTTGAAGCTTTTTCCTGGTTGTCTGTTCTTTGAAAACAGTTGGAGGGATTCTGTACCTTTAAGTTGTGCTCACAGTCTGTGAAAAGGCAGCAATGGCAAGTGTATGGGGAGCTGAATGCTGGGTGGGCATTTGCAATGTGCAAATTGCAGAGGACATCCTCAGCAAGTAACAGGTGACACCAAACTCAGAGGAGCAGCTGACAAACCAGGCAGTCATGGATCCATCCAGAGGGTCCTGCCACTTGGAGAAATGGGCCAGCAGAAACCTCTTGACATTCAACCAGGAGAATGCAAAGTCCTGTCCTTGGGGAGGAACAGCTCCAGCACTGGTGTGTGCTGTCCATCCCAGAGCTGAGCAGGCTCAGGGGGTTCTCATCAATGTATACGAACATCTAAAGGCAAAGAAGACAGAGCCTGGCTCCTCCCAATGGTACCTCGTGGCAGGACCAGACACCATGGGCACAAGCTGGAATGCTGGAGGATCCCTCTGCACATCAGAAACACTTTTTTTTCCTGCAAGGGTGACCAAATCCTGGCCCAGGTTGCTCAGAGAGATTGTGCAGTCTCCATTCTTGGAGATATTCCAGGACATGGTCCTGGGCTCCGGGTGTTGGGTTGCCCTGCCTGAGCAGGGTGGAACCAGAGGGACCCCAGAGGTGCCTCTGGCCTCAAACAGTGATAATGGTGAAATTTGGGTCCTTGGTGGTTGTACTAGTTTGAGAACAAACCAGTGGGAGGCACCAAGTCAGAATAACAATTTAATAGGGAAATTTAAAAAAAAAGCAGAAAACACTGGTTTAAACTGACAGTCAGGATAGAACCTGACACCCTGTTAGTCAGGGTGGTGGTAGCACTCCTCCTGAAGTGGTGGATGTGGCTCTGTCGAAGTGGTGGTCTGGTAGAAGGGTCTGCTCTTCCTTGGAAGGTCCAGTGGTGGCTATGGAGCTCCTGTCCTCTGGGAATCCAGTGGAAAGGTTGTCTCTGGTGTTTGGAATCTCAGATTATATCTAGGATGCAATGCTTGGTTCCTCCTTCTGGGTGGAGCATCTAACAATGGGATGATGAGTCATGTGGCAAGGCATCGATGGGCTCATTTACAGAAGATAGTCTGGAAGGAAGAGGCAAGGAAACACGGCCCCACCTGGTTTCAACAGCTCATGAGGAATAGAATACACTGCAACCCAGGACAGTGGTTTTTCTGCACTGATACTGGAAGTACTATTGTAGGTTTAGATTAATTTTGCCATGGGCAGAATAGATAGCAGTTGGAGAACTGTCATGGTGAAGGCTGGGAGTTACGTGAGTTCAGGTGGGCTTTACAGTTGTCTTTATTGCTCCTACAGCTCCCATCCATCAGACACCAAACTGCAGCAACTCCACTGGGTTGGGGTGAGCCCAGGAGGGACATTTTGCGTGCTTGAGGGAGCAGCACAATGATTCACTTTCCAGTGATGTTTGTTACAGTTACAAAATGTAGGTAGAATCTAGTCATTTATTTGAGTGAGGAAAATTATTGCTCTAGGCTGCTTCTCTGTGGAGACCAGCACTGCTGGAAGCCAGTTCTTGTCTGTATTGTGTAAGGAAGGGAAGCTGCTCCACTGTAACTCAGGTGCCTTGGCTCAGGGCTTAAAGACAAAGGGGATGAATCCAGGCAGTAACTTTTGATTGGAATAAAAATTTTAACATCTGTGGCTGAAAATTTTACAGAATATTGATGCTATTTCGAAGTACTGATTTTCTGGTTTCTTCCTTTTGGTATCTCCCAGTGGAAAAATACCTGTGCTAACTTCCCTGTTTGCTTCATGTGTATGTAGAGCTCCTGCTGTAGAGCTCTGAGGAGTCTGGCAGTGCTGAGGATGTTCCTGGACAAAATGTTGGGGCAGGGCTGAGCCTGGAACCTAAGAAGGGACTGCCACATCCCCAGCCCTTCAGGTGGAAGCAGTAGCGAGGCTGGGAAGATGTTGCTTGTAGACACACACAAACACAGACAGACCCATGTATGTACACACATCCAGCCCCAGTGATAGCACAGGTGGGCGTGTGCAGCACTCACAAAAGCACCACACACACTGGGCTGTCAGGATGAAGGACCACTAGTGAAAATAGTCATATCTATACCTGGCTTCCAGACCCCGTGCCTCTGGTTACTTGCACTGGGATAGATGGGCCCTGAGGTCTGCAGTCCCAGGGGGTGAGGTGTACAGACCTCTTTCTGTGGGTACACATAGCATACACACACTACAGACCTCACACTGGGCATCTCTGTCTTGATTGGATCAGGATCCTTGTTCTTCTCAAGTGCTTTCTGCCTAGAGATACCAATAGCTCTGCCTACACCCCTATACCCGTCTCCGTCAGCTGGGCAGGACTCATCAGTTCCTCCAGTAATCGGCTCCTGTGGATCACCCTTAGACATCCCCTCCCCTGCTCCCAGGTCACCTCCTGGTTGGCTCCTCTGGCCTGAAGTTCCTGTGGCTCATGTTCATTCACGTGTCTGTAGTCATAGCAGCTGGTGGCACTCAGGCACGTGGGCCACTGTGACCAGTGGTCCCACTCCAGCTGCTGGCTCTTGCACCCCAGTACACAGGTGCACACGTGGAATGGAGGCCCTTGCCTAGGAAAGGGGAAGGCATGGAGGTTAGTACACAGAGATGTACTGACAAGCCAATGGTTTATGTACAACTGGCCCTTGTCACAGTCTATTTTTCCCATGTTTGTTCTTCCCTGAGTCATCTCAGTCCCTTTCTTTACCTGCTTTTGGTTCCTCCTGTTGGTCCAAAAGATGTTTCAGAGGGCTTCCCCCATTGACCAGACAGCGGGGCTGAGACGGTCGTGGGACAGTCCTGGCAGGAGCCCAAATGGGGTTTCTGTTCCTCTGAACAGATTTGCATTCCCCAATTCCAACCAAGCCGAATTCACATTCCCTGAGCTGCCTTTGGGCCTCTGGGCTTGTGGAAATGGACCCTAGATGGGCTGCTAGCTCCTGGCATGACCAAGGGTAGCCATGGAAGGGTGTTACTCAGGTCCCCTCATCTGCCATTATATCTGTGCACTTCTGTCTGCAGATGGGGTCTTTATTGTATCACCTACCAGGAACCTGATTTATAGATGAAATAATTTGAAGTTTTTATTTGCAATACCTTGAAAATTGGGGATGTCTGGGAGTGCATTTCATGTGAGAACATTGTAGGGGTGTTGTTTGGAATGTGTCCAAGTGCCTCCGCGGTGCATGCTGTGCCATCCTACATCCCCCATACAGGGAGCTGGAAAGGGCAGGTGGGGCACGTGGCACTGGTGATCCAAACTTCTGTTCATTTCAGCTTCAAAAGGGATCTCAGGAGTCTTACTGTGGAAGAATAAATAACTCCAGAACATTTTTTTATTAAGGAGGCTTACGTGTGCTTTCCAGCAGCAAGTGCAGTTGTGTCCTTTACATGAAGCAGAAGTTGTTCCAGCACCCCTCTGGCTTTTGGCTGGGGCCAGTTCCGAGTGCTGCACTGTTGGGTTTCTGTGCAGAGTTTGGACACCTTCACATCTGTGTCCTGACCATTCCAGGTATTTTTTGTGTCTGAAGGATGACAGGATTTGAGAAGCACATAGGTGGGGTCCTCAAGCTTTTGTACTGTGAGGGTCTGTGCAGGGTCTCATTCAGCCAAATTGGAAATTCAGCAATATCAGAGGTGGTGTTGAGACTCTCCTGGCATCAGAGATCACATGGTGGTTTTGGCTGCCTCAGCACAGTATCCACTGGTGGCACCAAGCTGTTCCCCACCCTTCTGGTTTGTCTACCTACACTTAAGTTGGCTGCTCATGGCATGTGCCAGATCATGGGAGCTGAACTCCCTTCTCAGTCTCTGTCATGGGAAGCAGTCACTCCTTCCAGTGCCACTGTCTGTGTTGGGGTCAGCACTAGGTGCCACCATCACTCACTTTATTACAGAGAAGGCAGTGTCCCTGTTTCACACTGTGAAATAGTGTCAGACTCACTTGCCTCTGTTCTCCTATCTGATATCCAGCTGGATTCTAAATGTCATTTGAATGGGTGGCTGAAGCACCAGTTGAACATGATTGTGTGTCAAAGCACCTTGAGCACCACCAGAGTCTTGGTTTTAGGCCATTCTGAGTACCAAGATAATTCCTTTGTTCTGATTTGCTGACTCCAGTGATGCAATCTCTGGGTTTGGGTGCCATGAGTAACATGAATTTTTCTAGTCGCAGAACTCATGGTGCTTTCATTCTTTACTGCGCTGTAAGACACAGCTTGGCAGTCATTTTGCAGTGATGACACACACTTCCTTAGCCAAGGAAGTAACCGCTCTAATTGAAAACACCCCAGCAGTGCTTCAGCTGCAAAGAGGCTGATGGAGGAACTGCTGCTTGTGTTCCTTCTCACTCACAAAGCTGATGAGTGTGTATCTGGTAGACAAAGATCTTGATAAAATCATCTCTCCTCAGCTTGTTGGAGCTTCGAGTGTTCTACAGTGAGAGCAGGGTCCTCCCTTTACTAGTAAGACTCACACCTGCAGGTCACCAGCTTGGCTCCAATGTAGTGTGAGATCTGCTAGATCTCTTGTGTTGTATAAGGGCCATCTGCTGCTTTCCTGGCTCAAACCATTCTTTACCCCATTACTTCACCCCAGCAGGGCTGATCCTGGTCTGTCTTTCCATGACTCCATTTGGTGACAGGAGATGAGCCTGGGCTCAGTCCCTTCTTCCTCTTCTGGTAGTGCTCCTGAGGGCCAGCTGTTCAGCCGCTGCTGCAGTCCCTGCCGAATGGCTAGCTCCCCTGATCAAGCACCAGGTGATCCCTTGCCTGCCACAACTGAGGAGGACAGGTGCTGACTGGGCGTGGGAGGATGGGCGAGATCCTAGGCGAGGCGAGGCTCAGCTACCGGTGTAAAAGGTGCGCAGAGAGAGGAAGTGACGAGGGAGACTTCTTGGAGGAGCAGGAACGAGTTTTTTAGAAGGTCAGGGGAAACACCGAAGAAGTCTAACCGAGCGCCTCTTGTCAGGGGATTTTATACCCCTCTGGCCAGGGCGGAGTGAATAGGGAACAGCCAATGGTGGTACAGATAGGGGGTGTAATAGGGGTGGGGATACCTACAACATAGCCAATAGGGAGGGGGGTAGGTGGGGGAGGGTGAACATGAACCAATGAGGAAACAATGACATAACTGGGGGAGGTGAGTGCAGAGGCCATTACCTATGTGCCAGGCTGCATATCTTTCCCACCACAACCAGCGGCTTTTTCCACCAGACTGCCTGAGGGCAGCCATGTTGGGGCGGTCAGCCATTTTATGGTTCTTGGATCTCCGAGGTGTTAAACCATTGGACGTTTTGTCCAATGGGGTCCAGGACACCATGGCAGGAACCATGGCTCACCGCAACAAGCCAGCACTTTGAAGGTGATGCCAGTCCATTTGAGAGAGTATTTCCTACCTGTTTTCCTTCTCTCTCAAGGACTCTGCCAGGGTTCTGCACATGAGAGGACCTGAGAGAGTAGGATACTCACCACTGTTGTAGGCCATAGGCTGAACAGGATGGAAAAAGCAAATAGCTACAGGATATTGCAAAGGAAGCTGCATGGCCTTGAGTGGCAAGGCAGAAGGCATCTGAGGCTGGAAGGCTTGTTGTAACAATGTCTTAGTCATGGATTCCTGGCACTGTGCTTTCCTTTCTGAAGGAAAAGAAGTCTGTAGAAAGAGGAACTGATATGAAGACATAAGCTGATAGGAAGGAAAATGGCTGAAAAAGTCTGAAGTACAGATGCAGTACAGAAGCTATCACAGCTATCACAGTTCCTGGGCTCTGAATTGGTGATTCCCAGCATAAATGCCTTTTTATTAACAACTGTACTTTCAATCCGTAACTCATATTTGTTTTCCAAGATGAAAGCCACTGCTTTTGTTATTGTGGCTACTGTAGAAAGGTGAGTGGCTTTCCTGCTGCGTTTGGAACAGGATGTTGGGATAATCCTGCATAAGATGATACAGGTTCTGCTGTCCTTACTGAGGTTGTCTTGCATTCCCTCCATGCTAGATGTGAGGCTGCAGAGCAGAAGCAGAAGGTACCACTGGGAACTCTAAAAAAAGACTTGAAATCACATGAGGAAAAGCAGAAACAACTGACAGAGAAAATCCGCCAGCAGCAGGAAAAGCTGGAAGCTCTGCAGGTGAGTCTGGAGGTGTCCAGCTAAGCAGAGCAGGTGTGATGGACCTCCTTGTGCAAAGGGCTGCTGCTGAGTCTGAAACCACCTATGCTCCTTCATGGGGCTTGTGCTGTTCTAATAACAGAAATTGACCATCTCAGCTTACATTTAATTTTCTGTTGGGAAAATGGGAATGACAGCTGAAGAGATGTCTCTTGAAGGACACAAAACACACCTTATAATCGTTTTCAGCCTGGAAAACTGCTGGGATGGGTTCAGGCAGCCCCTGGCAGCTTGTAAACATGACCTTTCTGATTTTTTTTGGTAGAAAACCACTCCAATTCGATCTCAGGCTGACTTAAAGAAACTGCCTCTGGAAGTGACCACACGGCCTTCAAGGGAGGTAAATGGGATGCTGCTGTAGGCTTTTACTCTTCTGTGCTTCCTTAGCTGCTCTGAACAGCAGATCCCCACTCTTCTATCCTTCCTCTCTCTGTACTCTCCTTTGTTTCAGCACGCCCGAACTCAGCGCCCGCGATCTCCTCCTTTGCCTGATGCAATCAAGAATGCTCCCAGCAGACCACCAGGATCTTCACCTCCTCCCAAGTCCTGCAGTCAGCTGAAAAAGAGCTCTTCAGATCGTCCAAATAGCAGCTCTCCCAGGCTAGCCAGTATGCTCTTCAAGGAGGAAGCCAGCACTTCCAGGGCACACCATCACACTGTGACAGCTGGGAAGTCTAACAGCACTTTAAAAACTCTTGCCAAACCAGGTACAAGCATGAAGTCCCTCTCTGGCCAGCAGAGCCCCAAAAGCCCACGTGAGACACCCAATCCAAAAACTGCCAAGGTGCCAGCAGTAAAGAAATCTGCCTCTGGCAGATGTTCACAGGTAAGAATCAACGGGATGAAAACCCTCAGCTCCTCGCCTACTGTCCTGCTAAGCCTGTCCGCTCTGTCTTGTGGGATGTGCACTATGGGCCCTGCACAGGACAAGAGAACTTTTACTTTACTTGTGGGTTAGGGTGCCATTTACACCCCTCGAGAAGACTTGTCTCATCTCTTTCCTGTTAGATCAGATTGTTTCTCCAAAAAAAAATAGGCATGTGGAGTGGTGGGGTGAGCGTTTTCATGATGATGTGGCACCTCTAAAACCTTCCGGAAAAGCACAAATACCGGATGTTGGGCTTTTTGTTTTGTTTTGTTTTGTTTTGTTTTGTTTTGTTTTGTTTTGTTTTGTTTTGTTTTGTTCAACTTGGCTGCAAGAAGGTTTTGGTTGGAAGCAGGCTGGAATTAATAGCTAGAGCTTGTTTGCTTCCTCCAGGCCTCCAGCACTCGAAAGAGGGCCTTGAACATCCCAGAGGATGGGTCTGAGGAGGAAGGGGAGCACAAAAAGGAGAGGACAAAACGAGGAAAATTTTTAGCAGTGAAAGAAGAAAAGGATTCCAATGAGGTGGTGGTGGAGGTGAGTGTGTGCTGGTTTCCCCAGCAGAAGGTATTTGTCAGGTGTTTATAATCTTGATGGGAGGCAACTAATGTGAGCTCTCTCTGCTCCCAGCTCACAGACAGTGCTGGAGAGGAAGAGTTGTTGGAACTGAAGAAAGCACAGAAAGGTGAGAAATGAGCCCTTGGGCTGCCACCAGTATCTGACATAGAAAAGAACTGTTGCAGCAGTTAAACGTGTGATTTCATTAATGAGATTTTTAAACAAGAAATAGTGTAAATTTGAATCCCAAACCCCTGGATGACTCTAACTTGCATGAAACATTTTGGCTGGGAACCCTTTGATTAGACCAGAGGCAATTGTGGCACAAAAAGGCCTGTGATCAATGGCTGTGATCGATGGTGGGGCTGAGCTGCGGGGTGTAGCTGATGGCATGTTCACCCTTCCTGAGTGGATCATGCAGCCATGCCAGCTGAAAAATGCTCAGGACTGTATCCAGATCTGCTGCACTGCTGTGAGAGAAGAGGGGCTGGGAGACCCCAGGAAGCGTGATAGCTGGGGTGGTACTGCAACATCTGCGAGAGCAGGGCATCTCTTCAGCATGCTCATCTGGAAAGTGACCCACAGGGGCATGTGCCAGATAGTCCTAGAGCCCATCATGAGACTGTGAAGCCCATGTCAAACACCTTGGAGTACAGGAGAAACCTTCCATCTGGAATTGCCAGTTCATTTCCATGCCGTGCTTCTCAGCAGGAGCTGACCTGTGTGTCCATTGTGTTTTGATGGTGTCCGTACTGTTTGAGGGTATTGTCAGAGGTTCAGGTGTGCTGCCTGCTGAGGTGCCTGAATCTCTAGAGTTCCTGTAGAATGTGCTTTCCAGCAGCTGAATGTTTGCAAACACCTTTGCTTCCCCCTCACAGATAAGGGGCTGCACGTGGAGGTGCGTGTGAACAAGGAATGGTTCACTGGCCGTGTCACGGCTGTGGAAAGGGGCAGGCACGCAATCCGGTGGAAGGTGAAGTTTGATTATGTCCCTACAGACACCACACCAAAGGATCGCTGGTAACTCTTTCAAGCTACTGGATTTTGGAGGCTTGTTTTGTTCTTGGGAGGAAAGGCCTGTTTTATTGCCATAGATGCTGAAGACAAGTATGCCGCTGTCATGTCAGGAAACTTGTGAGGTCAGGACTGTCCAGGGCTTCATAAGGAATGGGCATGACAGACTCCATCAGTCTGTCACTCTGATGCCTGCCCTGGAAACAGCTGTTATGTGTCTAGAGGTCTGAGAGGCACTTGGGTACGGGTTCTGATGAAACTGTTAACCATGTTTCACGCATGTCCAAGGCAGGAAAAGATTCCTGACATTCCCTTAATGCTTTTTCTCAGGGTAGAGAAGGGCAGTGAGGATGTAAGGCTTATGAAGCCTCCCTCTCCTGAGTACCAGGCTCCAGACACACAGCAGGAAGAGGAGGTGGTTGTGGCCGAACCTTCTACCTCGGATTGCGTCAGAATTGAGCCTGACACCACCGGTCCCAGCAGCAGCCAAGAAACAGTTGACTTGCTAGTCCAGATCCTTCGGTGGGTTCACCACAGACCTTGCGAGCTCTGCAGTCTTATTGCTTCAGTCTGTTGAACTCCCAACTCTGGCTTTGTGTTTTGTTCTCCTGCACAGGAATTGTTTGCGATACTTCTTGCCTCCAAATTTTCCAATCTCCAAAAATGAGCTGAGTTCCATGAGCTCAGAAGGGTTGTTGGCGTTTCCCTTGGTGAGTTCAGTACTTCTAGAAAAGTAAGTTTGTGTGTTTTCACCACACATATTCCATTCTTATGACAAATGTGCATCCTGTTGATGCAAGAGTGCACTCTTAAAAAGATAATTTGGATCCTTGGCAGACTAACATAGCTGAGGAAAAGAATGAGAGCTCTGAGAGATGCCTTGAGTCTTGTAGAAGTTGTCTGAGGATTTTTCTAATTACCATGCATCTGTGTGGGAATGCTGTTGGCTGCTACTATAATGAATTCTTAACCATTGCTGTTAAACTTCTGAAAAAGAGAGGCCAGGTTAGAGGTTTGTAGAAGCAGGAGGTAGACACATCTGTTTGTTTTGCTCCCAGCCTTGTAACTTATCTGGAGACAATCTTAAAAATTACAAATATACAAAAAATCTTAAAATAACAAATAACTATCCCCAGATTCACAGAATATTGTGAGTTGGAAGGAAGCCACAAGGATCATTGAGTCCAACTCTTAGGTAAATGGCCCATACACAACATTAGTGTGGATTCAGTCCCTTTACAGGCCGTTTACTTTAGTGTGAGAGAACATGGAAGCCAATCCCTTCCCACTTCCCCAGGAGAGCAGGCTGACTGCCAGCAAGTCAGCTGCACACCTTAAGACTTTCGACCTCTCTTTATCTGAGCACAGGACAGGTGGAACTGAGCTTCCACCAGTGTCTTCCACCAGCAGGCTGGTACTGGGAGGACCAGTGCTGGCTGGAATGCAGGGCAAGGGAACTGGCCTCTCTGACTCTTTCCTTCTCCAACATACCACCAAGAGAGACCTTTCCAGGAGGCACATGTAAATTACAAAAGCCACCTGCAGATGACCACATGACCAAAGCCAGTGCTGTTTTGTACTGCCACTCTCACAGTGTGTATTGGAAGTCTCTCTCTTGTCTCCTTCCCTTCTGTTAACTCAGGCATCTGCTGGCATTTGTTGTTGGAGTTACCACTCCTGCTCCTTCCACAGGACACCTTGGTTGTGTCTGGGGTTTTTGGTGAGTGTAGCTGTCCCTACCTTGCAGTGAGAGGCTGTGTTGTCTGGGTGATCTGTACCAAGGATGCTCAACAGTGTACAGGGGTTATCAGGCCTTGCCTGCAGCATACCTGTGGGTTCAGGCTTTTTAAAGCACACTGCACCCTTAATCTAAATTCAAGCAGCTTTGGAGGTAGTTCTGGTATTGGAAGAATGAAAACCCATGTGAGTTCTGTGCGGAGTAGGCAAATCAGATGTAAATATATATGAGCATGGGCGGGGCGTGCAGGGGCATGCTTGCGGGGAGGATTTGATCACGGGCCAGGAGTTTGGATCTACAAGACTGTAAGTGCTTATGTTTTTGTGATGCTTGGTGCTTTCTCTTAACGTGTCATCTGTTATGTTTTGTCAACTACAGAAAGAATATTTTAAGCAGTATGAGGTGGGCCTGCAGAACCTGTGCAATTCATATCAGACACGTGCCGACGCCCGGGCCAAAGCCTGCGAGGAAAACCTCCGGAACTCAGAGAGAAAGCTGAAGGAAACAGAGGAGAAACTGCAGAAGTTGAGGACTAATATCATGGCCCTTCTGCAGAAAGTGCAGGAGGTGGGTGAGGAGGAGTAGCTAACCCTGAGCTGCCTCAGAGTAGCTGCCTGGCTCATCCCCTCCAGGCATTACAAGTGTTTCAGTCCAGCGTCTCACTGGGCTCCACCTTCCTCAGCTGGGAACAGCTTGGTCTGTCACTGCCCACCCTTGAGATCCAGGCCCTGGGAGTCCTGATGTGTGTTAATTCTCACAAAATGATTTCTTACAGCATGTACGTAGTACACAGGTTCTGTTTGTTCTCTGTCATGAGGCTGCAGGAGAATTTCCCCAGGCATAGGCAGTGCCCAGCAGGGAATTTTTGCCCCATTCTTGGGCAGATTCTGAACTCCATATATGGAAATGCAAACCTTTAAACAAATAATATGAAAAAAATCTTGTGGTGAAATTGATATATTAGTTATACTATTAAATTAAAATAGAAAAGATATATTTAATTAAAACATTTAAATAAATTAAATTTAGAAACTACTTTAATAAAATCAGGATCAACCGATGGAAAGGCTACTGAAAGCATCTGGAAGCAGTTGCTCCCTGTTAGGAAAACGTGTTAAGTCTAAAAAAACCCCAGCTAAAGCTGCCTTGACTGAGATCAGTACAGTAAATCCATCACTTGGGTCCATTGTTTGAGCATCAGGTGCTGATGCATTTCCAGTGTTGTCTTTTGGGTGCTGACAGGGAAAGCAGCTGTCAACAGCTGGAGGGTGCTGGAGGTTGGGGCATGGAGGCTGAGCAGATCAGATGTAACAGAGGATGCTGAGCTGCTCTGGCTCCTCTTTTCTTGCACTGTTCTTCAAGATTCACTTCTCACTGGTATTTCTGGTTGCTTTGGTTTCAGGACATTGATATTAATACAGATGATGAACTGGATGCATATATTGAGGACTTGATCATGAAAGGAGACTGAGCAGCTCCTGTACAAGTCCTGGAGAAGCGCGGTGGAGCTGGCTGCTGCAATGGGAGATGTGGATCACTGTGCGGGTGGACAGGGGCAGCTGATGGGGAGAGAGTCTTTTAGACAGTGCTCACGTTGGTGTACAACTTGTTCCTGTGACTGTACATGAGAAACATTCGTGCTGTTGGCAGGAAAATTTCCAACTTTGTAGTTCTCAGAATCTCTTCCTTTTGTTTATAAATATTTATTTTTAAAAGAAATGGGAGCTGTGCCTGATACGATGGGTGGTTTTAGCAATGTAGAAGTGTGAGTACCCTTTTTGCATCTTGGGTATATTCATATGCTAAACCCGGGAGCCCAGAGCACCCTGCTTAGCAGGTTGTCTTCAGTAAGAACCTGGCAGCAACTAAAAAAATAAGCCTTGAGTTGAAGCAGAGCGGGTCAGGACTTTGTTGTGGAAGATACTGAACCTGGGCTAGAGAAAGCCAAGCCATGAATTTGAGCCATAGAAAGGAGATGTCCCTGTATGAGTTGTGAACAGAGGGGGCGGAACCTTGGTGGATCTGGGGACTTGGGCACTGGCACCTGCAGTGAGCTTCCTGAACAGGAGGTCGCTGCCACCGTGGTAACAACCAGGAAGCTGAGGGTCCTTCTAGAAGAGGATCAGCTCCTGGACTGCTCATAGTGGGCAGCATCAGAGGGAGAATGCTGGAGTTTGTGTTCTCTGCTTGCAGTCACTTTATAACTCACTTCTGCTGCTGTTTCTTTGAGATGTAATTACAGTGTCAGAAGAACTCCTCGAGCCCCTGACAATAAAGTGACCCCTGTTCTATTGTCACCCCCTCAGGTTTGTGTTGCTTTGATCGATTTGCTCTTCCAGGTAATTTTATTATTAGGGAGTGCTAATTACTAGAGAGAGGCTATTTGGAGCCTTCTGAGCCCTGATTGGCATCTGGCCCTGTGCCTGCAGCAAGGAAAACACCTGTCTCTTACCCTTTAACTGCAGCCAGCTCCTGGTAGGCCACTTGTGGCCAAGGGGACTCGGTCTGAGTTTGTCAGCTGGCCAGCAGCTTCTCAGGCCTGCTAGGGCAAAGTGCCTGTGGACTCATGCTCAGAAACTGGAGTGTCCTGCAAGCCAGATGGTTGGAGAAACATGGTGTGAGCAAGAGGTACCCACCCGTCAGGGAGGTCAGGTGGAATGGACCTTTGGGGTTTGACACCTGGATGTGTAATAGATGTTTTGCAGAACACCCTTCCAAATTAAACATCTGTTGCACAGATAATCTTTGGCACTAATTGTTTATAGTCCTGAAGAACTCCCAAGTTTCTACACACCACAGGAGAGGGGGGAAGGCTTTTGCTCATTACCTGAATTCCAGGTGCTTGTCACAGAACATGGTGAGACTAACTGCTTCCATCCAGAATCTGTGCCTGACATCCCACAGTAAATGAAGGTAAGGAGTATTCCCCCATCCTCATACACTTTCCTGCACAAAGGGTTCCTTAAACAAAGGAGCAGGCTCCATCAGTTTCCATTTCCTCACACATACTGGAGGTTCGTTAGTTAGTTGTGATGATACATTGCTGTTTCTGAGGAAAATAATCTGGAGAAGATGCATTTTTTATTAAGGTGAAAGAAGAAATCTTTGTCCTTCCCAGGAGCCAGCAGACATTCTAGAGAAGCAGATTCTGTTGTATTGCAGTTCAGAGCTGCTGCTGCACACAGGCTCTAATTCCTGACACCCAGAGGACACCAGTGTGGGGCTAACAGCTCTTACACAGTTCTTGAGCTTCCTGGCACATTTTGGTTCCCTACTTCTCTCATGTTAGAAAGTGCTACTGTTTTGGGGTGTTTTTTTCTTTCCCCTCTGTTCTGTGGAACTTCTCATTTCCAGTTTTAATTCTTGTTTTTTAATGCATTGTTTTGTTGGTTTGTTTTTTTTTTTTTTTTTAATCTTCTACCAAGGTTTTTTGCTAGGAAGAGCAAGCCAAGAACTTTAAAGTGCCAATAAATCAAGTTTTTCATTCTCAAACCCTTTCAGGCAATCCTCTGCAGCTGCTTTTTTCTTTTTCTTGATTTTGTTTTTGTAAATTTGGTAAGCATATCTGTGTGTAACATCACATTTTAGTAACACCTCTAAAGCCCAAAGTCTCAGAATGCCTCCAGAGGGTATGGAAACTGCTGGCTTCAAGTGGGGTACACTCCAAAGCTGTTATCAGGTGGTTCAGGGCATTTTCCTGTTGAGCTCTTAAAAAATCAGGGGTGGAGGTTGCCCCACAGCTCTGCCCCACACACCTCTCCCATGGGTGTTCTTCCCCAGTGTCACACAGGGATGTCCCTTGTCACATCCTGACAGCCGTTCCAGCTGACATCAAGAACCTCTCCCCTGCCTGTAGCCCTATCATGACACCTCCGTCCTGCAGTTAAGCCTCTTGATGCTTCAGGTGTTCCCTAAGTCTTCCTCTTTGCTTTCAGCTGTTTCTTACAGCAGAAATACTAAGAAAGACATGAGTTTCATTTTGCACAACTTTCCCCTCCCCCTCTTTATGTCCAGCTTAATCCCTTCTTTATGCATTCCATTTTGGAAATTCCTCCTACAGCTGTCAGCTGGGTGCTTCATGCCAGCTCACTTCTACTGGTGAGGCTGCATTTTTCCTTCAAGCTCTCTGCCACGTTCCTCTTGCATCTGCTTCTGGGAGCAGCAGGAACAGCAGATGACTGACATCCTTGCCGCCTGCAGGAGAGTAAAGACAGTGAGGATCACTCTGGGAGAAACCAAGCGGGTCTGGGAAATTCACCAATTCTTGATGATTGCCGTGGACTAAAATGCTGTGGAATGGGAGGGGATGTCCTGAGGGCACAGCTCTGCAGAGGTGTAAAGTAACACTGATCTGGTTTGGATGGAGGAATCTGAGGGGTGTGTGCATGCAGTTTTGGAGGTGTTCATTTTCCCTAAGAGCTCCTTAGTGCTCAGAGTCGCTTCTTCATGAGGAAACAAGAAGGACTGTGTGGTTCCTGTCCTTTTGGAACACTTCTTGACACACTTTTTGTCAGCCAGAGCTTTCTCCTTGTTTTGGTTTGAAAGACAGGTGTCTGCCAAGGAAGGCGGTAACCTCCCTTGGAATGGAGAGTATGACCCCTTTCCCTCTGAGTTATTATAACTTTGAAATTAAGAGGCTTGCAGGCAACAATACAGGAAAAGGAATAACAGTTCTAGTTATAGGAATAACTAGTTCTACTAGTATATATAACAAGGCAAACAAGCAACAACAACAGGAGTAACAGCAAGCAGAACCAGTAACCCAGTGACAGCCCCTCTCAGCTGTTGGGCACTTTCCCGTGGGTGCAGTTCCGCTCACGGCCGGCAGGGGCGCTGTTGGCTCCCGGCCGGGCAGGGCGGGTGCGCTGGTTCCCCCGCGCCTGCAGGGGGCGCTGTGGCGCAAACCCGGTCGTCTCACGTGGTATGGCGGACGCAGTGGGTGGAAGGGACGGAAGAAAGGCTTGCTCCACAAACCCCCAGGGGCAGCAGATCCTGGTGCCCCAGCAGGAACCTTGGAAGCAGCAAGCTGGAACGGCAGGAACGAGCTCACATGGGGCAGCAAGCAAGAAGCAGCAGAAACGCAGAAGCTGTAGCAGGAGCCACGGGGTGTCCCGGCAGGCAGAGGGTGTGGGGTTACCATGTAGCAAAAAGCCTCGGAGCAGTAGCAGAGGTACGGCGGGGGCTGGGCAGCAGCAGCCCGGCTCCCAAACACGGCTGGGAGAGACTCCCTTGGACGGGGAAGGGGCTCAGGGATCCCAGGGTTTCCCCTGAGGCAGCCAAGCAGATGGTGAAGGGTCCTTTGTTTGGTGAGGTAGGGTGTTAACAAGGTCCCAGTGCAGTGGCCGCTCTTATGAGCGGAGCTCCACTCATGGTACAAGAAAGGCAGCAGGAGACAGAACTCCGCAGTGTTGGTGAATTCTTCCCACAGCGACCATAGCTTCTTTCCCTTCTGACAGCCAAGAAAGCAAGAGAGTGTCAGGAAAATTAATTCACAAACACCAGAGGTTTATGTCCAAAAAGGAGACAGAGGAGCCCTGTAACTTTATTCAAATAAAGGGAGAGGCCATGGGCATTTCCCATGGGGTCTCTCGCATTGTTGGGGTGTGCAACCCCCTTTTTATCCTAATTCCCAGCTACAACACCCTCTTCCTTTCCCCACTGGCTGAAGTAATCAGAAGATACAGACTTCTTGAATTGCCTATTCTATGCCCCCCTCTAATATGCATCCCCCTTTTTGTTATATGAAACAAAATATTCATAATTCTATTAAGTCTTTGTTCTTTTTCTCTAGGTTCAGGAATTTAACATGGCCTTGGCTGAGCAACAGTCTGTGTTGATTAGTAACATCTTCTAGAACTGTTACTTCCCTGTCTCTAAGCTCCTAGCCCTATCTACAAGCAGATTCGCTGTTTGTAAAGATACATTCCTTTCAAAAGCTAGGAGCTGCGCCCAACCCCCTTTTCCCCAGCCCAATTCTCGTGGTATCTCTGCCCTTCTGAGAGAAACTCTCAGATACGAGAAGTGCAGCCAGGTGCCCTCCTCCCCTGAGCTTGGCAACTTCTTTTGTCTCTCCTAAGAACTAATCATTACGGTTATGGATTGTTATGGAGCGACAGATGGGACAAAATTCCATGAGAGAAAGAAACAAAAAGAAAAATCCTAAACCCCAACACTCCTCCATTACAGACGCAAGCAATTGCCATCACACAGAACAATTCCTGTGAGTACTGAACTCCCCAGAAGACAAGACATGTTGGAGGAAGGCGCAATGAGTGGGGTTGCCTTGTGTGCTAGTCACTTGCCTTTTTCTGTCTTTCCTCTGAACACTCCTTACCAGGTGATTCCCTGTAGAAATGCCTAATCAGACTAGTGATCGGATGCAAGGCCTTGGGTGGAAAAAAAGTTGGCCAGAGTTAGTGAAAAGAGAAGAGCAGCTTCTTGCACATGAGCAAAAGGAAACAGTCCTTTTTCCAGAACTGTGTGGAGGGGTGAAGGAGAATGGCAGCGCTAAGGCTGCCTCTACAATGTGCTTGGGTTATAGGTGACAGCTGGGTCTCCTGGGTGCAGAAGAGTGCTTTGTGGAAAGCCTTTCTTCAGTCATAAGAAGCTTTTCTTGTCCTTCAACATCTGATTTCTTTGCAGGCCTTAGTGAGGGAGTAACTCATCTGCGAAGGGTCCTGTTTCCTCTGCAGCAGCTTTGCGTGGCCTGGCAGCAAACCAACCAGTGTCGGAGTGGTGGGGGCTCCGCAACTTGGACAACACCTGCTTCATAAGCTTTGTTCTGCAGCAATTTGACATGCACTCTGCCACTGGCTGGCGCCACTTGCTCTCCTAGGGGCAGAGCTGGTCCTATGAGTCCTTGCTCAGTCAGCTCTGAGGGATGGAAAAACAACAGTGCCTCTAGGAAGATAGGTCTCAGTTTTTCTGTAGAAGCTGCCTTTGGGTATTGCATTCAGAAAAGGTTCGGCAGAGCATAGGGAGCATGTTGTTTGATTTCATAAACTCATGGAATCCCAGTTTGGAAGGGACCTCAAGGATCTTGGACCAGCCTTTCCTGGCAAAAGCATAGTCTAGACAAGATTGGCCCAGCACCTGGTCCAGCTGAATCTCAAAAGTGTCCCGTGTTGAGGAATCCACTACTTCCCTCTTCCCTGGATGATTATTCCAGTGGCTGATTGTTCTCATTGTGGAAAATTTTCCTCTGTGTCCAATTGGAACCTCCCCAGGAGTAACTTGCATGCATAAATGTGCCATGCTCAAAGTTTCAGGGAAGGTCCTCCTATCTTCCTGTGACTGACGAAGTGCATTTGAAAGGATGTTGTCATTGGGATGTCCTGCTGTTGCCGGAAAGACGCTAACTAAAATGGAGGACATGGGCATCCTGGATCCTCAGCATTGCTTCGCACCTCGTTTCTGTAGTGCCCTGCCACTGTGCCCTTTAAGTGACACGGCTGGTCCCTGGTGAATGATGAGGAGGGGGAAAAAACCCCAAACCAAACCACCCCTGAAAAGCCACATCAGGTGGCACCGTACAAAATCAATCAGAACCTTGTGTGGGATTCTATTAAAAGCTGGAATTTTATGGAGAAAAAAAATTACTCCTTGTTTGTCAAACCCTTGAGTTTTCTGCCTGTGATTCTAGTTCTGGGATGCAATAAGCCTTGCTGCAATGATAGATGTTCATTATGGGGAATTATAAGGTAGAATTGAGTTGTGAGCTGTAAAACCTGTCTGCAGAGGCACATGGCAGAACAAAGGAGCACGTGGCAGCACAGAGAGGCTCGTCTCCACCGGGCCCTGGGGGGAGGATGTGTCGCAGCAGACCCCTACGAAGTGTGTTGCTGATGTGGCAACACAGGATAGGTCACGCCATATAAGGAAATACTGTGCCTTAGAGAAGTGTATAAAACCAACTCACTCCTTTGAATAACGGACTCAGATTCCCTGCTGGTCTGGATCCGTGATTCAATCACCAACAAATGGTGCCCCGTGTGTGGAATTTATGATACGCCTCTCTGTGCATCTGTCGGTGAGCCCCACTGGACTTGAAGTGCTGCTGCAAGAAGCAGGAACGCTGGCCAGCGATTAATCCCTACAAATTGTAGGTGAGCTAAGGGGGACGTACGGGATGGAGTATCCCGGGAACAGAATGTCTCAGAGACGTTAAAATGGATTTTAAAGAAACATGGCAGGAAAGTTGAGTCTACAGATTTGAACAGACTCTTGTTGTGGGCAAAGAACTGCGATTCAACTTTAGATAGGACCAATATTTTTGATCCACGGACATGGGACGCTTTAGATGCGTTGTGGAACCGAGCTACACGCAGCAACGCAGCGCTGACAAAGCTTTTGTGTCTGTGGAAGACAGTGTGCAAGGAGCTCATAGTGCATGCGGCACCCAGAGACTGGACAAAGAAAGCTGCTTGTGCCGCCGCAGAAGCTGTGCCGAGCCCTTCTGCACCACCAGCGAGTGACCGTAAGTCTGTCGGGGCTGTGGGAAGAGAACCAGAAGATGGTCCCTCGTCCCCCCTCACCCCGACCCGTTTGACCCTAGAGTGAAGCCAGACAGTACCGTAGAAAAGCACGCGCCACTCCGCGCCATGCAGCACCAGCTGGAGCCAGATTGCGGCGAGTGGCTGGAGCCAGGACGTCCCGTCCTGGTAGCATGTTCCCTCTCCGTTTGCTCTCTGCAAAAGTGCAGCAGCAGCGGCAGATGCGGCAGGGAGGGAAGCGAGCGCGTGACGCCGGGGAGCACATGCCGGTGAGCGCATGGCGTCATGGTGCCGGCGAGCACATGGCAGAGCTGCGCTGTGGTGGCCGGTGAACATATATTGTGTTGGGATGAACTGTTCCGGTTTGAATTCCGCGGTTGTCGTCAGCCTGGTCACTCCCCCAGAGCTCTCCCATTGGTCCCCGCTCCCTGGTCCTGCCTTTCCCCTGGCCCTGGGAAAAACTCTGAGTTAGCCATGCTGTTCGTATTTGCCTCTACACCCTTCGACAGTGAATATGCAATAAATCCTCCTGCTCGAATGCAAGCAGATACCCTTCCTGACTCATTGTCACCGACTTAATACTGAATCTACCCAGGCTTCTGTGGGGGCATGCGGGACCCCACGGAGCCAGGCAATTACAGTATTAAATGGCGCCCAATGTGGGGCATGAACCCACGACCCTGAGATTAAGAGTCCCATGCTCTACCAACTGAGCTAGCCGGGCAAAAAGCCCGTCACTGTGGCCGCGGGCGCCACGTGGTGTCCGCCATTTTGGATGAGTGGAGCGGAGGAGGGAAAATTAAAAATGGCAGCATGGCCCGACCCGCGATACCAGCTGCTACTTTTAATTTTAATTTTCCTGGCTCCGCTCCCCTCATCCAAAATGGCGGACACCACGTGGTGCCCGCGGCCACAGTGGCGGGCTTTTCACCCGCACGTGCTCCCCCTCCTGCTCCCAGTCCCATTGCTGCGTGCGGTCCCTGCTCCGTCCCGGGCCCCTCCCACGCGTCGATTCGTATTGTGTCGGGTCCCTCTCCCTCCGTCGGGGGTCCCCTGCCAGCCACAAGTGCTGCTGCAAGAATGCGGCGTCTGCGCCTGCCTCCTGAAAGAGACTTGAAGGGCGTGCGTGCCCGCCCGCTCCGAGCCCTGAGCCAGACCGGCCGCCCCCTTCAAGCTCAGCTAGTCCCCAGTAGCGGCTGCAATCCCAAGTCAGACCTTCCCCAACAGCCTCTCTGGAGCTTCAACATAAGCCCCGAGGACCTGCAGTCGCAGAAAAAAGCGGCATTTGGGGACTCCCTAGAAGGTTTGAGACAGCCTAGCAATGGTAGAAACAGGGAGAATCCGGTGCCCTTTAAACACAGCCTGAAAAGGCAGCGGCAGGTGCTGAAAAAATGTAGCCCCGCCGCTCTGGAAAGCCCCAGAGAAGCCGCGTTTCACCCCCGTCGCCGCTGCAGCCGTGCCCGCCCGCGATCCCCTGCTGTCTCATGCCTGGCTGCTGCTCTCTGCTGGAACGGCGGCATGCCAAAGCCAGCCATGCGGCCAGCCCGGGACTGGACCCTGCAAGGCCGCTCGCTGCGGCTCGCCCTGACCGGCCACGTGGCGCAGAAATTAAAGGGACAGTACATTCTTGTTTTTAACTTCGTGAACTTAGCTCCCCCTGGTATGGCAACGAACTGGAGCCAGCTCCTACGAGGATACTCTGCCCCGTGTGTACCAGCCGGCCCCAGCCGTTTCCTCGCGGCCGCGGTACTGCGGGTCCGCGCCCAGCCTCTGCCAGCTCCGCCGTGGCTTTGTAAATGCCCTGAGGCTGCCAAGTCTCAGCCGCTGCTGCCCTGCTGCTCCAGCTGCGAAAACCCCGCCCAAGTGCTGCCTTTCACCCCAGCCCCGGCCCTGCCCGCATCCCCTGCTCCTGTGCTGCAAGAGAAGCAGAAAAAGATGGGGGATTGCAGAAGTCAGGCTGCAGGACTGAGACTGTTCCTAGAGAGCTGCGAAAACACCGTAGGGGAAGCAGTAGACCTGAGCAGCTTGCAGGCACGGCCAGAGGATGCAAAAAAGCAGCCAAGGAAGCAAAACAGTGACTTCTTGGATTCTCATGCTGAGTGTAAAGACCAAAAGGCTAGAGTGAAAAAGCTAAAAGCCACAGATGACACCTGGAAGCTGCCAGAGAAAAACTGCACCAGCCCAGCAAACACCATTGCTGCAGACATAACACCAACCAAGCTGAACAAAGTGCAGTCAAAAGATGAAACATCTGTCACCTGGAAGTGAAGACGACGCAAATCAGCACCGATGACCACAACAGAAACACCATCCCAGAACTGCAAACAAGACTGCAAAGGGATAGGTTGGACACCTGTGGTGTCTCCCCAAATCCTACCCCATTCTGTTACTTCCCAAACAGTTAATACTCCCTACCACCACCCCTCTGCTAGGCTTTTTCCTAGCCGCGGGTTCCCATATCCCTGTTACCTTTACACCATCCCCCTTTCCCCAGACTTTAAGTAAAAGAGGGGGGAAGAGAAAGCCCCCCCCCCCCATTTTGAAATTGCAAATTTTTAACTCTGTTTGAAATCTCAACAGAAGCAAATGCCAGAGCCTGTGCCTGCACTCGACATCATGATGTCCAGCACCCAACACCTATCACCCTGCTGTCCTCTGAATGCTCCTGGTACCACCAGCAGTGAATGCTTGAACTCTGCCACAGCCCAAAGAAAACTGTGCTGCTTCAACCTCACCTCTGCTTGTGAGAGCATCCATTCCAGCATCCAGAGAGAAAATCCTCTAAGAGATTTGAGGACTTGTTGGGACACTGGGTTGGGGGTGTTTCTGATTATGTATGTTTGGTTAGTTGGGACATTGAGCTTTGAGTGCTTCTGATCATTTCTGTTGTTCTGTATATGTTAAGTTTTTGGGATGTTGGGTTTTGGGATCCCCAGGGGAGGCCTCTTAGTTTAATACAGAAAGGAGGAGTTGTGGTGGCCGGTGAACCTATACTGTGTTGGGGTGACCAGAGCGGCTCCCCCCGAGGTGCTTTGCTCTTTGGGATGACCTGTCCCGATTTGAATTCTGCGGTTGTCTGTCAGCCTGGTCACTCCCCCAGAGCTCTCCCATTGGTCCCCGCTCCCTGGTCCTGCCTTTCCCCCGGCCCCAGGAAAAGCCCTGAGTTAGCCATGCTGTTCATATTTGCCTCTACACCCTTCGACAGTGAAGATGCAATAAATGCTCCTGCTGGAATGCAAGCAGATACCCTTCCTGACTCATTGTCACTGACTTAACACTGAACCTGCCCAGGCTTCTGTGAGGGCACGCGGGATCCCACAGAGCCAGGCAATTACAGTATTACTGCGCCGCAGCGGCGAGCGCAGGGCAGCCAGCTCATGGCAGCGCGGCGCCGGCAAGCACACAGCAGCGAGCACATGGCAAAGCCGCGCCGCGGACAGGCGGGATCAGCGGCACTGAGAGCTGGGGAGGCCGCGGCTCTGCTCAGCGCCTGGCGGGGGCCGCGGGCAGCTCTCTACATGTGGGAGGTGAGGAGACGGGCCCGCGGACCTCCGCCGGCTGCCAGACCCGTGCGGCCGCCCGGCCCACGCAGCCGGCAGGGCCTGCGCAGCCGGCGGGGCCGCTACAGCCAAGCTCCCGTTCCTTGGGGACTCTCGGGAGCTGATACTGTACTGGAAAAAAAGGACTAAATGGACCAATAGCCCCTTCCTCGAGAGTAGGGGAGCTGCAGCATACAGCATTTGCACCAGCTTGTGCGGGAATGGCTGCAAGCTAAGTATGTTGTCCCTGCAGCTGGTCCATAGAACCCTTCTGTTTTCGTTATTTAAAATGTTGCCACAATCCTAGACCCTAGCATATCACCTTGTAACCCCCCTGCATTGTTCTGATTGCTTTTTGTGATGAATAATAATTATCATTTGTAAGCTACTTTTTAAAGCAAGAATTAGGCTTGTTACCTTTTGAAACCACTTAGAGAGTTAAGCTTAATGTCACTGTAATTTTCCGAGACCTAGATTTATATATATTCTGTGAAACAGTGAAGTATTTAAGCAGTTGATAATATTACCTTGTTTATTTTTACTTGAGGTGCGCTTGTTGTTCTGTTAGATGTATTATTTTACTGTTCATAGTAAGAAAACTACATGTTATGTTCCACATTTTCCTAAATTTAGTAAGTTGAAAGATGTTCGTGTTACATATTGTTAGAACAGAAAAGGGGGAATGCAGAGATGGAGTGTGCCCCCTGCAAAAGACTGTAAAGAAGTTTATATGTTCTTAATTTTTCAATCGCATTCAGAATGATATTAATAAAGTCTTAAAACAATTTTATAAGTATTTTAGGGAAACCCTCTCAGTTGAGGCTTGAAGTTCTGGCCAAGTCCTAGCCCTGGCTGACGGGATTATACCATCCAACCCAAGTGTTTCTGCCCTAAAAGTGTAATCAAGTCATTTTGACTTAGTAATTTGATCTTTAAAAAGCTGGACCCTCTTTCAAAGTAAACTTGAAAGTCTTGCCTAGGAAAGACTTTCTAAATCCTCGCTATGAAACAGGACCTTCCAGCAGTTGCAGACTCAGTGATGGTAAAAGTTTTAGACTTTACATTGTTTCTCAAAATCCTATCTGTTTAATCACTGCCATAATTCTTATTTGTATAAAACAGAAAAGAGGGAATTATAAGGTAGAATTGAGTTGTGAGCTGTTCTGCCTGCAGAGGCACATGGCAGAACAAAGGAGCACATGGCGGCACAGAGAGGCTCCTCTCCACCGGGCCCTGAGGGGAGGATGTGTCGCAGCAGACCCCTACAGAGAAGAGCCTGCCGGGAGCTGACAGACGAGTGAACAGCGAGTGACCACCCCATAAAAGGACACTGAGAAAGTGCGTTGCTAATGTGGCAACACGGGATAGGTCACGCCATATAAGGAAATACTGTGCCTTAGAAAACGGTATAAAACCAACTCATTCCTTTGAATAAAGGATTCAGATTCCCTGCCGGTCTGGATCTGTGATTCAATCACCGACATTCATTCAGTGCTCTCCAGTCTGGTGTGTCGGTGCCTTTTCTGCCCAGGGGACGTAAAGGCCAGGACCTTTCTGCCCCCACACCTTTTGTGTGGGAGCAATCCCTGAACGTGTTCAAATTTTGGAGGTGGTATCCAAATTTGGGAGGTGGTATCCAAATTTGGGAGGTGGTATCCAAATTTGGGAGGTGGGCTCACAAAGGAGGAAGACAGTGCCTTCCCTTCCTGGGAAACGAAAATACCCAGGCCCAGGGTTGGTGGGGCAGATGATGGACTGCCCCGGAGAGGTAAAGGCCAGTGACAGCTTTCTGCAGTGCTCCACAGTCTCCCCAGTGCTCTCAGGGTCCTCCTCAGGGCTCCCAGTGCCCTTTCCATTGCTCCCTGTCCCCTGCACTGCTCCCAGTGTCCCTCATTGGTCTCCAGTTCCCCCCCATTCCAGTGTTCCCCAGTCTCTCCACTTGGATGGTGGCACCTCACTGGGCGGTGACATCTCAGCAGGCATCAATGATCCCATGGGTGATGGCACCTCCCCAGGCACCTCTCCCTCTTGGTATCATACCACCTGTGCTAGGAAATGCATTCTGGAGATCTCCCAGATGTCCGGATTCTCCTCCTGTCAGGTACCGAGGGAGGGTGGGGCGGGTTGGGGGTGGCACTGGTCCTGCATGAGGACCAGGGCTTGTGAAGGAGCCTCACCTACCTGTTCCTCCTGAAGAGCAGGTACCTGCAAACATGGCACCCACCTTGGCCTATCTGCTGCTCGGTCCCACCCTGAGCAGAAGGCAAGAGGCAAACCCACTTCCTCACCTTCCTGTAGAGCCCGTGTCCCCTCACAAGGCCCCCCCTCCCCGTCCCAGCCATTAGACAGCTTCATCACCAGACCTAGACCACTCAGTCCAGGTGAGAACAGAGGTATTTATTTTGTATCCACAGGTGGGCCTCAGCAGGTGAGCGGCCTCCCAGCCCCATCGCCAGCAGCTGCTGCTGTAGCCACCACTCCAGCCTCAACCCCTCATGAGCTGGACCAGCACCTGGAGCTGAGGTGAGAGGGAGAGAGAGAGAGGCATCCGATCAAACAGGTGGGGAGAAGGCAGAGAATTTCTGCAGGATTGGCTCAGACCACCTGGGATGGGATCACGTCAAGGTGACCATGGAGATGCCTCTGGTGATTTCCCAGCCCACGAGAAGGTGCCTGGTGCAGCTGAGGCAAAGCCAGGTTGGGCTGAGACCTTGGGTGTCCCATACAGGTGTCCCCGCTCAAGACAGGGTGTTGTGGGGTAGGGCTCTGCCAGGGAAGGACATGCTTTCAGGTTTGGGAAGGGGACAGCCAACCATCAAGGTCCCTCTGCCTTCAGCCAGGACTTTTCTGTCCCATGTGGGAAGCAGATGCTGGGTGTCCAGGTGGCTGTCAGGGGAGTCCAGCCCAAAGGCAGCCTCCAGATCTCGCTTCTGTCCCCCAGGGCTGCCTCAGCGGAGGGACGTGGGGAATTCCATCCCTTTGGAGTTACCTGCAGAACTGCCTCTGCTGCTCCTGCCGCCGTCGGTTGTTCTCAGCCAGAAACATGAAGATGTTCCTCCGCGTCTGATGTGGCTCCAGCCCACGGAGCACCTGGACGGCTCGTGGGGAAAGGTGTCTGCAACAACAGGGAATCGTCATCCCAGAGCTGCCAGCTGCCTCTCCCCTCGCCCCACCCTGCATTCACACGGTCCCATGTCCACCCACCTGGTCCCAGGCTGGAATCTCTCTGCCATTTTCTCTGTGGGGAGGGGGGTTCCAGCCTTCCCCCACCTCGCAGTAACCCCCTTTTTTGGGGGCTGGGATGGACGGTGGGGAGCCCAAGCACCTCCAGCGCCAAATACCTGCCAAGGAGGGGACACTCTCAGCAAACCAGAGACGCCACTTCCCAGAGGACCCCTGGAAGAGTGG